>QLNU02015360.1:191907892-191926022 GCA_006491805.2 Dysdera silvatica | reverse complement strand
TCCCTCATTCGTGCAGAAGTCATGAGTAAGAAAACTAGAGGGACAGTTGTTCAATCACCATGGGAATTTGCTAATGTAGTTAGCACCTTAATGCCAAAAACTAAAGTCATGTGCCTCAGGCAGAAATAAAATCAAACATAATTGACATCCATTGGTGAATCCATTAGCAGTATCAAGCATACGGAGAGTGCATTTTATAACGTGTGACTGTAATGGTAATATACAGTTATTAAACATATAACAGGCTGGAATATCTTACGAAAATGCAGGCCCCAATGATAGTTTGACTTACACTAGACTCGTATGAAGAAATGATGCATAAGCTTATCAAGTTCCTGAATCTCCACAAACGAACAAACCTGAGGGATATTGCAGTCTAAAGCAAGGCAGCTTTATTCTTGTTGATTACAGTACCATGAAATCGAAACAGGTTTTCCTTGGACAATTAGTTCAGTCAGATCTACAAAAATCAGAACACAAAGTTCCATTTTTGCGAGAAGTGGATGATAAAAAAACAGCATTTTAGTTTCTCTCAACAATGAAGGTATTTCTTGAATTTCAGATGAACAAATAGCTAGAGTAAATTTCCCAAAATTAATTCTTTACCAGAGAACTGTATACATTTGAAAGTAAAGTGAATATGTTTAAATGAACCAATTCAATGCTATTTTTGATTTAGTAATTGTACATAAAATACGGCTGTTTTACAAGTTATGCAAACATTAAAGATGATTGCTTTGCATCCAATTCCATTTTTATGTTAATGTTTATTAATTTGTTAACCTCTCAATCTGTAAATACATAACATTTATTCACAGAAATTTTATTTTTGAGGGCTTTATTAGAAAAAATCATATGCGGTCACACACGTCACGTTTAATATCACACACGTCACAGTGCTATTTATTACATTTTAGCGTAAGTATTGTTAGTTCATATTCCTGAAACCCCTCTTTTGAATCTATACATATATATATGATTTAATGATAATAATTTTTATTTCTTATGGGGTGGAGACGTATTCAGGCAAAAGAGAGTGGTTTTGCCAAAAGCGATTCATATCAGGAAATTAGGGGGTATATCTCACTAAATACAACATAAAAATTTCCAATCAAATTGGTATGTCTTAAAACATAAGTGACAGATGTCATTTTACTTTTAACAGTGATTGTTTTAGTGTCAAAGAAATAAAGTATGCCAAAAAGCGTTGTCTACCGAATGTCACACCGCGTCCAGGCTACTGGAATGCTCTAGGTTTATTAAAAAATTATTTATTGGAAATCCTTTCATAGTTCTGTTTCGCTTTTTTTTGAACCAATTTACATATTTACTAATAATCCAGTTTTATTTCTAATAGATACAAAGGATATTCTCGAAGTTACAGTAGATATAAACCTATATCCAACAAGGTTTGAAATCACCAATAAGGTAATACTGATATCCTTTACTTTAGATTTATTGGTATGCTTGTTTTAATGATATTAGTTTCAAGTCAATTGGGAAAAAATTCAATATTTCATTTGATACAGTGCTGATTTCAGTTTAACCATGTTCTCCAATCACAATCCTTTACACCTATAAAAATCTCTGATACGTTTTCATGTGATATTGAGCCAAATTTGTTTAAATAAATAATAAAAATAATAATGTAGTGTGAATTGTAAAAGAAACTCTAGACAAATTCTTCCAAACCAAATAGACACAAGAAATCAGTTGAACAATTATGCAGAGACTTCCTGACATTCCAGCTTTCCCTCGTCAACATGCTTTCTCAACTTTTCATTTAGAGAGACTTCACATGACTTCCTAGCCAAACATGTATACAGATTTAAAATCTTTGCTAACCCAATGTGTGAGCGATGAGGAAATGGATGATTGTCATCTCAAAGAGTGCCAGGCGGTGTCCAAGGACTTACATGAAAGATATTGGCATGCCACTAGGCCTGGGCGATGTATCGATACATCGTGCACAACCGGTGTGAAGCTGACATCGTCACACCAGTTTCGTAATTTTCAAATCGGCGATACATCGTGATTTCACAGTGTTACCCATCTAGCGGCGCACAAGCAGTGTGCTGGTATCACACTGCCGATTTCGATGTTTCTTTGTGTGCATGCGTGATTTTACAATATCGTCACATCGCTTGATATGCAAGGGTTCGTAATTTTGCAAAATTCGATAATTTAGTGGGGTTTTTTTTAATGTTTAATTTTTGAGGAATTTCTCAAATACAATTGAAAAAATTCTACAGATTTTTGCATTTATGTACTATTTTTTCCGTTTTAACCCTAGATAGCATATGTGGGGTACATAGTACCCCACTGCATAAATAAACTGTTGGTGCATGCACATGTTTGATGATAGGAACTAGCGCTTCCGCATAAATTTTTCAGAGATCTTGCCGTGGCAGGTTGTGCAGATAACTAAATTTCGTAGATTGCATGATTTGGTATATTTGGGGTTTCGTGTACCCTACCTGTACTGGTATTGAACTAAATTAATCTAGTACATGTTTCTCCCAATGGCTGGTCCAAGCAACAGCCGCCTCAACATGGGAGAAGTAAAAGGAAATGTTTGTTCTGTCCGAGAGCAAAGGATAAGAAAACTGCCCTGCAGTGTGTCATTTTCCTCAAGCCAATATGTCCATACCACTCGAGCAATGCTATTCTTCCAGTGTAATCACAATGACTAAAAGGTGGACTGTGGGTGGTCAATGACAAGAGAAAAAAAGTGACACTGAGAAGAAGACACATTATCACATGTTTAATGAATATTTGCATAAATAATGTTCAATTTGTGTTGTTCAGCTAAAGATTAAAGCTTCTTTGTACCTCACCTATCCTGGCAAGTTTTATTTTCCCACCTATACGTTCTAGTGTTAAAAAAGAATATTTAATTAAAATGTTTATATACATAAGGTGTGATTAGAAAGTTCTAAGATAGGTGGCACCACTGCTTGCTTAATAATAAGGGTTAGGTTTGCCAGCGGGTCTGAAAAGGGAAGCTTGTTTTGTCCTTAAAATGTACTAAAGAAATCATTCCAACATCTTTGTTTAGTAGAGAGTGGCATTCCAGTGAATGAAGATTTGTTTTTAGTTCTCGGCAGATCACTGATTTTGCAAAACGGATGAAAACCTGGAACAATGCGTTCATGTCAAATTCTATTTTAAAACTAGGAAATTAGCTTCAGAGACTTACAAACTTTTAAAAACAGCTTTCGTGGATAAATTTCTGAGCTGATCAAATATTTATCTGCTTCAACAGATTCAAACATGGCCGCAAATCAATCAAAGATGATGCCAGGTCCGGCTGACCTTCCACGTCACTGTGGACTTACTATTAGGAAGGCTGATGGCCTAAATTTAAGTTTCTCCCCACTTTAGTCAATTTTAATGGAAGATTTGAACATGCGTCGAATGTCTGTGAAATCCATTCCGAAACTGTTGTCAGACTAGCAGAAACAACACCAACTTGAAGTGTCCCAACAACTGATTAACCGGGCCGAAACTGAACCAGATTCGTTAAGTATGGTAATTACACGCAACAAATTATGGGTATATGACCCAGAAACAAAAGCATAGTTATCGCAGTGGAAGGGTCCAAGTTCACCACCACCGAAAAAACAGCAACGAAGTCGTTCAAATGTGAAGACAATGTTGGTGGATTTTTCGATTCTGTGGGTATTGTGCATCATAAATTTGCCCCTAGCGGGCAGAGAGTGAACCAGGAACACTATAAAAGTGTCCTTCAGCATTTGCACGAAAATGTGCGAAAGAAAAGACTTGCACTCTGGCGAGACAATTGGGTCCTCCAGTACGACAACACACTCACGCATTGTGCGTTCTCGATCACGGAATTTTTGGACAAATTCTGGTGCTTTCGTAACGCCCATATTCCCCTGATACAGCCCTAGCCGACTTCTACATGTTTCCTAGGACATTCCACAGAATTTCGACAAGTTTTATTTTTTTTGGGCGCTTGACCATTTCTGATTTCTTTCATACTTTGTATGCTGAAACATATATGCAAAGAAAATCAAAAACCAATTGAAATTTTTTTTTTTTATTTTGGCAACAGGCATCGGAAAAACAAGATTTCGTGCGGTTTTGCGAAAATCAAGTACTTACAAAATCGCATGTATTTTATTAACTAATAAAGATAAATCAAATATTCAAAAAGATTTAAAATCTACGTAGTTTGTTTACTTACATCGCGTAAGTTTTACAGCTTTAGATTATTTTTAAAAAAGATTCCGAGTAATGTGATAATGACCGAAATATCACTGAAATCGTCATTTTTTTTTTGAAAACGATTTCCTCCTGAAGGGCAACAGATATCAATGTCGCGTTTTTTTTATACGGTAGTTATCTGCCTCAGGCTGTTACCGTAAAAAACTGGAGTTATTTCCATCCCCTTTTTAACATACAAGAGTTTGAAATTTCGAAAATTTTCCAAAACTGGCCTTTTTGGCGACTCACAGCTCAAAAGGGGGAGCAGTTATCTGTTTGAAATTTGGCAAGGAAGCACTTCTTTGCATGCTGTTTATAACCTGAAAATTTCATTCTGTTATTCGCACTAGTCTATAAGAAACAGCCACCTCCAAACTGGAGAATCGGAAGATTGCCTTGAAAAGGATAGGGGGTGGGGGAGAGGATTTGAGGGGAAAAGTCGAACTTGTTTCGATATTTTGTATGTGTTGCCAAATTAATATTTCACTAAGCGTTAAATATTCTAAGTATCAGTATATATTTAAATTATTAGAATTCCAATGTACTGTATATATATGCATTACAAATAAATTTGACACCCACGTATTAGTAGCTCAAACTAGAGCTATTTTTGTTTGGGAGAAAAAGAGACGCCGTCCTCATCTCGGATTCGAACCAGGGTCCCCGCGTTGAGCCCGCGGTGTCTTGACCTACTAGACGAATGAGGACAAGAACAAAACTTTTTTATGCAGAAAGTTTCTCTACTTTGGGTGGATGGCGGTGTATGCAAGGTCTGGATTTTGGAACCCAATCCATCTTTTTTTGACCTCTGCCTGTCCGCAGAGAGAGAGAGAGAGAATTCCTGCTTGATTTTTCCCCAAATTCCGACCCCCTCTGTTTCCTCCCCTTTTCTAGGAAAATAGGGAGTTCTTCCTCCTTTAGAACAGAATGACAACTGTATTTCTATAATCTTAAAAAATAGCAAATGTACGGTATATGAATTTACACTAATAATATAACCAAAAATGCATGTGATTTTTGGTTTAATATAAATTGCATAAATTTCTGCAAAACAAATATCTTAGAACATGTAAATATTTGGCAAATCAAGTTCAATATCTCACAATATGCGAATGTAAATTGTGTATATGAATCTTTTTATGCTACACATGAACGTAATTATTTCACTGAATGTCACACATATACTCTTTCTGAAACAAAAGTATGCATGCATTAAAATTTCATCACAATTTCATGAGACATTAATGAAGCATGTAGGTAATTCTCAAAAACTTGCTTGTGCGATACGGAACTATACTTCATTAATTAATGCAATGATCTATCTGTAATGCACAACGTTTCATTGATGCATTATTATATGCAGGGTGGACTGCTTAAGCTGATAATGTAAAATATTTAAAAAAATAAGGTTCTTACTAAGAAAATGTTCAAAACAAAAGTTGCTTGAAAACGAGGGAAAACATGAGGAAAATGTTTTTCATTATCTATTTTACTTGATGGGGTCGTTTTCTAGGTCATTTGATGGTCAAACTGTTATTTTTAAAGGGAACCGATGTTCTTTATTTTTATTCCTTGTAAAAAAATAAGCAACTTTTGTAGAAAGCATTTTTTTTCAATTTAGCACTTAATTTCCGAAATATTTAAAAAATAAGCTCGAATAGAAATATTCATGACATATCATGCATGTTGAATATTTCTCTAATATTGCCCATAAATAAGAAGCATTCCTGCTTTTTCCTCTACAGACAGATATCGTTTTTAACACACAATGAACTAAAACTCAATAAACTAATTTATCTTAACACTTAAGCCAGTGAAAGTATGTTTCTTGACATACTACACACACTATGAAATTAAAAATAACTTGCAATTCTCAGTGTATTTATTGCGTACAACACAAATGAAAACTTAAAAAAGAACTCAATCGCATTTCAACCAGTCACACACTTGTCTTCATCAGGAGATAAACAACACTGTTAACATCAGGCGTGTTGCCATCCTTTGGAACAGTTATTTTAAAAAGTTGCTGCTGTCACAGTTCTAGGGCTGTGTTGGTGGTGCCGTCTCTGGTAGCAGGGCGGTCCAGGCGCGGCTGAAAAACCACAATATTATCTATCGCGCATTGGCAAAAATAAGCGGACCACTCTCCATCACAACTCTCTCCAACCACTCCATGGCTGACTTCTCCGGCTTCGTTATTCTCCTGTTTTTTCTGAAACTTAGGTTTGCGGTAGCAAAAATTAAAAAAAAAGCATCGCATTTTCTCCGTGCAATAAAATTTCTACATCCAAAATCAAAGATTGCTGCTCCCTCACCGAACGTTGGGGAGTGTATCAAATATTTTGCCAGTGTGACCTTTCATACATGGGCCAGACTAAATGTGCCTTGAAACATAGGTTAAAAGAATATAAAAATTATGTAAAAAAGGCCGAATTCCAAAAGTCTTCCATTGTAATTCACTGTTGGGAAAATAACCACAAATTCAACTTTGACTAACCCACTTTACTATGTCAACCAAGGTCTTCACATGAACTAGACTTTTAAGAAACGTATTAAAGCCAACTCTTCCACCATAGTTAATGATCATAAAACCATGCCTTCTTTCAACCGCGCCTGGACAGCCCTGCTACCAGAGACTGCATCAACAACAGAGCTCTAGAACAGTGACCACAGCAACTTTTTAAAATAACCGTTCCAAAAGATGGCAACATGCCTCGTGTTTACAGTATTGCTTATCTCCTGATGAAGATCAGCGTGTGAGTAGTTGAAATGCGATTAAGTTCTTTATGACTTAAGCCGGTGTTTCTCAAACTGTGGTCCATGGTGGCTTATCAAGTGGGCTGCAGGATCATCACCAAATTTCAGAAAAAAACAAAATGAACTAGAAATTGCTAGTATACCAGAATTTAGATTCTGTTGAGATTTGAAAAATTTTTCATAAATATTACTTGTTATAAACGTTACTTTACGGCATTTCGTGAAAGATTTGAATCCTCTGAATACACCCATGCTGTCTACATTGCTTATTATTATTTAATTAAATTAATGTCACTTTTATTGTTAATTACAAAAATAACGTAACTCACACTCCCTTTATCCAATAGCATTACACTAAAAATGGATTTGTTTCAGGTGGGTTTGGCAACCAACCCATATTTTAAAAACATGATTGGAGATTTCTGAAATTTTCTGTCAAAAGCTGGTGCCTTTTTAAAGTAAAAAAAACTGAAAAAGCTTAAAGTCTACCATAAAAGAAGTTAAAATTAACTACAAATTATATTTCAATGAATGAATAAGTCTCTCCCGCAGGAGTTCTTATATACAGTCAACCTCACTTAATACGAGCATGGCAAAAACATGCAGTTTGGATGGTAAGTTTGGTTCACTATTTAACTACATTAACAAGAGTTTCATGCTTTTTACGAGCACAAAAGTAGAATCTTGTCTAATACGAGAAAAATATCTATCTACTTTAATGCAATTTTTCCCATTTTCCATACCATTTTTCTACTTTTCCAATGAGAACGGAGGAAAAAAAATTAAACTAGTAATTATTGCTGTCACATTGCTCGACAATGATGTCTGCCTACAGGCAGAGCCATAAATCCCCTCACCCTACAAAGCGAACCCATTGTAGAGGGTACAGCTAGCGCATGCAGCCATCAACGAGTTGAGCCAGAATCAGTTGAATCAGTTCTTTAGAAGCTTCAGTTTTAATACTGTGCTTTGGCTCCAGTTCTTTAATTCCTGAGTGCAAAAGAAGAAAAAAAATCTTTTGGAATATCTGTAAATTGGACTTTTATCTTTTTCGAATTTATGATGACAAGTATACAAAGAAAAGCATTAGTTAAAAAATAGGCATTGTTTATGAGTTGTAGCGTGGAGGGAAAAATTCTGCAGTATGCAAAAAATATGGACTGTTCCCATTTATAGTATCGACATTTCTGAAAAATAAAGAAACCATTTTATTTGCTTTTGAAAAAAATCTTGAGAACACTAAAAAATTAAATTGTGAAAAAGAAAACATTGATAAAGCTTTGTTGTGCTAGTTTAAAAGTTGTTGGTCAGTGGTTTAAAAGTTGTATGTATTTTGAAATTTTTATTCCTTTCACGGTTATTACGAGTAATGGCTAATACAAGGGATTTTACATTTTTTTTACCTTCTCATATTAACTGAGTTTGACTGTACTTATATAAGCCTGCCAATAAATCAAGGGTTACTTTGGTTATGTCTTTTCTTGGGAGAGGTGGGGGGGTGGGATCAGTACGACAGTGGCTAAGTAGGGCTTAATGTTATTAACCATAGTTGGCAACCTTAATTTCAGGTAATATATTTTTTAATGGGGGAGGGAGGAGAAATCCCCCCTTGGGTGGTCTATGATAAAAAAGGAATGCCTGAAGTGGTGGTTGAACAACCAAGGTTTGAGATACACTGGCTTAAGCGTTAATTTTAAATGACTTACATTAAATGGAATTCAGTATCAATTAGCACCATGCATAATCTCATTTTTCTAGGGAATATAAATCGGGTGTATGACATACCAACCAGCCATATTTATTTTTATTTTGTGCGTACAATGTCTCCAAGTACTGCATACTTAATTTTTTTCATTTTTTAAATATTAAATTAGTTGTCTATGATATAACATGAATTTCTTTATTCAAGCTTACCTTTTAAATACCTTGGAAACTAAACGCCAAAGCGAAAAAATGCTTTCTACAAAAGGTGTTCTTCTTTTAAATGAGGAATAAGAACAAAACACAAAAAACATAGGTTGCCTTTTAAAAAAACAAGTTTAACCTTCAGATGACCTTGAACACAACCCCCTCCCACCAAGTTAACTTTTCTTTCCCCTTTCAAGACAAACAACTTTTGTTTCAAACCTTTTTTTGTAAAATGCTTATTTTTTTAGATATTTTATATTAAGTGGTTCATCCTAAAACTCGAATTAGTTCAAAATTACGATCCGTCAATAAACCCTACAATTATTTATCGTATAACAGTATTCAACTGGTTTGGTTTAAACAGAATATATATATTTCAAGGCACACATATGGATAATATATTCACCAAATCAGTATTTTACGATACGCATGCAAATACAGTAAAACTACCTTTAACAGTCACCTCTAAATAAGGGTAGCCCCCCAAGACTGGCCACACATCAATAGAACTGAACGCATTCCATAGGCTTAACATTGGTGCTAATCTCTAAGCAACGAATTCTGAATAACGGCCACCCAGTAGGCATCGCAAAAATTTTTTTTATTTAAACTTCCAAATTTTTCAAATCTATCTGCAACCCAAATTGTCAAAAATGTGAAGTAAAATTTACTTGAAGGTACTTTCTTTCAAGGTACTCCATTGAAACACATGTTCATTTTGTAACTTTGTACATACACCTCTCTCTGTGAATACAGCATTGTTATTTATGACCAACAATCTCAGTATTTCGTCTGCTCAACCATTGTCCTCTAGAAATTGGTTTTTGACAGTTTTTGTTCTTTATGCGTTGTTACCTGTGGCGTACAGAAGGGAGGGGTTTAGGCAGCTCAAGACCTCCCCTCCCATTGGATATTAAAATGCATTACCATTTTCTCATAGGCTACATTGGAGATTGGTTCTGGCTACGAAGCTGTGTGGACGTCTTTTCGTTTCTGTCCGGGACTGGCGGGTTTTGGTTCTTGCTAATCTCCCCATGGTCATCAGCTTTGCGGAGAATCTTGACTCTGCCTATGAGTGCATGGTATATTGGCCAGGCCGCTGGATTGAGGTGGATGAATGGCTGTGCACTTAGGATTTGGGACTTGTCTCCAACCTATTCTCTGTGGTGTCCTACACCTGTTATACGAGGCCCGGTGGGTTCCTGTAGGAGCATCGGCCGGCCTTGGGGTGTTCTTTCGTGCCATCCATAGGCTGCTTTTGCTCTTCGGGGCAGATCGATCATGGATTGGTCGACGTTGAGTGAAGACACCAGTGCATCTTTGTATGCCAGTCATGATCGACTTTCCTCCATTTGCCTCTGGCTGTCGGAAACATTAAATGTCCATACCTGCCTGGGATTACAATGTCGCCTATGGTAGCCACCCATCCCATTAAGTTTTGTATACATGCATATACATAGGCCACATCACATAATCTTTTTTAAAGCCACTTGAGTCCCTTCATGAGTTTTGAATTGCTACGCTACTGGTTGTTACCATTGCTACCTTATTTATTGTAAGGGGTCTTGTTGAAAAGTCCATAGAACGATCCAGGGAAGCTCTACTAGAATGGTTTTTAGTGTTTCTTCTTTGTCTCAAAATGCAAGAAATAAGAGAAAATAGCCTTAAATGAAACTAAAAACACAAAAACATTTCATGACGATTGGGGAGAGGGAAGGGGAACAATGGCTCAACAAAAGGAAAAGTTGATTAGTTACTGAGTGAGTTGTTACACCAGTTGTGAATTTATGATGGTTTGAAAGTGATCCAAGGGGCAGGCTTTGTCAGTGCAGGTGTTTAAGAAGGGGAATTCTAATGGTTAAAAAAGCCTCTCTCATCCCCTCAAGAAGTAGCAATGGATGTGTCCAGAGGGCATGAAGAGAAAAGCATTTGGGATATTTTCTCCTTAAAGGAAAACAAAGGCAAGCTCCTTACTTCCGGATTAATATTGTTCCATATTTTCATATCAAAGAAAGACAAACTTGTTTCAAGAAAATTCAGGTGGGTGAGGAGGGGGAGGGGGAGTCAAGGATAAGTTTTAAATCTTGTAGAGTGTGCAGGAAGTAGGGTATTGAAAGTTCTGGTAATACTCATGCTACTATTCATAATTTTATGTATTAGAAGAGCCATTCTAGGTATAATAATCTGCAGTATTGTAAAGACATTTAATGTTTTAGAATAATTCAGTCTGAGCAGTTAACATAACAAAAGTCGTAGAATGAATGATTTTCTTTTGTGCTTTAATTACTGTAGAAAGAGAAGTGGCATTCGCAGTATTGAATGTTTCAGTTGTATAAGTAATTTTAGAATGGAATAATGTGTAGTAGAGTATCCTCATGATATATAGTGGAATAAAATATTTTATTTTTGCGAAACGCTTATAAGCAGCTGAATAGATTTTGAAAGTGGCAGTAATAGAAAGAACTTAAATTTTAACGAGTTTTTCATACTAAAGAGGCATGACAAGGTTGTGATTGTGTATTATTTACAAATTGTGGCATTTTCTGAAACTTTTTAGTGTCATCTCATAAAGTATGCTAATTTCTATCAAAAATTTTTTGTGACAAAACATAGCAGGGTAACATTGCAGATGTTTAGAGATTCTCATTATCATGAGCAACATCTTAAAGGGATACTTTAAGCATGAACCCGCTTTTTACTTTGAAGTTTATCATTAATTTTTTTTTGTTCATAATATGCAAACTCTCATTTCCTCAGTAAAAAGGGGCAATGAAAAATTATTCCTGATATGCATTATGTGTTATTTTTAAAACCTGGTTTTTTTTTAATATATAATGAGTAAGGTGTGCTAATGGAGTAAGTTCTTTTTCTGAGAGTATAGTATAGTGTTAGAAAAACATGGTCTATTTTTTTTTAATGACTTCGCTCTGAAATTTCCATGGCTTTAAAATTGTTATTAATCAGTGCAATAAGTTGCTACTTCGCACTGAAATATTTATTATGATCATATAAATTTCTAGTGGCAGTACTCTGATTTTGTGAGCATAAATCCAGCAATACGTGGCCAGTCAACTGAAGAATTTGTAATCCATGTAAAAAAAGGACGAAAAGGAGATTTTATGAAATTTACATCTGAACACAGAGCTGAAATTTTGACAGAAGCTTTGGTAAGAAATTCATTAAAGGTTTGAAAATACTTTTTTTTTTTGTAAAAAATTTATGGCATTATATTATCATAGTATTTTAAAATAATTTTTGATTTGATTTCACGAAATACCCAAAAAAACTTAGAACTTCTTTCGTAATTTTTTTTAAATCACTTTTTAGTTTTTTTTTCTAAAAAGTCTCATTTCTTTCAGAACTTTATTTTTCTAATTTGTACATTTAATAAACTAAAAATAATACAGCAGAAAGAGGATTTCTCTTAATGGAGCACGCAACGTGTTCTTTCTGTTAATACAGTTGGATCAAGGAAAAAGAGGCTCACAAGGGAACCCCTTTCGCTGTTCACTGCACTTTGAGATCAGACCTATGGGAGATGATAGTGCTTGACTTCTTGATCACAAATATGTAATCATTTGTCTACTAAAATGATATGACAATTTTTTATGAATATTTGAAATCCAAAAATGACACTTTTACGCCAGGTTTGATATTTTTTAATCGCACTGTATGTGAGCAAAAACAGGTTTGAAGTCGGTAAGATTATGAAGGATCATCGTATTTAACGGATAAAAATAAAAAAATTATGTCTCAGCTAATTTAAATAGTATAAAAAAAATTAATATGAAAAATGAACTTTTAGCATAGATATTTGGCGAATTTGACGACAATTTTGAAGAGTTGGCGGGACATTTAAGTTTCGCATTCCACTAGCTATATAAACTCGTCCGCAAATGTAACGTTAATATAGTTGTACGAGTTTCCGATTGTGAGAAAATGAAAAATATAGTGAACATAATTCAATCCGTTTTGAATTTGGTCGTTAATAAATACGACACGCTTCCGTCGTTAATAACTGACCAAGAACTTAAGGAAAGTCGGGAAGTATTGTCGAAAATCGAAAACATAATTTTTAATAACAATGTCAGTGAAAGTATCAGTTTAGATTTTGAAGACAATTGTGATTTCCGTATCGACGAAGAAAGTGATATTAGTATAGTCGGTGACGAATATTATAACTGTACTGTAAAGGGCGATCAATTGGCAAATGAATTCAGTTTAGAAAATATGCAAACAATTGTTCAGTATTTTGACAGTTGTCAAAAAAATAAATTCCAGAAAACAAACAGGAGATATCCAACAGTAAAATACCCTACTTATATTTCGAGGTTTAGAAAATATATATCAAATATGGGCACAAATATAGAAAAGTATAAAATAATAAAAAATGAAATGTTAGCCAGATTTACAAAAGTTAGGGAAAATTATTTACCTGTTCATGATATAGATTTGAAAAGATGGGCGATCCTGAAATCCCAAGAGTTAGGATTTGAGGATTTTAAATGTTCCGATAATTTTATAGATAATTTTAAGAGCCAAAACAAAATAGTTCAGTGGAAAGTAACAAAATATATCACTCAAATATACACCCAGAATATGGGCAACATAGAAGATAGTGCCATAGAATTTATTTTGCATACGGGAAATGTTACTGCTAATATTATCCCCCAACAAATTTTTAACTCTGATCAAAGTGGTTTTAATTATTTTCTTCCAAACCAAAGGCACTCATATATATTCATATATTTTATTTATTCATACTCATGTATGCATGCTTATATGTATTCATGTGCTTCTTTTCCTCATGAGATAATATTTTGGAAAAAGAAATGTAAAAGAAACTTGACATGGGCTGCGATAATACGAAATAACTACCTCGAACGAAAACCTGGAGTAGCCTTCAAAATTGTCCTCAATTTCGCCAAGTATCTATGCTAAAAGTTCATTTTTCATATTAATTTTTTTATACTGTTTAAATTAGCTGAGACATAATTTTTTATTTTTATCCGTTAAATACGATGATCCTTCATAATTTTACAGACTTCAAACCTGTTTTTGCTCACATACAGTGCGATTAAAAAATATCAAACCTGGCGAAAAAAGTGTCATTTTTGGACTTCAAATATTCATAAAAAATTGTCATATCATTTTAGCAGACAAATGATTACATATTCGTGATCAGGAAGTCAAGTACTATCATCTCCTATAGGTCTGATCTCTAAGTGCAGTGAACAGCGAAAGGGGTTCCCTTGTCAGTAGGAAATCGGCACCAAAAGTTTCTGGGCATGAGTGTAATGCACTGTTAAGATCTTTTAATTTCTTTTACTGCATTTAGTCTTTAATATATGTATTTCTCAGGTCACTGTCACTATGTATATGATGAATTTATCTGTATTTGGTTCCATGTAAGTTTATATTGCATTTTGTTTTTGGGTTAGTCTACAACTGTGCAACAATTTTAAAATCGTTAAAAATTTGACATTTTGTGGTTCATTTTGGAAATAGTCAATCACATTTTTTTGTTTGATCAGACTGAAATTTTGGTGAAATCCATCAATTATTCACCAAGAGTCTACAGAAAAGCAATTAAAACTTCAAAACAATTGCAATTTGTCAATAAAGACAATGCTAAAAATACTGCTGTGGTTTGGTCACCCACATTAAGACATACGGAAACATTCTGGTAATATGCTTATGTTTCATCGTTTCTTGTTTTGGCATTTTGTACTGGAATGCTTTATTTTGGCATTAGTGAAAAATGCTACTTTCGTGTATTTTTGAAATACTAGAACTGCAGCCAAATACAGTGCCATGACTTGTTTTTCAACCATGGCTGAACCATTTTTTGAACATACTCAAAAATAAGCCAAAATGTCTAGTTCTTAAGAATTTAAAAATCGTTTCAAGTGGTTGCATCGAACTAATGTCTGTAGGTCACCAATGTAGCACTGACACAATTTGAGTATGTGGCACGTAATGTGACCTGAACACCCCGTAAAGTAACTTTAAGGCCAACCTAATATTACAACATTAATATTGAACAGTTGTCATTAACCTAACAGTTTGAAGCATAAGAGGAATGGAATTTGCATAAATGTGTAATGCATTAAGGATGTGACATAATGAAGTTGATAGCGAGAATAAAAGCAATGATTCATCAATTGGCATTGTAAAAAAAAAAAACTTGAAGGCCAAATTAAATGCATCAGATATTAAGCTGTAAAACTAAATAGAATAATAAATATAGTAGTAATTAATGTTTTGTCCATTTACCATTTAATCTAATAGCGTCAAAGAGTTATGAGTCTCTGACAGTGCAAAGGGTATGCCTTTTACCACTCCTCAATAATAATAACAAATTCTAACTCTATTCATGTTAAAAATTTCCTGGAATTGTGGAAAACTCAATGACAAATCGCCCAATAGATTCGCTGTAGGATTTAAGTACGTACCACTTACAGACCATGGAAGACTCATTATTCTGCACACATGTTTTAACGATGTTACTTGCTTGAATGTTGGTGTTCTCTTTCCAGTTCTTTCTTGCAATTTCTTGTGCGGTGGGTAAAATATTAGTTTCTAAGAGTTCTTTGTACTCTAAACCATTTTTTATATTCTGGACAACTGCAATAGAGCCAACACTGTTGTAGCCGAAGTAAGCCCAAATCATCACTGACCTTCCTGTGCATTGTCTTGTTGAGAATATCTGGGCTTCCAGTTGGTCTGTTTTTAATGTAAAGGTCTGTATTTTCATTTCAAGTCATTATTTTTTTTTTATAATTTTCTCTATTTTTTTCCCATCACATTTTATGGACACTTAATCGGAAATTAGTTAATTAAACGTAAACAATTCGCTATATTCATATGCTTACAAAGGGATTACTGGTGCAATGAAATTCACATTGTTGAATGCTGATTGGTCGGAGGTAATGAAGCTGCGGGACATCGCATACTATATGATGGGTTTACAATTCCAGATAAGGCAGGCAGAAACAGGATTCATGGGCCCTTAGACAGTTTAGCATATTTTCTTTCTTCCACCCCCTCATTCAATTTTCAAAAGCTAACTGATTATTAAGTTTTTTTAAAAATATATCCTTTTATACACACACACACAAACATATACATAGTACTTTAATTTTTTTATTTATTGAATTTTTTGAAGAATTTATTCTCTTCTAATAGATAAACTTACGATATTTTTAAGATGTTTAATTATAATTAGGCAAAATTTTGTGACGAGCCACTGTGTCTTTGCCCTTCCCCTGTTCCAGGCCCCAAACCAGAATTCCAAAGTCCATACTATTTGGTTCCATGTTAATAATTTTATCAGGTATTTGAAGTCATTCTTCTGGATGTAATAAGTGTATCAACTCAACACACGTACTTCAGAGTATATAAACTCTATAATAAAATGGCCTTATGTTTTTTCTCCTCTATGTACACACACTAGTTTTGCCTCGCCGCGCCGTAGGTATGATATGACATATTTTATTCACTCCTAAAATTTCCGCATTTAAGAATTATGCTTTCTTAATTGAGAAAAATATTTGCAATCACCATGTTGTTTTTAAAATTTCCCAACGATTTGTGTACTTCAAAATTTGAAACCCAATTGTAACTCTCTGTGCAATCTGTTTGCATACTTTTCATGAACGGTTATTTTTTCATTGGCTGTATTTCATTAGAATGTCCCATATACCAACAAACAAATTTTGCATTTATTTCTCATTACTACGATAATTTTGTGGAGATAAGCCACGGCTGATAAGCAGTTAAAAGCTATGTTTTAATTGCGTTTGTTTTGGGGTAGGGAGTGATAAGAGCGAAACAATTTTAAATAAACTGAATTATTAAAATTGAAAGGTTTTAACATTTCAGCTTTTATTTTCCAAAATATTAGTGAATAAATTTTTGGAAAAATTTAAATGACTTTTTGAAACTAATGTTTTGGTCTTACTGGAGGTAACATATTGTGATTCATAATTTTATTGATTACATTTTCTATAGCTGGCAAGTATATATATATATATATATATATATATATAGCAAAATTGTAGTATGATTGTGACATGTAGTACCTTCTAATGTAATATACATGAATACACTACACTTAAGCATATATTAACTTGGACAAAGTTAAAGTTGTAAAGTAATATCACACAAGGTAGTCAAACCAAGTAAATTAAAATAGTAGAAACAGCTTAGAATAAAAATTGAAATTGTAGTAGTAAAAGGTGAAGAGGAGTAAAAGATTAAACAATACCAAGAATTTTGTTCTTCATCAGGGACCGCACAAAATCCCTGTTATTGGTTTGCTTTTTCTGACTACAATAATTGAGATTTGTGATCAATACTGAATAAACCAGCATTGACCAAAACTTAGCTAAAAACAGTATAAACCCAGAATATAATTAGTTTAACAATATTTTAGTAATTTAGAAGGGTCTCTTTATTAATACTAAGAAAAATCTCAATTGTTGTAAGCGGCCCAAAAGCAAACTTACAGCAAGTAGATGGAGGTATTGAAAGTGATTAAAGTGTAAAGGTTCAATTAACATGAATAGAGAAGATGATGGGGTGAGAAAATTCATTAATTATACCAAAAATTGTAAAAAGTTTTACATGAATATGTCACACTCAAGATAAGCACTTAATTATTAACTAGTAAAAATATATAAGTTTAAGTTTAAATAAATCCGTATATTCAAAATAAACAATTTTTTTCTTTGCACTCATAATAGACCCAGAAGTGTGCAATCAGAATAAAGACATATATATGCTCATATGCATAAACATGCACACACACATGTATATATATATATATAGATACACACACAAATTAAACTAAATATGCATAATATATATACACACATAAACCAAATATGTATAATATATATACACAAATATAATTTGAACAATAATAAATACAAAAACGTTTTTGAACATAGAGAACTCAATAAATATGCATACAACAGCTAGAAAAAGCTTACTATAATTCTCAAACCTGATATCAAAACACTTACCTACATTACAGAGATAAATTTGTCAGTATAATAAATAAAAATGTAAGAAAAGCTAAACTACAAGTGACAAGAAATGTTTAAGAAAAAGTACTGAAGGATTAGAAGTAAGAAAGTTGATAAAAGAAATAAGATTTGCCATGTCTTGGGTGTAGGAGAAAACACCAAAGCACTGGGGTTCTTTTTGCTAGAAAAGTTGCCTTTTGTCC
>QLNU02015360.1:191876583-191907792 GCA_006491805.2 Dysdera silvatica | reverse complement strand
CAATGGCATCCACTGTATTAAAATTCTGTAGTGGTTTATTCACAGCAACCACAAGATGATCATTCACCTTATCTGTTTTTAAAAAGTTCCGATACAACGTTTTAATCCTATTAAAATAACAGTAGGAAGTAATAGCCGAAGTCTCATTTAACTTTTAATTAAATTAAAATTAAAAACGAATTTTTTTTTCCAAATCTTTATTTTGTAGGGGTGGGAGAGGGCTGTTTCAAGAAAATTTTCAGAATTTCAAGTTCAGACAAAAACGGGAGATACGCTTTCGAGGGGAAGTCGGATCAACGGAATTTTGTGAACTAAGATTACAAAAAAAACCCCAAAAAAATTGCCGCCTTTTAAAATTTTTTGCCGTGAACACTTGTCCATATACGTATAAATCCGAGAATTTCCCCCCCTCCCAAATATAAAGAAACATCGTGGAAAACGTAGAGATGGGTGCTTATTAGGAATTTTCTGCTAGAAGAAATAAGAATTTGTCGATCCGTCTTCAAATGCGACTACAACAGAAAATCGCAATGTACCGCGAAAGGAGGGAGTCTCAGATTACCTTATGTGCATTATTATAATATATATGACGATATTTTTTTTTAAATAAATTTATTTTATATGACAACGAAATTTTTTCCCGGTGTTTGCAGATGGGGATGGACGCTTTTCCAGCAAAAGCTTCTAGCGAAATTTTGCCCCCCTAAAATTTAATGGCTTGGGCATTTCTCACAATGCCTATTTATAAATTCGGTTTCGATCGCCCATGATCACAATTTAAAATATTATGCATATGTGGACACTTCACTAAAGAAACTATATTATAAATTACATCTTGCATAGCTTTCGTGATCGAAAATCGATAGCAAATTTAAAAATCGGAAATGAGCGTGAAGCCAAAGATTATCACTAAATGTAAATCATCTCTAAAGATCTTTCTCGTAAGTGGAAAAGAATATGTTGAGATGCTAGTGGAAGACTAGGAGAGGGAATCGAGGTATCATAGTTGGCCACAGTTCAATAGACTACGAACCATGGGTCCCCCACCCTAACGAGAGCGCGATGATTCTGATCTTGCAACGTGCGTCGGTGAGATGGCTGTTAGCGAATTGAGAACTAAGGTAACCCTAGATAACACCGGTGCGGGAGATGCAGCTATTAATTGAGAACCACTGCTACACCCTAATCGGAGAGAAGAAAAGAAATATTAAGGGGGGACGTACAAAAATTTTATAAATCATTTCGGTTACATCTAATTCTACTCGCATCTTTTTGAGCTAAGAAAAGGTGTCGGAGCTACTGGCAAATTGGTGAAATATTGGCGGGAGGAAATAAGAAAGTGAGGAAGGATGGATGAATGAGGGTAACCTCATTTGAATGCAGATTTACTAGTATACAACCCCAGAAAACTGCAAACCCTGCCTGTAAATTACAAAGCAATATTTGGTTCTCAATTCATATGTGAAATTTGAAATCACACCCTTTTGGTTCTCAATTCAAAAACTCCTGGTGAGATCGGTGGAAATAAAAAATAAAGGATTGAGCGATCGTGTGCAAAATTTGCATCATATAAACAATAAAAATTAAAGAAGGCATCAAAAATGACGACTGGGTCAGAAATCTCGGTCATCAAAATGAAATTTATCAGTGCAAAATACGACCAACGATCGCTGATTTCAAACCCTGGCCACAGGTTGGTTACTGGTTCTTCTCCCTGCTGTTTTTCTCCATGTCTTGTGATTGCAGAAAGCGCAGGCAAGAACCAGTATTCAAATTAATCACAACCTATGCCACGTATTCATTCTCACGTGGCATACGCTGAGAAAGTGTGGGTGGGGGGGATGTTTAATGTTTGGATTGCTTGATTATTCTGTGTTCTTGTGTGTATTAACTTAAGGATGCCATAGGGGTTGGGAGGGTATAAAATTATTAACTAAAAATGAGGAAAGAAAAGGGCATTAAAATTTTAACTTAGTGAATTAAGTGTAGTTTGATACTGGCTATGGGTGTGGAGCGGATGCGGCCAAGAGCCACCTCCCGGACTGCTTTTATTTTTTTTACATCTTAATCCTTTGAAAACTTAAGCGACAATGAGTAAAAATGAGATTGTCTTAGCCAAGTGTTTCTGTACACACACCAAGATTACCACAGTAGGTACAGTTGATGTCAAGTCAATGTAGAGGTTCGCTTAGGCTAGCCACATCCTAATTTACCTCCTAGAATGGTTGCCTTTGTTGGACATGCATCAATACCATATGTTACTTGGCTGAAACCAATTGAGGAATTTCTTATAGTTTTGGAACATAAGAATGTACAAGGCGTCGATAGAAATGTTGTAGATCGCTGCAACAGCCAGGTCATTTTTCTGTATATGGTAATGATTTCTGAAGACGTTAATGCCAATTCGCTTATGTTAAAGGGGAATTATGACTATTGGACTAAAAGTATGGGCATGTGGTAGAAAAAGTTAAATTCTGAGCCTGAGAAACTGAACTTAGTTGCTTCACATAGGGCCATATGGAAAATTATGTTCATATGGATCCAAAGCATAGTGAATACATATATATTATGTGAATTATGAAAAATGAAAATGATCAATAACATTTTACAATTATGGCATATTAGTTACCTTTTTTCTTACAGAAAATATGAATTTAAGCTTTCATCAGCCATTTAAAATGTGCATCACATCAAAGGAGTTTCATAATTACTGTATAATAATCAATAATTGACAGTCTGAGTTAAACAAAAATTATTAATCAATGTACATAATAAAAATTAAGAAATACTCATTAAAATTAGTACTGAATAAAAATGAAATTGATTCATTGAATCCATGATTCATCCATGATATCCATTTTAACTAAATTTTGAATGAACATATTAATGTAATCAATAATAACGATATCTATTTACTGCTATTTTATGAACTTACATGAAGGACAGTTCTACGTAGAATATTAGCTTGTAATTAGGAACGTGAAACATTGTGCTAAAACTATAATAAACTATTTAAACACGACTACCACAGTTAAAATTATTTAATTAGGTGGATGACGATCGTTTCGGCAGTGAATGACTGCCTTTGTCGAATCCAGTTACAAAAGTGAAGGTAAACTTTACCGCACTTGGCATATAAACACGTGTTGCCATCTTTATTTATGGAGAACATATGGAATGGAGGTGAAGAGACTTTTTTACGCACATGAACCCGTGCTGCCATCTATATTTACGGAGAACATATTATAACATCCAATGTGAGTGTGGAAGAATGTATATCGGACAGACGCATAAGGCTTTACAATTTAGGGTAAAGGAACACCAGAAACATGTTCAAAACCAAGAATTTCATAAATCTGCCATAGCACAACATAGTTGGAATACCGGGCACAAGTTTGCATTTTCCGATGCAAAAATCATCGCTAAAGTTGTATCGCCTTCGGATCTGGACTTTTTCCAAGCCTACCACATTTTTATCAATAGTGACTTTGTGGTTAATGACCCTTGTGTCAATAATTTTTTGCCTAATGTGTATAAAAAGTTGTTTACCTCCATTTAATATGTTCTCCATAAATACAGATGGCAGCACGGGTTCAAACACATGTTCTGGATCTCGACAAAGGCAGTCATTCACGTCAAAACGACGCCATCCACCTAATTAAATAATTTTAACTGTGTTAGTCGTGTTTTAAATAATTTATTATATTACCTTGTAGTTGCAGTCACGTTATAAAATTTTCTTACTACTTTTGCTTTTTTAAATGTTGTTGAGCTCTCTAGCGAAAAGTAAAGTATTGAACGAAACATAATCAAACTTAAGCATTCATATTAGACCACAGGATTTCTGATTTAAAGAAAAAAATTAGTGCATCAAAATCGAATTAAATTTCAGATGCATACATCAATTTTATCACCAAAATGATGTTCACAGACCCTTTCACCACTGTGATGTTCCAAGAACTGTATGCTGCATGACATTTTCACGCGCTCGGCAATGGTATTCACTAATTTATCTCACCTGTAACATTATTCGATTTTTTCAAAGTTGCCATCGAGATACGTCCTGATACCTGACACCTTAAGAAGTCCAAGTCAAGGATTAAAGATTGGGCGACCTTGCATTTGGCTGTGGGAAATGCATGAGTAATGATTTTGCTGCCAGAGAAATGTTGCAAGAACGAAAGACGCTTTCGTACCTAAATCCCATGTGAGGTGGTGCACCGGCCCTGCATGAATATGGTCGGTTCAGACATCCTCATTGCCGCAGTTGTGGAACCAAGAAGTTTTGTAGCATAATCAGTATAGACGGCCAGCATGACGCACAGGTCACTGGTCCACTCTGGGAATGCATTTTCCTGATAAAGATAAATTGTGAAGCCACACCAATACTGACGGCCTATGTGGCCACAAGCTGCAGGGATTGCAGTTGTGTATGTTAATACCAATGCTTAGTCGAAAGTGTTCTTTCATCACTCCATACCACGCCGCACAAAAGAACTAAACAACCAGTCGTGCGGGTCGACGCTAGGGTGTACCTGAACAGGACAGATTTATATGGGTAAAACTTCAATACCTGACGGTGACGCCGTACCGCTGAGCATGGGATATGCATGTGCCGATACCGTACTGCTGGTACCTGCACATCGTCTTCGTCCCACTAGCAGTTGCAACTTCTTCAATTTGTTGCTGACTGACTGTTGCATTTCTCCGCCTGGTTGCCGCCAGGTTTCCGTCTTTCAAATCGCTGAATCATGTTTCAGAAGTTTGTTATGCTGATCGGTTCTTTCGGTGAATCCTTCAATCACGAAATTCACGAAGTGCACCGCACTCTCGTTCCCTTCCACACAGCTTGACTAACGAAGCACGGTCACATAAGGTAAGAGCCACCGAAAGGCATATGACCTCTGAGTGATTAGAACTCTTTCAGCCCTTCCTTTTATCCACATGATCAGAACGCGATTATGTAAATTAGTACATTTTACTCAGTAAACAGCGCCAAAATTTACCCTGGTGGAGACCTTTGGTATTATTTGTTTTTGATAAAATTGATGTGTGCTTGTCGTTTGACATTTATTCATTCATTATTCATACCAATACACTTTTGCAGCACTACGATTCCTCCTGGTGGCGACTTGTGGTACCTATTTTTTTTCTTTAGAAATCGAAATCCTATGGTTCACTATGTATGCCCACCAAATTTGGTTATGCTTCGTCCAATACTTTACTAGATAGAGGGTTCTGAACACCTTACGTTATTCTATAACCACCCTGTATATAACGATTTCTTTGTCTTCCACTTTGTATTTTTTTTTATATATATTTTATGTAATGTAAAATAGTGCACATGGCCAGCTCGTATGGGGTTTATTATTAATTTTATTGTTTTTGTGAGTTCCATTTTTAATTTAAAAAGATAAATTTGAACTACTTTTGCATCTTCCACAAAAACATGATATATTAAACAACAATTTTAATCAATATTTTTTAGCATAGTGATACCAGAGCTGATGATATGGCGTGGTTAGATAATGAAATGTTCGAAAGAAATGTGTTTTGTGTTCAGTGGGGCCTGAACCCACGACCTTCCACTTGCCGGGCGGAGGCTCTACCATCTATTAATAAGACTATTCAATGAAGCTGGTTATTTCACAAAATGTAGTAAGTAAATAGTCTTTAAATACGTTCGTAAGAGATTAGATGTCGTTTGTAGCTCAGATGGTAGAGCCTCCACCCAGCCCCAGCAAATTGAAGATCATGGGTTCAGGCCCCACCGAACACAAAAAACATTTTTCTTTCGAACGTTTCACCATCTAATCACGCCATAACATCGGCGCTGGTATCACTACGCCAATAAACGTTGATTAATATTGTTGTTAGATTTAATCTGCGTAGTGTTCGATTTATATAAAATAAAAAGGAAAAAAGATACCTTGTTTTTTTACTGGTAGATTCATTTCTGTATGAATTTCATTTGTGGAATAATTTTGAGAAGACTAATCTCACAATTGTTCTTTTCTCAAGAATTGTCAGTTTTTCTGGTGGTCTCCAAGTTTTTTTTTTTTGGCCATAGTTATCTTTTAAAGGTAAGTATTAATTACTGTTTTAGAAATTCCGATTTTTTACCTCCATTTCACATGAACTGTGCCCATGACTGAAGTGAGATTCGATTTGATCCCTCTCCATGTTCTGATAGTTGGAACATTTTTAGGCATAGTCAGTATTGTGGAATGTAAAGCATAACCTGTTAAATATTACAGTATTTAACGGGTACTTACTGCAGTATCACAATAAAATAGGAACACAATACTTCCACTACTGTACAATGAAATGTAACACATCGGCCTTAAAGTTTTTTGGTTTTTTTTACAGTGCAATTGATAGATCATTGCTTTTATTCCTACTATTAACTGATTATGTCAATAAATTCTGAACCCATCACACATTTATGCAAATTCCATTTCCTTATACTTCAAACTCTTACATTAAAGATGAATTTTCAATATTAATGTCACCATATTAGATTGGCCTTAGTTATTTTACAGGCCGTAGGATTAATAGCACCGTTAACTTGAGGGTAGGCAATAAAGAGGATAGATGGATTTTGGTGATTAAATCCAAGCAAGACTTATCTAGTCTAAAAGTATTATTTATTGGAACTAGTGATGGGTATTTTTGTTTTTTATATAACAAACACCAACAAACTGTTAACAAAACAATAAGGGTTTTACGGGGAGACTCCGTAACAACAGTTATTTCAACAATGATGTTAGGTTCAAAACATCTTTCGAGAGCCGACTGCTCCCTTTGCTAAGTAAAGGCAGAACGGAAAAATTCTGCCTTCACTTGACAAAGGGAGCAGTTGGCTCTCGAAATGTAATGTTTTGAACTTTACGGTAGTGTTGAAATAACTGTTGTTAGACTGTTTATTAAAAAAAAAAAAAAGGTTTTAAAAATGGCCAAAAAACAAAAACCAGGTTGAATAAACAGGAAAATTATAAAATTCTCCATGACCATTATAATATTGACATTTACATATATAATCTCTCATCTTTGTCAATATATCATATGCCTAATTTGTTCATGTATTTTAAAACTATATTATAATAAAATTATATCTTCAATCACAAACATCAGCTAATACATAAAATACATTAGGACACCATTATGACATGATTTGCATATCATAAAATATGACTTTATCATTTCAATATTAAATAAAATTTAATTTCGGTTGAAGTACAATCAGAATGCCAAGGGCTAACAGTTATACAATCTCAAAAAACCGATTATGAATAATGGAGTTCTAATTCTGACTGAACAATCAGCATTTGGCTCTTGAATAGTCAATAAAAAATGCAGTAAACTTTATTGCCAACACAAATTAGTTATGAAAAAAATGAGAAATGAATGTTCAAAATTAGGAAAAAAAAAAAATCAAGGATTAATATAAATTTTTACCTTTGAACTTACACACATTAAAATCATTTTTTATGAAATTGTGGATATAATTGTTTATTAAATAATAATTTTAATTTCACAGGATCTTACTTGATATAATGCAAAAACAAAAAGATAATAAATGAAAACAGTGAAATGATATGATGGTAGGTTAGCTGTATGACTAATAAAATCAGTTTTTCACATAAACTTTTTACAAACAATGGGCCCTATGGGCTCACTCACTCTAGTTAAAAAACAACTTTATGAAAAAATACTTTAAAAAAGTGGTTATCGAAAAACAGTTAAAAAAGAACAGTTTGCAGAAAATGCCTTCTGTTCTCACAACATTAAAAAAGTTTTATTCGCTGAAGTTGCTTTATCACTTTCTGTTCGCAAGATGGTTCAGGAAGCATTTTCTACAAACATTTCTTTGTCATCATTTTTGGTGACTATGGCAACTAGCGATCCCTCAATCATTTTGGTTCATTTAAAAAGACAGCTTAGTCGTTGTTGGTTTAAAAATATTTTTTACAAACCGGTTTAGCATTTTAATTCCAATCACTAATTGGAACATTCTAATAATGGGTTAGAAGAATTAATGCCAATGATAAAATGAGAACAGTATTTACAGAATTGCTTATGACGTTTTGGTATAACCTCCGATGGTACTTGTGCATAGGTTGATTGTAAATCAAAAACTGATCTTTTTTTAGATTCAGAATATAGTTTTAAATGTTGTTGCCAAATATTGAAAGTTAAATAATGCATAGTAGTCGTAAGCATGAGAATGGAAATTTGTGTTACTGCCAATTACTTAAATTGAAATTATAAATTTATTGTTTACAGACTGTGTCAGTAGCAATAGCCCTGAAGCCTGTAAAGCAAAGGGCTCACTACATATTCGTCTTCCAGTGCAAATGAAATTTTAAAAGTAGTTTGAGTGAATATAAAGAATATGAACATAAGCATAGAATGTCTTTTCTTATCAGAACTTTGATTTTCAAATACGTTATTGCAATGGTTAAGAACTTAGTTGTGTTCATTTGTTGTGAAGTGGAGTCGACTTCGTGAAAAAGTACATGCCATTCATAATGGTTCTGCATAGTTTTGAGTGTACTCAAATGGTATATGACTCAGTGTGCAAGGCTTTGAGTGTGTGTAATTTGCACATGGCTTTGATTGTATAATTTGTATGGGACTTTAATTGCATGCAATTTGTATATGACTTTGCATATAATTTTCACAAGATTATAATTGCATGTAATTTTTATAAGATTATAATTGCATGTAATATGTACATGACTTTGATGTGTAATTTGTGCAATACTTTGATTGCATGTGATTATAGGTCCAATGGGCATATAAGATGTGCTTTAATAATTGAGTGGCTTGAGAGTGAATTATTTTGTTAGAACACACACAGAGCTCAGAATAGAAAAAAAGCATGTGCAATTCAGATTTGTTTTGAACATTGTTTATTTAGTGCAAACATGATGCATATGAAAGATTAAGTCATTAAAAACAGAAAAAGAATTTTTTTGATAAAATTTTAATTTATTTTTATCTTGTATTAGTATAACTGGATTTGAAAGATTGGTTGATGAACTTGGCCTGCTGTAGGCTTCATCAGGTCAGGCTAAACATACATTTTTTGAGGCAAGCCATAAAGGTGCACAGGCTCAATGGGCTGAATCTTGAGTTTTTGATCTTATAGGATATGAAGATTTTTTTTTTTTCGAGTTAGGCTGATATGTATGGATTTGGGTCTCACACTTGTAAAAAATTAGATACATTTCAGCTACAATTTTTTTTCATTGTCGTTACATTAATGCGTTAATGTTTGTTGTGATCAGCAATTTATGAAAATTACCCTTTTGGAGTGTCCAATCTCAAATTCCAAGGTTATTAGTTACTTGGGGCGTGTTCTGTATAGGTGGCCCTTTCCTCATGAGATCACTTTCTTAATCACTGGAGCTTTAAATAATTATGCTCAATAAGAAAGTTCATAAATTGCTATAATGAAACTAAATATAGCTGTATCTGTAATTGTTTTTGTTTGAAGTATTAATCTATTGAGGATGTTTGTTGTAATCTTGATGTTCTAATATATGAGTACATATATTTTTAAAGAGGCAAATTTTAAGTTATCATGTGTGTGGAAAAAATGGGAATTAAGACTTTTTGTTTTAATCATGTATTAAATATGTGCTTTGTGAACAAAAGTTCATTAAACAACACTGTACAATATGAAAACCATACTGTAAAAAATAAGAGAAGTAATTTAGAATTTTTCCACTGTAATAACTATCAACTGTTTTTGTTACATTAATCTGCTCTTGATTACTATCGATTAAAGCATGCACGTAAATATAAATTTTTCATTTAGAGATTTCGAGAAAAATTTGCTGAGCCAAGCATTCCATCTGTGGTAAGTAGTTTTTTATTCACAGTTTAGTTAGCAATGTTGTATTTGAATATGTTTGATTCTAAAACATGTAAAGAAATTTAATTATCTTGTTTTAGAGGTACTCTTAACGTTTAAACTGTGTAATGAAAGTTATAAGTTTTGGGGGAGATGTTTTTTTTCTTCTTTAGCGTTCCGTCCATTTTAAATTTGGTTATACAACTGAATATGAATGTATATATGGTGTCGCTGAATAACTGTTACAGTGTTTGCATTGTAATAGGTGATGCCAAAGCCGTTCACGATTTTCCAAAATCAAATTTCATTTTGGAGATAATAAAGTCAAAAGTTTTATGACATAATTTTTGGTTTGAATTAAATTTTGGTCAGTTTTCAGAGACATTGGGTATTATATTAACTGAAAGGTTTGATAAACAGGGATTTTTTCCACCAACAATAAATTGGGCATCCTTATCAGTTATGTGTCATTGATGTGATTTTTTTTTTCATGTTTTTGAAATGAAATCAAAATGATGGAAGGTACAAGTTATATTATAAAACTTTGTCATAAAACAACTTTCATCATAGTCTTATACATCAGGTGCTATAATACGTAATGTTTATGGAAGCTGGCCAAAATTTAATTAAAACCAGAAGCTACAAAATAAAACTTCGACATTTGATATCTTCAGAAGAAAGTTTGATTTTGAAAATTTGTAAATAGCTTTGGTATTACTAAGATGTCATCTGTTATCCTTTAGATACTGTAATTGTAACTGTACTTGTTAATTGTACTTGTAGAAACCTTATATGTATAAAGTGCTTTATATCCTTAGTAGCGTAATGACACTTTAATTTCATTTCCTATTTTGCTATTATATTAAGTGTATAACCTATGATTTATTAGTAAAATAAAATTTATAGCAATACTGGATATTTTAAATTGATCCTTTTCTTTTCAAAGTTCTACAAAGCTTTTAAGTATCAGTGGTCTGATAATCGGATTCAAGTTGTCTTAGAAGTATCGCCAGTGTCTTTAGAACAAAGAAATATTTCAGACAATAGTGTTGTTGCTGTTTATGATTACAAAGATTTTGATAATTTGATTCATGTTTCTGATTGTCCGGGAGGTTTCGTCATTGTATGTGGAAATTTTGGTCGTCAGGTTTGTATAGTATTTGTTTTATTCACATCTTTAAACTATCATTTATTTTTATTAATATTTATTAGGATTAAGTTGTATAACTCAAGATTACAATTTTTATTAAGGTTTCATAAACAGTGAACCCCCTTGTTAGCAGGCAGCAGAAAAATTCATCTGTAAAAGAAGGGGGATATTATTATGAAGGAGCTTTTGCTGAGAAATTTGTAATAGCAAAAATGAGCTGACAACAACTGAAGGGCGACTGTTAAGGTTTTTTTTTACTGTATATACATACAATGGGTGGTCATAATTGACGGTGAGGCATTTAGAACCCAATAGCCAAAAATCTATTTGACCAAATTTGTTATAAATACTCCTGGGATCATGGGGGTTATTTCTGTTGGGGAATTAATATTTTTATCACCAGGAAAAATGACACTGAGTTTTAGAGTAAATTTTAGGTGTATTCATGAAAAAGAGTCTGCATTTTACAATTTTTATTTTGGCATCACTCAATACAGATGTGGTTCAATATATTCTCCTTGCACTTGTTCTAAAAACTGCATTCTATGTACAATATCCACTACAGAGTGTGGCATGTTTCCCTTGACTCACATACTGGTCCTTCAATGTTGCTAAATTATTGACATGTTCTTCGTATACCAAGTTTTTTAGATGAACCCAAAAGTCATAGGAGTGAGATTAGGCAAATGAGGTGGCCCACCTTGCGTCATAACTACTAACTGCTCTGGAATGTCCGGAGCATCTCTGGAAATACATGTCAACTCTGCATGCCTTGTGCAGGCCTCCATTTGTTCCAAAAAAATTCTTCTGTGGTTTTATCAGAGGCAAATTTAACGGAGGCAAAACAAGCAACATATCAAGTTTTAAAGGAGTAGAAATAATAATTCTGTGTACATGCATATTGATTTTTTAACGATTACGGAACTTAGAATTTACATACAAAAGGTTAAACACTGGTAAAATAGCAATGGAAAAGATCACTCAAGCTTTCGGATGCATCAGCAGCAGTCCTTCATCAGGAGCAATGTTTATTCCTAGTCATTACTCCTGATGAAGGACTGCTGCTGATGCGTCCGAAAGCTTGAGTGATCTTTTTCATTGCTATTTTACCAGTGTTTAACCTTTTGTATGTAAATTTCTTCCCTAGTACTTTGTATGATAAACTTCGAATTACTAATATTAGAATTGTCAAAAATACTTTTGTTTCTCTACTTAATGTGTGTGAACTGAACATGCACACTTCGAAAAAATTTTGGTTCTAAAGGACAACTTTTGAGCATTTTTGTGTGTTAACCAAGGTAATATACACAAGTGTAAATTTTAGTCATAATAAAATATTTTAGTAATTTTCTAGTAAACCTCATGAACATATATAATGTTAACTACAAATATTCTGTTTTTGTATTCGAATGAATTGAAATAAAAATGTTAATATAGTTTTTAACTGAGCATGTCGGAAACTTTTGTGACTTCTTCAGCGAGAGATGAAAAACTATTAAATCATATTACAAGTTTTGCAGTATAATGTATTTAAATTAACCAAATGTTATATGAAATGCTAAGTTAATATTATATAACACAACTAAATGGCATTTCTTTTAAAACTATTGACTTTGCATTTTGTTCAAACAATGCTCTTGAAAACTCTTGAAATCTTTTGCAGTTGCTTCTAAAAAGGTTTTTAAATGTTGGTAGGTATGTCTGTGTGCAAAAGCTTGACCAATTATTTGGTTTTTATGAAATGCTGCCCTAGTAATTGCTGTACTGTCAATTCAATATGAGGAAGTTCTCCATCCTGCATGAGTATGGTAAGAGTAATGACACCAATGCTGTTGGAGTTGTGGAATAACATAATTTAGCAGCTTTTTCCAATACCTTAGTGGTGACAGAACAAGTTACTGGTCCTGATGGTCTATTTTCTTTGCAAAAGTATGGACTGATGATTAATGGGGCAGTAAAGCCGTACTATAATATGACTTTTGGTGAATGCAAAGGAAACTGTCGAAATGCATGAGGGTTCTCAGCTTACATGCATGAGGGTTCTCAGCTTACATGCATCAACTCTGTGTGTTGCTATTGCTATTCAGATAAAAATGTACCTTAGCACTCCATAGGATATTCCAAGGTCATCTATCATGTACTTCCATTTGAACTAGGAACACTAGAGAAAAATGCAAGCAAGTTGCAGCATTTCTTTGAATCAGTTTTTGAGTATGGTTATTCTTAAGGGGGTGGGGGTATGAATAATTTTTCCGACAGTTGAGTATACATATCCCATTGCCTGAATATTTCCAGAACACTGCTGGATCCGTATGCATCATTTGCTGTCTCTTGATCTACTGTGGCAGTTACAACTATTTCAACTTGTTGAGACTACATTGGTTTGTGTCCTTGTTTCGCTAACACTTTTAATGATTTGGTATTTCCGAATTGTATAATCAGTTTTTGCAAATTTGTAACGTACATTGGATCTTTCTTTAAACCTTCTGCTCACTGAAGTTCTGGAAGTGTGGTATTGCCATTATCACCTTTTTAATTACAAAATTTTATCAGCAGAACCCAAGTATGTAAAGTTAGCGTTGCGGTCTTGCCGAACAGACATGTGAAACACATTTTCAGTCTTCCATATATTCACCAATCTACAATGTCCATTTATTAAACTATACATAATCTACCTGGGTGTTTTGGGGTGAGAATATGTATTTTTATATGATTCCATTGTCATTTTCCTCCTGATAGCAAACATTTTAACTTTTTTTTTTTAGAAACCAAAATCCCATGATCCTTTCCCTACCTCATGGAAGTATGTGTACTAAATTTGGTTGGGTTTGGTCTAATAGATTTTTGGCTGTCAGGTTCTAAATACTTCACTTTTAACTATGGTCATACTGTGTATGTATATTAATAAAACGTAACCAGTAAATGTGCAAAGATCATTCAGAAAGGGTCTACACACCATAGAACTTAATTTTATAAGTTCATTGTAATCCCAGATGTTGCTGAAATATTCAATAGAGGGTGTTTTATTTAATATTTTGCGCAGTGTGTCGTTTCATCTTTACTATAATGTACTTTAATGTAACCTGTTAGTTGGTTCTCTAGATCTTCAGGGGTTTGGGTTCCCTGGAAAACCATTAGTCTCCGTTTTGCATAATTTTGCTGTCCTTTGTCATAAAATAAACAAGCATCTTGGATGGAAAACAAATATACTTTGACATGTCTCAATTGTCAAGGTGATAATGAAAAGTAAAGTATCTTACATTTTAAGGGTCAACTGTCATTTTTCTTCAATAGAAACCTGCTTTTCATATGAAAGTATTTCAAACTTTTTCTGTCTTAATGAGGTGGACTTAGTTTTTTTTTTAAGGCTAAACATCAGAGGAAGATGGTATATAAAGGTTGTGAATTTGTGCCTCTCTAGGTTATATTGAAAATATTTTATGTCAGCATATATGGCAAGGAGTTTGTGGTTATATGTGCTGTACTTCTGTTCTGTAGTGGAGAGTTTGTGAGGGAAGAATGCAAGTAGTTGCTGATATTTTTGACCTGAAGAACTGTTCTGATGGCTATGTTAAAGGCATCGACCATCAGGAACAGTTGTTTTCCAGGCGTGTGGTAGCTGAGCATTGTTGTGTGTGCCTTAAGAATTTATGCAGGGATGCTTGTATCACGGCAGCCTTTAATATAAAACACCTGTAGAAGTTTACCATAGTTAGGAAACCTGATAGTTGTGAGATTTTTCAGGTTTCACGAATTTGGTGATTTCATTTACTTGGGCAGTAGTTTAATGCTGTCAGGGGTCATAAGGCAACCTAAGAAGGATACAGATGATTTACCAAGTACGCATTTGGCTGGGTTCAGCTTGAGTCCATATTGTTTCAATCTGTTGTACACTTGTCGGAGGTGTATTACATGTTTCTCCTTGTTAGTGGATGCGATGAGATCTTCGAAATAGCAGACACAGGAGTTCAGTCCATTTAATATCTAGTGGGTCAATCTTTGAAATGTCTGGCTTGCGTTCAGGAGACCAAATGGAGTAGCGACGAATTCAGATAATCTGAATGGGGGTAGGCTCTGCCTTTTTTGAGATCTTTTCAGGGTTCACCAGAATCTGATATACACAAGTTAAATCGAGTGTGAGGTGTTTAGCATTTTTGGATGTGAAAATTTTCACAGGTGAAGGTGGAAGCTTGTTAACTTCGGTATATTAAAAGCTCACCCACACAACCCAATATTTGGACTTCCGTTCACATTACCTAGCTTGCCATAAAGCTTCTGTCGTGCAAACTTTGACTCGTGTCCTCACACACAAAGCATTGTCAAGTTGAAAGTTGTCAAGCTAAGAAGTATCAAGAAGGCACTTGTGGAGAATGGCTATCTGAGCAGTATCATTGCTTGAAGAAGATCTGATGGTAGAGATAGAGGACCTGTGGAGTAGAGACTGACTAGGAGAACTGTTTTTTTTGCCCTATGTGGAACAAGTTTTGGAGGAGATTGCACATTTGTTGAGGAGATCCGACATTAAGACCTTCTACAAGCCAACTACTACTTTATGTAATTTGTTAGAGTGAAAGACAGCGTTTCTGAGGAAGAATTAACTGGAGCTATTTACTGGATACCTTGCACGGACTGTGGGAAAATATATATCGCTGAGACTGAAAGAACTGTTTATAAGAGGAAAATGGAGCATCATCATGCTGTTGAAAAGGGTGAAATGTCCAGTCTTCCGGCAGAATATGCTTGGGAGAGAGGACATGCTTCTGATTGGAATGCTGCGAAAGTTCTTTATATAAATGTTACTTCTTGTCCTTGTAGACTTTTCTTGAATCTTGGTGAATCTTTTTACTTCAAAAATCATTCCAGTAACGTCTCGAAACCTATGCCTAATTCGTACAAGATGTGTGCAAGAAGATGAGGGAAACCCTGATGAAAATTTCTGTGGAAAACCTGGGCGTGAGGCTGCTCTTGGAAAACCCAGAATTGCGGGTATAACTACAGGACATTCTCACTTTCTCTATACTTCGTTTGATAAAGGAAACAGTGGTTCTTAAAATGTTATGAAATCTTCTCTTATATGTTGGACCAGTGATGAAATTTTGCTAGTTGTATGTTTTGTGAAAGTAAAATTCACGGAACTAATACGGCTAGAGATTTTTCAATATTTACAAAGCACTATTTTAATAGCAAGTTCTGATTTATTTAGAACAGAATAAAATCTAATAACCAATACATTTACAAATTGGGCAACGGCGGTACATGATTACAAATTAGGCAATGACAACACATAATTAAACATTAGCCAATAACAACAGCTAGTTTTAAACTGATTTTAGAAAATAAGTGAACACTTCTGTCTGTCCATCCATGTTTGATGCAGGACAGAAATAAATGAAAAGTGCAGTATTACCTATTTGAAAACCTTGTGTTTTGTATTAAAAGATGGTGCAGCAAGTCTGCTTAATTAGTCCTGGTAACAAGTTTGCTACCAGCTGTTGTCATCAGACAGCTTATTTAATTTTTAAAAATATATCATGTGCACCAATAAAATAGTAATGTAGACATTTAATGAACTTCAAACTACATTATCTTTATGGAATATATTTTGTGCAGTTTTTCACCTAAATCCAAATGTATTTTATTAATGAGAGATGCCATTATTAGTTGTATTTTCCATTATATTTTTCATCATATTGTGATTTATTTTTATAGCACTTGTTTGCCTGTGAAAAAAAGGAAGAATTATTGAAAAAGATTAGTGAAAATGCATCAAACTGTGTTGGTGTAAATGTTAGAATAAGTAAAGACTCCACTACATGTCAGCAGTTTTTTGAACAGCGTTTGGGAAAGTACAGGCAAGTTAAAAATCTTGAAACCTTTATCCTTAAAATAATGGACATTTTATGATGTAATAATCGACATTTTGTGGACTTTTATGTATGAGTAAGATCATTGCATACATAAAAGGAATCAAAAAATAGTTAAAATTGTAATGGATATTTTAGTCGAACACAAATTCATCCTTTTTGACAAAATTGCATGCAAGGCAAACAATTTTATCAGAAATAAAACTTCGTACACAACAATACCAATTGCTTCATGTACACAGTGGTTTAATGGTAATGGTCATAGCCATTGAGTTCATTGGTCTAGGTTCAATTCCTAGTAAGTGTCATTGTGTATAAATCTCGAGTGTTGGGGTCATGTGTGTTAATCAGATCCTACCAGTCCTTTGCCACCCACGTTCATATAGCTCAAACTAGAGCTTTTTTATATTTGGAGAAAAAGAGGCACCGTCCTCATCCTGGATTCGAACCAGGGTCCCCACATTGAGCCCGCGGTGTCTTGACCTACTAGACGAACGAGGACAAGAAAAGCATTTTTCTCCGTATATGAGGATGTAAGATATTATTACCATCCGCAGGGATAACACAATTGCCAAATATGGTCAACACAAGAAAGCCTCCGGGGCGAGATTTTTGTGAGTTTTTCGTGGGGGAATTTATTATACAATAATTTTTGCCACCCACGTTTAAGTAGCTCAAACTAGAGCTTTTTTTATATTTGGAGAAAAAGAGGCGCCATCCTCATCCTGGACTCGAACCAGGGTCCCTGCGTTGAGCCCGCGGTGTCTTGACCTACTAGACGAATGAGGACAAGAACAAACGCATTTTTCTCCGTATATTAGGATGTAAGATATTATTACCCTTCACAGGGATAACACAATTGCCAAATAATGGTCAACACAGAAAAGCCTCCGGGGCGAGATTTTTGTGAGTTTTTCGTGGAGAATTTATTATACAATATTGAGCTACTTAAATGTGGGTGGCAAAAATTATTGTATAATAAATTCCCCCACGAAAAAACTCTAAAATTCTGGCCCCGAAGGCACTGTGTTGACCATTATCTGGCAATTGTATTTATCCCTCTGAAGGTAATAATATCTTCATCCTCTAGAGAAACCCGTTAGGTCTTGTCCTCGTCAATGAAAGATCAAGACACGCAGACTTTAGCGATAAGGGACAGACTAATCAGGATGAAGACAACGCTCTTCTCAAATAAAAAAGCTCTAGTTTGAGCTACATAAACGTGGGTGGCAAAAATTATTGTATAATAAATTCCCCCACGAAAACTCACAAAAATCTCGCCCCGGAGGCTTTTCTGTGTTGACCATATTTGGCAATTGTGTTATCCCTGTGAAGGGTAATATCTTACATGATTTGCCATGTACTTTTAGGATGTCAAAACATTGTCATTTTACTGTTATTTAAAACTAATTCATAACATTGTGGGTTTCATACCTACTGTCACTTTTTAAATATACTGAAAGCTTAAAAGTTCAAACAAAATGTATAAGTTCTCCTGTCACATGTGTTTTTACAACATGAATTGGCTGTAATGTGCCTAATTAATACAGGAATGCATGTATTTACACATGCAAATTCTAAATTTCAGTGAAATCCGTCTATAACGATACTTAGAGACCAGGAAAATGTTACAGTTGTGTGCGAGGTTGAACATACTTTATACCTGTCAGGACCGGGGTAAAATATTGTTATAGACAGATTTCACTGCATGACATGATTGTGTCTTGAGCACTTAAATTTTGTGTCACCCTTTTAGGTATGCATTCTAGATTGTCACCCCTTTAGGTATGCATTCTAGATTGTCACCACTTTATCTATGCATTCTAGATTGTTACCACTTTAGGTATGCATTCTAGATTATCACGAGTACTAGATATGTTCCCAGTGAATTTTGGGCTGAAAATATTAATTCAGTGCATTCTTTTTTTCTGCCAAAATAGTCTAACTTTATGCATTGTTTATTTTGCAATAACCACTGTGTGGTTTATGCTCTTACCTCCATATCTTAAAAAATATATCAACAGGATTGAGAAAGACACATTCTAGAACAAACTAAACATGTATTTGGTACTCAAACTGTCCTTGCACCATAAAAATGCAACCAACAAACCTTTGAACACCATACAGTGAGACAAATTATAAGTTACTTCACAGCCTGTGAGCACATTTAATTGCATCATACATAGCTAGCACAATAATATAAAGGATAATAAACAGCTATTCTTATTATAATATGTTAATAATTGTTATCTAAAACTAAGGCTTGGTTAGGACAAAACTTGTCTAGTAGTTATAGAATTAGGGACTCATATGCACAGGGCTGGTTTGCAATACTTGGACCTTACTCATATGTCATAGGCTGTATGTCATGGGACCACAAAGATCCCTTTCCTTTTTGGCTACATCTCTAGGCCATCTTTACTTCTAAGCCAATTTCAACTCTCTACTCTTTAAATAAAATATCTTTTTTCCCCTTCTAAAATTCCTCAGTGCTCTCTTTCTAAACAAGTAATTTGACTGATCAAGACAGAATACCAAAACGGGACTATATCCAATCAGAAAGTGGGAAGGGGGTTAAAACATGCTTCTTTTTATTTACTATTAGCCAGTCACTAATATTAGCCTTTATGCATCGTAGGTGGTCCCTCACACTTGCACCTTCTGGTGGGGATATTCTTGTTGAATTGCATCTTGTCCTGGTGTAATCACAAAGAACCATTATGTATCTTTTAAAAAAGGCAAAACCTTAATTGCCTAGTTGAAATTTACATTGAGTCACACTTAGTGGAATATAAAAAAAAACAAAAAACAAAAAAACCCACAAAAGTATAGTACACCTCTACATTTACAACAAAAGTTACTTAAAAATGCTTTCTCTTATTTAAACTATTTTATAAGTATGTGTCCTTTTTCCTAAGGAACACCCCAAACTTGCAATTCATGGCTCTTCTTCTTTGTTCATATAATAAGCACACTCTTATTGTGTAAAATATCTTAAAGCCACGTACATTGCTCACAACAAGATCAGGTAAAGAGTTTAGACAGAGATTGTATGGTGGTGCAGTAGTAATGGGTAACATGCTCACCTAGTCGACCTTTTACTCTGGTATGGCTCTTAATTGGTGAAAAATAATAAAATATATGAAAGCACATTGATTAACTGCTCACTGTAGGCAAGGGATTGATTCACTAGGCGTTAAGACGTTTGGATTTCTTAGAAAAATGTAGGTTCCAGTGCAACGTATCCTTTGCTATCCTTGCACTGTAAAACAGTCTGGACTGTCAAGTTAAAAATGAAAAAAAAAAAAAGCATATTCAAGCAGTTTTAATGTGTGAGTTCAAACTGATATGTTGTATGGCAGAAACTGCTTTCAGTATCGGCTAAGCATTTGCCTAGGGGACTGTTAACAAATGTACAGCTCAACGTTTGTTCCGAAAATCTCATAATGGAAATGAAAGCCCTTGAAGACAAAAAGAAGGTTTCTCACAGAAATCATTTTGCAATTGATGACAACCAACTGATCATATCAATATCAATTGTGATAAAATAGAAATCTGGCTCTGATTTTTAGACTTTCCTATTTCTTGCCTATCGGGTTGCTTAAGGTACTCTATAATGCTCTCATCGCCTCTCATATATATTACTGTTTTCTAATTTGGGGCAATCTCTCTATCACTGATTTAAATTGCCTTTCTTCAATCCAAAAAAAGATTTACTAGACTTTGCCTCGCAGATTTAATATAAATTCTACCTCATTAGTCCAGCTAAATATTCTTCCTGTAAATAAGTTGTTGGAATTTAAAGTAGGAATACTTATTTTCAACTGTATTAAATTTGGCCTGAACAGAGAAATTTATCAGCCTTTGCAATCCACCTCCATCTATAATACCCGTAACTCTAGCAACTTATGCATACTTTTGCTTGTCGTAATTTCTTGTACCGTGATATTATAGCTCTAGGTCTCAAGTTTTGGAATTTTTTTCTGATTTGAAATCAGTCAATAGTTTAACTCTGTTCAGGTCAAAACTAAAAAAAGGTATTTTGGCTGGCTGATCGTGCCCAAATGCCTATGCCGCTTCTCATACTTCAACATATTACAATGTTGTATTATGTCCATTTACATGTATCATTTTTATTGTTTCATGTATTGTGTATGTCTATATGTACCGATTTGTCATTCTTGGTGATAAGAACTTCGTCACACACATATATGCCTTTATTCTCATCACCACTTTGACATCGTCCTCACTGTGTTATTATTTATGTTGTATTTTCTTTTTTTCTTGAATGATGCCCAGGAAATAAACTGATTTGATTTGAGGACCATTATTGAAGAATACTCATTCAAAAACTTAAGTGTTTACAGCAGAGCTGAACATAGACCATTCAACAATTGTTTGATATTTGAACCAAATTGGAAAATAAAAAATCAACATCTCTGGCTGCATGAGCTGAATGAAAATTTAAAAAAGAAAAATATATATATCATAGTCTGATCTGTACTGCTTTTGTGCAACAAAAATGATCCATTTTTTTGATCACATTGTAAAATGTGGCAACAAATAGATTCTATCCAATATACAAATATTCATTGGAACTTTAAATCCTAGCAAAACCATCACAGCAGCGAAGTATTGCCAGGAAGTGAACAAAATATGCAAAGTAACGTTTTTATCTAACAAGGAAACCACTTAGACTGCAATGCACAAATTTTGATAAGAGTGGTACCATTGGATCCATCTTGTCACAAGAAACAAAAATCCAGTGGAACTACCCATCCAAATTCAACCACTCGGGAGCTACGAGGCGATTAGTAAAATCCGTCCATTGCACAATCATTTCTTTCATAAGCAAAAAAATAAAAATATTCTTGAAATATTATATTGCATAACTTTCACTTTTTTCTACTGTTATTAATATAGCCAATGTTTTGGTGCATATTTCAGTTAAAGAACTGTACTCATTGATATACAACGTTATGAATTTGGACTCACACTCTCGCTTCTATAAATCAACTACTATACCACAAATTTGGCAATTAGTAAATAATTTGTACAACCTAGAATATTTTGCCCATTTATTACATTTGGCTGAGTACTTGCTCACTTGATAAAGTGCCTCTCAGTGTAAAATCGCTTGAAGCATAAGGACTCTTCCCGACGGGCACATTTTATAAATGGCTGGGTTTCACATTTATTACAAGTTTTCTGTGTTTGTGTGAAAAATATCTGTTGCACAGATCTCAAAGTCTGGATTTAAATTTATATCAAAGTTTTCTGGGAAGCGTATCGGCACATGTCTTCAAATGCAGGGGCAGAATTTGTTTGTGAACCAAGTGATGCAGTTTTAGGCTAGTTTTCATTGTAGGGAAATCTTCCTCTTGACAACATATGAGTCAGTGAGTTTTTGAATACTCGGTCATACGTTTGACTATGAGTTAACAGTCATCAAAGATTTCAACATCGAGGGTCTGCAGGTACTTCATTGTACCCGCAGCTGTTATTATGACTTGTACAGTTTTCCCAATTTATGAAAAACTTCAGGATGTACATTCCCTACCCATTCATTCAAGGTCAGGAAGGGCCTTCCTTTACCTATTAAATTTTTTAGTTCATGGAAGTACAATTCAGTAAACTGTTTAGTTGCTTTCCCTGAAGTGTAGCAGGTCATTAGTTCGTAGGGATGAGGTAGCTCTTCCAGAAGTTTTTTCACTTGGCACCAACAGTTGCCTTGAGGTTCCTGTGTCACATCGATTACGGGGCTGACCACTTTCCCAGTGCACATACTGTCAATTGAATTGTATATGATCGGGTGGTCTTACTTTTCTTTGCATAACAGTGGCATCCACGCTCTGTACCCCCTTAAAGTCAAGTGTTCTTTTTGATGCAAACTCCTACCTGCCCTGATCAGTTGATTAGAAGGAACACATCTCCAGTCAATACACATAGTAAAATATTATGAAATACAATAACATTCAAAGAACATTTTTTTGTTTGTTAGTGGAATGATTGCATGATGATCGGATTATACAAATCGCCTTATAGTTCCTGAGTGGCTAAATTTGGACGGGTAGTTCTATTGGATTTTTTGTTTCTCATGACAAGACCTATCCAATGGTACCACTCTTATCAAAATCAGCATGTTGCAGTCCAAGTGGTTCCCTTGTAAGACTGGTCAAAAAGGGCTAATTTTTCTCCATGAAAATGCTCACTCACATGTCCCATAAAAATGACTGCAGAAATTGAATAAACTGAACTATAAGACTCTACTTCATCCTGATTACTCACCAGTACATATGAGCATCAATAGCAAAACGTAACATCAATGTCAACATCAACAAAGTACCATCAATGTTTGAAAAATATTGGTTTCTTAACATTAATGTTTTTAAAAATATGACCTAAAATAATCATTTTAATTTTAAAAACATCAAAGCTGTTTAACTCCTTGCTTTTACTAAAACGAAAGGATATTTGAAAAATATTGGTGTCTAAATGCTGATATTTGTAACCAAAAAAAAAAATCGATATTTCAATTAAAAAAATATAAACTACTTTTATGCAGTTTGCTCTTATGCTGTCTGTTTAGTATGACATCAGTTTCCTCATCCATTTCAATGATTATTTTAACATTTTCATTTATTTCTGAGATGGCAACTTTTTCAATGAGTCTCATCAGGGCAAGGAAGTGATTTTCTAATTCCAGCTTTAATTCATCAGCATTTTTTTTTCAATTTCTTTATATCCACACTTTTATGTACTTGCTTTGTGTATTAGCTGCTACCTACCCAATTCAGTGTTTAAATGTATTTTACCACGCCATTTGATAATTCCTGTATTAAAACTATACAGTATGCTGTAATGTTTAATAACAGATCTTTTCTTTACCAAGATATAACAAATCATCTTTTAATTATTAAGAATCAGACAGCAGGAATAAGGTGAGCTACTAGTTTGAAAATATAAATATGATGAAAAGAATAACTCGGCAATCAACCTATCGAATTTGTAGAAGTTTAAAAGAAATTAAAAACAACATGTAAACAACACCAATGGATGAAACCAGTGAAATCAAGTACATCTGGATAAGAAATCATTGAAAACTGCAGAGTATTGTGAATAGATTTAGTACTGGAAGTGATCATTAAATGCAGAAACTCATCACAAAACATCCACACATGGATATATATAAAGACACGGAAAGAGACAATGTAGATGCATTCAAGATGTAATCAAAAATCACTTTTTTACTCTGAAAGGGCTCATTGAAGAAGTTGATGTCTTGGAAGAACATGATTATTAAAACTGTTAGGAAAATTGATGGTGCAATTAACATAAACATGTAATAGCAAATTATTCGAGACGATGAAACTATTTGTGAAAAGATGAAGTATGAAAATGAGTAGAATGCCACTTCCAGGATTGAATATGTAAAATTTTGGTAAAGACCATGCAAAAACATGAAGGAAGATACAAGGAAATTCAGCTGTGAGTAGTTAGTACAAAAAGCTATTAAAAACAGTAAGAGCCTTAAAAACGTTAATGGATGCTCCTTTATTGGGAAAAAACAAATCATTGTGGTAAAGGGGGAGAATGGCACTGTCTCAAGAAATCGAGAAGATATATTTGAATTCTATAAAAGACTGCATGAAGATGATACATTTAGTGAAAACACTGAAACAGCCAAAGAAATTAACCAAAGCCCAGAAAGAAGTAATAGTACATGAAGAAAGGAAGAGCCCAGGTGATGATGCAGTACATCAGATATTCTGAAAGAATCTGGAAAAGTAGTAGAAGCGATTATTTAAAAGGTCTTTTCAAATACCTTAACAGTCATAGAATATCAAAGATACAGTGCTATTATATAAAAAGGGCTTAAAAAATTACCAACCTACTACTTCTTTTTGTTATCTATAAAAATAAAAATAACCAATAGTTATTGGGGGTGGAGGGAGGGACACCCATCTGATTTTTTACTCTACTGCTCTACTCTGTTCTGCTGCAGCATTCAATAGGTCTACGATAGCAGTACTAACCTCTTTTTTTTTTTAACTGAGGTGAGACAAGCTTTGTTCTCCTTTCAGTTTTAACAACAAAGAGTCTAGTCTCAAACTTTTCAATCATTTGTCTAGCTCCACGTATTGAAAAAGGACTTTTTAAGAATGCTTTTTAACCATCTAAATTCGCTTAAAGTGGCTGCAGCATTGCATCCTCTAATGCAGAGTAAATTAACAATTAAAGCACAATCAGGTAAAGTAGGGCATTTTTTAAATAAATTTAAAGCACATCCTTACAATATCCATGTTTATAGCTTACTGCTGTTGAGGAAAAGGTGGTTTTTGTAAAATTTCTTTATTCTCTAAGATGTGTCCCTTTCGTATTTTAAAATAAACATTTTATAACAATGCAATTCTTTTGTTTTTATAATGAGCAAAAATAAGAGTTGAAACTTCCATTTTAGACTTCTCAGTTATTTCACTGTATATAATGCCATGCTCAAAACAATTATCACACACAAAAGCATTATAATCTCACAATATTATATTTTTGCGAATGTTCACTAATATGCTAACTAGAAAGTTGTAAAATTCCCAATAAATAATGTTTATAATTGTAATCTATATTTTTCTATTTGTGCCAGAACGAAAAATGTGTACTAAGGATTAAAATGCTTTTATTAAAATTTAATTCTATATGCACTTTGTATTATTATTATGTATAACGTTAGGTGATATTTCTCATATGTGTTTTATGAATATAATATATATAATGTGTGTATGTGTGTTCAAAAATCACTTACAAACATGAGAGAAAAGAGTATGGTACTGCTGAGATATGAGCTCGGGACCCTCTCATTATATGTAGGATGCTGTACCAACTACGTAAGCTGAAGCTCAGTAAAATTGTTTAATACACAGGACGATTCAAAATACATATTACAGCAATTATATTCTTAACCATTAGAATAAAACTTTTGAGGAAAAGAAATATGTTCAAAAATTATGTAAAAATGTTGAATATGTTAATATTACAAGGGGTTATGTATGTATAAAATTATGGAATTCAACTTTTTATACAGGCCCTCTACCAAAAAATTTCCAATTAGAAAATATTGCTCTTTAGTTAATTATTCAAATAAAGGAAATTCATAGTTCTAAGAATATATGAGGAGTTATTTTAAAAACATTTCGTCACTTATAAACTTTTGTCATTGTTTTGGCAACTTGGAAAAAAAATTATGTAGAAACATGAAATCTTTAAGTTCACATAGGGCAATATTTTTCTAATTGGAAATTTTTTAGTAAAGGACCGGTATAATAAGTTAAATTCAATATTTATTTTTTTTATATATACATACAACTCGTTGTAAAACAAATAACATATACAACATCCTTACATAATTTGAGCTCTTTTCTCTCTAAAGCTTTTTCTGTGACTAAGGGCTAAAAAGATAATTACGGCAATATCTATTCTAAATCACCTTATATACACCTACATAATATATATATATAAACATAGGTGGGGAGGGGCAGAATATAGGAAACTGCAAACAAATTAAATAGAAAAAGAAAGTCAAAGGGTGGAAAAAGGTGGTTCAAATGCCACTTGTTCTTTTATCATATTCCCCCAAGAAAAGTGATGTATTTTGCATTCTCTGCATTTTGAGTACCTTTTTTATGTAATTGATTTTTGCTTTGGTATTTTGAGCACATTTTTTTTGCTATAATGCAATTTCCAAAAATTTATTTTGTTAAATTGGAAATTTTAAGGCATTGTCTTAATGGCATTTAAAATGGGGATTGGCTTTGATTTCATAATAACATATTTTTCGTTATATCCATATTTGTTATGATGAGAATTTACTGTATATGTACACACATCAACTTTCTATGTTTTGAACTTGATAAATTTTCTTTATATATCATGGCACTAATATAACAGTATTACATTTTATTGCAGTTAATGAGTCGAAACATAGTCTAAATAGTCGTAATGTCGAAACATAGTCTAAAATTATATTATTAAACAGAGGAAGTGATGGAGCCAAACTGCTAAGGCTTAAATAATACATATAAATAACAAAAGGTAGTGGAGAAATATTGTTCTGTGATTTGAAATTGATTATAACTTGCTTTAGATATACTTTATGGATAACTTATACTTAAACAAAATAGATGTTCTTATTTATCAATAACAAGTTTTATTATACATGTTGATCACTATGAAACTAATAATGTTGCCTTAATAAAAATTTACTTATTACAGCTCTGATGATGCAATCACATCTGTTAGTGACTTTGTAGTACATAAAGTGTCACCAAGGCACAAAGTAAGCGTCATTGTGTTAGTAATAAGATAGAGAAATATTGAACTTGATTTCTGCAGTCTACATTTGCTATGAAATATTTTGAATTACTTAATGATTTAATAATCAACATTTTTTGCACATACATACAATTTCTTACATCTAAATTATATATATGTATATATAGGGTGTTGCAGAACTCCACATCCAAAATTTAATGGTAGGTAGGGGACACCAAATAAGGCATATTGGCCGTTATCTCCATGTCCATCTAGGTGCAGATTCAGCGGTATAGTGAATATAGTGTTTGTATCCACAGTGTTACTACGTAACCACTTACATAAATAAAAATTTGACACCAAATTAAAGTTATCGATCTAATAATACAGCACAGACCAAAAAATCAGAAAATTCCGTTACTTGGTCGTGAGCAGTGTTATCATTTAGTGAAAATAAGCCTAAAACTGCCTTTTTTAACACACTGGAAAAGAGTTGGGAACTGCCAAGTATGTGCAACAAGTAAGCAAAACAAACTTTCAGTTTCATCAAAGTGGCAGGGGAGCCCCGGTACACACAAGATTTCAAGTATCCCCACAACCAAAAATCTTCCGGGGTCAAGTCTGGTGATCGTGAGGGCCACTTAAACTTACAACCTCGACTTATTGCTCGGTCTTCAGTGAAAGTTTTCAACGGGAACGTCTTGACTGCACGTGCAAAGTGGGGCCGGGCACCATCCTGCATGAAGGTGATGACAGGTAATGCATGTCTTTCCTGCAATGCAGGCACAACATGGTCACTCAAAGGCGTAACATACGGTTTTGCAGTGACTGTACATGTTTTCCAACCGGATATAGGACAATGCACTTCAAAAAAGAAAGGGCTCAAAATGAAAGACGCGGTGAAACCACACCAACCAGTCACATGAGGAGAATGCAGTGGCTTAGTGAGGTACTCATTAGGGTTTGACGTCGCCCAAATATAACTGTTTTGCGTATTGACATCACCATGCAGTGAAAAGTGGGCTTCATCCGTCCACATGACATTCAACAACCATTGTGGGTCACGTTCCATTTGTGCCAGCGCCCATGTAGAAAATTTTTTTCTTTTATCTGTATCTGCCGGTAACAACTGGTGACGTGCCTGTATTTTGTACGGATACAGATTCAAGATTCCGTGCAGAATACGTCGAATTGACTGTTCCGGAATCCCTGTTATTCTCTCACCTTCACAAGCACTGCTACTCCCCGTTGATGTCTCACGGCTGCCAATTCTTCCATGACACTTTGTACAACATGGATGCGGTCCACGCTCAAGGATGGTCTGCCACTTTGTGGATGATCCTCCAAACTCCCCATTTCCTCAAAACGTCGTACTAAATTCAGTATCCCATTCAATGAAATAGGGCTTTTTTGCGCCTTCAGTCTGTTCTCCGTGCGAAACTTTCGCAATGCTATAGTTGTGGATTCACCATTCTTGTAGAAAAGTTTAAGCACCAATGCTCGATCTGGTAATGATGGCAAGCCGACGGCATCGAACGACGAATCCATTTCCAGCCAGGTGTTTTATTGCTAGCCTGATTTGCATAAAACGTCTCGGTATAACGTATGAGCTTCCTCTTTCAGTTACTTTTAGAATCATTTTTTTTATACTTGGAAAAATAATCCAATGTCCCTCTGATCATATTCGGCCAAACCGAAATTTTTTCCGAGCATTACTTCTTTTATTATGAATTTTTGAAGTTTGCACTAATTTATGATGCACCCTGTATGTGTGTGTGTGTGTGTATATATATATACAGTGAAAATCGGTTATAACGACCTTCAAAGGACCGTGCAAATTCGGTCGCTATAAACGATATTTTTTAAATCATAGTATCCTATAGTATAATACACTCTAGAGTTTTATAAATTATTTTGATAGTAAAAAGTATTAAACTTTTTGGTTTCAAAATTAAATAAAAATATATTTAATTATAATGAATTGAATTTCCGTCTATATTAAATTATATTTATAGCCTCACTAAATACATAGTTTTTTATTTTCTTAAACTGAAAAAATTCTAGAAAACACTAAAGTATGTAATGTACAAAACGAGTCTAATGAATAATATTTTGTTATATTATACTAATAACTTCCGAACAGTGCAGGTTTAAGAGTTTTGTGGGCCCCACGCTTAAAAAATAAAAAGGACCCCTAAAAAATATGACCCTCGTGATATTCAATTAATAAATCACTTTTTAAGTTCACTATCTTTAATATTCAGGTTTAGCATTAATAAAAATTTCTCAGACATTTGTAAATAAACAAGATTAGAATAAAGCTTAAATTTTAATAACTAACTTTAAATTTTAATAATTAACCTACGTGGTTCTGCTTTATGACTGTCAAGTCGCCTCGTTATATCCGATACGAATTTCCCTACTTAGAATCTACGTAGACTACAAAATCGCCGTCGTTATATACGATGTCGTTATAACCGATATATTTAGTATGGAGTAGAATAGCAAACCAAACTACTTGTAAAAATTCCGTCGTTATATGCGATTGGTCGTTATAAGCGATTTTCACTGTATATATATATATATACAGTAGAACCTCCATATAACGTACTTCCGTATAGCGAAATTCTCTATATAGCGAAGTTTTGGTAAATCCCCATGGTCATTACATATGAAAGTGTTTCTATATAACAAAATTTTTAACGACCAAAACAGAAAATCGAGTAGTCACGTCAGCGACATCGGGTTCCCTAATACCGTTGGAATACATACGATTTTAAAATACGTGGCAAACAAACAGAATGAGGCATGTCTAAGGGACTTTAAACTTCCTAATAAAGAGTTTTCCTAAACACACGCACACCTGTATCTGGTTGCCCCATACAGTGCAAAGCTGTTAGGCTTGGAACAGGCCCTAATTGTCCTTGAATACACTGTGTTGTCTGAATAGTAGTACTTGTTGCCCTTTTTTGCTCGTTTGATTACCAGAAATCCAGACCTTGCAAATTTCCCACAGGGGTGTTAACACTTTTATGATGAATCAACATCACTATTTGTTGTGCAGCAGGATATTAGACTTATTATTTTTTTTTTTTTTACAAAAGTATAAATGAGTTTGAAAGAAGCATTAAATACGTTTTCATTTTAAAGTACGAATTGTGCAACTCTTTTTATATGCATGTATATTTGACACTTAAAACGTCTATTTTTAAATGGTTGAATGTTATTTATGAGAAACAGTCGTTTACTGAAAAATGGGATTTTAATTGTGGTATCATATTGCACTGCCCTGGTTCATGAATACATCGTTTCCACATAGCGAATTTCCTATATAACGAATTTTTTTTTATGGAACCGTCCATTTCGTTATATGGAGGTTCTACTGTATTTAAAAAAAAAAAAACTGCCCATGCGAATTGAGAAAGTTTTTCTTAATTTATCGCGCATGCGTAGACTCATCTTCGTGCCAATATGTACTGGTGTAAATTTTTACATTTGCATAAAAATATTAATTCGAAAAACAGTCCGACCATCGGAATTTCGCTTAACAGAAATGGCTTGCTGCACTTATTAAGACTATGCTTATTTTATTCAATAGTGGGGGAGGGGACATAAAAACGTACATAATACATATTTGTTCAATGTTTTCGGCAAAAACACTCGTGTTTGTTTTCTTGTATACTCTGGCCTTAAGGAAAAGGTATGATGGTTACTAGGGGAAGCTAAGGGTGGTTTAGCCCATCCTGGAAAAAATGTAGCTCTTAGAAAAGCGATAATTACATAAGAACATTATACATGGAGTATTAGGGAGGTACTTATTCCCTCTCCTCACCCCAACCTAAACCTCGAAACAGGTTATGCCAACGGAATCAAAATAGGATCGAGAAACCAAAACGAATAATAAATATCGGACACATACATATAAAAAATATATATATTCTTCGTAGATATCGGACATATACATATAAAAAAAATACACATTCTTCGTAGATATCGGACACATACATATAAAAAAATACACATTCTTC
>QLNU02015360.1:191864861-191876483 GCA_006491805.2 Dysdera silvatica | reverse complement strand
TGAATTAGTCTAATTTCAGAGGATCTTCTCCTCGGTGGTCAACAGTATGCTTTCCTCATTCAAAAAATTTTACCAATAGAATTAGTCAAACCATGTCAAGATGAACTACTTTTAATACAAACCGTTTTCTGAAGTCCTGGCAGATTGTATAGTACACTATCCTTTCTCAGTAAGACAAATTACTGTTAACATGAACGGATTTTCTGTTCCCCTTAGCGCTCATTTGAACGAGTCTCAACTGTATTTACATCAACAATACTTTGAATTACTGTTAAAGGTTGTTGTAAGAAAAATACTTAAAGGTTTTTAAAAAACAGAAGAAAAAAAATTAAAGTTATTTAAAAAAGGGGGCAGGACAAAGTTTTTTGACAGGATATCAAACAACTGTCACTATTTTGCGATGGACACAATTTTCTTCCTTGCATGTTAGATTAACTTGTTGCATTTTGCGAAAAAAGTAACCATAGCTTAAACCCTGAATGGTCATGAGCATTGATATTCTTAAAAAAAAAATAACTTCATTTTACCATAAAGCATGAAATAAGAAATTGAAAAAACAATCTACTCCCATAAAAAAATTCTCATATCACACTTACCAGCTTTTAAAATGTGCATCAGTAAAATTATGCACAGCCTTATGTTATCTCCAGTAAAACCAAAAAAGTAGAATACCTTTTATTCACGGATATTTTGAATATTTTGGAAAATAAAAGCTGAAATATTAAAAACCTTCAATTTTAAATAAATCAATTCATTTGAAAATTGTTTTGATCCTATGAGCCCCCTTTCCCCAAAACAATCACAATTAAAACATAGCTTTTAAATGTATCAACCGCAAGATATCTCTGCAAAATTACTGAAATAATAAGAAATAAATGGAATATTTTCCTCAATTAAGAAAGCGAAATTCTTAAAATAAATGTGTAAATTTTAGGAGTCAATAAAATATGTTGTATCATACCTATGGTGCAGGGAGGAAAAACTGGTGTGTACGCATGGAAAAGAATGAACATAAGCCCATTTTATATTACAGAATTTATAAACTCTGGAGTAGGGTGTTAAGTTGATTCACCTATTACATCCAGAAGTATGGCTTCAAACAATCCATAAAAACAAGAACATGGAATCAAATAGTGTAGACTTTGGAATTCTGGTTTGGGGCCTAGGGCCATAGGGAGGGGAGGCAAAGGCTAAATGTCTTGGCACGAAATTTTTTCTAATTATAATTAAACACATCTTTAAAAAAAAATACTAAAAATGTCTATATCGGAAGGGAATAAATTCTCTAAAAAATTCAATAAATAAAAAAACTGAAGTACTGTGTATACATGGGGGGATCATGCCTGCAATTTTAGCTTAGCTGCAGGAATTTTTTAAGCACCTAAGAAAAAGCATTTTACAAACTCATTGATAAAAGTAAGCACTTTCAGGTACTTAAAAGTGTTCTAAAGAATAAGTAGTTTCACGGATTTTCATGACACTCGCACCTGGTTTATTTACAAATGTCCCAGGAAATTTTATGTTTAATAATTCTGAATATTGAAGATAATGAATCTCCAACAAGTCCGTAGCCAGACCTTAGAAAAGACCTTTAGAAAGGAGGTCCTTTCTTTTTAAATGTAATTTTTTTTTTTTTTAAATGTAAAACATAAAATTTAGTTATTTTTCATATTGTGATCCAAGAGGTCTCAAGATCGTTGAAAACTCTAAAGTTGCCAAAGGGCAGTTGAAAACTGCCATTAGTGTAACACCATGATTTTTAAAACATTTCTAGATTTGGGAAGAAATTATCAAATCTAGCAGCCTGATATTAACCGATTATCTCCAGATTTAAAATTTATTATTGCTGTGGTTGTAAGTGGCTAGAGAAACAAACTCACTAGGAACAGAATTTTAATCATCTAAATACAGACACAGTGGCATCAACTATGCTTTTAAAAACATTAAGAAGTGTACCTTCAGCTAGTTCATGTTTTGGATTGTTTAATATTTTTCAGCCACAGCAGAAAAGAATCAATCTTTAATTATAAACATGTGAGTATATATGCAAACTCGAAGTTCAGTTAGCAGTTCTTGCCAGTTAGAAGGTAATGAAAGTAAGAGGGGTGACTCCTCAAATGCATGTGGAAGCGTTACCTTGAACTTGGGGAAATCAAGGTGACTGTGATATGTGATGAAGGGACTATGGGAAGTGTGAGAGCTGAAATTTCCCTGATCCTAAGAGCAATTTTGGTAGAAACCCCTGACAATTCCCTGATTTTTTCAGAAAGATAAAATTCCCTGATTTCCAGGTTCTGTAGCCACCCTGGTTATGTAGGTACTCCTCCTGTGTGTCTTTATAAGCCTTAAAGAGATAGGTCAAGTACAGATCATAGCTTAGTTGGTAGAGCATTCAGCATGCAACCGAAAGATCCCAGGTTCAGTTCCTGGTGAGTGTGTGAGCAGGGGGAATTGGAAAGGGTGAGTTCATGGCAGTTTACAAAATTTTTCTTTTCTCTCCTCTCACTTCTGTAACCTCTACTTAAAAGTATATAAATTTGCATTTGGAATTTCAGCAGACATTTGGTGCTGGTTCCATGTTGTAATTAATGTTTCCATAATATGTGATTATTTTTCTATATGTATTTCTGTTATATAAGATTAATTCTTCTATTATATATATACAGTGAAAATCGTTTATAACGACGCCGGTTATAACGACCAACCGCATATAACGATGGAATTTTTACAAGAAGTTTGGTTTGCTATTCTACTCCATACTAAATATATCGGTTATAACGACATCGTATATAACGACGAAACCTGCTATAACGACGGCGATTTTGTAGTCTACGTAGATTCTAACTAGGGAAATTCGTATCGGATATAACGACGCGACTTGACAGTCATAAGTCGGAACAATGTGGGTTAGTTATCAAAATTTAAGCGTTATTTTAATCTCGTTTATTTACAAACAACCGAGAAATTTTTATTACTGCTAAACCTGAATATTGAAGATAATAAACCTTAAAAAACACGTGATTTATTAATTGAATATCACGAAGGTCATATTCTTTAGGGGCCTATTTTATTTTTTCAGCGTAGAGCCCATAAATCTCTTAAACCGGCACTGTTCGGAAGTCATTAGTATAATATAATAAATACTATTCATTAGATTTGTTTTCTACATTATATACTTTAGTATTTTCTAGAATTTTTTCAATTTAAAAAAATAAGAAAGTACTATGTATTTAGTGTGGCTATAAATATAATTTAACGTTAAGGGAAATGAAATTGATTATAATTAAATACATTTTTATTTAATTTTGAAACCAAAAAATTTTAATAATTTTTTACTATCAAAATAATTTATAAAACTCTACAGTGTATTATACTATAGGCTACTGTGATTTTAAAAAGATATCGTTTATAACGACTATCGGTTATAACGACCGAATTTGCGCTGTCCCTTGAAGGTCGTTATAACCGATTTTCACTGTAGTTCGAATTTTTTATCACCCCCTTGTAAAAAGTTTGATCTCACACCCCGCCTAAAATTATTGTTCAAACTGGCCAATATTCTCGTCTGACATGTTTCTTATTCATTAATTCCAAAATTGTTCGCATACACACTTCTATACCGTTTTGCTTCACTTTATACATCCATAAAGTGCATTAGTTAATTGGGATGGGATCACAGCTTTACGAGAGCTCCAAATAAATTGTTTATACGAAGGTCTTAATTACGAATCAGTAATATTTATTTTAAGTCTTTTTTTTTTTTCATCTAATGTGTTATTTCGAAATTAAAATAACTAAATTAATCCAAACATGTTATAACCATTGAATCTTCTGTTATAATTTATACTTTATGGAAGCTCAGTCGTCAATTATATATTATCTACTTTTCCCCTGGTTTCCCCGGGGGTTTTTCCACAAACGGAGGGACCCTCTGGTCTGAATCCAAGATGGGGAAAGCTGCCCTTTTCTCCAAAATTATATGTTTCCAGTTTGGTTTTCGTAATTAATACGTGGGTGGCAAAAATTATAGTATAATAAATAAATAACTGCTAATACTCACTATATTGACAGTATGGAAAATATTCTAAAAAAATATCTCCTTTTCAACCACATGCCCATCCTATTTACAATTTTTTCTTCCCTTTCCCATTAACTGTCAGACTTCTTACCGACTTGTAGGCTATAAATTAAACTTCGTTTTTTGTTGCAGATACGTAATGTTTTGTAGTAATTTCCTCCCTTTTTTAGATATAGAAAATTTATTCTATTTGAAAATGTTACTGGTAAAGTTATTTTTTATTTTTAATATGAAAAATATTTGAATTTTTGTATAAAGTTTTTCAAAATTCATAAAAGTAAATGCAACTAGTGTAGTATTGCGCGAAGCTCCGAGGGCGCGAAACCCTAGACCAGGGGTCTTCAACCCGCGGCCCGTCATCTCATGAAAGAAATACAAATTGCTTCACACAAAAATAACGTCCCTGCTCCCTTGGAGTCTTAAATCTGTGTATTTTATTCTGTTCACATTTTCACATTTCGTAATAAATATCTTAAAACGCAAGAGAAGAAAAGTAACATGCGGGCTTCCCATAATCGTATTTTACTTCGGTTTTCTGACGTACACTCCATAACAAAAAAATCGACGCAACAGGGAGTTGTCCGATTGTAATGAAATTTCGTATGCAAAGACATTTTGACCGAACATGCAAATGATTAAAATTTGGTGTCCAATGAATGAATAGCGGGAACTCCAGCGCATCGGAACTGCGCATTCAGCAGGTGTATATAAGGAGCGATTCTCAATATGTGGTCAAAATTTCTGTTGCATTTTGACTGCGGATATCTTACGTCAGGGGGTCTTCAACCTTTTTCAGTCCAAGGGCCAATTTTGCTTATTCTTGCAGGCCCGCGGGCCGCACTACTGTATCAGTAATATCAGGACTGAACAAAAGCGGCTCGAGAGGCGTCCTCCACCTCACTGAATCAGCCTTTATTGATATTTTTCCTTAGGTCTATATTAGTTTTGTGTGCCCATCCAAAAATATTTTCTGGATTCGCCTCTGAGACTAAATATATTGGGTCGGTGCTAATGATATGTCCGGAAAATGATCATCACACTTAGATAGCAATAACCGAAAAATATAGTAACATATCTACTGGATATAATCTCCCTCTGAATTGACGCACTGTTGCCACTTGCCTGGCAAGGCCATGATCCCGGAATCACTGTTATACTGCAAATCAATAAAACTACACCTAATGCCCATATATGCTAGAAAACTAAAACACGATTGAGGGGAAAACCTCGTGTTACTTTGGTTCTCTAGTATTTAATAAATATGAATATAGTTCTCTAGTGTATAATTAAATATGAAAATGCCAACAGAATGAAATACGTATATTTCAGACTCAGGGGGAGCAAGGACGTTATTTTTGTGTGAAACAATTTGTATTTTTTCATGAGCTGGCGGGCCGCATGTGGCCCGCGGGTTGAAGACCCCTGTCTTACGTCGACTGTAACAATACCTCGACGAAAGATTCGTGCTCATTACGAGCATATGTCAGAGTTTGAAAGAGGTCGTACTATCGGATTGAAAGAGGCTGGTTGGACGAATCGAAGAATCGCTGGACATGTGAGTCGAAGCGATTCGGCGATTGGACGATGCTGACAACAGTGGGTCAACAACGGCAAATATCACGGTTGGGACAGCAGCGGTCGACCTAGGGCCACAACAGAACGGGAAGACAGAGCGATTGTCAGAGCAACTGTCACAGCACCGGATTCGTCATTATCAACTATCCAACGTGTGGCCCGCACACATGTGTCCAACATGACCCTCTGCAGACGACTGAGAGAGCGGAATTTACGCTCGCGCCGACCGTTACGCCGCTTACCTCTCACGCCTTTACACCGTCAAGTCCGATTACAGTGGTGCCGGGCTCGATCAACTTGGAACTGCGCTGACTGGGGACGTATAGTCTTTAGTGACGAGTCCCGTTTCCAACTGTGTCCTGACGACAACCGCAGACGTGTCTGGAGACGTCCAGGGCAGCGTGGGGATCCTGCCCTTACTATCGCACGCCACACATGCCCACAACAGGGCGTTATGGTCTGGGGTGCCATCTCCTTTGATAGCCGGACCCCTTTGGTGGTCATTTCTGGCACACTTACAGCACAGCGGTACGTAGACGACATTCTACGACCGGTTGTGTTACCGTTCCTTTTGCGACACCCTGGACTTACGTTTCAACAAGACAATGCCCGGCCGCACACGGCACGTGTTGCTATGAATTGTCTTCAAGCTTGCCCAACACTTCCTTGGCAAGCTAGGTCTCCTGATCTCTCTCCCATAGAGCACATTTGGGACGCTATGGGAAGGCGATTGCAACCATCCCGGAATGTTGACGATTTAGCCCGACAGTTGGAGACAATTTGGCAAGAAATTCCGCAGGACACCATCCGGGATCTTTATCAGTCTATGCCACGCCGGGTGACAGCTTGCATCCAGGCCAGAGGTGGACCAACGCCTTATTGACTTCCTCCCTTTGTAACGGTCAAACTCTGCAATAAATCATTCAATTGTTCTGAAATTTTAATCGTTTCTTTTTCTATGTATGTTCTTTACGTCCACCAATTTTTATCGCAATCGGACAACTCCTTCTTGGTGCGTCGATTTGTTTGTTATAGAGTGTATATACAAATATATGCAAATGTATACAAATATATACAAATATAGGGACTATATAAAAATATAACGAATATAGGCGAGTATATACAAACATAACGAATATATGCAAATATAAACAGACACAACGACTATATGCGAATATATACAGATACAACGAATATATGCGAATATATACAAATATAATGAATATATGCGAATATATACAAATATAACCAATATATGCGAATATATAAAAATATAACGAATATACACAAATATAACGACCAAAGTCTGTGGCTCAACGAACGTTTTTTAGTGTGTGCAAAAAATGCTTTTTAATTGAATATTTCTTTTTGCAACAACTGCCGCCTATATGGCCGGCGCAGCATGACCATTGTAGTCTTTGAGCCGTAAAACCACAAAACAAACAAACAAGCCGCCTATCCATGATGCTAGAGACAAAAGGCTGTCTCTTAACCGGTCATAGCAGGATCTGTTTCTGACCGGCTTGTAATTTGGTCGGTTATACTAAAAGCTAGGCTGCTCATAAAAAGAAGGGCTGTTAAAATCGAAGTACTATAATGAAAATTTCGTTATATGAATTGATTAATTCTATCTTAATTGATTTTGAAGTGATATAATTATTCTTTAAACAATAAAAGACACGAAAAAGCAGAATATCATAGCATTGCCTCAAACACTATGACGAAAATTGTGTAAAGCAAAAATATTAAATATCGACGAAATCGTAAACGTGAGTACGCCACTAGGCCTTAAATGGGTACATAATAAAATACTTGATACTTAAAAAGAAACAGTGATTTTCATTTGTTTTTAAAAACAGTCACATTTTTTTAATATAAAATGAGCAGATGAACGGGGAGTAGCTGTTGAAGCGGCGGCCGATTATAGCTTAACGGGCTAATAGGGGATCTATTGTACATATGTATATATATGTGTACTAAATATAAATATATACGTATACTAGCGTGCAAAGATTGGCCAAAATACTATAGATTTTTTACCACTGGTTGTAATGGGAACATGCGCACGCACACAGCAAAGTAATGAAAAAAATAGGTAAAATTCACCATCTGTGTAAAGGCCAATTTACACATAGTGTACGTTTTATTAGTCATGCAAAACGTACATCTTGTGAAGTGTTTACACTGTAACGTCTTTTCGTCCGTTTTCCACATTGTTTCCGATTTCTAGTAGCTAAAAGTAACCAAAAGTAGCCAAAAAGTAATTCTAAGTAGCTAAAAGTAGCCTAAAGTAGCCAAAAGTGGTTTCAAATAGCTAAAAACAGCCCAAAAAGTGGTTCTAAATGGCTAAAAGTAGCCAAAAGTAGCCAAAAAGTAATTCCAAGTAGCTAAAAGTAGCCTAAAGTAGCCAAAAGTGGTTTCAAGTAGCTAAAAGTAACCAAAAAGTGGTTCCAAATAGCTAAAAATAGCCAAAAAGTGGCTCCAAGTAGCTAAAAATAGCCCAAAAAGTGGTTCTAAATGGCTAAAAGTAGCCAAAAGTGCCAGAAGCCCTATCAATTCTCTCAAAATAATGCTTTTCCCATCAAATTTCCTACCTTGGACATCATTCCTATCCGATAAAACGTCCGTTCCGCTGTTTACACACGTTTTATATGATAGGATTTGTCCTATCAGGCAAAACGTACAATAAAAAGTTGTGTGTAAACGGCCCTTTAAGATTCGCTACGTTCCGATACTCTCACTTTTATAACTTCGCCTGATGAAGGAAGCACCGATTCTCGAAACGTTGCAGATCTTTTTATGTAGACGGCAAGCGTCATATTGACCTTCCTACTGTGCCTTTGGCAATCCAATGAATTTTTAGCAAAAAAAAATCCATCCGATAAAAATATTATCATATATATATAAAAGACTGAACATCTGATCAAGATCCACCAGTGGGTCGCGACCCATGCTAACAGTCTGTAAAGGATCAGTGTTACCTCTTCTCGATGTCGAGCTCTTTCTCTCTTCAGGGACCCTGTCTTCAACTCCTCTGCACTCCTCTCAGCAGTGTTCAACTTCGATTTCAAACTGTCTCTTTCTGCTGCCAGATTGCTAATTTGGCTTTGCATGTTGGCGATTTCGTTGTTCATCATCGCCATTTTGCCTTCATAATCTGCTTTTAGCGCCAAGACTTCCTTCGCTGCCTTGGGGTCGGATCCGCTGGACGCACTCGTTATCCAGGCCTGCCTCTGGGCCTCGGACGCCCGGGACATCTCATCGACCTACCCAAATAAGAAAGAACGTTAAAAGTAATGAAAGAAATCACAAATTCGTAACTTACTACCTTTCAGAATTTTCACTATTATTGGTGAGTCAAACTTTAATAAAATAAAAACTAACCCGGATTTAACGATTTTCATGAGACCAGTGAAAACAACCGTTAAATCGGGGGAATACATTTATCGGAACCAATGACGCATCCGCAGGGGAGGGGGGGTGATCCCGGACTCTACCTTTGCGTTGAAAATTTACATGTGGAACACGTTTAAAAAGTAAGAGCTATTACATTAAAAAAATGACAATATTTTTTACATTTTCGGCCCTCCCTCCTTTGAGCAAAACTCGTGGGTGCCCTATTGATTGGAACCGAAATGAGAAATTATGGAAAAAGAAAACCATGAAAATGCTTACCAGTATTCTGAAGAATACGTGTTAATTTTTAGTAAACGTATAACACAAATACGTGTTAATTTTTAGTAAACGTATAACACAAATACGTATGTAATTACTACTTTGAAAAGAAATCCTTGATGTTTGTTTTGGTTTTTCTTGGGAGTTGGCACTTGAAATTGCCTTTTCGATTTTTTCAAATGCAATAGTCATCGTTGACGTTAAAATGCAGTAAATACTTTTTTACACACTGTAAACCAGCATTCGTTTCAATTGAGTAAACTTAATTGAAGTTGATTTTATGGCGATAGCTGGTTTTCTACTTGCAACTACGGGCTAGTGGCGACAAGTTATCGTTAAAGGGAGGAAAGCGAACGTTAAAGCGAGGAAAGCAAACGCTAAAGCGAAGAAAACAAACGTTAAAGCGAGGAAGGCAAACGTTAAAGAGAGGAAAGCAAACGTTGAAGCGAGGAGTGCAAATGTTAAATCGAGGAAAGCAAACGTTAAATCGAGGAAAGCAAACGTTAAATCGAGGAAATCAAACGTTAAATCGAGAAAAGCAAACGTTAAAGCGAGGAAAGCGAACGTTAAAGCGAGGAAAGCGAACGTTAAAGCGAGGAAAGCGAACGTTAAAGCGAGGAAAGCAAACGTTGAAGCGAGGAAAGCAAACGTTAAAGCGAGGAAAGCAAACAAAAACAACTGTTAAATCAGGTATCGTTACATCGAAGTTAGACTGTGTGTGATGTGCAGTGGCAGAGATTTACCAATAAGCTAAGTAGGCTAAAGGCCTGAAGCCTACGACAATAAATTTTCAATGAAAGGTTTGCCGTCGAAAAGTCAGCAAAGGCGGGTTGACTTTTTTTGGCGGTCAATTGCATTATTAATTCTGAATTGTTATGTTCAAAGGTGTAACTAAGCATTGGCAAAAGAAGAGCTGCCAAGCGCGCCGTCTTGAGAGAGGCTCAAAAAGCGCCAAATTCGCGAAGACTTGTGAAAAGACGAATTTGAAATAATTGCAAGGAGCGTCAAATTAAGAAGTTGACAAAAGCATCAAAATCTCTGTCATGCCTCTAGTTACGTTTGGTAAAATTAGGCGACAAAATACGTCGGCCTGTAAGCGACAAAATCGTAAATATGCCCCTGGCGATATAGCGGTTGGTTGTGTTGATTGTAGGGCAAAGATACTAAGGTCATATATCGCCAAGTATTAAATTCGCAGCTCCATCTTTTAAGAGGTGAAAAGAATGGAAAGTCTCCTCCATAGTGTCACTAAAAGCAAGACGGTGAAAACAAAAAGTGTTGAATAAAGCTTTGGGTCGTAGGAACATGTATTAAGGCAAAAAAAAAGAACCATCTGCTTCAAAGCATTGGTGGTGAAGGAGGAGGATTCAAAAATAAAAACTATCATCCTCAAGGATACGGAAAACTTTAATCTAACTCCCAATATCATCTAAGAAAAGAAAGAATGGAAACACCGATGACATCTCTGACCATCATAAAGAAATAGTAAAAAATAAAAAGACAGTTAATACTTACACTTCTTCTAAGTCTTTCTCTTTCTTCTTTAAGATGTTTTTCTTCTTTTTTGTAGGATTCTATGAGCGTCTCTTTCTCATCCACTTGATTTCTTAGCCTCAATCGATCTTGTTCGAACGTTTTCAACTTTTCGAGACGACGCTCATACTCTTTCAAGCGTTCCTAAAATCGTGAAATATAAATGCAATACGAGATACTTATACGGAAATAATTAAAAGCGCGATTTTATATCTGTGTAGATTTTTTTTATTTAAATATACTTTTCAGTTTTAAACTCATTTAATGCTTTTTGACGAAAGGTTTTCATTTTCTGTGTTCTAAGGCCACGTACACACACATGCAACAGAACACCGTCGCGCACCAAGTCTGGACCGCACTCCCTAACAGAACACCGTAACATTTCCGCGTCCCACCGGTTGTCGGTTTTTCCCCATCGCTTCAAAAGAAGGTTGCAGGATTGTGTTGCACCCCCATGTTTGAGTATTTGGACCGGTTTGTGAACAACAGCGTTTTGTCAGTGTAGATTGGATATCGGCGTGAACTGATGGGACGCAGTGCTGTTACGCACTGATGATACGCGGCAATGTTCTCCCTGTAACATCATCGTGTAACACGGGGTGTTATGCGACGATGTTCTGTTGCGTGTCTGTACGCACCCCAACCGATAGCTGGAAAGTGGGATGGGAATGGTAGTTGTAGTAGAGTAGGTGGGGGGTGGGGGGTGGATGGCGGCCACAAGTGGCACTGTAATCCCAGACAGGATACTCAAACAGCGCAAC
>QLNU02015360.1:191849018-191859318 GCA_006491805.2 Dysdera silvatica | reverse complement strand
GATCTCCCCCAAAATGAAAGTCTGCGTCCACACTTGGTGTGACTAAATAGTGCTTTCCGTTGACATGTTAAACAGTTTCCGTTTTAGCTAATGTTAACTACCATTGACTTTTGAAGGGACGGCAAAGAAATTCCGTTTTGAGCAAGTTTCCGCTTTGTGCAGGTTCCGCCTTAGACAGTTTTCACTGTATTTTCTTTATTTTACATTGTTGACTTCATTTTGTTTTGTTTATAAATAAAATTAGCAAATCTATAACTGGTGCTATCATTTTGATTCAAACCTTATATATATATATATATATATATATATATATATAAGGCTTTCTATTTATGTGGCAAATTAATATTTGCTGCACGGATAGAAAGGCGGAAGGGGAGGGCTAATTCACCAACCCGTCTAGCCAGCGTGGTGAAATTATGGCTAATTCCTCCATTATGTTGACACACCAGAAACCATGGCCCCTAGTCTCCAGGTGCTGGAGTGCTCCTGATCAAGGCAGCGGTCAGTGTGGCATGAAAGCAGGGGGTGCTAAGAATCACTGGAATGGCCCAGGCTGCCGTTTGTTATTGACCTTGGCAACGTATAATGGACGATCCCTTGCTTCTGAAGCAAAACTTCAGGAATTGGAAGAAGAACTTGACAAGATCAAATGGGACATTGTAGGACTCAGTGAAGTTAGAAGAAAAGGTGAAGAGTTGGTGGAACTTAAAAGTGGACATTTGTTTTATTATAGAGGAACGGAAACTGGAAGAACAAGTGGTGTTGGCTTCTTAATCAACAAAAGAATTAAAGACTGTCTTCTGGAAGTTGAAAGTACATCAGATCGAGCAGCGAGGCTCGTTGTTCAACTAACCCAGCGATACCAACTTCAAATAGTACAGGTATATGCACCAACATCAAGCCATACCGACGAAGAGGTTGAAGAATTTTATGAAGAAATCAAACAGCTACACACCAAAGGGAAACAACATATCAAGCTCATCATGGGGGATTTCAATGCAAGAATTGGACAACAGGAACAAGGAGAGACATCGGTTGGTAAATACGGATATGGGGAAAGGAATGAACGTGGCGATCAACTCATCGAATTTGCAGAAGCTGAAAACCTTAGCATCATGAATTCATTTTTTAAGAAGAAACCGCAAAGAAAATGGACATGGAAACACCCAAATGGGGGAACTAGTGAAATTGACTATATCCTGGCAAACAAGAAATCAATTATTGAAGATTGCAGTGTACTGAACAGATTTAATACTGGAAGTGATCATCGAATGGTGAGATGTAAAGTGCACTTAAATACTAAACTAGAAAGGCAGAAGCTCATTAGGAAACAAGTAAGTAAGAGGGTGGATTTAAAGAAATTAAAAGAAAATACCGAGGCATTCAAGTTGGAATTAAAAAATCGCTTTTCTGCACTGGAAGGACTTATTGATGAAAGTGATATCTCAGAAGCAAATGAAAACATTGTTAAGACAATAGTTGAAACTGCTGGGGAAATTGGTGGTGTAACCTGTAAAAAGCACAATAGCAAATTATCTGAGAAGACGAAACAGCTCATGAAAAGGCGAAGAGATATGAAGGTGGACAATCAAAATACCAGTTCCAGGATTGAGTACATAGAACTTTGTAAAACTTTGCGCAAAAACATGAAAGAAGATATAAGAAAATTCAATTGTGAGTTAGTAAGGAAGGCCATTGAAAGCAACAAGAGCCTTAGGGTTGTTAAAGGGAGTTTGTCTATTGGGAAGAAACACATCATTGCATTAAAAGGAGAGGATGGCACTGTAACAAGAAATAGGGAAGAAATACTTAGAAGAGTTGAAGAATTCTACAAAAAACTATATGAAAGTAACAGTGGATTAAACGAAGACTCTGAGATAGTCGAAGGAACAGCTCCTAAAATCTTAAAAGAAGAAGTTTCATTTGCAATAAAAAGTATGAAGAAAGGAAGATCCCCTGGCGATGATGGCATTACATTAGATATCTTAAAAGAAGCTGGAGAACATGTAGAAGACATACTTGCAAAATTCTTTACCAAATGCCTCAACAGTGGTAACATACCAAACCAATGGGATTCTGCAACAGTAATTCTTTTGCATAAAAAAGGTGATAAAGAGGATTTAAAAAATTACCGACCAATTAGCTTGTTACCTGCTATTTATAAAATCTTCACAAAAGTGCTAACACATCGCCTGCAGAAAAAATTAGATGCAGCTCAACCAAGAGAACAAGCTGGATTTCGAAGTGGATTCAGTACAGTGGACCATATTCAAGTATTAAGAGAATTAATTGAAAGAACACATGAATATGAACTTCCATTGTGTGTGGCATTTATTGACTATGAGAAGGCCTTTGACTCTATTAAAACATCAGCAGTCATCAACTCTTTAAGATCAACAGACATCGAGGAAGTGTACATTGACATGGTGAAACGTGTGTATAAAAATGCAAGTGCAAAATTTCGGTTACATAAAGATACCGAAGCTATCAAAATTGGTAAAGGTGTGAGGCAGGGAGATACCATTTCTCCAAAACTTTTTACTTCAGCTTTACAGATGATTTTTCAGCAGATAAATTGGAATGACAAGGGAATAAAAATAAATGGTGAATATTTAAATCATTTGCGGTTTGCTGATGACATTGTTATTTTTTCAACGAACCCATCAGAACTCCAAGACATGGTACAGGAGCTCTCAACTAGAAGTAAAGAAGTTGGACTCAAGATGAACCTACAAAAAACTAAGATCATGTTCAATAATTTCGTAGAGGAAACAAAAATACAAGTTGACAACATTGAGCTAGAAATTGCTGATTCATATATTTACCTTGGCCAGCTGATTTCAATGGATGGCAACATTATGAAAGAACTCAACAGACGTATTAAACTTGGCTGGAGTGCATTTGGAAGAAACAGTTTTATCCTGAAGGGGAAATTGCCTTTGTGTCTAAAAAGAAAGGTCTTCAACCAGTGTGTATTGCCAGTCCTCTCTTATGGATCAGAGACATGGAGTCTAACAGTTGGAGCAATACGAAAGTTACAGACAACGCAAAGGAGCATGGAGAGGTGCATGCTTGGAATAACTAGGAGAGATCGAAAAAGAAACACTTGGGTGAGAGAGCAAACTAGAGTAGAGGACATCATTGTTAAAGTAAAAGGGCTGAAATGGCGATGGGCTGGGCATATTGCAAGAAGAACTGATCAACGATGGACAACAGAAATTCTGAACTGGATTCCAAGAGACCACCGAAGACCTAGAAAACGTCCTCAAACTAGATGGGTGGATGAAATAAGAAAACAGGTTGGGGTGACGTGGAAGCGAATTGCTCAGGATAGACTTGTGTGGAAAGCATTTGGAGAGACCTTCATCCAGCAGTGGATAGATAATGGTTGAATATGATGATGTATGTATACTTAACGTAGCATTTAAAACTTGTATATAATATGTAACCATATTAATTAAATTTGTGTATTTAATACTATGTAACTATGGTCTGGTTCTTTATAATATATGAAAAACTGGAATGTGGCTCTCATTGACTTCATGGGTTCTCACGCCACGACACCACAAGAATCATATCGGGTCCCTTTCATAGATATTTTTTGGACGAAAAACCTCCGTTCTCACGCCAGGTCAGTTGCCGTCTACGATCAGATGAAAGACTGAACTTGCTCTCATCTAGGAAGAGCCCATATGTGTTCACTCCAATTACTATTGACAGCACCATTGCAAACAGGTGCTATGGTGAACTTCTGAAAGTGGAACACACACAACAGGTCTCTGGGAATGTAATTTTCTTTGTCTCAATCACCTGGCTGTGGTTTTGTGGGATATCTGATTACCTGTGTCAGTTCGAAGTTGACTTGCCATTTGACCAGCTGTGGTTCACCAATTCCTGTTCGCTGTTTGGATGATGTACTTGTCTTCATTGGCTGCCATACAGAAAGTACAACCTCCCCTCTTGTGACGACTACACATTACACGTTTTAGATGCTGCCCAAAGCTAGGAAATAACACGGTGGGTGATGTGGAATTCCCTGGTAACATCTGTTACTTGTTGCTCTTCTTCCAACTTTCCCATGATAATTAACATGTGCAATCATCTAAATGATGTCTACAAGATGCATTCACAGTTTCGGAATTACCACTTGATTCCTTGTTTAGATTTCACTTCCAAATAACTGCCTGCAAACATTGAATACCATAAAATCTTTATTAGCATTATCATGTGACTCCCTCACACGGAATACAAAAATTTACATTTATGCCATGCTTCCTATAGTTTCAAGCAGTTATGCAACTTTCTACATGTTTTTGCCTTCGATTTTATGGCTGTACCTGTTGAAAATGACATCTTTCCTTAGGTTTTGTCCACCAGTGTATAATTTATGCATATTTGTCATAAAGGGAGTAATATTCTCAAATTTTAATGTTTGATCAGTGTTTATAATTAATATTTTCTTACCTTTGGATTATTCATGATATTCATGCCATTCATTACTGCAAATATTGGATTTGACTGTATATATTTTATATATTAGATTTCACTATGTATTTATATATACTGGTTTTATTCATGCTTTTGGTCTCTTGTGTTTTTGTTTTAGATTTTTGCCTTAATTAGATGTTCTGAAAATCCTCAAACATTTTCTATAGAATATATTACTGGACAAATAAGGAAATACACTTCAACTGACAGGTAAAATTTTATTTACATTGTTTTACTATAGAAACTTAGTTTGGAAGGAAATAAAAATTAAGTTATATATGCATAGCTGCCAACTACTCTGGAAATGCATGCTAACTGCACACGCCTTGTGTAGATCTCTATTTACTCCAGAAAACCCTTTTGAGGTTTTATCAGAGACAATTTAATGAAGTCAAAACGAGCAACATATCAAATTTTAAAGGAGCAAAAAGAATAATTCTGTGTACAGGAATATTGCTTTTTTGAAGATTATGAAACTTGGAATTACTAAAACTATAATTGTCAAATATTTTGAAGTTCCATTAATTGTTGCTCTATTTAATGTGTGTGAATTGAACACTTTCAAAAATTTTCTTGTTTGGAAGACTAATTTTTAATTATTTTTATGTGTTCAGCAATGCAATATACACAAGTGTAAATTTTAGTCATAATTACCAAATATTTCAGAAACTTTTTTATAAACCTCATGAACATATTATGTTTGCTACAAATATGCTGTCTTTCATGTATTCGAAAATGTTGAAAAAAAAACAAAAACAAAAAAACCCTGTAAATATAGTTTTTAACGTATGTCAGAAACTTCTGTGATTTGTACATAGAAAAGTGAAAAACTATTACACTAAGAAAAATAGAGATTTTGCAGCGTAATGAGTTAACCAAACGTTATATGTAAAAAAAAAAGTTAATTGTAACATATATAATACAACAAAACTATATTCATTTTACAATTATTGACTTTGCGTTGTGTTCAAACAATGCTCTTGAAAACTTTTGAAATCTTTAACAATTGCCCCTGAGAAGGTTTTTTCAATGTTGGCACGCATGTATATAATGCAGTAAGTACAGAAAAGTGCAAAATTTTATTATCCTTCGAAAATTTCTGCTTCTTAACAAAAACAAAACATGCTTTCCGAAGTCTTGTAATGCAATTTGTTTTAGTTCTATTCCTTTTTCAAAATGAAAAGTTTCAAAGAAGGCCCAAATAATGTTAACTTTTAAAGGGGATGTCTTTTATTATGATAGTCATGGAGGGTTGGTATGATTAGGTAGGTCACTTTGACCAGGGTAGGATGATTTTTCATTGCTTCATTTCCATGACCTCTAAATTCACACTATGAGACCATTGGAAGCCTTTTTTTTTTTTAATGTGTGTGGCATGTATTTTATACAGAATTGAGTTTTGTGCTTGATCATGCTTCAAGGTTCAAGTGTAAAAATGAATTTCAAAGCTCTGAAATTATTTGTGTCTAGTAAAAAAAAAGCTGATCATTTTAAATGTTATGGATTATGTGTAACTAAATAACACATAAATTGCCATAAAATTTGTGATTGCGAAGAGTGATCGATGACTTCAACAAATCAAATATGTTTGTGTAGTTAATCAGTTTTGAGAATTGTCAGAAATTAAGAAGTTGAAATAGCATGGATCAAAGATCAGGATTGCTACAAGTGACTAAAATGTGACAATTTGCAACTACTTCTGACCGTAAGCGACTGTGGCAACTTTTTTTTGTTGAAAACAGCCAAAAAGCTACCATTTTCGTCAGAGGCAACTGTTTTCACGTACTGGCGACTTTTTTTTTTATTTTCTTTTTTTCCTACCAAGGTTTGCAAACATTGCATGGTTTTAACGAAATTTAAGTATTTGAAGAAAATAATCGTCAAATATTCCATTTGATGAACGGCACGTTTAGACAGTGGAAAGGGATAGAAAACGTGGAGAATCTGTGTGAGTGACATCTCTTGGGAACTTTTTCTCCACATTGACATATGCGCAGTATTAACATTTCTGAACTTCCATCAAATTTTGGATATATTTCTTGCTCTGCGGTAACTTCTGTTTCAAAAGGGCTAATTAGACCAGGACATATTGCTAGTTTAAGGGTCATGGTCCCTGGGCTATTATTCATCCACAAAAATTGTAGAACTTCATTACTAACTTTACCTGTTTCGTAGCTGCCAATTTGTAAAGTTTTTGACCAATTTGACCGCAAACTATGATTTATTGATATTTTCATAAAAAGAAAGTTTAAGCGTGATCTAATAAATGCATTTTTCCTCGATATTTATATTTAATTTATTACTACTATTCTTCTTACAGCATCAACATGACGAACAAATATTGATTCAAACCATGTGGTTCATAATGTGACTTTAGTGAACAACGGGAACTTCTTAGAGTATTAAGAGACCGAAGTGTAGAACTTTTTAAAAAATAATTGCTAGAGTATTGTTTCAAAGTAAAAACAATCAGTACAACGGTTTCCTTCCAAGCCTGGACTTACGGTGTGGGATACCCTGAATGCAGCAATGTTTGTGACATCCCCCTCCCCCCACTTTCCACCGTATTATGCATAGTGAAACTCCTCTAAGGCAACGATCATTGGTTCTTCTAGAAAACCAGCAGTTCCGAGGAGTAGCCACGGAACGTGAGTACTGATGAAAAAAAACCTTTTCAAAACAGTTAAATTTAAAATTTCCCAGTATCCCTAATACATCAAAATTGAATGTATATATGTCTTTATAGTATTCTACTAGATTACGGACATAACATAGTGATACGGGGAAGCAGTGTTTTTTATAAGGGTTGAAAACAAATCCCCTAAAAACACACTTCGTCATCACTAATTGAAGGGGGAGTTTTGCATAAGGTAGTAAAGCTTTCTTTATTGATAAGCACGGTGGTGTTTTTAATATCGAGCCAATCCCTTCACCGGTCTACTTACTAGGCTCGAGAAATCGGCTGTTTTGAGAGGTGGCTGTGTAGATAAGTTTCACTGTGTATATGTTTCGTAATTAGATGCTCATTAATGAGATTTACTGTGTATGTGCATACATGTATATATACACACACAGAATAGTCATTATGAAGGGCAAGGCATTCTATCAGGATTTCTATGTTAAGCTAGCCACCCAAGAAAGTTTTGCGATGGAAAATCGCAGAATGTGGGACAGGGGTGTTTATGGTTACCTTATGTGCGTTATAAGGTGAAATGACATTTTTATGAATTTGATTTAATGACGAAACTGCTTCTTTCAATGTTCAGGTAAAGGGTGGTGGGGTGGACACTTTCCCTGAGGACAGATCCAATGGAATTATACAGTATAAAGATCGTAATTGAAATAAATCCTTTTGCTTAAAAAAAAAACAAAAAAAACCCCACCTGGTCTATATCACTCAAAGTTGTGATGAGATCGCACAGTCTGCGATGCTTGATTCCATCGAAGGAATGAGATCTAGGGTGAGATACCAGGGGCATACAGTCAGTAAATGCTGGCTGTATGCCCCTGGTTGCATTTTTAAAACTTCTTAGGAGTTATGTGATGAGGGTACGAAATTTTTGGCTGGCCTTCGTATCTCTAATGAACGGAACATAAAGTACTATAGTGCTCTCTGGCACCATTTTGCCAAACTTTTTTTTAAAGACGGTCACCTTCAAAATTCTGGAGCTGGGATCGTGTGGTCCATGGAGTTTGATTTCACCAACTGAGGGAAATTTGAATTATAAATAGATTTTACATATTGAAATAAAATTATATTTGATTGCAAATTTGAAACTTGTTAATTTTAATTATTGCCCTTATTTGATTTGTATTATGTTTAGTGTTAATTACTTATCACTTTTAAAGAATTGCTTTTCATTTTCAAACTTGTTTCATGATTATGTTACTTCTTAGATTGTGTTTAATTATAATGCATCCTAACATACTTTTATTTATTCCTTAAAATGGTATTATAAAAGTGAAGTCACTTGTATGGATTACATAGGTGCCAATCCTTCCGATTTATCCGGAAAGCTTCTGATTTTTTATCAGTCTTCCAATCTTCTGGTCGGAAAACGATTTCGTCCGATTTTCAGAGATTTCATCTAAAATCCCCAGTGTTTTTTAAAATGCTGATTTTTTTAAAAAAAATTTGGATACCTATTTTTCTTGATGCATGTTTATTTAAATTTTTGCGCATATGTGCATATTTAATAATAAATATGCATAAATAAACTCAAATATCGGTAAAAAAGTCGAAAAAATTTGCCTGCCATTGACGGCGCATGCGTGGCGTGACGGGGAATTTTAGCTCCAGCTATGACGTAGAGTGATGCCCCTGCACAACGAAATCATGCATCTGTATTTGTAGTTGTTGGGGAAGGCAAGAAAGAATGCGCTACACCGTTAAGGTTTTGGTCAAGCACGTGACTCTTTATAGGGAAGCCATGTGTTAGACGTATCTGGTATTTCTTTGCTCTGGAAAGAAAGTTTTGTTTTTAGGTGTTTTTGAAAACAACGTTAACGATGTCGACCGTTAATAAAAGGTACTACCAAACGTTTAAAGCCAAATATATGAAGATGTTTAATTTTATTCAAAAATCAAGACTGGGGCCAAAATATGCTTTCTGCACGTGTTGCCGTAAAGACATAAGCATTACTCACGGTGGTAAACGCGATATTACTTTGCATTCTGAGACTGTTGAACATAAGAAGACGTTCAAGGCTGTAGAGTCTAATCATAGTATCAAGCCTTCATTTTTTGCATTTAACGATACCTCCATGATTAACGCTGAATGTTTATTTACATCGTTTTTGATCGAACATAATTTGCCAATGAATTGCAGCGATCATGCGTGGATGCTCTTTCGGAAAACGTTTCCTGACAGCAGTATTGCAAAACAATATGGATCTGCAAAGACCAAAACTTCTGCAATTATGAAAGAAATGTCCGCAAAGGAATCCTCATCACTTGTTGAAAATTTAAGGTGCTATCCATTTTCAATTGCAACTGATGGAAGCAACGATGTTGATTCAAAGCTGTATCCAATAGTGGTAACTTTCTTCGATCCTTTATGTGAAAAAATTGTGAATTGTCTTTTATCTATGCCATCTTTGAAAGAAGATGCTACTGGGTTAAATATTGGAAATCTTCTGGTAAGTGCTTTACAATCTAAAAACCTTGCGATTTCTAATTGTGTTGCCTTTAGCTGTGATAATGCACCTGTTATGATAGGAAAAAAAGCAGGTGTAGCAGCGGTGTTAAAGAATCATCACCAAAATATTGAAATTATGGGCTGTTCCTGCCACCTTATTAACTTAGCAGCTGAAAAGAGTGCTGCATGTTTGCCATTTAAAATCGATGAAATTTTGGTAGACATTTACTATTACTTACAAAAGAGTTCGAAAAGAAAAGATAGGTTGAAAATTCTTCAAGAATTTCATGAGACTGATATAAAAAAGGTACTAAAACACGTTAGCACTCGTTGGTTGTCTGTTGGAAAGTGCTTAGAGCGTATAATCCAGCAGTGGCAACCTTTGATCAGTTTTTTTAAGGAAGAGGCCATGAAAAGGAATCAAATCACCCCACTTTCTTTCTTTACTATTCCCTCTATCAAAGTTTTGGTTGAAAATGCAGATAAAGTGAAAGAACGTAACAGCAAAAAAGCATCACAGAAATTAAAAAGGAAAGCTCAAAATTATGTGGATATTTCTAAGAAACAAAAAACTGAAAACTCCATGTCTCGTGAAGAAAGGTTGTTTTATTTTCTGTCGGAAGATATCAATAAGGCTTTCTGTTTGTTTTTATCTTATACTGTGCCTGTATTTG
>QLNU02015360.1:191835559-191848918 GCA_006491805.2 Dysdera silvatica | reverse complement strand
TTGCACTGTTCGTAAGCGTCATTTTTTTTTTTTATTATAATAACTATATATCCGGTTTTATAGATGCGATTTATTTTTTCTCTCATTTAACATCCTTCTGTATTCCGGATGTGACTGCATTGAATCGAAGTTTCATTTCCGCTTTCGGTAAATCTCTAAATTGTTAAAATAATTTTAAGTCCATGACAATGCTATATATGCGTCTCCATTGGCTCGTTTCTCATATTCCTAGCTTTGCATCGTGGATCACCTCTTCCTGTTTTTAATCCGGGGACTATAGGTATTAAAATTCGGTCAGCACTCTTGCAAATCAAAGCTTACTTTTTAAACAACGTAAAATTTCCGAAGCGCTTTGTGTAAAGTTACAAAAGTCACTGTGGAAGTCCCTACCTTTAGCGAAGATCAGAGGCGTGTTATTCGTTTATCATTATACCAATGATCTGTATCGATGACATTAATAATTTATATCCTTGAGATATCAATTCATACATAGTCGTGACACGGACGGTTATTTATTGCGCCATTAATCCAGTTTATATTCCGATGGTTTCGTCAGGGCTGTGCTTAGGGGGTGGCGAGCTGTGCGGCTCCCTAAGGCCGCTAAAAAAATGCAGTGCAAGCATCAAGAAATAAGTTTTTAGCGGCCTTTATATACTTTCCCAGAGTATTTCATCAATTGACCTTTTGTGTGTGACGTTCCCATTCCGCTTATGAAGCTTCTAAATAAAAATACATATACACGTTATTAATAATTCATTAACATCAGTAGATATGCACGTTTCATATTTATTGTTGTAGCTTTATAGCCACTACAGAGACCGCCTGTTTCCGACAAAAAAAAAACAAAAAAACTTACCACAAAGTTCCGAGAAGCAGAAATTTATAATTACATTGTACAAGTCTTTCTTTGTTTTTATAATGCGGTGGTAGAGTAGCAGCGTTAAAGAATCATAACCAAAACATATTAAAATTTTGAGCTGTTCCTCACTTTATTAACCTCCATATTTCGGTAAAACGAGTGCTGCATGTTTGCCATTTAAAAGCAATGAAATTTTGGTAGACATTTACTATTACTTACAAAAGAGTACAAAAAAAAAAAATATAGGTTGAAAATTCAAGAATTTCATGAGACTGATATAAAAGGTACTAAAACACGTTAGCACTCATTGGTTGTCTGTTCGAAAGTGCTTAGAGCATATAATCCAGCAGTGGCAACCTTTGATCTTATTTTTTAAAGAAGAGGCCATGAAAAGGAATCAAATCACACCACTCGCTTTCTTTACTTTTTCCTCTATCAAAGTTTTGGTTGAATATGCAGATAAAGTGAAAGAACGTAACAGCAAAAAAGCATCGCAGAAATTAAAAAGGAAAGCTCAAAATTATTTGGATATTTCTAAAAAACAAAAAACTGAAATCTCCATGTCGCGAGACGAAAGGTTGTTTCGTTTTCTGTCGGAAGATATCAATAAGTCTTCCTGTTTATTTTTATCTTATACTGTGTCTGTATTTAAAAAAGCAAATGCTCAACTTCAGTCTGCGGAACCGCAGCCAGCTTTTTTCCAGCTTAAAATATTTTACAGAAAAATTTCCCGTTCCTTTGTTCAATAATACAGAAGATGAAGCTATTTATGCTTTACAAACAGAATTCAGTGAGTTCCAGGCTTTCGAAGTTTCACAAACTGTGAGTAATGAAGGTAGCATTTATGCACAATAGGCAGCCGTAGGTAGAATAAAAAATGATACTTGTGAATTAAAATTTAAATGACTTTCTCCGGTTATGCTGTCAATGCTTACGATCCTTCACAGTAATGCAGCATGCGAGAGAGTCTTCAGTCAAGTGAAGAAAATTAGAATTGATAATAAATAAATAGTTAAATGCAGATAACATGTGAAATGTTACGAGAATGTATTTGACAAAAAATTTTTCAAATGCAAAATAAGAATTAATAGTGCATTTAATACAGTTTAATCCTCTATTATTATTAATTTAATAAATACTTAATTTCCTCGTGCCCTTTTTTCATAAATTATATATGATTTTGTTTAATTAAAAAATGGTGTCCTGTCTGCCTACACGCGATTGACTGCAGATTTTTCACTCCTAGAAATTGGCGCCTATATAATTCATTTGCCACGCGTGTTTGAGGGGTCCATAATTTTTAAGTATTTAAATTTTATGTAAAGAAATGTAAATATAAATCTTAATATAGTGTATTTAAAAAAACAAAATAAGAAATATATTTTAATTTTAGGAAATTGTTCTGGATTTTATTTTCTGTTTAAATATAACCTATATTTATCAGTAAATAGGGCTTCATAAGGAAAAAATATACTATCCCATTTGATTCTGAACAGGTTTCACTGCATATTTACAATTCATGCACCCATGCATTAATCCTTAAAAATTGTAAGATTTCCAAAATTGAAATGTTGCAAAGTTTGTTATTGACAGATTGCTGATATTCAACAATAACTCTGAAAGTTATTTATCATCAAGTCCTGTAATAAAGTCTTTAAATTTGAAATTTGTAATTGTAAATGTACTTTTGTATGGGCTTTCAAGGGATTATATATTTCTTTCTTTGGAGAATACTGTAATAAGTCTGCAGCACAGGCGAGTGCTTTTGTGTCAACAGGAGCAACAACTGAATAGAATTTGATCACTCTATTTGATATTTCAGATATAATGAACTGTAACTCAATTTGACCAAATCGTCATCCATGGTCTGACTTCCGAAATGAAGGATTAAATGATGCTTTTAACCAAATCCATAGGCTGGATGCAAGTTTCGTGATAATTTTCCATAAATCTAAGATAAAGTTAAAAGCGCTATGACTTGATTTTAGAAATTAATGCTGCTTTAAAGATCTTGCCAACAGCTTACTTGACTGCAGGGCAATCAAAAATTGAAGGTCATATCCAGATGGTTACGAATATGTGTTATGTCTATTTACCATGTGTCGAGGTGGAAGTTTTAGTAACTAAATATCTGATTCCATATTAATTGCGAATGCAATAAACAACGAGCACAATAATTAGAACACTTTTTGATATCCAAAACTATTAAAATTATCAAAAACTGTTGTACTATTGAAAAGTGAAAACCAGAATACTGTGTTGCAATAATGAATACAGTGATAACGTTTACTATTTTTATGCAAAAGTCACATATGCTGTTGCCACTGGCATCCCCCACCATTATGACCAAATTAAGAAATTAATGCTGCCAATACCTCTTTCTCGAAAACTTTTTCTTGTTGAATGCTGATGAATATAATCGAATATTGAAAACTACATCCACATGGTTATCGATGTGAAAATTTTGTAGCTTTCTTGCAGTCATAACAACACTCATTGGAATGAAAAAAAAAAGTCAGTGAAAAATCAAGAACCCAGGATTGATCCTGATTGATACTGAGGATATTGAAGGTTTTGCAGGGTCAGATTTAGGGTATGAAGTGTTCTGGGTACAACGATTTTTGGAACTCCCCATCTATTGGCACAACTATGGGAGACAAACCCCCTAGAAAATTTCTGCTAAGCATTAAGGTACAAGGTTTAACCGCCCTAGAAAATGAGTAAACCCTTTAGAAAAAATTAATCCCCCTGGACTTCGAAACTAGTTATACATATGCCCCCTCCTGCCATACTAGCAGAAACAAATAAAATTCTGTCATTTTACCCCTCTCAACTGCGATGAAAGATCGTGGAGGTTAGGGAAGGGGTGACATTTATGATTACCATATGTGCATTATTATAAGATAAAATAATGATATTTTTATAAATAAATTTAGTTCATTTGATTAGGAAATTTTTCAATGTCTTTTCGATTTTTAAGGGGTGGGGGCAAAGCCTTTAGACTGATTTTTTTTTTTTTTGTAGAATATCAAATGAAGACAAAAGGTGTGAAGGTGCACTTTCATGGGGAGTGCAGATCGATGCAATTTTATGGTAGATAGATTGTAATTAAAAAGAAAAGCAAAGTTCACTGCTTTTTGCATCCCTAAAGATTTGACGCCCTTGGTATTTTTCTATGAATAAATTAATTTTATTTGACGACGATTGTTGGGATTTTTTTGGATATTGGGGAAAGGGGGGAAAAGACAGGATGCAGAACAAAATTTCAGTGAGGGCGCAAAGCTTGAAAATTCACTTTTAAGTTTAATTTTACTTTTTACTTGAAAAGTCATTTTTAACAAATTATTCTTAGGGGGTGCAAGCTCCCTGCCTGGATCTGCCTTTGGGGGCGGGTTTGTTTCAGGCAATTCTTCAGAATTTCAGAATTATTAAAAAAGGTGGAGGGTGCCTCCTTGCGGAGAGCTGATTGCCAGAATTCTACTGTAAATAAACGTCAATTTAAAAAAAAATCCCTATCCTTTTGCATCCCTAGAAATTTGGCGCCCTGGGCAAGTGCCCAACGTGCCCATTTATAAATCCGGCACTGAGACCACATCTGGATGTTTGTTATTATGGCAAATAGACTTGCTATAATTATTAAGAAGTGGAAATATATACATAGGGCATGATGATAAAAATTATTTTTTCTATTCTTACGTTTATGTTTTGTTTATGTTCTTATATTTTTGCCTGAGCTTGTAAAGTGTTCTAATTCAATTGTAAGAACAGAAACCGTACAGTACATTGAATTAGGTAAGGTATTTTTTAAAGCATTCAAATGCAATATTTTATTAAATTTTTGCTGAAATTTTTGCTGAATTTTTACGACTAAATTTTTGTTGGAAGACAACTATTTTTGTGACTAAATTTTTTGCTTGAGGCAACTATTTATAAGTGTTTAGGCTACTAAAGCAACTATTTTTAACATAAATTTGACAGGGTGTCTACTCATCTGGAAAAGTCAGGGAAATTTGAAATACAAAGGCCCAAGTCAGGAAAATTTGAAATTCATTGTTATAATAAATAACTTATTAAAATAATTTTCCTGAACTGTGCTTTTCATACCTCATTACCTACTGAAAAATTTGTACTTTTGACTAAACTTCTTCCAAAAGTTACCATTTTGCACCAAAACTAATATAATTTATATAAAATTATTAAGCCTATATATTTTTCAGAAGAAAATGTTTGCCAAATATATAACTAAAACTTGAAAAAAAAAGTGTTTTAACTAAATTATGTTAAATCTGTAAGGGATTTAATCATACCATTCTCTTTTGCCCTATATATTAGTTTATATACACACTTTAAATAATATAAAAATATGAAGTATCAAGCTTTTGTGATTATATAGTTAAACTTTTATAATGAACTCAAAAGGGCCGAATGGAAATGTTGCTGTAAGCTATTTAATTGAGTGTAATGTTTTTGGTTTAAGAAAATGCACTTTTTAATACAGCTTTTGAATTTGTAAAATTTCACTAAAATTGGGTAATAAATGACTTTGGGTTTGCTTTAAATGATTTCATGGCTTGAAACTTATTTTGATTGTGCAAATTTTAGTGCATTGTGTGTTGTTTACTGTAATTAGTGACTGGAAATCAATTAAGATTTGGTCTGGAAACCTGGAAAAGTCAGGGAAGTTTGAAATAGAATTTGCATAGATACCCTGATTTGGAGTGGCAGCTCCCGAGAGTGAAAAATTTTTACACCCAACAGGTGCAATTCTACAAGAAAAGGCTGTGTTTTGCTGATTCTCCAACATAAAGGATTTTAAATGCATATCTGGATGGTTATAATGATTCAAGGGCAGACATGTGATAATTTTTTAAAAATGTTTGTATGTGAAGAAGCCATATACTATGGACTTTAAAATATATATACTCACTCTATAACAAAAACTCAACGCACCAAGAAAGGATATGTCTGATTCTGATAAAAATTGGTGGATGTGAAGAACATACCTAGAAAAAAGAACGATTAAAATTCAGAACATTGAATGATTTATTGCAGAGTTCGACCGTTACAAAGGGAGGAAGTCAATAAGTTGTTGGTCTACATCTGACCTGGATGCAAGCTGTCACCTGGGGTGGCATAGACTGATGAAGATCCCGGATGGTGTTCGGAATTTTTTGCCAAATTGTTTCCAACTGTTGGGCTAAATCGTCAACATTCCGGGACGGTTACAATCGCCTTCCCATAGCATCCCAAATGTGCTCTATGGGAGAGAGACCCGGAGACCTAGCTTGCCAAGGAAGTGTTGGGCAAGCTTGAAGACAATTCATAGCAACATGTGCCATGTGCGGCTGGGCATTATCTTGTTGAAAAGTAAGTTCAGGGTGTCGCAAAACGAATGGTAACACAACCGGTCATAGAATGTTTACGTATTGCTGTTCTGTAAGTGTGCCAGAAATGACCACCAAAGGGGTTCGGCTATCAAAGGAGATAGCACCCCAGACCATAACGCCCCGTTGGGGGAATGTGTGGCATGCGATACTAAGGGCAGGATCCCCAAGCTGCCCTGGACATCTCCAGACACGTCTGCGGTTATTGTCAGGACACAGTTGGAAAAGGGACTCGTTACTAAAGACTATATGTCCCCAGTCAGCGCAGTTCCAAGTTGATCGAGCTGGGCACCACTGTAATCAGACCTAACAGTGTGAAGGCGTAATAGGTAAGCGACATAACGGTCGGCGCGAGCGTAAATTCCGCTCTCTCAGTTGTCTGCAGAGGGTCATGTTGGACACATGTGTGCGGGCCACACTTTGGATAGTTGATAATGACGAATCCGGTGCTGTGACAATTGCTCTGCCTTCACACTCTGTTGTGGCCCTAGGTCGACCGCTGCCGTCCCGAAGCTGACATCTGCCGTTGTTGAACCAGTCTTGCCAGCACCGTCCAATCGCCGCATCGCTTTGACCCACATGTCCAGCGATTCTTCGATTCGTCCAACCAGCCTCTTTCAATCCGATAGCATGACCTCTTTCAAACTCTGACATATGCTCGTAATGAGCACGAATCTTTCGGCGAGGCATTGTTACAGTCGACGTAAGATATCCGCAGTCAAAATGCAACAGAAATTTTGACCACATATTGAGAATCGCTCCTTATATACACCTGCTGAATGCGCAGTTCCGATGCGCTGGAGTTCCCGCTATTCATTCATTGGACACCAAATTTTAATCATTTGCATGTTCGGTCAAAATATCTTTACATACGAAATTTCATAACAATCGGACAACTTCTTCTTGGTGCGTCGATTTTTTTTGTTATAGAGTGTATATATATAAATATATAACTATTATTTTTGTTAACCATTTATATGTTACAATAAAATATTAATGATAACTATATATACAGGTTGTGCCAAAAGTTGTCCAGATTTTACAAAATTCATAAAAAATGAAGAAATTGGTATATTGGTGTGCGTTTGCACCTTTCCTTGTTAAAATGTCGGATTTTTTTGAAACAATTAAAAAAAAAGTTTAAATTGTCACTGGTAGATGGCTCTATTTGATGCCCCATTAACAAAATACATGTAAAATATCTAGATTATACAGAAGGTATTCGTTTCTACTTGAAAATGTAAACTACAAATGTCGATGTGTTCACCCTCACATGTAAGAATAGTCTATAATCGGGTGGGAAAACTACACTTGCGTTCAGCATGTCAGTGTCGATAACAGAGATCTCGAGGCGTATGTCATCTATAATGATCCTCTGTAGAACGCAGATCATTGCATGTTAAAGTAATACAAAAACAGATATAAAACAATAAGATAAGATGACAACGGATTTACAATTAAAACACATTTATTCTAGATCTAGCACATAGTTACTAGTATTTCCTAATTTAACCTTGACTCTCGCTGCTAAACCTTCTCCCCAGCTTACTTCCTTCCGAGAAGTTACTCTACCCTAACATGGCATTTCGATCTGATTATATATTAGTATCTAGTTTTGCATGACAAATGACGGAAGACAATCAAAGGGACTTACGGCTTGCGGAAATGTGTGTCGTCCAGGCTAGTCCGAAACATACCACCAGACTGTCGGCGTAGGGAGGATGATTGTAGAAGAAGGCTGACGTTCGTAGTCAGATGCAGACACTCTTACAACAAATAATAGTTATAATTAGAATAATAATTATAGCATTAAAACTTATGTCGACGGATTATGAGAAGACAGCGGATGCCACGGATCCAAATCTGTGATCGGATCATCCTCATCCGCGAAAAACACTGATAGCTTCTTTCTCACAAGACACTCAGAGGGCGACCGCTCTCGCTCACGGCGAAGTTCCAACTCTCGCTCAACCAGAGTGAACATCTCTCCCAGCTCTTGCAATGTACCGATTCTCTCTTTATCCTCAAGAACGTTCTGGAGAAAGCTTTGCCTTCTCGATAATTTCCGGAACCACCTAATGGCCACTTTTGGGTGGTCGTACGTTATGTATTTGACGGCGAAATCCTCTCTCCTTTCTTATGGCCGGACGCCGTTTTTCAGCATTCTTTGTGTCATGATCATTCCGCGGCAAAACCTTGGATGTGTATTCCCCATGGGTTACGTATGGCCGATACCGCCGTTAGAGTGTTGCCGAGGTCAAATCTCTTCGTGGGTAGCCAAAATGGTAGTTCGTCTTGTCTACAGTGAAACATCTAGAATTAAGAATGTTATGGAACTGTAGTTCGCAGCTGATCATAACATACTACCCACCACCATGGGTTGGAAAACGAGCGGGTTGGGTTGTACCCTTTGACCAAAATTTTGGATTTCAACATCCAATGAGAGTACGAGAAACTGGTAAGTTTTGGAGAAAAATCCACGGTGGTGTGAATCACCACCTAGTGTTTAGTGGGTCAATTTCTCATAATCTTGCTCTTAAATTTTATTTTGCTACTCCCAATTGGCAATTTTGCTGCTTCTGTTACAAATTAGTTTTTGCACTGCTTCCAAAGCTGCTCTAAATTGCTTCTTCAACCATTCCATCCCAGAATAATGCATCACAACTTAAATCTGAGCCCTGCTGTGGCACAGTGGAGTAACACGTTCGCCTAGCACACCATTAATCCGGGTTTGACTCCCAACGGTGCAAAGAACACTTACTCAGAGATCTCATATAGATTGCACTGCTCACTGTAGTCCAGGGTTTGGTTCCCTATGCCTTAAGAGGTTTGAATTCCTCAGAAAACTGCAGGTCCGAGAGGTTCGTATTCCTCGGAAAATTGTAGGTCCAGAGGTTCGGATTCCTCGGAAAACAGTAGGTTCCAGCGCAGCATGACCACTGTAGACCTTGAGCCGTAAAACCGCAAACAAAAACAACTCAAATCTGAATTTTAATAAATGTAAAGGAGATGCCAACTATTACATATTTTCAGCTCCCATTACACCGTTATTAAGTCTTATTTTAAAATCACAGAAAATGTTCAAACTAATGAAATTTGTGAATATTTTCCTATTTTAGTTTGCGAACGACACCTTGAGATGTTTCATGGGCATCTGGTGACAATCTGTGTCTATAAACATAACACAAATCTTTACTTACATGCTTATTCATTGACAGGGGAGAGATTGGAAGTGACTGAACAGGAGGGTCAGCGACCCACCCCTGAGAAGAGGGAATCGTCAAGGAAAAATTAGTAGAAATTGAAGTTGCTCAAAACATCACTGTTTTTGGGCACCTGCATGCAATCCATTCTAAAATGTACTTTCTACTTTCATGTCTGGAAGGTTAATTGTATCTGACAAGGAAACCTTTTATCATGTTCATCGCACTTGGACACTAGGATTATTTCGTTTAGTTTTTGACGCTGATTCAGAATATGTTTTTAGTTTTTTCAAAACTCATTTTTCGAGCATTTATGACCTCTTAAAGACAAGGAGCTGGCGACCTTTTGGCGAGAAATCATCAAAATTTGTCTGAATTTTGTTAAGTAAAATATTTTAACTTTTTAATGTGGTAGTGAAACTGTATGTAAAAATGGGGAAAACACAAAAAATTATGACAATTTCTACATTTTAAAAATGAATAGCTGTCATAATGCAAAATCCCACAGTTCTTGCAATCAAATTTAAAAGACAGTTCTTGGACGTTGGCGAACTCATAAAACTGTGTAAATCATGTTAGCATATGAGATTAGTGAAATGTCTGAAATGAATTACATTCATTGAGTGATCACCTGGTTTAGACTACATTGGCTACAAAATGACTTTGAACCAAATCTTAAGCATGCCGCAATATAAATTTCTTGCCAAAACATCGCCAATTTCTCATTCTTAAGTGGTCATAATTTCTCGAAAAATGAGTTTTGCCAAAAACTAAAGACATATTCTGAATCAGTGTTAAACACTATACAAAATAATCCTAGTGTTGACTCCATTTGCGACGAACATGATGAAAAGTTCCCTTTTGAGTGTAGGGGTGGGGGCGATCTTTTTGGGAAAATGGTAATTGCTTGTGAGGTGGCGATGCTTGAAATTTTTATGAACCAGCCTTGAAGTCCTTAAAGTATCTTTGAATGTTTGCCAGGAATTCTGCTGGATACCCTGAGTTGCCTTTATTCATGGGATATTTTTACTCAATATGACCACATAAAAGGTAGCCCTTGTTTTCATAGATAAAATATTGCGCCAGTATATTGTTTTAATAACTGTCTATTGTTTTTACTTTTTCATAATGTTGATATATCTCAATCTGCTATTGTTTTTTTATTAGTATGCTAATTCTCTGCTTACCAAAAATACAAAGATGTAAAAAATAATTTATATGTGATTGAGATATTTTGTGCTTTTGTTGCAAAATTGTGAAATGATTAGGATCCGAGAACCCGCATTTATTCCAAATGCTATTCTCTCTAAGAAATAAAAAACATGGCTAACAAAAGAGCTTAGATCTTGTTTTGCAACCAGTCAACCATTTTTTTTCATACCGTGAAACTGAAAAACGTCTCGGATATTCTGTTTTTTTATCTTTGTGTTTACAAAATAAATTTGGCAATGGGTGGAAGGTTTTTCATCATTAAGATTTTTTTTAATTTTCTGCACATAGAAAAAGGTCTAATTAACAAATCTAAAGATCTAAAGATTAAAAAGTAGCAAACTGTGCTCCAAAAGTAGCGGATTTGAACTATTTGTAGCCCAAACATAAAAATGAATTATTTTGCAACTAGTCGCAGTAGTAGTAGCTCCAATAGCAACCTAGAAAAAGAATGGGGACTCTGATATGGCCCTGACATGCAAAATTTCAAGTGCCCTCACATACACTTTCTAAATATGGAATATTATAATTGTATTTCCAATAGCAGCTTAGAAAAAGGATGGGGCTTTGGGCCATTCCCGATACACCCATGACATGTGTGTAGATCTTTTTAACCCTAGGATTTGGCATTTTTGGAACAGCCACACCACACATTAATTGTTTTCGATGTTTGAGCCTAACAGATATACTTACAAGCAGGTCAACATAAATATTTGTATACTTGCATTGCTGAACGAAAAATATAACGAAAATTGAATAGTACAAATTAAATTAAAAAAAAAACCTCTTGCATTAACTTTTCTCTTTCTTTAGAGTGAGCTGAAATATTTGGGTCAAGTAACTTGCACTTGGTCTATGAGATTGGTGATGGCATAAGCTCCCAAATTATTTTTTTAATAGAACCTTCGTTTTCAGCTTTAACCTGTTTTAGTGTATCATCATCATCATATTCAACCATTATCTATCCACTGCTGGATGAAGGTCTCTCCAAATGCTTTCCACACAAGTCTATCCTGGGCCATTCGTTTCCACGTCACCCCAACCTCTTTTCTTATTTCATCCACCCATCTAGTTTGAGGACGTTTTCTAGGTCTTCGGTGGTCTCTTGGAATCCAGTTCAGAATTTCTGTTGTCCATCGTTGATCAGTTCTTCTTGCAATATGCCCAGCCCATCGCCATTTCAGTCCTTTTACTTTAACAATGATGTCCTCTACTCTAGTTTGCTCTCTCACCCAAGTGTTTCTTTTTCGATCTCTCCTAGTTATTCCAAGCATGCACCTCTCCATGCTCCTTTGCGTTGTCTGTAACTTTCGTATTGCTCCAACTGTTAGACTCCATGTCTCTGATCCATAAGAGAGGACTGGCAATACACACTGGTTGAAGACTTTTCTTTTTAGACATAAAGGCAATTTCCCCTTCAGGATAAAACTGTTTCTTCCAAATGCACTCCAGCCAAGTTTAATACGTCTGTTGAGTTCTTTCATAATGTTGCCATCCATTGAAATCAGCTGGCCAAGGTAAATATATGAATCAGCAATTTCTAGCTCAATGTTGTCAACTTGTATTTTTGTTTCCTCTACAAAATTATTGAACATGATCTTAGTTTTTTGTAGGTTCATCTTGAGTCCAACTTCTTCACTTCTAGTTGAGAGCTCTTGTACCATGTCTTGGAGTTCTAATGGGTCCGTTGAAAAAATAACAATGTCATCAGCAAACCGCAGATGATTTAAATATTCACCATTTATTTTTATTCCCTTGTTATTCCAATTTATCAGCTGAAAAATCATCTGTAAAGCAGAAGTAAAAAGTTTTGGAGAAATGGTATCTCCCTGCCTCACCCCTTTGCCAAGTTTGATAGTTTTGGTATCTTTATGTAACCGAAATTTTGCACTTGCATTTTTATACACACGTTTCACCATGTCAATGTACACATCCTCAATGTCTGTTGATCTTAAAGAGTTGATGACTGCTGATGTTTTTATAGAGTCAAAGGCCTTCTCATAGTCAATAAATGCAACACACAATGGAAGTTCATATTCATGTGTTCTTTCAATTAATTCTCTTAATACTTGAATATGGTCCACTGTACTGAATCCACTTCGAAATCCAGCTTGTTCTCTTGGTTGAGCTGCATCTAATTTTTTCTGCAGGCGATGTGTTAGAACTTTTGTGAAGATTTTATAAATAGCAGGTAACAAGCTAATTGGTCGGTAATTTTTCAAATCCTCTTTATCACCTTTTTTATGCAAAAGAATTACTGTTGCAGAATCCCATTGGTTTGGTATGTTACCGCTGTTAAGACATTTGGTAAAGAATTTTGCAAGTATGTCTTCTACATATTCTCCAGCTTCTTTTAGGATATCTAATGTAATACCATCATCACCAGGGGCTCTTCCTTTCTTCATATTTTTTATTGCAAATGAAACTTCTTCTTTTAAGATTTTAGGAGCTGTTCCTTCGACTATTTCAATGTCTTCGTTTAATTCACTGTTACTTTCGTATAGATTTTTGTAGAATTCTTCAACTCTTCTAAGTATTTCTTCCCTATTTCTTGTTACGGTGCCATCCTCTCCTTTTAATGCAATGATGTGTTTCTTCCCAACAGATAAACTTCCTTTAACAACCCTAAGGCTCTTGTTATTTTCAATGGCTTTCCTTACTAGCTCACAGTTGAATTTTCTTATGTCTTCTTTCATGCTTTTGC
>QLNU02015360.1:191776592-191799574 GCA_006491805.2 Dysdera silvatica | reverse complement strand
TTTTAGTTAATTTTTTTTTTAAACCAATTCCTATCTCACCCATGTTAAAATGAACTCAATTTACGTGTATTCATATTACACGATTATTTCTCGGAGCCAATTAATCGCTTAAGTCGAGGGATACCTGTATTTGGCTACCCCACGCAGCAATATATGCATTACAATGATTTTATATACTGAAATCTTTTCATATGCATGAACAAAGAACCTCGTTAACGATTACAAATCATCTTCCTTCAGTACTGTATGGAAGGTCCTATTAGACTTTATACATTAAGTAAAGGCAGCCCCCTTTCCTGTTTTCTAGCAGTAGGGGTTATTGCATGAGAAAAAGAACAGTAGTATGAAATGGAAATACTTGTGTTCAGTTGGAGTTCATTCCAGTCAATTTTTGATCAGAGACACTGTTGGTTCAACACCAAAGATTACACTCTATAGCACTGATGCTAATATTTAATCCAAATGCTCAATAGTTAACCATGTAGTCCCAGTGGAAAGTGGCCTTGTAGTGGTGCAGTGACAACACTTTTGTCTAATATGCTGTTAGCCTGGGTTTGATTCTCAATAGTGCCACAATAGAATGCTTACCTACAAACTGCTCACTGTGGCTTGTAGTTGGTCACATAGGCCTTAAGAGGTATGGATTCCCCAGAAAACTGCAGATCCTGTTATAGCATGACCTTTGCTGTCCTTGCATCATAAAACAAACAGTAGAAAGTGAATGATTGGTTAACCCCAGCCTTTAATATGAAATTTTTCTTGAGCAGTCATTTAGTGAGAATAAAATATTCTTGCATGTATGTCTTAATCTTTGGTATGAATGCAAGTTTTATTTGTTGTTTTAATGCAATAACTTCATTTTTCTTATCAAAATTATACACTTAAAACCTACATAAATTGAATTGTGGATAATCATCAAAACTTCATGTATCTAGTATATGCCATATTGCTATTATAATTTTACTATTGCTTGAAGTTATATTTTTATACGAAAACTATTTTTTTAGCATCCATCTTTGGCAATTGTGAAAGGTGCAGGCTTGGTTATGAAAGCAATTATTGAGGTGAACTAAATTTTTTTATCAATATTTTCTTAAAAACATAACTCAAAAGCCATGTTCTGCTTAATTTTATTACTAAAGCTTACATACTTGTGTCATCTATTTTTTGGAATACGGCAGATGATTTTAATAAAAATAAAGCATGCATCACACGTTACAAAATCATAGTAAATTATTAATTTTTCTCTTCTACCTCCTTTTACAATTGATTTCATACTTTGCTTCAGCTTAAAAAACTAACATTGCATTTTGACATTATTAGTTTTTTTCTACAAATTAGGAACACTTTCTAAGGCACTCAACTGGCTTGAATGCAAGAATCAGCATGACACATGGCATACAGGTTTAAGCATTGACCACTGCATGGTGAGTCATTCTGGTGTAAAATATGTTAGGTGTTGACAACACTACCTATAAACAAATAGCATCAATTTTGAGTAGAAAAATAACCACATGAAGTATATGTGAACCCAATGACCAGTAATAATTGTACAGCACAAGCATATTATAGAAGATTATTATTATTAAATCAATGATTTTTCATATTAACCGATGGTGCGGAAACAATCGTTGTTAAATTACTCGTAAAGAAAAGAATGATTTTCCGGCGCCTGGTGGGACCCGAACCCACAGCCTTTTGATTGCCAGTCAAGTTCTGTGCTGAGTTACAGAAATCAGTCATTTCTTCTCTTACAAGCATATATACAGCTTTCCATGGACAAGTTCGCTATTGGTGTGGCAGTACTGTGGCTACTTTATAACCAAAGTGACCTGTCAAAGAAGCAAGAATGTCTGATAGCATGAACTAGAATTAATATTTTTAAATCAACAATTTTTCATATTACCCGATGATGTGGCAGTAATAGATGTTAAATTACTTGTAAAGAAAAGAAGGTAAAGCACTTGACTTGTAATTAAGGGGTTATCTGTTCGGGTTCCAATAGGTGCTGGAAAATCATACTTTTCATTATGAGTAATTTAACGTATAGCACATGAAAGCTTTGTTTCACAGAAGTCAAATAGCAATCGACAAAAATGTGGATATGCAATGAAATATAACACAGTTTTACAATAAGAAAACTACATGAACGACAAACCTTCACCGCACATGTTTTTTTCACTTTCATGTCCAAGTTTAAAAGCTACATGAATCACACTCTGAAAGTTGTTAACTGGATATTCAGTCGCATATCCAGATTTTTGCCAAGCATAACAAAGCATCGGTTGATAAATTAGAGCGGACATTTGATTATAAATTACAGAATGCATGTTTTTTATGATAAACCTATCATGTAACTTTACTTGAGACTTGTAAAAGTGTAATCAAACATAGCCAGTGATTCTTCTTGCATAAATTTTATATTGTCAGAAATAGTAAACATCCAGTGGCTGAACATATTTGGTGGTTTACAATAAAAAAACAAAAAAAAAACCAAGTCTAATACAGTTAATTTTAATATAGGAAGGTTGACAATTGTTTTAGAGGCATGGCCTTCCTTTCTCAAAACTAACAAAGGTCTGAGTGGACTACAGTATGAGCCCACTCAGATGGTTCAATCTCGACACGCGGGAATGTGGAACCCATGCTATCATCTGTCCTCACCCTGCGAAAAGCCTTTTATAAACATTAGGGAGGAAAGTATTGTCACAGTGGACGTTAACAACTTTATCGCTGTTCATAAAGATATGTAAGACTCCAAAAAAATCCAAATCTGAGGCAGAAGTAACTTTGGTGATGAGTTTGGCCTCCGAGAATTCAGACTTGTCCAAAATCTCAACAGTGTTTAGCTATGGCCGATCTTTGAAGTCCTTGGTTGTGAACATAGGTTTGGTGCTTTTTAAGGCAAAACCAAAGAGCCCTATGTGAGTATCTAGTACAGAGCACTCTACATAGTCACTGGACATAATAAGCACCACACTTAGCAATGTCTGGGATTGGCTCCTCGAGTTGTGAAGTGTCAATCTTATTTATGGGTTTGAATATGAAAATTTAATTTCCGAAGAACTGCGGCAATTTTGATGGAAACAAGAAGTACAAACAGAATACATATGCAACATTGGAGAGGTGGTGAGTCTATTGAGAGTATAGAAAGAGGTTGGAGTCTAAAAAGTTATGTAACTGCATGGTCTATAACTGTCGGTATATACCCGCAGCTGCTTGCGATGTTCTTAAGGATCGACAGTTAATATTTCCAGCTCTCCCTTGTAGGCGAAATTTTAAACGCTCTTGATGTTAACTTAAAAAAACGAGCTCATTTTTTGTGAATTCGGATGAGCAGAGGGAGTGTGCAGTGGGAGGCAAATTGATCCCAGTTTATGGAATACATTAGTATCAAACCTGGTTATTGATCAGGTGATGAGCATGTCAAGAAAGGCTAGCTTGGCATTATGCTCTATCTCGGTGGTGAACTGGATATGCGAATTTATGGAATTAAGTGTAATAAGAATTTGGTCAGCGTTGGTTTGTTGATCCAGCAAAATAGTAAAGATGTCGTTCACATAACGTAGCTAACATTTAAAAGGAAGTCGATTATTAACCATTTCATCAATGTAATGTAAATGTCACATAAAATGAGTGAAAGTGTGTTTCCCATTGCTAGTTCATCAACTTGTTTGAAATATTTATTTTGCGAAGTGAATATTGTGTGGCTAACACACAATTCAGTGAGATGCAGTAATTCCATAATTTCTAATTCTGAATAGTGGCAGTCATGCGTCTTGAGATAGAATGCAGTTCTCTCTTAATGGGAGCATTGGTGAATAAGCTTTCACCATCGAAAGAAACCATTTTTGAGGAGCTATGGATGACCAATTTCAAACTTAAAATGAAGTCTAATGAATTCTTGATAGCGAAGTGGTTATTGCAGCGAAGAGGAGAAAACCTGGCAGCTGAATGTCTAGACAGAAGGTTGTTGGCGGTGCTAATATTGGAAACGATTAGTCGAAATTGCATGTTAGTTTTGTGTATTTTAGTAAGAGCGTAAAGGCGAGCGAAATTAGCAATAGATGGGACGATAGCGTTCCATCAATAAGTGGACAGCATTGAATTGCTTTTCTTGTCCTACTCAACAGTTTTACAGGACAAACATTATTTATGTTGACATATGGACTACCTTGAATTAATGAGTTGACTCCTCCCAAATACTGGGATTTGTCAATGATGATCAACTGGCCCCCCTTATTCACCTTGCTGATGATAATATCTTCATTAGCTTGGAGACAGCATAATTCTTTTAGAGGTTCAGGACACAAGTTATGTTTTGGTGAATTATTAGTAACAAGCACGTCTGCCAGAAGGTGGCAAACAACTGGTTTCTGTTCTGGTGAAATTTGACTATATTTTAAGGATTTTTCACTGGAGTGATAAACTTTGATGGGCGAACTGTTCCAGCAACTGCAAAATTGGAATTTAGAGAGAGTATTTTTAAATGACGGTCCAACAATGGTACCTTAGATAGGTTGATTTCCCTTCAAAGGAGAGGGAGGGGGCATATTGAAACCTATAAATAAGATTAATACTTCACAACTCAAGGACTCAATCTCAGACATTGCTAACAGTGGTATTCATTATGTCCAGTGCCAATGTGGAATGCTCTATATTGGATAGATACATAGGACTTTTTGGTTTCACCTTGAAGAGCACCAAACCTAGGTTCACAACCAAGAACTTCAAAGGTTGACAAATTTTAATTCTCGGAGGCCAAACTCATCACCAAAGTTAATTCTACCTCAGATTTAGATTTTTTTTTGAAACCTTACATATTTTTATGAACAGTGATAAAGTTAACTTCCCATGTGACAATGGTTTCCTCCCTGACATTTATAAAAGGCTTCTTGCCAGGTAACAATAGATGGCAGCATGTGTTCCACGTTTACACGTGTCAAGATTGAACCATCTGAGTGAGCTCACACCGTACTCCACTCAGACTATTGTTAGTTCTGAGGAAGAAAGTTCACCACCTCCGAAACAATTATCAACCTTTCTAACTTAAATTTAACTGTGTTCGTCTTGTTTTTTATTACTAATCATGGTTTTTGCACAGTGATTAACCTTTTCAATGTGTTTGGTGGTCTTGTGAGGGATGATTTTCAAATCATTGTGCTTGTGTGGAATAGCCTGTTTGAGCAAAGTTTCATCCTTATGGCCAGACCATGAATTACAGCATAATTGTGAACTTTTGTCCAAGTTCTCGGCCAGAACATTTCGGGGGGAAAAAAAAAAAAATTGCTTCAGAACTTTCGTTATTTTTCCACTACTGCTAGCTTTAACAGATTTTGTGGATAGTGCTGTTGAACATTCATTGACATTTGTGGCTCAAAGTGTCCATTAGGCTCCTGAAAACAAACGTACAACTTCCTCCCAAGTTTCCTATCCATTGATATAACAACATCGATGGTATAGCTGTAAGTCATGCTGGACGTTGCTTGAACAGTTCCAGCAGTGTTTTCTTTCCTCTCCTCTTTTGTTGATAGAGTAGCACAAGATGATTGTTCGTAACCAAATTTACTTCGGTCACAATTCCACACGTGGGTTGCAGGCAAATGGTGCATAATGATGTAATCGTTTATTTCACTAGTAAACATCATGCTAATTGCATGGGTATCTCTATCTTCTACAATGTTCTTTTTTGTTGAAAAGGTAGTAATCATTCTTGAAATAATTCCTGCTTTTATTTTTAAGTCTCTTAATGGAAATGAGAGATGCTTTGAAATCTGTTAATCTATTTTCCTTTGCTGCTTGTATGGCCTAACACTATAAATGCCATGAACATACTGATCCTCTATGCTGTCACACTTCATCGAATATTCAGATGACGTTTGATTTCACAGTTTGTAGTTTCATTTCACGATTACCTCTGAATGAAATGAAATGCCTAGACAGCGCTTTCTCATAATTTAAAATAGAATTACAATTGCTTAAAGAATTTTCATGTAACATTTCAGAAGCTTTCTATATGAGTTGTATCCTCTTTCACTATAATCTTTGTAGGTGTTCAGAATCTCATCATGAATAAACCTCGATAATGCATCCATTCTTTTTAGCTTCCTTGCTGGAGATGGCTCATATTCTCTTTGACTACTGCCTTGTTCTTGCTCTGGACTGCTATCATAGTTGTCATCCTGTACAGTACCAGTTTCTTCATTATTTCTGTTGAGTGTCCATGAAAATTGCTTAAAAACATTGCAAATGACTCATCTTCCACTCCAATCAACGTTTATTGCTAAATATGCACTTCAGTTTGCCTTTCAACAGCTCAACGATATTAAGAGGATTAATAGTGACAACTTTCACCATTTTCAAACAATTACTGCAACACCTAACAATATTGAGAGTTTAATTAGAAAGGTTTGCTCAACTGGATAATGTTCACTCAATGCCTACTATGTGCAATTTAACAAATGCATTTCGAAGAACTGGTGGCACTGTCAATCCCTAATGCATTTAACATGAAAATGACCCACCCTGCAGTGATCAGTGCTTAGACCTGTACACGTATGCCACGTTTCATGCCCCCACTCACCCTTGCTGTCCATAAAAAGCTATAAAAATACAACTAACCAACCTAGTTCTGTTTGAATATTAACATAAATTTAGGCAAATAATGCGTGATTGAAGTCTTACCCAATTTAAGTGATTATCAATTTACATTGGTGTCTTTCATTAAAAGCAAAATGCAATCTAATATTCTGCTAATAATATTGATATCTTAACATTTAATTAATTGTATATTGGACATGGTATTTAAGTTCTGCAGGAACAATGCACTGCTGTTGGGCCTTTTAATTAGCATGATATGAGTTAAAACTTTTAACGAAGTGGTTATCTGCAGTAAAGGCTACCAAAGTAGTTTCTACATTTTATAAATATTAAAAACTATTGCTGCTTTAATATAGGATACAAGCACTCTCTAAATCTTGGTGGTCTAAAACTTTTCTACAACGAATATTTAGGAACCTCCACTAAATTTTATTGAACAGTTTTTCGTTGTGTAAATTTTTTTCACAATTTGGTTGCTCCATTTTCAGTACTCCAATTTTGAACAAGAACCCCATTTACATAATAATTATCTCTAGTTTAGAATATTTAGTGACCTGACTTTTAGAATCCAAACATATATTTATACCATGTCTCTACTTTGAAATACAATAAACTCTCCTTGAAGTTCTAATTATTGACTATTTGTGTTCAAAGACGGTATTTTGTGGTCCTGGAAAATGCTTAATAAAATTACATCATTATTGTCTTTCTCTTTTTAATGACTTTTTTTTTTCCATCCCTTGAAAGTTATTAATGGGAAAGATTACTCTATTCACAGTATGACACTTGCTGCATTGCTTCTTAGGAATGTTCCCAATAAGTTTTCCATATTGGTGAAAGCACTTTTATTTATATGACCATTTTTAGCTGCTACTTGTCCATCACATCAGTTTTCATGTTAACCCTTTGCACTCCAGGCTATTTAGCCAAAGGAATTCAAAGCCATATACTGAATGTCGCTCCAGCGGAGCCAGTGGAGTGCAAAGGTTTAATGAAGTGTCTGTAGTTGAAACTGCTTCTTGCTTACAATTGCTACATTAAAATATATGAGTGTAAAAATTATTTGACCTTTGAAGTCAGTTATCATATTTATGATTTAAAGCATGTATTTAACTTTTTCGAATTCTTCATGTCTATGCATATTTATGTGCAGAATATACATTTTAAACCTATTTTTAGTTATGGAAAAAAAACTTTAATTTATAATATGGCAGTAAATTTCACTGGTTTTGAAAAGTATTGAATTAAGCAAAAGTTAGGTTGCTGCAAGTTTTTAATTAAGTAAAAAAAAATTTTGACTGCTTCCAAAATTTTTAAGGGTTTCTTTTTTCTGTTCCGCAATTCTTTCTTGCAAATATTTAGCAGTTACATTATTTTTAGCTATTAATATATAAAGTGAAATCGAATCTGTCACTGCTTATTTTTAACAAGCTTGCCAATATCAGGTCTTATTTTTAATGTTGCCACCCCAAGAGTGTTTTCAAGGTAGATAGTTCTAACTAACTTCTGATTTTACCAATTTCAATCTTGTAAGGAGCTAGTTGCAGATGTACAGTAAGTGCTTTCGAATAGTAATATAATTTTCAGAGCATGCAATCAGGTAGTTGGGAAGTTGGTCTTATTGACATATTTAGGTTAGAATTCAATGAGTCCCAAGTTGATTTTTTTTTTAAATCACTGTTGCACTGCAAATCAATAAAACTACTCCTAATGCCCATATACGCTAGAAAACTAAAGTAAAACACGACTGAGGGAAGACCGCGTATTACTTTAGTTCTCTAGCATTTTAAAATATTTATTACAAAATGTGAACAGAATAAAATACATAGATGTAAGACTCAATGGGAGAAGGGGGCATTATTTTTGTGTGAAACAATTTGTATTTATTTAATAGCTGGTGGGGTTGTAAGTGGCCTGTGTGCCAAGGGTTGCTGGCCCTGTCTTAAGAGGTTCAGATTCTAAGTAAATTCACATATCCTTTTGTGGTATATAACGTCTTTCAAGAATATTGCTAATTTATTGTAAATAAACTGTTGTAAAAGATTTCAGTGATTACAATGCAGCTATACTATGATATAATGAATAAATTAGTATTTGTTTATTATTTCGTCTTTTTTGTTAATAATTGTGTTTATTAATAACTGGGTAGTCTAAAAATTTTATCCTGTCTGAATATGGTGAAACTGCTCATAAACAGAACTAAAAAAATTTAATGCTTAAGCTTTTCTGCTAAATTATTTTGTTTCAGTGGCATTGCAGGCAAAAGTAACATACCTTTGAAGAACTTATTTAAAAAAACACACATTGTATAGTAATTAGTTCATAGAAAAATTTATATAGTGGTCTAAAGAACACCTGATTATGTTTCTCAAAATATTTTAAAATTCTAAATTCATGTAATGTGTGCTCTTTTAAAATTGGTATATTTTAAATGTACACGGTTGTCGAAATTAAACTTTCCCAACTCTGAGAACATTTCATTGGTCGTAATGACGTGAAATTTGGACAACATGCATTTCAGACCATGCGCTCAAGGTTTATTAAAAACAATAAAAAACTGTAGTACAAAAAGTCCCCGATCGACAGTGTAACGAAACATTCTACAAATGTTTTATATGTTTCCTGTGTTCTCTACAACCCTTTCCAATTGCAAAACAATGTGTTCTACACCTAAACACAGTAAGTCTGCGTGACTTTCCTGAAGATGTCAACAAAGGCAGTTTTTCAGATGTTATAGGGTTCTCGGTAGACCTGATTCTTTTACAATCTCTGTGACCAGATGTCACACAGGGTGAGATCAGGTGAGCGAGATTGCCAATCTGTTAAAAAAACAATGGCTGATCATACATGCTTCAGTGAAAGTTTGCCGTAACACCTATTGAATGCCACGATGAATATGGGGAGGTGCACCGTCCTGCATAAAAATAGTGTCCTGGACGCGGTGACGTTACTGAAGTTCTGGGATCATAAAAGTTGTCAACATGTCCCGATAGCGTTGTCCATTGACGGAACAGGTTTTAAACCCTGTTGGAGTCATCTCCTAAAAAAATAAGGCCCAATGATGAACGTTGAAGTGAAACCGCACCATATCATCACTTTTGCAGGGTACAAGGGCACATGATGGATTGCGCAGGGATTTTCTACTGCCCAAATGAATCAGTTGTGCGTATTCACTTGGCCATTCAGATAAAAGTGAACCTCGTCCACCCACGGAATGTCTGAAGGCCAAGCAGTATAGACTACCATTCATGAAAGGAACTGTAGCACAAATGTTTCCCCCACTTCAGTGTTCCCATCGCACAACTTGTGAAGACAATTGGTTGTGTAAGGATAATCCACGATTCAACGTATCATTTCCTAAATGGTGGAATAAGGCATATCAACATCACAAGGAACAGCTGCTATACTCACACCACCATGTGGTGGTTGGCTAATTTTTTCCATGACCTCCATAGGCACATCTTCCCCACATGCAGAGTCTACAGGTTAACGTCCTCTACCTTGTAAAATTCCAATCTGTTTGGTTGTTTTGAATATTTTCATCATGTCACATACAGTGCACAGGGTCATTGGTCCTCGGCATACTTTCTTCTCCCAGCGGAACGCTCTTATCACAGCAGCAGAGTTCTTGTCATTCTATTAGTAAAGCTTCACTAAGAGAGCTTTGTCTTTCAAGGTCTGCATTGTGTATCAGTGAGCTGGAAAAGTCTTATTTATGCAGCACCTGTCTTCTTTTATCGAACTTGTCATTTGCATTTTTTTATTGTTAAGGAGGGAATTGGGAAGGGTGATTGCATAGAGGTTCTGCTTCTATGGATCATGTTTCACTATCATTACAGGGTTATCTATCGACGACTTTTGTGCTATTTTTTTTTTTAAATCTCGAGCACATGGTCTGAAGTCTCTGTCCAAATTCCATCTGAATATGACCTATACAACACCCTATTCAGCCCTGTGGGTTAGGGAAGTTTAATTTTGATAACCGTGTGTATATATGTAAAGGAATTTTTTTCACCTAAGCTAAAAGTCCTTAAAAAATGTAATGTTTACATATGAAATTGAACAAAAGTGTATGTTGGCCTTTGTTTTAAGCTTAATTTTTTATCCTCGTTACTGCTGGTCATTGTCTTTCCTCTTTTGTCATTCATACTTGTCTTGTTTGACAGTGTTCTTGTACAGTCGATTTTAGAGGTAAAGATGAACTTTTAACGTTTTTGTTTTTTTACAGTGCTGAGCATATTGTAATAGAAAGGATGTTGCTAGTTGTAATTTTGTAACTGAACTGTGAAAACTTGATCCTTGTTATTTACACAACTCTCGAGATCATACCTTGAAATGTCTAAATCTCACATTTCATTCAAATTCATTAAAAATTGCAGTATTAACTATACTAAGGGTACGTATATGGGGAACTTCCTTTATGACGACCCGGTTTATTATTCTAATTAATCAAGAGAACTTTAGTTTTGTTAATATTATTTATTCAATTGATCTGAAGGACGAACACAGAAAAATCAAAAATTTTAAACATATTTTCTGGAAATCAGGAAAATGTTAGGGAATTTTCTTGTACAGATTTTGTTGCCACCCTGGCTTGAAAGATTATGACTGACTCTAAATTTCTGCAGGATGGCGTACCGGCTTACATTGGAATGCCAGTAAAGATATTTCTGATCAGCATTTTCGGTGAAGACACTTTTCAGTAGGCACTGCAAAATTTTATGGCTGCCTTGGCTCCAGATTTGACAACAGTTGATTTCTGGTTGTGGGGATATTTAAATCCTCAAGTTCATTAAATCACACATTTCAACAATAGCAGAACCGAAAGCTGTTGTTTAGTGTTAGGCAAGATCCGTGATACCTTGTCGTGAAGATCTTATCAAATGTTTGTTAGCGTAATACATAAATTGATCACACAGTAGTAATTTCCTTTGCCTTTTGAACAGAGCCGGTGTGACAGTAAATATGATACTGGGCGAAACCATATTTTGGCACCCACTTCCCAATTATTTAATAACTATATATATATAAATTTTTGAAGAATGTGAAAAAAAGACGAAACGTTATTTCAACAATTTACATTATCATTAATAATAAAGCCCGGATCATATGCACTAAAAAACCTCAAAATATGTACTAAAGAACCTCAAAATATCCACATATATGCATTTAAAATGAATAAACATGCACCTAGAATGAATACATATGTATTTAAAATATTTAATGCTTGAAAATCGTATGTTCTGCATTTTAAAACAAATTTATTATTAACCGCCAAGTAGAAAAATTCGATATACATTAAATCATATATTTTGTACAGCAGAATTTCTATGACGGTATATTAGAATGTGTCTCTCGATGTTCTTAACCAGGGCTGGGGAACCTTTTCAAGTTGGAAGGCTGTATTATGTTAGATGTAATGTACGAATGCCGCATGTGTTTTGATTGTATCAATCAATCAAGGAATATTATTTTTTTAAATCTTTTTTTTACTCTATTATACTTTACTTAGGTTAATTTTAAGATTATACAGTAATATAAATAAAAGGACAAACACAATCATATTAATGCTAATAAAAGGATTTTTCTTCAAAACTTAATTCGGTCAAAAGGCCACTCCCAAGGGCTTTGAAGGCCACATGTGGATATGGAGGAAAAAGAAGGCTCAAGCCTCCTAGCCATTCAAAATTTTGATTTTTCCCAAAATTTTTATGCAATTACTTTCAAAAGTTTTACAAGTAGATTTTAAAATAAGGTTCTTGTTGGTCATTACTAATTGTCAAGCAGTATCAATTATTTTTGTAGCATTTTAGTATCTTGTACATTCATTAAAATGTTTGACAGTCTTGAGAAGAAAGTAAAGTAATAATTTTTCTCAGTGCACCCCCCCCCCTCTCATATGGGCACCCATGTGTGGCCACAAAGGCATGGGTTTTCCCACTCCTGTTCTAAACAGTTAAGCTTTATCTTCTATCATGTAATAGCATTTTTATGGCCAAAAGGAACCTTTTCAGAGCTACAAGAGGTATTGAACAGCACATATAAATATTCGTGGGTTGCCTATTAGATAGATAGATAGATAGATAGATAGATAGATAGATTATCTATGATGGACTCATGATGTCTATTGCTGAGAAAAAATGATGCGAAATTTTAGAATGTGTGTGTTTTAATTTGACCTTCAATCAATTGCCAGCCTAGCACAGTAAAATTAATCTATGATTTTCGTAACAAGGATGTTGTCTATAATTCAGCTATGACAACATTTTTGGCACCCTAGGATTTAATTAGACGTATACATTTACAAATTCTATGGCCTTTCCGCTCAGATAGAAGTAAGAGGAAATTTCAACATTAGCATTATGGTAAAATATAGCCGATGGGGGGGGAGTAATAAAATTCATAAAATTATTAAAACCCTTAAAATATGCCTTTAGTCTGGAAATTCATCGTTTTTATGCATTTACATGCACAAATGCTAAAGAGGGCTAAAATATGCTATTGCATATGCAATTGCATATAATCCAGACTCTTTTAAAAACAAAATTTTTTGCTTCCTGAGTCTTAAATCTATGTACCTTATTCTGCTCATGTTTTTAAACTCTGAGTATCTTTTAAACACTAGAGAACTAAAGTAACACATGGTTTTATCAGTCATGTTTTACTTTAGGTTTTCTATCATATATATCGGCATTAGGGGTAGTTTTATTGATTTGCAGTACAACAGTGATTTTAAAATAAAATTCAACTTACGACTCATTGAATTTTATTCTAAATGTGTCAATAAGATCTACCCAACTATCCGACTTCATACTTTGGAAAGCATGTCATTATTCAGAAGTATTTACGTTTGGGAACATCTCTTTTTAAGAATAAGTTGGTAAAATCAAAAATGAGGATAAAATAATAGATGTATACTTTGAAAAACATTCTAAGGGCTGTGGAATCAAAAATAAGACCTGATATTGACAGGTTTGTTAATAATAAGCAGTGCCAAAAATCTCACTAAAAGGTTTGATTTCGCTTTATATATTAACAACTAAAAGTATTGTAAATGTTTTTGTTTTCTATTGTAATATATATATATATATATTGGTCCCAAGGTTGATCAAAGTACAGTAACCCCTGACTTACATAATATGCGACTTAATCAAATTCGCAGTTATGTAATAAATCTCGAAAATTACAACTACTTCTGCATAAATACTACTGGTCACAACAAATGTAACAAATGGTAACAGGGAGTGATGCAGTAACATGCAGTGAGCTTTGGGGCAAATGCCCAAAAGCTGTAACATTTAAACTGAAACCTACCAATTAGCAATAAGGACTTCGTAAACAATCCCTCATTTCCCTAACCTGTACTTATATTCAACCAACATTTATGATTGCCAAGTTTAGTATGAAATATCACATCAATGGCAGTAGTATTCCATACCATGTACGATTAGTTATGTATCACTTGTTTATCCCCATTAATGTTCGTTGTTTATTTACCGTTAAATTGGATTCAAAAAGCAAAACCGAATGCACTAGTAATAATTCCAAAAAACAAAGGTCTGCAATTACTTTAGAAGAAATGTTACGAATAATTCGTATGTATGAAGGTGGAAAAATTATATCAACAATAGCACGGGATATAAGTTGACCTATTTCAACATTATACGATAGTAAAGTGAATTATATATATATATGCAGTTTCTTATGAAGTTACACTTGCAGGCATTCGTTGATCTGTCTAGTATGATGAAGGCTACTCCTTCATTTTCACAGATGAATCAAAAGTGGATGACTATGTCTGTGGAGATACCATACAGAGTCAACAACTGCCGATATTCTGCTCAGTTTTCAAAGCAAAAATTCATGCTACTGTGTTAGCTTTACAATACATCTTGAATAATGCCGTATCTCCAACTGTTATCTGTACAGATTCACTCAGCGTTCTGCAAAGCCTGACTTCATTCAACGTCTCGCATCACACTGGAATCCACAGAGTTTACAAACATCTCGTGGATATAAAAAACGCACAGTATATTGCGAAATTCTGTTGGGTTCCAGGCTACGTGGGTATCGCTGGCGATGAACAGGCTGACATTGCTGCAAAGGCAGCAACTGTAGAACCTGAGGGTATGAACATTCCATTCCGAGATCTTAACTCTTGTGTTTCATACCATCTGTACAGAAAATGGCGTTCAGAATGGGAAGGGCAAGTTTTTAATAAGCTTCACCGCATTAAACCTCGTCTTGAGGTGTGGCAGTCTAGCTATAGTAGTGACTGTCATAAAGAGGTTACTCTGGCTAGACTTCGCATCGGGCATACAGGCTTCTCCCATCAACATCTTCCAAAGGGTGAAGATGCCCCGATGTGTGCCACATGTGGTGAAGCATTAAATGTTTTACATATTTTATATACTTACCCCAATTTTAACCAGTAACGCTCATTAACTTTTAACCAAAATAATTTTACCCTTTGTGACATTTTATGTGACTCTTTTAATCATGAAATAATTTTTAACTTTTTATCTAATATTCACTATTCCCATCTCATATGATTTTTTATATCGTTTCGTTTGGCACCTTTGTTAATTTGTTTTTAACACATTTCTATTTTTTAGCTTTAATTTATTTTTATATGAAACTTGTGCTCACGTTCTTACCTTGTTTGGCACATAATGATCCTTGCTATCCTTGCACCATAAAAACATCATCACAAGAATATTATCATCATAAAAACATCAAAAAACGAGAATCTGTTTAGAAAATCACAGAGGTATCTGTGTAATCTAAGGCATTAATAACATTTTTTATGCAGTGGAATTTTATATATTTTTTGGAATACTTATGTACGGTATTTGTTCTACTTAGTCCGATCGATTTCAAGACAACTGCTTGCATAAGACAACGTAACTAAACCTCCCAGTCTCTCTCTGATAAGAATAGTGACTAATTTAGCTATAAATACCTTCTTAACATCATAGGATGAAATTAAATGCACACATTTATACCCTTTTTCCTTCCTTCTCAAGTTGGAGTTTCAGGAGAATTTAACGTCAGCATTTTATGGTAAATTTTGGAAAAAAAGAGTAAATAATTAAAATTACTACAAAAATTTTTTACCATGTATTTATTTCATAAATTTCTTGCTTTTTATTCATTTATATGCACTAAAGGTGAAAAAGGCTAAAATATGCAATTGCTTATGCACGTATGTATTTGTATACTGTCAGAGTTTTAGTTATAGTAGTATTTACTTACATACAATCATAATTCAGAACCATAAAATCTACCCTTTTCTTTTTTGTTAGCATCACCGCATTCTGGAAGAGAATCTCGTAACAAGCTTCGGCTTTATATTCTCTTCCATTTCTAACCCAAAACTTAAAATAATTTAATATAGATCTTCTCTTACATTCCTATAACTTTTATACTTCTCAAGTTATGTATCAAATATGTTGTACATCGAGTTGAATAAAATTATTATTACCAGTGTGTGTAAAAAATAATTTTTCATCATGCATGTATATTCTTTTTCAAACATTGTTTATAATTTAAAATTAGGAAGGTGATATGGAAATTGCTACTAAAATGCAAGAATTGTCATTAGCTGAAGGTGCATTGCCAAGACATTTGCATATTGCTATGTTTACACAAAGTACAGATACACGGCTGTTAACTTTGCAGCAATTGTCACGTCACCTTGTAGGTTTATGGATTACTGGTCATTCTACTGCATTGAGTTTATTGCAAAGAATTTTGGTAAGTTCGCTATGTATTCTCTCTCAGAGCTTTAATTTTTTTTTCTAATTTATACTTCAACTATTTCGTGATTTAAATGTCGAATTCAAAGTATAAACTTCACCTTTTTCATAAGAATTCTTCAGGATGTGCATTCAACTTCCTGTTTATTGTAAAGAATTCGTAATGAATTAGAAACATGAAAAATACTTTTTCTAATAGACAAAAGTATGCGCTTTGAAATTTGATCTAATCATGTGCATAGTATAAAATATTGATAATTTCATGTCTGATACTTTACATTTTAAAATAATTTAAAAGCTGTTAAAATAGTTGAGCATGGGTATTATGCATGAGATGTTAGGGGAAGAAGCGTATTCCTATAATATAATATAAATAAAAGCTTTATTTAGATATTTCAGAGCTCCTATACCAACAGAGGATTTAATCATTTTAAATAAAGATTCTAATTTAGCCTGTTGAAGAAATAAGAACCAGGTGGCACTTTTCACAGACAAGAGGGAAAAGGGAGATACAGGGTTGATTAGATAAAGACCAACTATCACACACATTGAGTTAAAATCCAGAGATTCTGGAGGCCAATGTAGCTCTCTGAAGTTACTGCCATGTTTCTGGAATCTCTGTATGACAGTCTGAGAATTAAGTATAGAGCATTATATACTGCTAAAAGTAAGCCTGTCCATCAGGGTAGATGATGTGCATGATGATAGTTATGAGCATTTAAGGACTTCTATGGGTATTAAGAAACCAAGAGCATTCAAAGAAAAAACATCCCAGACCACTACAGCACCTTCATCAACTTGAACAGTTGACAACGGGGATCATTTGCTTCATGCTATTGACAGAATACACACAGAGTGTAAGATATTACCCCCTTCTCAGGGCTTGCACAATTGCCAAATAATGGACAAAACATAAAGCTACCGGGGCAAGTTTTTTGTGGGGAGACACATTTAAAGCTCATACTATAGCTTTTTTTTTGGTACAGGAGAAAAAGAGATGCTGTCCCCATCCTGGAGTCGAACCAGGGTCTCTCCATTGAGCCTGTTGTGTCTTGACCATTAGATGCATTAGGACATTGAACAACACTCACTTTCTCCGTATATCAGGATGTACGATATTATTACCCTTTTCAGGGCTAGCACAACTGCTAAATAATGGTAAAGCCACCAGGGTGAGTTTTTGTGTGGTCTTACATCCTTATCTACAGAGAAAAAGAGCGTTGTTCCATGTCCTCGTTCGTCTAGCAGTCAAGGCACTTCAGGCTCAAAATAGGGACTCTGGTTTGACAACACATCATGTCAGTGTGCTGGTACAAATCTCTTCGACAGCTCTACAATTATTCCATGTATCCTCCATTTTGGCAAATAATAGTTTCAGTTCGATGAAGAGTATTTTCCACAGCTGAGTGTAACATTTCAACTGGAATGCCAAGCACATGACATCGAATGCTACCCTTTAGATAGTTCAGAGTTAGACATGGTTCACCTTCACATGCCTTTCAACTAACCCCACAACCAAAAGGCACAGGGTCTGAGGTCCATAGATTGAGGTGGCCTTGATGTCTAAAAACAACGGTTGATCATTCCTTCATCAGTAAAGTGCTGTCTCAACAACCTTTGGACAGGAAAAGCAATGTGGGGTGACACACCATCTATCATAAATATGGTTTCATGAAGGTACTCTCATTGTTATAGCTGCGGTATGACCTAATGTTCCAACTTGTCGTGATACCCCTGTGCAGTAACTGAACAGATGTGGATCCCTGTCGGTATTTCCTCTTCTAAGAAATATTGCTAATGAGAAAAATAGTCTTATATGCATACCACACCATACTCTCACTTCCAGAAAATGCAACAGGACTTGTTAAATTTGAAGGGTTTGCTGTATATCAAATGCGACAATTGCTCATATTGACTTGTCTATTTAAGGAGAAATGCACCTCATCACTCCAAAGAATGATCCTTGGCTACATTATATCCACACGTTCAATCCAGGAACTGATGTGCAAAACAGACACACACATCTACATGACCAGGATTTAGCTACTGTAGAATGTGAAGCTTGTAAAGATAGTATCACAACACATTATGCAGCACTCTTTATGTAGTAGTAGGTTGTAGCTGACTATTTCATGGGTGGTTACTGACATACTGGTACTACCACAAACATATTGGCTTGAAAAATCCACAAGTGCCGTAACCACATTTTCAAGACAAGCAGAGCCCACTCATTTTCTACCTTGACCTGGTTGAATGCCAAAATTCCCTGTTGCTTTAAATTTCTCCATGATTCTGCAAAGGGAAAAACAGAAATAGGTTCACGTCTTTGGCAGCCCTGATGCTGGAATTCCTTGATTGCCTCAACTGTATTGTTACTGTTTCGGTAATATAGCTTCACTAATAGTGTCTTTTCTTGTAACATAGCTTCCAAGTTTTTTGAATTGTGTATGACATCTAGAACAGAACAGTTTTTTGTTTAAGAAAAACTAATTTTTAACTAATGTAATTGGGACTTCATATTCATTTTCTGTGTTTTAGTAGGGCAATTTAAAATAATTTTCTCTGGTGTTTTTGGTCCTATCAATGTTATAATGACCTTAACTGTATTTTTTCTTTTCTTTTGTATGAGAAGTATATTTAATTGAACGAGATACAGGATAGACTTTACTGGTCCATCTGTTAAAATAGTTAATCCGGTGTTCACACAAAAGAAAGTATTGGATATGTGTTAATAAATTAAGCTAAACTTAAACAAGGACTTTATTTATTAATGCAGTAAGACTTTATATTACAAATATTGAAATACTAAAAATTAGGGCAATTAAGCAGACATGTAATTTGATATGCTCAATGGTTTTCAAACTATGTGTAAGAATGTTTGCCCTTTTTTAGAAAATCTATGAATGGCTTCTCCCTGTTCTACACAGCAATTTATCAAGCCTTATTTAAAAAGCTTCACTTAATGTGATATTACTTCGAAAATCATTTTCTGTAATTTGTATATAGAAGTTGTTGTTAGAAGTATTATATTTTCACCATTGCTTATGTTTGTAGGGTGTCACGTTTTTGTCTATACTTGAATGAACAGTTAATTCTTGGGAAGAGATTGAGATTCCATTTCACCTTCTAAGAGTTGCCAGATATTTAGTAAACATAAGTGTTCAATTACATATATTAAAAATAGTAAAAGAACCTTTTATCAATGTTGATTAATATATGCAGTGAAATCTGCTTATAGCGATACTCAAAGGACCAGGAAAATATCGTTAGACAATTTATCATTGCAGATGAGGTTGAATGTGATACACTCTATATCTGTCAGGACTGGTGGGAAATATCATTACAAACAGATTATTGTTATAGACATATTCAGGATGGCCAGCAAAACAACCTCTTAATATTCCCTTACTTTTCCAAACCTTGTCAGCGGAAACATTTTTAAAATTCCCCGAGTTTTCCAGACATATATTGTTCCGTCCATATGTAAATAGTTGTGCCAATCTTTAGGGGCTAACTGTTATTTACGTAATAAATTTAGATGTGAATAAACTTGCCTTATTTAAAGCCATTCATTACACCATGTTTTTCAATGTTTTCTTTGTTTTAAACAATTTTTTACCAAATACCAATAATACTCGAAACATTGTATCTTGATGTCATAGCCAATTATAACTGAATGGTGGTGTCTCACAGACTACGGCAATAATAAAAATAAATGGTTATGACTAAATAGTTTTCGGAGCCTACAGTGGCAACTAAAGGAATTTGGTTGACCTGCTCCCATTATCCGATCCACGGTTGGCTGGAAACTGTGTTACCCACCTTAAGCAACTTATAAGGCTCCCAGCAGATTTTTCGCAAGAAACTAGGAAAATAAGGATTATTTTTTTAAAGGAACAATAAAGACCATTTTTTTTAAAAAGGGACAAAGACATGAGACAGTGTTTTGTATACATGAGATTTAAAAAGAAAAAAAATGCCTCTTGAAATTTAAATAGACTTCCTCAATATCCCTATTCATAGTTTTTTCAAATATTAGTCTTTTTATAGAGAGCAATTACAAAAAATTAAATTTTATACCACATCTCACTCCCCTTAAAAAAAAGTAAGCCTAATAAGCAAGATGTATGCAAAAATGAAGTAAACAATATTGATTTTATTCTAAATGGAACCTAAATATATAATGCAACCTCAGTAATGGAATTCAAATGTAAATTCAAACTAAAAAATAAAATATTTAAGTCATTAAATTATGATATATATAAGCTTTTGTTTATTTAAAACGGTGTTGCTAATTTATTTATTACAAATGCCAGGTGTTTAACTGTTTAGCCATTAACTTTGGTCAATGACAGAAGTTGTAGTAGATTTTGTGTTACCCTGGGACACCATGTGGAGTTCCACTGCATTACACCAGCTTAGAATTACAATCGAAGAATTCGAGAATTAACCTTGTAGAGTGAGAGTTCTTCGGAAGGCAGGAGATTGACAGATGTTATTAAAAAAAGGACATGTATTGAAGAATTATTCATTCAGAGGTTGGAAAAAAATTGATAGCACTTCAATAATCATGGCAAAAATTGACCTTGATAATTTAACTTAAAAAATAATTATATATATTATAAAATTATTAATTTATATATTAATTAAATTATATATAATGTACAAACCATGCACATTCCGTAATCCATTAATGAAACAAAATGTTCGGAAATAAACATTTGATAGAATTCATGTAAAAAATCTGCTTCTAAAGACATTTGTAGTCCGTATTACTTCATAATTAACAAAACAACAAAGTCTCTTGATATATAAATAGATCATTTAGAAATATATAATCTGTATACTTAATGTTATTGTTTTACCCAATTGCTTTTTGAACATTTTATTATAAAGTGTGAAATAACAAATAAGAACTATAAATTTTTCCTTCCTATTAAAAAATTTTCATAATATCATACTTGCAATTTTCAGATATCTGCATCAGTAAAATTGCACAAGATACTACGATAATATACCCAATAAAACCAAAAAATTAGAACACTCATATTTTGTAAAATAATAGCTGAAATATTAAAAACTTTTGATTTTAATATATCAAATTATTTAAAAATTATCAGTTTTAAAATCATAATTATAACATAGCATTTAAACACACATTAACCGTAACTCTGTAAAATTATTCTAGTCATAATAAATAATTAGCAAATTTGTAGGTATGTTGGCCATTATAATGAAACAAAGTCAATGAAAAAATAAATTATTCATACCTGCAACGAAGAAAAACACTTGCAGATGGGGAGAACAAATATATTATGTAAAACCGTTTTATCACAGAGTTAATAAACTCTGAAGTATGGGTCTTGAGTTGAGACACTTACTATGTTTAAAGGTATTAGCTTCAGACAAATAAGAACATGGAAACAAAAAGTGTAGGCTTTGAAATTCTGGAGTTGGGACCTGGAACGGGGGGACGTGAAAGGCCCAGCGGTCGGGCACAACTTGTTTTTTCTCTTTCTTTAAATTATCATTAAACATATTTAAAAAACAAATAACCAATAAGATTTTCTATTTAGCACTGTGATCAATTGCTTCCGGAAATGCCTTTATAAACATGTGAATATAACCGATTATTTATATATAACCACTCAATTTCCGATTAAGCATCAGTTAAACATGAAAAATGGGGGGATAAGGACCAAATGATAAAAAAAAAAAAGACTAGAGATGAAAATATAGATTATTGCCTAAAAACTGGTCCTGTGAAGAAACATCTAGCGAATAATAATACATCTTTACATACGGAGAAAGAGAGCGTTGTTTCCTGTCCTCATTCGTCTAGCGGTCCAAGACACTCCGGGCTAAACGGAGGGACCCTGGTTCGAATCCAGGATGGGGAAGGCGTCTCTTTTTCTCCAAAAAGGAATAAAGCTCTAGTTTGAGCTAATTAATACATGGGTGTTGAAATTTTTGTACAATAAATTCCCTCATGAGGAAAAAAAAACCTTGCCCCATAGGCTTTGTGTTGACCATATTTGGCAATTGTGTGATCCCTGTGAAGGGTAATAATATCATATAACATGACAGAAGATCGTGGGAAGTCAAGCGTGTTATTGCTATACTGGTTCCCTATTAAAGTACCCTGTATTTTTCAAAAATTCCCTGACTTTTTCCATTCCACTAAGTTCCCTGACAATTCCCAGTTTGCTGGCCACCCTGATATTTCAGACAAGACTATGCGGACAGGAAGTATCAGACTGACGACTGACCGATAAAGACCAATGATCCGTCTTCTTAGCATGTGTGTGGACTTTACAAAAATTCCTATCAGTGTTTCCATCCGATAATACTTATTGGCTAGAAAAGTAACACCTGATGAGAAAATAGTTCAGAGGAGGTATTTTAGAGAAAATATTTTAGAGGAGGTATTGTAGAGAATGTATTTTAAAAGATATATTGTAAAGAAGATATTTTAGAGGAGGAATTTTAGAAGATATATTTTGGAGGAGGTATTTTAGAAGGTACATTTTAGAGGAGGTATTTTAGAAGTATTTTAGAGGAGGTATTTTAGAAGTATTTTAGAAAAGGAATTTTTAGAGGAGGTATTTTAGAGGAGATATTTTA
>QLNU02015360.1:191756656-191776492 GCA_006491805.2 Dysdera silvatica | reverse complement strand
AAATTTATAAAACCAAGCATCACAAAATTATGTAGTGATATTTTGAAAGTCCACTATCATGAGAGGAGTAATCAAAAAGATGATGTTGATATCTTAATTGGAAATGGAACACTGAAAGTAATCCAAGATTTTAACATCCATGATAAAAATGAATTTTATGAAAACGTCAGAAGCTATTTCATAGCAGCATGTGACTACATGCACAATAAATTTCCTTTTGAGTTAGAAGTGTTACATCATGCAGAGGTTACACAAATATCGAATTTTGAAAATGCATCATTTTCCAGCTTAAAATATTTTACAGAAAAATTTCCTGTTCTTTTGTTCAATAATACAGAAGATGAAGCTGTTGATGCTTTACAAACAGAATTCAGTGAGTTCCAGGCTTTCGAAGTTCCACAAACTGTGAGTAATGAAGGTAGCATTGATGCACAATGGGCAGCCATAGGTAGAATAAAAAATTATATTGTAAATTAAAATTTAAACGACTTTCTCAGGTTATGCTGTCAATACTTACGATCCCTCACAGTAATGCAGCATGCGAGAGAGTCTTCAGTCAAGTGAAGAAAATTAGAACTGACTTCAGGTCAACCATGTCTGATGACACATTAGAAAATTTACTAATAGTTAAATGCAGACAACATGTGAAATGTTACGAGAATGTATTTGAAAAAAAATTTCTCGAAAATCCAAAATCTTGCACTACAGCATTTGTAAATTCTAAGAATTAATATTGCGTTTAATACAGTTTAATCCTCTATTATTATTAATTTAATAAATACTTAATTTCCTCATTGTGCCCTTTTTTCATAAATTATGTATGATTTTGTTTAATTAAAAAATGGTGGCCTGCCCACGCGTGCGTGATTGACTACAGATTTTTCACTTCTAGAAGTTGGCACCTATGCAGGAGGTATTTTAGAGGAAATATTTTAGAAGAGGTATTTTGGAGGAAATATTTTAGAGGAAGTATTTTACAAGAAATATTTTAGGAGTATTTTAGCATGGGCACCGATGGCATAGAAATATTGGGGAGGGGGACAATATACCAGTAGAAGGCATTTTGTTTGAAATTGGAGGGGGACATGGAACCCTAATACCAACATTGAGGGGGGACAGGTCCCGCTGTCTGCCCCTCCCCTCAGCTGACAGTGCCCGTGTATTTTAGAGGAATATAGTACACTGTTTTAGAGAAAGTAGTTATAAATTGTTTTCTCTTAACTACTAACAAATTAAGTCACACGTAAATGCAGAAATGCGACAGGAAAAGCTCCTTCCCCGCACGCTATCTAACAGCTAGATTCTAATAAATCTAGCTAATTTATAGCGTATTTCAGCATTACTAGTACCTAAAAGCGACACGCTTGCATTTCAAAGTCATATACTTGGAAAGAGATCAGTGGTCTCTCAGATTAGTAGCAGTGTCTGATACTTCCTACCCCTATAGGCTCTATTTATTTTTTTTTCTGTACTTTAGATGAAAGAGTTCATATTACCTTAATATGGAAGAAACAAAAAAATAAAAAACTCAATTTCTTTCTAGCAGCTTTACTGTAATGCCTTGAATCAAAGACAATTATCGAAGACTAAGATTTTGTGTACTTGGTATTCAGACAATGATATACCTGATAAACGGGTATACTTTCTCATTTGAATAGATTACCAAATTTTAAAGTATTTTGTTAGTTGATTTATTCATCATATTATAATTACGATATTTTCATTACTATTTAGTGATCAGGAAGTATGTGTTGTAATCATATTTTGCCAACAGATAAGTCTTTTGCATCAAAGCTTTTAAATTTTGTATTATAATTGGTATTTGGTAATGTTTATCATACTTCTGTTTAGGCCCTGCAGTGGTAATGTGTTTGCCTATCATGCCACTAATCTAGGCTAGGCTCCTAGTGGTGCAATAAAAAAAAAAATTGCTTGCTAACTTCTCACTGTAGTCGGGGAGTTGATTTTCTAGGCCTTAAGAGGTTGATTCCTGGATCATTCCATGTCAAATCAACCAATATTTTTTCAAAATGTCACCTAACCCACTCAGATTTTGATGAAAAATGCCCCTCCCTCCTAAAAATTGGGGTCCCCAAAGCAAGTTGCACCAAGTGGCAAATATTATAATTTAGAAACTGCTTTCTTGCAGAAAAAAATGTTTCTCTGTTTCTAATTCTTCTATTAATGAAATTTTTTTGATTGTGTAGTCTCCTTGATCTATATATTAATCATCTTGATCCTCTATATTGTATCTCTTCTTATCTATATATCTAAACTGGTTTAATAATTAGGTTTCCATAACCTTTTTTTATTCTTTACTTAATAAAAAAAATTACCCGAAATAAATGAATAGATTTTTTTTTTCAAAAAGTACTCTCATCTTCAGATTGGCTAAAAAAATTCTTTACATACATATGAGGTCCGTCTACCCATAGAAAATAAAATATTGTTTGGTTTTTAATTTATTTTTTGTAAAAAAAAATATGTATTTTGGCTTTTTTGCTCTTCTTTGAATCCCTTTGTCGCATGTGCACAATTAGATAGCAAAAAGTTAACTTTTGGTTGAGAATTGTATATTGGTGGAGTACAAAAAATAAGAATGTAAGAGGTTTTCATTTAGAACAAAATAATTTGCAAATTGGTTTTCCTATGTTTAATTATAATATGTTAGTTTGGAGCAATCTTCCCCAATTCACTAAGTCTTCACTTATTTTGTTCATTAGTTTTATAGAGTTTTTGTCTGAGTGAACAAATCTGAGTCACGAAAGTGAGCATCATTATTATACAGGAGTATGTTGCAGTATTTCATGTAATTTGGAAGACCATTTATGTAAATAATGAACAGTAGTAGCTTTGGATATGAACTTTATGGAACAACAGTGTTTAATAATTTCTTTTCTGACGTTGTGTGCAACAGATAAATTACTGTTGCCTATTTTGTAGGTAGCTTTTTAGTAGTTTCAGGGAAGTGCCTTTCATACCTAATGAGTCAAATTGGGTGATGATGGTGGGGTGATTTCATAATAAATATTTTTTGTAATATTTTGTCTCAGAGTTAGATGTGTATAGTCTCAACAGTATATAATGAGATTCTATTTACAATATTTTCCATACGCTAATATACACAGAAAAGCAACACACTCAGAAGCTCCTAGTCTGGTCTTCAGAAAAAAAAATTTAACTGACTGAGTGCCTTATTGAAGCATGTGCACTCTGTCCGCTCCTTGATGTAGGTTCTTGCTCGTGGTGAGGGGGTCACCCATAGATATTGTTGTTTATTATAGATCAGCATTTCTAGGTCCTGAATGCCTATAACCCAACCCAAGGTGAGATCGTGCTGAGGGCTAAGTGGCACCAGGATTATGTCACGAAAGATCACCTCAGGGTTTACTGGCGAAACCTTGTTGTAAATAGCTTTCTGGTCTGCGATGGAGGTAATGTAGCCAACAACCTCATATGTTTCTCCAGTTATTAGAACTTCCATGGAAAATCTTAAAAACAAACAATGAATGAAGGATCTGCAAATAAAAAAACAAAAACTGTTAGCGATGATGCAATTACAGTCAAGTCTCTAATGAAATGCCATCGTTCCTCTGAAAAACTTCGTTATAAGGAAAATTCGTTAAATAGAAATTAACATAAATTGTAAAACTTAATTTCGATAAAATGAAAAAGGTTGAATTTAGACAGTAACTCATTTTATTAGACACTTTTTTTTCCAACAAGTTTAAATATTTTTCATATACAAATACGTAAATATTAATAACAAAAAGAAAAGACCAAAGTATACCTTTCATATGTATGATCCTCATACAACATATTTGAAACAGAGAAATAATCACTAATTTTGCTTTGTACAAGTATCTTGTTAAAAACGTTTTATTTATAGAAATTCTCACACTTTTGTAAATATCGGAACACGTCATCTGTAACATTTTCTTCAAACTGTAATCCCCGTTGGATTGTTTCAAATGCTTCTATCACTTCATCTTGTGAAATGTTTTTCAATAGTCTTTTTATCTTCATCATCTCTTACTGTAAATTCTTCATTACATTTCTTAACACTTTGCAAGATTTCATGCTCCATAGGATATTTGGCGGTCACAGCATCTTCGTCAACGTTAAAAAAATCAGAGAGCTTTGTATGTTCTTCCAAATGTTCCTCTCCCCACATTGAGTTCAACCCCATTTTCAAACAATGCAACATGTATGCAAATTCCGTGGCCTAGCCACACCTTCACAGTGAATAGCACTTTTTACCACAGTCCCGCTGCTTCTGAGTTCCCAGTTTAGAATAATAGGATCGTTTATCACAATGGGCCGTATGTCCACAATACAGAAGGCTACTCCACCTCCGTCCTTGTTTAAAATCCTTAACTATCTCTTCTATCTAACAGGCCCGCTGAAAAATTGTAAAAGGTAATTTAAAAAAAAAATCAAATTCTTTATAAAAAAAACTTCGTTATATAGAAATTGTTTTTCGTAATATGGAGACAAATTTACATGTTGATGTCATTCAAAGTCAAGGTTCCGCCGAAAATTTCATTAAATGAAAGTTCGTTATATAGCGACACTACTATATGCCCACTAAAATTCTCCCAACATTCATCCTTGTAACCTTAGAACAAGCAGAGTGTAAAAAAATTCTAATAGAGTAAACAATGAAAGGAATCTGTGGAACTGTCATTAGTATAAAAAAAACCGAGATCCGTTGACCTATCAATAGAAGCAAATCAACAACAGTCTTCGTCCCTGCTTAATTGTAAAAAGCTAATATAGAAGTTAAAGTATCAGCCCATAATACTGTAACTCATGTGGCATAATCTCTGAAATAGATATAATAAATCTTTTGATGAAGAAGAAATAGTTACATAACTTTCATATCAAGGGGTCATAGCAGCTAAAAGAATAAACATGTGCGGAGAGAGAGAGACAGATAATTAAAACAAAATACACAATCCTAACATTCAATAAACCCAAATTACCTACATTAATCAAAGGCGGCTATTTACTATGCAAAATCAGACCATATATCCGTAACCCAACCAGATGTTTCCAATGCCAAAGATACGGACATTCCATGGTTGTATGCAGGGCAAGGCTACTTGTTCAAAATGCAGCATGGTATGCCATGGTGATGAAAAGTGCCAAATCACCACCTTGAGCTGTATCAACTGCAGAGGGGAACATTCGGCATACTTCAGATTTTGCCCAAAATGGAAAGAAGAAGAAAAAAAAAATAATGGAAATAGAAGTCATCAATAACCTACCGTATGGAGAAGCCAGAAAACAATATCAATAAGGATTATCAATCAATATAAAAAAAAATCATGTGTCTGTGCTGTGACTTAATCTAATATACTCCCCCCCCAAAAAAAACAGACGCTGCCACACAAACAATAATTCCAGACATAGACCGACCCACCAACACAAAAGATGAAATAATTAAACCACAAAAAATAAACAATAAACCAAAAAAAGGGACAAATTAAAGACAAATACTGGGTGATCCAAATTAAACAGGAGGTGTTTAGACCTCTCTGTAGAGAAAACTATTTGATCAATTTCACCCAAATTTCGTACACATGCTCTCCTGAGTATGTGGTTTCGATTTCTGAAAGAAAAAAATTGAGTTCATATTTCGGCCGCTAGGGGAGGAAATGGTGCTGCGGAGCAGGCAATTTATAGACAAAATCTGCTTTCGTCGTGGAGAATAACTAATAGTTACATAAAAAGGTTAAACACTGGTAAAATAGCAATGAAAAAGATCACTCAAGCTTTCGGACGCATCAGCAGCAGTCCTTCATCAGGAGTAATGACGATGTTATGTTTCTGTGATGCGTCCGAAAGCTTGAGTGATCTTTTTCATTGCTATTTTACCAGTGTTTAACCTTTTTATGTAATTTCCTCCCTGGTACCCTGTATTTTATTTCTATAACTAATAGTTAATAAAGAACATGAAACCTGGAACACAGAAGATTAGAAAAAGGTTATTTTCAGAGACAAAAGTAGATTTTGTCTGCTTAATGATGGTAAACAAAAGTAGTGTGTCGCAAAGAAGAGAAATTCCATTCATCCTGCATTTCAAGTCAGGTCAAATTTCCAAGTGTGATGGAAAGAAAACAGACCACTCTTCTCTTAGGACCACCAAATCTCTTAAGCTAGCCACTGTGTGTTATAAAATACACTCATGATTTTTTTTCTAATTGTCTATGATTTTTTATTAAATTTTTGCATGTTTTTTGTTTTAGGATCAGCTTCAAAAGAATGTAAAAACATTTCCACAGTTACAAGCATTAGAAAAACGTTTAGAAAATGTATTTGAACACTGGAGAGCTAAGATGGGATTACCTAAAAAAGAGGTAAGACATATATTGGAAATGTTCCATAAATTTTTTATGTGAGAATTCTTTTAATTATAGAGGCTTCTAAAATTGCATTAAACTTACCTAATTGATGCTAATAACGTTATCATTTATTTTCAAAACTGCCTTCAATATTGGCATGTAAATAGTTTCATCATAGAGAATCAGTCTACTTACGTTGATAATTTTTCTAGGCCATAGTTTTTGAATAAGTTCTTAATTACCATTTAAAAATATGTTTATAAGTTTATAAAGGTAAACTTCAGTGGACTTCCTTATCAGTTTTTATGTTTTGAAATTTACATGGTGAAAATTTGCATTTCCTTGTTTTGTGTCCGTACATGATTAAACATTAATATATCCTTGTTTCATAGATAAAAGTTGTACTGACATGCAAATATTAATTGTGTGTATGACAACCAACATATGTTCTTTCGATATTTGATTTTATAATGACACATCTGTTGAGACTAAATAAGAAGCAAGTTTAGGCTATATTTATTTTTAAAAGTAGAACGAAGCATTTAATATAAAATTTAGAAAAGTATTGGCAAACTAAGTAAGTCTACCTTCTTGAATCACATTCTTTTTTGCCTCTCAATCCACCGCAATATCTAATCCAGTCCGTCAAGATTCGAAAATATTCATGTGATACAAAACGCTAACGAAGCAAGCAGCTTGTTCTAACATGAACAAATTATAAAATAATTAATGGTTGGTTACAAACTCCTTCTCCCCTTTAGTTATGAGAATGTCCTGCCAAATAACCGAAACTAAAGCACCAATAGTTTTTTGAGGTCATCCTCCTCAGAGATTTGACAGCATTAGTGCCATAACAGAGTCATTCACAAGGTTTGGTTGTCCTCCTTGTCTACTCAATAATTACATTGGAGATACGTTATCACAAATGAAAGGTCTTAAAACCGAAAAATGGTATACTCCCACTGGTTCCTAAGGTTCCTTTGCATCAACAGCTTCATATGATGTTAGTGACCATTGTATTAAGACAGTAAACAGATTATCACATCTTGGCACGAATTTAGCACAATGACCATAAGTAGAGTCACTATGAGGGTGTTGAGTCACATATACTCAATTTCCAAATTGGAATAATTAATAATCTTAATTTAAATAAAGGACCTGGCCCAATGATAGTCACCCTGTTCCAATTAAATTCCTTGCAAATGAAATTGTCAGACCGATTAATCGTGTGTTCAACCTCATACTCACTACTGGAATCATTCCTCAAGAATTTAAAATTGCTAAGAATACTCCAATGCATAAAAAGGGCCCCGGATCACACATGACTAACTACCAATCAATATTAATCCTATCAGTTTTCACTAAAATTTTTGAAAAACTAATATACAATAGACTACTAAACTTCTTTGAACACAATAAAATTTTACATGTAAACCAGTTTGGATTCACAAAAAAAACAAATCAACCGAACCTGCACTTCTGGTGGGAACAGATTTCATCTACTCAGCTGATGATCAAAGGGAATCGATGCTTGGGATCGTTTTTGACTTACCAAGAGCATCTGTCCATCCAGTTAGATACCAGCAACCCTTTTGCAGGCCATATAACCTTCATGTATATATATATATATATCATCATCATATTCAACCATTATCTATCCACTGCTGGATGAAGGTCTCTCCAAATGCTTTCCACACAAGTCTATCCTGGGCCATTCGTTTCCACGTCACCCCAACCTGTTTTCTTATTTCATCCACCCATCTAGTTTGAGGACGTTTTCTAGGTCTTCGGTGGTCTCTTGGAATCCAGTTCAGAATTTCTGTTGTCCATCGTTGATCAGTTCTTCTTGCAATATGCCCAGCCCATCGCCATTTCAGCCCTTTTACTTTAACAATGATGTCCTCTACTCTAGTTTGCTCTCTCACCCAAGTGTTTCTTTTTCGATCTCTCCTAGTTATTCCAAGCATGCACCTCTCCATGCTCCTTTGCGTTGTCTGTAACTTTCGTATTGCTCCAACTGTTAGACTCCATGTCTCTGATCCATAAGAGAGGACTGGCAATACACACTGGTTGAAGACCTTTCTTTTTAGACACAAAGGCAATTTCCCCTTCAGGATAAAACTGTTTCTTCCAAATGCACTCCAGCCAAGTTTAATACGTCTGTTGAGTTCTTTCATAATGTTGCCATCCATTGAAATCAGCTGGCCAAGGTAAATATATGAATCAGCAATTTCTAGCTCAATGTTGTCAACTTGTATTTTTGTTTCCTCTACGAAATTATTGAACATGATCTTAGTTTTTTGTAGGTTCATCTTGAGTCCAACTTCTTTACTTCTAGTTGAGAGCTCCTGTACCATGTCTTGGAGTTCTAATGGGTTCGTTGAAAAAATAACAATGTCATCAGCAAACCGCAAATGATTTAAATATTCACCATTTATTTTTATTCCCTTGTTATTCCAATTTATCTGCTGAAAAATCATCTGTAAAGCTGAAGTAAAAAGTTTTGGAGAAATGGTATCTCCCTGCCTCACACCTTTACCAATTTTGATAGTTTTGGTATCTTTATGTAACCGAAATTTTGCACTTGCATTTTTATACACACGTTTCACCATGTCAATGTACACATCCTCAATGTCTGTTGATCTTAAAGAGTTGATGACTGCTGATGTTTTAATAGAGTCAAAGGCCTTCTCATAGTCAATAAATGCCACACACAATGGAAGTTCATATTCATGTGTTCTTTCAATTAATTCTCTTAATACTTGAATATGGTCCACTGTACTGAATCCACTTCGAAATCCAGCTTGTTCTCTTGGTTGAGCTGCATCTAATTTTTTCTGCAGGCGATGTGTTAGCACTTTTGTGAAGATTTTATAAATAGCAGGTAACAAGCTAATTGGTCGGTAATTTTTCAAATCCTCTTTATCACCTTTTTTATGCAAAAGAATTACTGTTGCAGAATCCCATTGGTTTGGTATGTTACCGCTGTTAAGACATTTGGTAAAGAATTTTGCAAGTATGTCTTCTACATATTCTCCAGCTTCTTTTAGGATATCTAATGTAATACCATCATCACCAGGGGCTCTTCCTTTCTTCATATTTTTTATTGCAAATGAAACTTCTTCTTTTAAGATTTTAGGAGCTGTTCCTTCGACTATTTCAGTGTCTTCGTTTAATCCACTGTTACTTTCATATAGTTTTTTGTAGAATTCTTCAACTCTTCTAAGTATTTCTTCCCTATTTCTTGTTACGGTGCCATCCTCTCCTTTTAATGCAATGATGTGTTTCTTCCCAACAGATAAACTTCCTTTAACAACCCTAAGGCTCTTGTTATTTTCAATGGCTTTCCTTACTAGCTCACAGTTGAATTTTCTTATGTCTTCTTTCATGCTTTTGCGCAGAGTTTTACAAAGTTCTATGTACTCAATCCTGGAACTGGTATTTCGATTGTCCACCTTCATATCTCTTCGCCTTTTCATGAGCTGTTTCGTCTTCTCAGATAATTTGCTATTGTGCTTTTTACAGGTTACACCACCAATTTCCCCAGCAGTTTCAACTATTGTCTTAACAATGTTTTCATTTGCTTCTGAGATATCACTTTCATCAATAAGTCCTTCCAGTGCAGAAAAGCGATTTTTTAATTCCAACTTGAATGCCTCGGTATTTACTTTCAGTTTCATTAGATCCACCCTCTTACTTACTTGTTTCCTAATGAGCTTCTGTCGTTCTAATTTAGTATTTAAGTGCACTTTACATCTCACCATTCGATGATCACTTCCAGTATTAAATCTGTTCAGTACACTGCAATCTTCAATAATTGATTTCTTGTTTGCCAGGATATAGTCAATTTCACTAGTTCCCCCATTTGGGTGTTTCCATGTCCATTTTCTTTGCGGTTTCTTCTTAAAAAATGAATTCATGATGCTAAGGTTTTCAGCTTCTGCAAATTCGATGAGTTGATCGCCACGTTCATTCCTTTCCCCATATCCGTATTTACCAACCGATGTCTCTCCTTGTTCCTGTTGTCCAATTCTTGCATTGAAATCCCCCATGATGAGCTTGATATGTTGTTTCCCTTTGGTGTGTAACTCTTTGATTTCTTCATAAAATTCTTCAACCTCTTCGTCGGTATGGCTTGATGTTGGTGCATATACCTGTACTATTTGAAGTTGGTATCGCTGGGTTAGTTGAACAACAAGCCTCGCTGCTCGATCTGATGTACTTTCAACTTCCAGAAGACAGTCTTTAATTCTTTTGTTGATTAAGAAGCCAACACCACTTGTTCTTCCAGTTTCCGTTCCTCTATAGTAAAACAAATGTCCGCTTTTCAGTTCCACCAACTCTTCACCTTTTCCACGAAGACCACGAAGACCACCGAAGACCTAGAAAACGTCCTCAAACTAGATGGGTGGATGAAATAAGAAAACAGGTTGGGGTGACGTGGAAGCGAATTGCTCAGGATAGACTTGTGTGGAAAGCATTTGGAGAGACCTTCATCCAGCAGTGGATAGATAATGGTTGAATATGATGATGATGATGATATACACATGCATCTCCTGCAGAACATTTTGATCAGTTAAAGGCTTGTTGCAGCACATTGTAAAACATGCTTTGGGGGGTCAAAGGTCATTTAAAGGTCAAGCTGGATTTTTGAAGGGAAGCCTTTATTTTTATTCTTATTCTTCGTAGAAAAATAAATAACTTTTATAGAAAGCATTTTTTCTTTCAATTTAAAGCTTAGTTTCCAAGATATTTAAAATGTAAGCTTCAACGAAGAAATTCATGTCATAGAAAACTAATTTGATATTTAAAAATGAAAGATTAGGCATGCAGTCCTTTAGAGACATTCTGCACACAAATAAAAATATATATGATTATTTGGTATGTCATGCCACTGATTTATATTCCCTAGGGAAATGAGATACTGTGCATGGCACTGATTGGTGCAAAGTAAGATGGCCACTTTCTATGAGCATTCAGCTTTTTATTCCCTTCTGTCTTACAGGCTTCCATTTAATGTAAGTCATTTAAAAGTTAGCGCTAAGTGTTAAAATAAATAGGCTATTGAGTTTTAGTTTGTGAGTTAAAAGTGAAGTATCTGTCTGTAGAGGAAAAAGTGGAAATGGTTGTTATATATGGGGAATCTTAGACAAATATGAAACAAGCATATGTGGCATGAACGTCTTTATTCAGTCTTTCTTTTTAAATATCTCGAAAACTAAGTGCCAAATAAAAAAAAATGCTTTCTACAAAAGTTGTTTATTTTTTTACTAGAAATAAAAATAAAAAACATAGGTTTCCTTAATAATAATAAAAAAAAAAAGTTTGACCTTCAAATAACCTTAAAAATGACACCCCCAGGTAAATAATGAAAAAAAACGTTTCCCCTTAAAGCCAAGCAACTTTTGTTTAAAACATATTTTGTAAAATGTTTTGTTTTTTTTAGATATTTTATATTGTCAAGCTATATAGTCCGCCCTATATGTAACAGCTTACATAATCATGTTGGTGTATGTACAGAAAAACAAAACATGAAAAAAAATGGGTCAAATATCAAATAAAAATTATTTGGGTACAATTATTATTTCAACCGTTATTTTTTTTATAACCAGTAATTTTCAAAAGACTCCTGCAGGGCAAAATAAATCATGAAGTTAAATATCTGCAACAGTATAGGAAACAAATGTCAGTTATTGTTCTTACTCTGAAAGTCTGTGTGAAAATGCTTTTCTTGTTTTTATACAATTGTTATTAAATGCTTGATTGTTCATACTTGTTTTTGCAGCTATTTATGGCATGAGTGATTATGCTTCTAGGCTCTTAATATAACTTTCAAATGTTTTCTGTAGGACCTAATTAAGGGTTTTGTGTTTTGTTTTTGCTTTTTTTTTTTTTAACTCGGTAATGAGCGGCTTTTTGTGTTTGCTTTAATTAGTTTCAGGTGAAATAAATCAGAGAAAATATTTTGTGAAGATAATACCTTTTAACTTGTTTAATTTTTTCATATATATACAAATTCTTAGTTGCACGAATCAATTGAAAATCGTTAATTTAAGAAAAGTTAAAAGAAATCACATGCACAACAACAGATATGAAATAAATATTGAGGTTGTTATTTAAATGAAAACAAGGGTATTTTTTTTTTCATGTTAACACTGGTTTACTTGCATAAAAATGCTTTTAATTTTTCATTATTTTAATAAGGAAACACTATCAACGTACACTGAGGAGCCAAAACATTATAACCACCCTCACTGTGTGCGAATTTGCATGTTCGGAGGACCCGGAGGGCATGTGAGCAGATGGGAAGGGTATCTAACTGCATCTGGTGATTCTGAGGCATAGTTGTCTCGTTTACGTTTATATATGATGAGTAGGGCTGCTGATATAATAATTATATAGAGAACAGATTGTAATGGCTTGATCGCTCAAAGCAAGTATCTCCAAAACTGCATGGCTCATCGGGTGTTTGGAAGGCGCTGTTGTTAGGACCTATGCGAAGTGGACGAATGACAACGAAATCAGTAGTAGTAGATGGCAGAGTGTTAAACATCCATGTGCCATCACCAAAACTGAACATCAGAAGATGTCCCATTTGGTGAAGCAAAATCATGTGACAGCCTGTGACTCAATTGACAGCCGATTACAATGCAGGTCTAAATAGATGTGTTTCGGAGCACACAGTGCAATAGACTCTGTTTCATATGAGACTCCGCAGCAGATGTCCATCTCATGTATTTGTGTTAACCAATCGTCATCACTATATATGCCTCCAATTGGCCCGGGAGCATCGTGACTGGACCATGAAATGATAGGATAGAGTTGCCTGGTCAGATGAATCACATTTTCTGCTTCATCATGTCGATGGCTATGTCAGAGTATACAGTTTTCCAGGCGAACAGTTCTTTGACACTTGTACCACAGGTCATAAACAGACCAGTGATGGTGGTGCAATTTGGGGATGTTCTCATGGGCATTTTTGGGACAGTTGGTAGAACACACTATGAAGGCTGTTGACTTTCGCAACATCATTGCGGACCAGTCACACTCTTACATTGCACCTATCTTCTCTACTAGGAATTGAGTCTTCCAGCAGGACAATGCTCCCTCTCACAAGGCTGGAATTGCGCAACAACATATCCAGGAGCATGCAGATGAATTTCGGTAGATGCCCTGGCTGCCTAACTCACCTAATCTTAATCCCATGGAGTACATTTGGGATGTCATGCAAGGGCAGCTCAAAGTGCAAAAAACAAACATCCCAGAATAGCTGGGAATTACGTGACTTCTGCTTGCACATCTGGTACCATCTGTCTCCAGCCACCTACCACACACTTGTAGCATCCATGCTAAGGTGGGTTGCAGCTGCTTTATGTACCAAAGGTGGAGCAACATACTATTAGGTAGGTGGGCATAATGTTTTGGCCTTGTAGTGTATAGCACTGTTGAAATAGATCTGTTTATTCAAAAAAGAGCCTTAACATATTGGTGATGTAAATTAAGCTTTTATAATTCAGGTATTGAATTGCAAATAGAAAATGTTTATACCAAAGCTAAGATAAATATGTGGATTTGTAAGAGTAAAGACTATGGACAGGAGTTTATATGTAAGAGTATTTTAGTGTTCATAATGTTGCATTTGTAAGAAGTACAGACATTGAATCCTTGTTTGGGCAGAATGGCCCTTGCGGTCCTTGCATCAGAAAAATACAACCTCCCAACAAATCTTGAATTTAAACTTGGCCTGTTTATCATTCATATAAAAATTAATGCATTGTGTAACCATATGGAGTGAAAACTTGTAAAATAGCAGTAAAGTTTCATTGTGTTTGTTGGAAAAATGAGGTAAAAGTTCATTTCAGATGCTTAAAAAAAAATTCACCATGCATGATGTTTCAATGAATTTTTTTTTGTTTATTGTTCATAACAAATAAATTTGGAAAGGATTTTTCAGAACTTTTACTACTGGCCATTGAAAGTTCAACACTATTAAGGATACAATAGATTCACATGAAATTTGCAAGATGAATAGACCATGAGAGAACATATAAATGATAAAAAGTGCAGCACATGTCCTACTTCCAAGGGATATTACTTTCATACATGATTTGCATAAAATAAGACATTATAAAGTACTTGTGTAAAGCATGGGTATTGCATTTGCTTGCAGGTTTGGATCAATGAAAAATCAAATATGCTCCATCGAAGAATACGGAAACCACATGACAAGGTTTCAGACTTCAATCGAGGGAAAATTGTGGGTTTACAGGCAGCCGAACAATATTCTTTAGAGACATTAGTGTCTGTGTCAGACAGAATGTCGTGATGAGAATATGACATCAATCAAAGAATGAACAAACATACTGACATGAGAGATCTGAATAGCTGTGTCATACAAACGAACTAGAGAACAATGATCTTGTGCTCATGACACTGAATGATCATACATCGCCATAGCAAATACCATAACACGATATTTATGGCATTTTGCATATTAATCTTATGCCTTCATGTATGGTTTCAATGATGTCTGCAGTATTAGGGCACCTTTTTTAGGTACTCAATTCTTCGACTACCATTGACTCTAAATCTAAAACACAGGCATGTGCATAATATACTGGTGTCAGGAATGTTGTGCATGGTTTAGAAAATGACATTGTACGCATCTTTTTTGACGAAACCCACTTCAATATTCAACACCATAAAGGATGATAGTATGACATTTGCTGTCCTTGCATCATAAAGCGTCAACGAACATGAAGGACAAATTCATTTCTGGTGGTTTCATGCCAACACTCTTCCTTAATGAGCTATGCATGATGGAATGCAATACGGATCTGGTACGTGGTGTTACGGTATGGGGTGACATTGGACTCAACTTTGTTAACGCCTTGTACACAGTTGTGATATTTTGAACAGCCAGCCCTATATCACTGAAGTGTTATTGGTACCTGTGATCATACCTTTGAAATCTTTCTGGTGTCATTTACTAATCAGATAATACACTACATATGTGGTATACAATGTCTATCAATTTCTGGATAGTCACTATGTTCTGCTTCTTCTTTGGCCTATAGTGTCTAACATTTCCTGGATAGCCACCATGTTTTGCTTCTTCTTTGGCCTACGGCGTCTAACATTTCCTGGATAGCCACCATGTTTTGCTTCTTTGACCTGCAGCGTCTAACATTTCCTGAATAGCCACCATGTTCCACTTCTTTCTTGGCCTACAGTGTCCAACATTTCCTAAATAGCTGCCATGTTCCACTTCTTCCTTAGCCTGCACATTCTCTGGATTTGTATCCCGTTTATCATGTTTGATCCATGATCTCACGATGATTGACACACCAGGCACCGCCAACTGCAATAGTAGACCAACTTCAACAAAATATCAAAACTACATGGATCAACATTCCCCTAAACACGCATCCAATGTGTCATCCTCTTTGAGCTACAGGTGACCTGTTATTTCTCTACCTGCAAGCATGTGGCCAAGAGACTTCTTCCCTATGGTGAGTTATTCTCCGGAAAATGGGTGAGGAGTACATTGACTGAGAAATATTATTAAACATTAGCCAAAAACAGTTCTTTTGAATAAGCAAGGCCCCAAAGCGTCCGCGAGATACGATGTAACAGAGCAGTTTTTCTAATTTCATCGCATAACCGCCGGTTGTAAATTGTGGTTGCCGCAACTCGCACAAAAGATGGTTTTGGTTTGTTTTGTGGTTTTACGGCTCAAAGACTACAGTGGTCATGCTGCGCCGGGACCTACTGTTTTCCGAGGAATCCGAACCTCTTAAGGCCTAGGGAACCAAACCCCGGACTACATCGCACAAAAAGGGATTCGGGAACCTGGTGGGGTACGTTCCAACAGCTCATCTTCGCCACTATCACTTGGCTGCCGTTTATTCAAAAGACTAATCTCGGCTGATGTTTAAATTACATTCAATGCACTGCCCATTTTCCGAGAATAACTAGTTCATAGTGAGGATGTTCATGCTCGCAGGTTACTTGTAGTTTTGTAGTTAGAGCAATTTTCCAGCGAATAAAAGACGTCGGATCGTACCCCACCATGTTTCCGAAAATTCTCTGTTTCTGCGAGTTGTTGTACCATAATTTCCATAATCCCTAGTTAATGACGAAATAAAAAAAAAATTTAGGACTAACAATGTTGGAAGTATTCATGGCAGAAAGCGTAAGAACACCAGGCATGTAAAATTTGTAAAATTGCCTCCGCTAGTCACCTGGTGATTGTATAAGGTAAAAGTTCTGGAATAGAACAAGGGTTTCTTGCAAAGCATCAATGTGGTATTTTTTCCCATTCCGCGAAATAGTCGGTTTTAAAAATACGTTTTCAATACGTTCGTAGGGGATTGAGTGTTTGTCGTCTGTAGCTCAGTTGGTAAGAGCACCTGCCGAGATTGTAGAAGGTCGTAGGGTCGTGTCCAACCTTACGCAGAAAACGTTTCTTTTCTTTACGAACATTTCACCACATAACCACGCCATAATTAATATCAACGTTACTATTACCACGTCTAAAAAACTTTGATAAAAATTGTTCTTTAAATAAGAAAGGGTTAGTTAAAACCATTAAAAGAGAAGATATTACAGAAAATAGCTAAAAAAATTATTACTGCACATTTTAATGCCTGATGATAATTAAGAGTGTTGTACACGAACAGTTTGAAACGGATATGCTCGCTTAATATCCATGGGCAAAATCAATCATAGATTTGTTGCGTGAACGAGATGTCCCACTTGTAGTTCGAAAAATTGTCACCAAAGGTATCACTGTAAATTGGGCAAAATCAGGAAATGGGGGTAAAATAAGTTTAAATATTGGCAAAATTTATATGTAAAGCACTAGAGTTTCAACGAATTCAAATTCATAGAATTCCTGTAATTCTGTGGAAAGAAACGTGAAGGGGGTCGATAAAGGGTCATAACCCCCATTAAGTTTTAATTGCCGAAGTCTGCAATATCATATATACAGTAAAATCTGTCTATGACTACGGTTTTTTTTTCCAGTTTCTTGGGTGCCGTTATAGATTTCAGAGTATAATGTGTGTATATATGATATCATTACCATCATATTGAACGATTATCTATCCACTGCTGGATGGAAGTCTCTCCAAATGCCTTCCACACAAGTCTGTCCTGAGCAATTCGCTTCCATGTCATCACAACCTGTTTTCTTATTTCATTCACCCATCGAGTTTGAGGACGTTTACTAGGTCTCCAGTGGTCTCTGAGAATCCAGTTGAAAATTTCAGTTGTCCGCCATTGGTCAGTTCTTCTTACGATATTCCCATCCAAGCACCATTTCAGCCTTTTAGCATTAATAATGACGTCTTTAACTCCTGTTTGCTCTGTCATCCAAGTTTTTTCTTTTACGATCTGTCCTAGTTATTCCAAGCATGATTCCTCCATACAAGCATATTCCTGCATGATCCTTTGTGTTGTCTGTAACTTCCGTATTGCTGCAATTGTTAGACTCCATGTCTCTGATCTTCGAGAGAGGACTGGCAATACAAACTGGTTCAAGAACTTCCTTTTCAGAATTCAATTGTGTGTAATTTTTGTAGTCAACGCGGAGTAATACTAGCTTATTGTTATTTATGATCATTGTACCGATTATGAAAAGCACACACATTTTACTAGAAAAGTGCCAAGTTACCAGCTTCGTTACTGCAACCTTTCCATTTCTTTTCTGACAAATTTCATTATATTCTTATGTATATGTACTCAGGAATAGGACATTATAATCATTATTTTTAATGAGAAATATCGTGAAAAATCCATCTTTTGCATTTTCAGGAAACGAGGATGGCAAACGTTACGCAACGCCGGAACATAGAGTCTTCAGAGAAATTGTAACCCTTGTATTCAAAGGAACTAAACTCCGAATCGTGGTAGACCAAAAAACATTGACAAATGTTCTACGATTCTATTAGGGTTCAAAGCCGGGATAATGGTCCAATAGGAGAACACATTACCACAACGACATCGTCAGACACAGTAGTAAACCGACACTTCCTCGAGGAATCAGCATCCTTTAAGATCTAAGGAATCAATCCACAAACAAAAAAAAGCGAAAAGTTAGTCGCCAAGCGTTCTTTCATCTTCGCACAATTTGGAGCCAAACCAGGAATAATGACCCTCCATTTCCGGAAAATTCACAGATTTAACCAAAAGGGAAAACTTAGAGCTATTTAATTAAAGAAGCTAATTTAAAAAAATAAATATCTGCGCAATTTCTTTTGTGTAATATTATTTCAATCGTATTTAATATTAACGAGAATTTTTGTATGAAAGCTATCGTCGATATTCCGCGTAAGAGCTTTTGATTCGGATTTATATCTCCTCGAATGGGCTTTTAGTTTTGGATCATAGCAAAGAATCAATTAATAATAAATAAGATCAGGGGTTCCCGACGAGAGTTAAGTTGAGGCTTAACTGCAAAAGTAAAGCGCCTTTTCATAAGCTGGGATATTCGTTTACGAATTACTGAAATTTATTATTTAAAAGGTTCGAATTGAGGTTAAGCGATGCTATTCTTTTCTAATGAAACATTATTTGATTTTAGTTGAGCTCTACTCGTTCTTTGATTTTTTATAAATCACATATTCCTCACTTGAGGTTCAAGATATCCGTACAAGGGGTCCGCAAAGTGCAAAGTGCAAAGTTTTAAAGAAACCTTCTTATCTGATTTACCTTAATTATAGAAACCTGCTGACAAACATAGAATCAGAATTTAGTATTCAATTTTCAAAACATTTATTATATATATATATATATATAAAAGTTTTCCTCGCCCATTCTTGGCGGAAACAGGCTTTGGGACGGGCAGAGCGCCATGTTCCCAAGCCTCTTTTTACATCACTTCTTAATGTGCCATGTCTAGAAACTTCCTGACAATGTGACACGTGTTTAGGATTGTGGCTTTTTGTATTTCAATGTAGGTGTTTGGGTCAATGTTGAGTATCTCCAAATTCGTCGCAAGCGTTTTTGGTACTATCCCTGTTGCTGAGATGACTAACGGGATGATGAGGATCTTTTCCATACCCCATATATCTCGTACTTCATGTCTGAGATCTTGGTACTTGGTGATTTTCGTTGTGTAGGTTGTCTGTATGTTATTGGTGTTGGGTACTGCTATGTCGATTAAGTACGTGGTCTTATTCGATTTATCGACGAGGGTTATGTCAGGACGGTTATGTGGGACTGTCTTGTCTGTTATGATTGCTCTATCCCAGTAAAGCTTGTGTGTTTCGTTCTCATGCACGGTCTCTGGCTCATATTTGTAGTACGGGCATTTTTCTGTCAGAAAGCCAGCATTCGCTGCCAATTTCTGGTGGACTATTTTCGCTACTTGATCGTGTCTATGTTTGTAGTCTGACTGCGCAAGGATCTTGCATCCTGCCATCACGTGTTGGATTGTCTCCGATGCCGCATGACAGTGTCTGCATTTGTCGCTTTCTATGTCTTT
>QLNU02015360.1:191742150-191752490 GCA_006491805.2 Dysdera silvatica | reverse complement strand
AAAAATTTTCACTTTTTGCAGGGTAGGTCGGATTATGGGAAGCAAACCATTATTTGAGGGGCAAGGTACATTCCAGGTACCTGAACTGTTTGAAAAGGATTTTTCTCAAAACAATACTTCGTTTAGTTTGCCCTTCCTGCACACAACGTCTCAATTGTGAATGAACTTAATTGAAGCAAATGTTGGTTTACAATGTGTACAGAAGTATTTACTGTATTTTGACGTCAACAATGATGCTTTCGATGCATGTGAAAAAAATCGAGAAAGCAATGTTAAATGTGAGTTTCTAAGAAAAATGAAACAAACAAAGGTTTCTTTTTGAAGTAGTAATTACGTACATGCTTGTGTTTAAATTTTATTAAAATTAGTATATATTCTTCAGAACACAGTCTTATAATTTTCCTTTTCAATAATTTCTTTATTTCAGTTCCAATCAGTAGTGTTTTTTAATGTAATAGTTGCTGCTTTTAATGTATTTTACATGTAAATTTTTAACCTAGGAAGGGTCCAGGACCTCGTCCCCCATGGGTGGACCATAGTTCGATAAATGTGGTGCTCTGAATTAATGAATCCTTTAATTTAATGTATATTTTCACTAGTCCCATGAAATTCATTAAACCAAGGTTAGACTGTATACAGAAATAAATGCAAATATACATAGGTGTAAAACATTCATACATGTATAGAGAGAAAAAGTAATCTTTCAGGTGGACGTAACAAAGGATGGTACAAATATGGACTGAAAATAGAAGTTTTAGTAACGATTAACGGTTTATTCCAAATCAAAACCAAATCATAGGACTGATGAAATTAAATTTCAGCACTCAATATGGCACAAATATATAAAATCTAAATTTACAGTAAAATTTGATAAATAACCCCAATATATTTCTGAATAAATTGCCAGCAACTTGTGATTCATTCTTTTATAGTTCCTTGGTCACTTTGTCAGATTTTGAGCATGTAATATAAACGTTAGTAGAACAAAAAAATTTACACCAGATATTTAGTCCAGAAGTACTTGAGGGTTCGTGTAAACACAATAATTTCTGCTTAATTCTTTATCCACTGACAATATGGGCATTATTCTGTATGGGTATGTAATGGAAAATGCTGATTGAATTAATGTGTGTGTGCTGCGATAAATATTTTACCTTTATGAGATATCGTTCGCTTGGTATACAATATGAAAAACCACTGATCAGCATTAAATATAAGCATTTGACTGCTTTGACAATGTGAAAATGTATCATGAAAAGATAAAATTAATTCTATTGCACTATGTTTGACCTTTTTTTTTAGACTACTGATGCATATTTCAAAAATTTTTCGGCAACAATACCATTTGAGTTTTTTTTTTACTTCGGCTATACAGCTGCCTGAAATTTTACAAGTTGTCAAATTTAAATCCCTTGCCTCACTATGTGCCTATCTTTTTAAATCCTTGTCATGGATAGCTATGCGTTTCAATTTGGTATTTTTGAATTTATTAAGTACTGTATTTTTAACTAATTTATAATTTTCTTTTTTGGTACCTGACTTAGTCATGTATTTTTTTAAACAACTTATTGTTTTAGGATCTGCAAAATTTTTATAACGATTTTCAACTTTTTTTAATTTATTGTTTTTGATTGAATCGTAATAGCTAACAATACTTTTGATTTCTTGCAAGGTGCAGACTTCCCTGAAGCTTTCATCAGATGAATTATAATCTTCATGTAAGTAACTGTTATTTCTGACGTTTTTTACAAAAAATCTAACGTTGCTTCCCCTTCAATAACTGGCTTATTTAAAATTAGTTTCACAAATTTGGGTAATAATTTTTTACCTTTGCATAATTGTTTATTTGATATTGCATTAGGAAATACATTGTATTTTTTTATAGCTGAAGTTAAAACTCAATGTACTGTATGTTTTGCATTACATTATTAAGAAATTACACAAATCACACGATCAGTTAAGTAGCAACTAAAAACGTGAGAAATCACTAGCCTGGTTTTATGTAAGAAGCTATCACACTTATTTTCTTTCATGAATGCCAAAGCAAAGCTTAAATCTGCATTCGTGCCAAATGACATGAATGAACTTTGCCTCATTGAACATTTCGTAGTATGACTTGTGTGTATAATAAGAAAGCTGCATTTCAGTGTTAATTTCAAAAATTCATAAAATTTCATTTCCACACAAAATTCTTTGTTCCCATTATTACTCGAAAAGACCTTTTTATTGATATAGGTTTCGATCCAGGATGCAAACTGCACTTAAAACAGTTTCCTTGCTAGTAAAACTATGAATAAAAAATTAAATTTCACATTCCAGCATCAAAAAGCAGAAAATACATTCACATTCAGATATGTATTCCCATCATTTGAGGCTGGACAGTGAAATTTATAACTAGTAAAATTTGACACTGGTCGGAATATACGAAATACAAATGAAGAAGGTAAAAACATATACCATTTGCAAAAATATCCGCAACATTTCGAGAACTACTGTTCCCTTCACCAAGCGAAAGTGTCAAGGAAGTGTAGGTGTTCGGTATTTATACCCCAACTTTGGTTTTTTCCCAAAGCTATCCCGCACTCGGGTTTTCCCCCCTGTCCGAATCTGGATTTTCTAAAAACTGTCCCGCAGTCAGGTTTTCCCCCCTGTCTGAATCTGGATTTTCTAAGGACTGTCCCGCACTCGGTAATCCCCCCCGTCTGAAACTGGTTTTCCCTCCATCTCCTAGCGAAAATCCTTAATGACTTAAACCCCCATATTCAATTTACCTTAGAGGTAGAACATGAGGGATGTTTGCCATTTTTGGACGTGAAGGTTACCAGAGGAGACAATGGAAGCTTGTCAACCTCTGTGTATCGAAAGCCAACTCATACGGACCGGTACTTGGATTTCCGCTCGTATCATCCAACTTACCACAAAGCTTCTGTTGTGAGGTCTCTGACACGTCGGGCCCTCAAACACAACAACAATGTTGAGTTGAAAGATGCTGAGGTATGGAAGGTAAGGAGAGCGCTTGTAGATAATGGCTACCCGAGCAAGTTTATCGCTCGAAGATCTAATAATGGACATAGAGAACTTGTTGAGGAGAGACAGACTAGAGGGACGGTTGTTTTGCCATATGTGGAGAGGACTTCTGAGGAGATTGCGCGTATTCTTAGGAAATCTGACATCAGGACTTACTATAAACCTGCATCGACTTTGCGTGACCTGTTGGTGAGAGTGAAAGATCGAGTTCCAATGGATGAATTGACTGGAACAATTTACCAGATACCCTGCAAAGACTGCGAAAAAGTATACACTGGCGAGACGGGAAGAACTGTTTGTACTCGTAAAAAAGAACATCATCGTGCTGTGGAGAAAGGTGAGATGACTAATCTTCTGGCAGAACATGCCTGGGAGAAAGGTCATGTTCCTGATTGGAAAAGTACAAAAGTTCTTCATAAAAATGTAACTTCTCGCTATTGTAGACTTTTTCTGGAGTCTTGGGAGACTTTTCGAATGCGAAGTAAGGCGATGAACATCGCAAAATCGATGCCTGAACCTTACCGCATTTTTGCTAGGAGATGGGGGAAAACCAGTTTCAGACAGGGGGAATTACCGAGTGCGGAACAGTTCTTAGAAAATCCAGATTCAGACAGGGGGGAAAACCCGAGTGCGGGATAGCTTTGGGGGAAAAACCAAAGTTGGGGTATAAATACCGAACACCTACACTTCCTTGACACTTTCGCTTGATGAAGGGAACAGTAGTTCTCGAAACGTTGCGAATATTTTTGCAGACGGTAAATATCTTTTACCTTCTTCATTTGTATTTCGTATATTCCGACCAGTGTCAAATTTTACTAGTTATGGTAAGCCCTGGTCAATCTTTGTACGTTGTTGTAAGTGAAATTTAGTTGCACCTCATTATTATATAATACTTACAATTCTACTGTGTAAGTATAAATTTGATCCATGATGGCAAATTTTATCATTTATCTTGTGGCAGTAACAAGAATCTGATACCATTAAATGTATAGCCTTCTATTCATCCTATCTATGTACATAATATATCATTTCCTACTAAACAGTCAATGCTTAATAGCATTCAATGTAATATAAATTTTTTCCATGTGTCTTTGTGTTTCCAAGCTGGATGCGATAACTTCCACATTCTTACACAGGTTTTTCTGAAGGTTTCTTGGCCAGAAAACTCAACAAATTTGAACTCTACTGAGAATTTATGGGGAATCAATGACTTTAAATACTTGATCAAAGAGAAGAACTCGTTTCTAGTCTAAAGACCCTTTGGACATGTTTTGATAAGAAAGACTGAACCGTGTGTGATTCACCATACAAGCTAAGGGAAATGAAACAAAGTATTAACTATCATATTGTTTCCCCTTGACTACATTTTGTACATTTACAAATTATTCTAATACATACCTTGCATCACATTAGAAATTATTCTACTTTTGAAAATTTTTTCAAATGGAAGTTTTCTTATAATTTATATTGCATTTTTATGTGTTTTTATATGATTATACAATTTACAAAGTGTGCAGATTTAGATGATAATTCACACTTGGTAATAATTATTTTCTGTGAAATAGTAGTAGTTTTAATTTTTATAGCAGAATATAAGCCTACATGTCAGAAACATTTTGCCATTGTTAAGATATCAGCGTTTCTGTGCTGGAATGGGAATAACTCACTGGTTAATCAGTGGTGGTATAGTGATTATATTTTGCTGTTACAATTAAAATGTTGTCCTTATGCTTCCTAGTAGAGCTGTATTATGCATTCGGAATACACTTCATCAGTTCGAAATGCTGCCCAGAGCATGCATACCATACTACATGATTCCAGACCTTCTGGTAACACCATTCATTCTGTGACAATCTTCCAGTTTCCCAGCAGCCCTTTTCCATGTGAAATCATCCTATAATGCTGGCTTTAAAATCTAAAGAAAATTTCAAGTTCGCAAATTTACTCCATGTCAAGATTTTCCTTCAAGACACAATTTGCCTACAGTGTTTTTTTTTACCTATTATCAATTTAAGTACTGTCATATCACCATTGTATACACAATTAAAAATTTTGCCCATATGCCAGCTTTCTACTGAAAGTCCAAAGTTTAGCCAACTGTTAAAAGCTTTTTCGTTTTATTTTGTGTGTATAACCTAAAGAAATAATATTGATCCTTAAATCTTAGACCAGCAGTATAAATAAACATAATGAAGAAAAATGAACAAACCTTGCAATTCCATATTAAATCAGGTTTTCTATGATCTTGATTAAAATAGTAATAAAAAAGGGGCCAATTGGACTCATTTTTAATTCTCTCTCTCCTTTTCCGAAGCACAATTGGTCTTTGATTGTTTTTTTCCTGAAAGAAAAAAATGACTTATTGCTTATAAGCATGGGTTTGTATGTTCTTTCATCATAATATGAACATATAAATTGTATTCAAAATGATTTAACTTTTTTTACACCAAATTACATTTCCATTGCAAATATTTCAAATCCATACATTGTAAAACCCTGATTATCCTAACTTAACTTAACTGAAATAGACTGCCGCGCTTATAAATATTTTAGTAGATATTTTCAATCAGTGTTTTCAGTAAAACTACTCATTTATTTTTTAGTATACTTTGGCCTTACGAGAGAAACGAATACACATGGCAGAATCAGACATATACAAAGGATGTATATATTGAACATATGTAAAGATATCAAATTATTTTAAAACATGTATCTTAAATAACAGATAGATATATATATATATATATATATATATATACACACACACACTATTTGAAAGTTTTCCCTAACAATATAGTAGTTTAGTAAAATATAATTGAACATTTTTTTTGGATAAATGGTGTAGTTTGTTTCTTTGCACCTTCACACTGAAAACTGAATTTCTGGGTTACAAAAATTCCACTTATCTAAAATCAGGTTTACCCCTTTATTCTGAATAATAGTGATTCTACTGTAAATTATAAAACAGGGAACAAAAAGAATACTATGCTTCAATTAGGATGTTGCACTTTAAACTTTGAGAAAAACATACTGCATAAATATTAGAGAATCTGTACTTAGACTGACAAAAACACTAAACAAAAAACTAATTTTTTCCTCTTTAGCATAACGTATAAAAAAAAATCACTTTTCGTTGTTAGTTGCTGAACTAAATTTATTTTAAAAGGGGCAATTTTAAGTAAAAGTGAAACATAAAGATGAATGCTAAATCACATGTGTTTAATGTTTTGTGCCATAGAGATACCTCCTCGTTAGGTAACATTACTGTTAACATGGTCAATTAAGAAAGCCTGGGGATGAAAGGCGGGGAAATATACTATACTTGCCACCCACGAGTTGATAGCTTCAAACTGAGCTTATGTATTCTTGAGCAGAGACGCCACCAATCAACTTCTCCTGCTCGTGATGGACCGCCAGACATGAGATAAACAACGCTTTCTTCCAGATGCAAAGATGTTAAGGTATTTTCACCTCCACAGGCGCGGATTTGGCAATTGTGTTATCCCTGCGGAGGGTAATAATACCTTAACATCTTTACATACGGAGAAAGAGAGCGTTGTTTCCTGTCCTCATTCGTCTAGCGGTCCAAGACACTCCGGGCTAAACGGAGGGACCCTGGTTCGAATCCAGGATGGGGAAAGCGTCTCTTTTTCTCCAAAATTACATAAGCTCTAGTTTGAGCTGTAATTAATACGTGGGTGGCAAAAATTATTGTATAATAAATTCCCCCACGAAAACTCACAAAAATCTCGCCCCGGAGGCTTTCTTGTGTTGACCATATTTGGCAATTGTGTTATCCCTGCGGAGGGTAATAATACCTTAACACAAGTAAATACTGAGAAAGATAGCGTTATTACCTGTCCTCATTCGTCTAGCAGTCCAAGACACTCCAGGCTAAACGGAGGGACCCTGGTTCGAATCCAGGATGGGGAAAGCGTCTCTTTTTCTCCAAAACGAAAAATAAGCTCTAGTTTGAGCTATAATTAATACGTGGGTGGCAAAAATTATTGTATAATAAATTCCCCCACGAAAACTCACAAAATCATGCCCCGGAGGCTTTCTTCTGTTGACCATATTTGGCAATTGTGTTATCCCTGCAGAGGGTAATACCTTAACATCTTTACATACGGAGAAAGAGAGCGTTGTTTCCTGTCCTCATTCGTCTAGCGGTCCAAGACACTCCGGGCTAAACGGAGGAACCCTGGTTCGAATCCAGGATGGGGAAAGCGTCTCTTTTTCTCCAAAACAAATAAGCTCTAGTTTGAGCTAATTAATACGCGGGTGGCAGAAATTATTGTATAATAAATTCCCCCACGAAAACTCACAAAAATCTCGCCCCGGAGGCTTTTCTGTGTTGACCATATTTGGCAATTGTGTTATCCCTGCGGAGGGTAATAATACCTTAACATCTTTACATACGGAGAAAGAGAGCGTTGTTTCCTGTCCTCATTCGTCTAGTGGTCCAAGACACTCCGGGCTAAACGGAGGGACCCTGGTTCGAATCCAGGATGGGGAAAGCGTCTCTTTTTCTCATAAACAAAAATATCTCTAGTTTGAGCTACTAATACGTGGGTGTCAAATTTATTTGTAATAAAAAATCCCCCACGAAAAACTCACAAAAATCTCGCCCCGGTGGCTTTGTGTGTTGACCAATATTTGGCAATTGTGTTATCCATGCGTAGGGTAATAATACCTTAACACCTTTACATACGGAGAAAGAGAGCGTTATTACCTGTCCCTCATTCGTTCATGGTCCAAGACACACCTGGGCTAAACGGAGGGACCCTGGTTCGAATCCAGGATGGGGAAAGCTGCCCTTTTCTCCAAAATTACAATGTTCTAGTTTGAGCTAATTAAAACGTGGGTGGCAAAATTATAGTATATAATAAATTTCCAATGAAAACTCACAAAATTCTCGCCACGGGAGGCTTTCTTTGTGTTGACCATATTTGGCAATTGTGTTATCCCTGCGGAGGGTAATAATACCTTAACATACGGAGAAAAAGAGCGTTATTTCCTGTCCTCATTCGTCTAGCGGTCCAAGACACTCCGGGCTAAACGGAGGGACCCTGGTTCGAATCCAGGATGGGGAAAGCGTCTCTTTTTCTCCAAAATTACACAAGCTCTAGTTTGAGCTGTAATTAAAACGTGGGTGGCAAAAATTATAGTATAATAAATTTCCCCCACGAAAACTCACAAAATTCTCGCCCCGGAGGCTTTCTTGTGTTGACCATATTTGGCAATTGTGTTATCCCTGCGGAGGGTAATAATACCTTAACACCTTTACATACGGAGAAAGAGAGCGTTATTACCTGTCCTCATTCGTCTAGCGGTCCAAGACACTCCGGGCTAAACGGAGGGACCCTGGTTCGAATCCAGGATGGGGAAAGCGTCTCTTTTTCTCCAAAATTACACAAGCTCTAGTTTGAGCTGTAATTAAAACGTGGGTGGCAAAAATTATAGTATAATAAATTTCCCCCACGAAAACTCACAAAATTCTCGCCCCGGAGGCTTTCTTGTGTTGACCATATTTGGCAATTGTGTTATCCCTGCGGAGGGTAATAATACCTTAACATCTTTACATACGGAGAAAGAGAGCGTTGTTTCCTGTCCTCATTCGTCTAGCGGTCCAAGACACTCCGGGCTAAACGGAGGGACCCTGGTTCGAATCCAGGATGGGGAAAGCGTCTCTTTTTCTCCAAAATTACATAAGCTCTAGTATGAGCTGTAATTAAACGTGGGTGGCAAAATTATATAAATTTCCCCACGAAAACTCACAAAAATTCTCGCCAATAATGGAGGCTTTCTCTTTGTGTTGACCATATTTGGCAATTGTGTTATCCCTGCGGAGGGTAATAATAATAATACCTTAACAAGTTATCACCTATGATCAAGCTATTAATTTTTATATTATGACCATATAAAAGTTTGACATCTTAAGATAATAAATAGAGTTCAAATATGAATAATTAAGGATATTATTTATAGGTGTATATAAATATATATTTATTTTACGATGTATGCACTGGTGATTAATACAATCGTAATCATTATGAAATTGACTGGAGTCTGCATGTTGGAGAAATGATATTTTTTTATGGTTATCGAAATCCAAATACAGAATAACATTGAATGTTACGCATTCCAATATATGGATATAGCAGGTATACTACCTTCAGATAGAACAAACACCTCTTGAAGTCGAAAGCACGTCAGATCGAGCAGCGAGGCTCGTTGTTCAACTAACCCAGCGATACCAACTTCAGATAGTACAAGCATATGCACCAACGTCAAGCCATACCGACGAGGAGGTTGAGGAATTCTATGAAGAAATCAAACAGCTACATACCAAGGGGAAACAACACATCAAGCTCATCATGGGAGATTTTAATGCAAGAATTGGACAACAGGAACAAGGAGAGACATCGGTTGGTAAATACGGATACGGGGAAAGGAATGAACGTGGCGATCAACTCATAGAATTTGCCGAAGCTGAAAATCTTAGCATCATGAATTCATTTTTTAAGAAGAAACTACAAAGAAAATGGACATGGAAACACCCCAATGGAGGAACCAGCGAAATTGACTATATACTGGCAAACAAGAAATCAATTATTGAAGATTGCAGCATACTGAACAGATTTAATACTGGAAGTGATCATCGAATGGTGAGATGTAAAATGCACTTAAATACTAAACTAGAAAGGCAGAAGCTCATTAGGAAACAAGTATGTAAGAGGGTGGATTTAAAGAAATTAAAAGAAAATACCGAGGCATTCAAGTTGGAATTAAAAAATCGCTTTTCTGCACTGGAAGGACTTATTGAAGAAGTTGACATCTCAGAAGCAAATGAAAACATTGTTAAGACAATAATTGAAACTGCTGGGGAAATTGGTGGTGTAATATGTAAAAAGCTCAATAACAAATTATCTGAAAAGACGAAACAATTCATGAAAAGGCGAAGAGATATGAAAGTCGACAATCGAAATATCAATTCCAGGATTGAGTACATAGAACCTTGTAAAACTCTGCGCAAAAGCATGAAAGAAGATATAAAAAAATTCAATTGTGAGTTAGTAAGGAAGGCCATTGAAAGCAACAAGAGCCTTAGGGTTGTTAAAGGAAGTTTATCTGTTGGAAAAAAAAACACATCATTGCATTAAAAGGAGAGGATGGCACTGTAACAAGAAATAGGGAAGAAATACTTAGAAGAGTTGAAGAATTCTACAGAAAGCTGTATGAGGGAAACAGTGGATTAAACGAAGACTGTGAGATAGTCGAAGGAACAGCTCCTAAAATCTTAAAAGAAGAAG
>QLNU02015360.1:191699283-191725476 GCA_006491805.2 Dysdera silvatica | reverse complement strand
ATATTTGTCGGAAGGTTTTTATAATGAAAAACAATTACAGATTACACTCTAACCGAGATCGTAGTTTGCAAATGATATTGGGAATTTAAACTTTTGTACATCTCTGAGTCCCACCCAATACAGTTAGAGATATAAGTCTTAAGTTTAATTTCTTCTACATTTGCTTCAAGTAATTCTGTGTTCTTTTCAATTCTGAACCATGATGAATCAATGCGTTTTTAAGTATTTCACTATAAATATTTCTTTGCTCTGCCTTTCAGTAATTTTTACAACAGGTTATTTAATTCTCCTTTTCCCCTCTAAATCCAACCGAAGCATAAACATTAAGTTTCAGTTCTTCCGTATTTAGGCTTTGTTTGAAATCCTTAGCCGAGATCAAGGCTTCGGAGGCTAGATCTGTTAGTTCATCATCATCACTGCTGCTGCTGTTAAACGATGTAGTTAACTCATCTTTACTAAAATCAGAACAGCTCTCTAACTTTTCATTTTCTTCCTTCTTTGCTTTATTTTCTTCTGAATTGTTTTCGTTTTCATTTCCTGAAACTCTTTTTATTTGGAACGTCAGTTAAAATTGTAGACTTCTGTTTATGGCATCATTTTCCAGTACACTTTTTATGAGCTTCAGTTTTTACGAATAGCTGTATAGTTTCACGAGTCACTAGGGTGGAGTTAGGTTTCTTTAGGCTTGGTGTTATGGGCTGAATAGTTGTTGACAGCTAAACTGATGCTGCTCCTGATATTGTTAGTTAAGCTGAACGCCATGAATTGTCTGATATCAAGGACTTACCTAATGTGTCTGTAGGCTCAGAATGATCAGTGACAAATGAAGGTAAGAACTCGTGATCCTCAAAAATGCTTTGATTGTGAGGAAAAAGGCCAGACACTTAAAATCCTTTAACAATGAGAAAGACTAAAAGATGAATTGTTTTTATAACACACATAGCATAAGTGATATTTTTACTGGATGGCTGAGGTCTTTTTTTTTTTTTTTCAACTTCTTGTCTTTTAGATAACCTACAGAGAAACAAATATTTTGTTTATGTACCTAGGGACACCCCTAGGTACATCGGATGAACTGTCCATAGGTACATCAACCCGCCTTTTTACTTAAAAAAGGGAACAGCATTTAGTTATACGTTAAAAATAAATTAGACCTAACCATGGCTTGAGTTGTGAAATGAACTAATAATTCAACCACTAGTTCAACTAATTCATGTATTATTAGTAACTAAGTAATTACAAATAGAAACCAATCTTTAAAATTTACTTTTCAGACTCAAAATCAATGAATTATTGTTACACAAAGAAGATCCAAATCTAAGCAGTTTACATAAACCAATGAAAGGAATACACTAAAGAAGCAGTGTTACCACATAATAAAACCCTTTAGTTTTCTTCATTTTTTCCTAAATATAACAGTTATCCCCAGGTATTAAATTCTAAGACTCAAGCTTGAGCTAAAGTTACGGCTTTCAATGTATAAGAAAAAAAAGAGACATTGACCTGGCCTAAAGTCGAACTTGGGTTCCTCCGTTAAATCTGGAATGCCTTACGCACTAGGCCACATTCTGGTGGCCTAGTTCGGTCCTGTGCCTTGGTGTCCTAGTAGTACACTAGTGGTTACTTAGTGGCTTATACTTAAACTTTTCATGGATCTCTAAGGGGCTGACGATATATATGCATGCCTAAAGGGGGGGGGGGGGGTTAAAAAAGTTGTGACACTTTGTGACAAGAGGGGGGGGAGTTATTACAACTGTGACATCACAAACATTGGAAATTTTAAAATATATTTTTAGATTTTTTTGAATGATTTTTTTTAATTGATTCACTAGGTGTTGGCTTAAAAAGGGAAGAAAATAAAACAAACTAACTTATATAACTTCAGTTCTATGGGACTGTGTCCAAGTTACACCACTCATTGCGGCTTGAGTGAAGCAATTCCGCATGCTGCCACTGAACTGTATTACAATTAGCTATTTTACAACAGCTATATTATGAGTAATATTGCTAAGTTCACGTTTGCATCTGTGGGAGCCAAGAGTACGATGTTTGCAAGACCATGACGTCATGCTAATGTGTTGAATAATGACATATTTTCTTGGGATAACAGAGCTCCCTTTATGTGATGCATTATGTGACGTGTGACAGTGTTGAGGGAGGGAGGTGATTGGTAAAGTGTGACACTGTGACAGAGGGGAGGAAGGGGGTAAAAAATGTTAAAAAAAAAAGTGTGACATTTATGGACAGCCCCTAATACAAAATATGAGAACAATTTTAAACTGAGGAAAAGTTCAATCACATGCATTAGATAATATAAACTGTTAAATATGTGTTTTCATTTCATGAAAATGAACTACAGAAATATGGTATCACAGTGTGTCCCATAAATATATGGAAACAGGCAAAAACAAAATAATTTTTTTAATATTTAAAATTTACTGAACTCATTGAAATAGTTATGAAAATGGAAGAAACTTACTTTTTAGACATAGTTTAATGAACAGAAAAGACTGAATTTTGACATGTATTAATATTCAGAAAACAAGTTTAAAGAAAAGTGTCTCAGAATTATATGGAATTTCAGGAAAACGCTGCAAAGAAAGAAGCTTAACAATATGCAAATTTGCCTGGTCAGAACATTATAAGTAGGAGATCGAGTAAGAAGTCCAAAATGGTTCAGGGACGTTTTCAAAAATATCGCAGGGAAGGAGATATTGTCCAGTGAGACAATTCAAATTTGGACATTACATGATGAAGGAATGAAATTAAGCGAAAGTTCAATACAGTTAAAAAGTTTTTTACTTATAACATTTTAAGTGGAAACAAAGCATCCACCTTGGAAGCACACACACAAACAGGACACTGTAATAACATTTCTCCCTGAAGAAGTGATTGATCCAGAAACTCGCCGTTGGCTGTCGTATATCTGTATGAAAAATATGTTACTTGTAAAACACAAAAATATCAAAAAGTGGTGTTGAAAACAATACCACATATGATATATGAAATTTTTATAAAGAAACCTTTTATTGCAAACCACAAGCAAAAGCGAACAGAATAGGTCAAGAACCATAGGTCATGGAAGAATGAGTGGCTGCAGGTATTATTTATATGGTGATGAGAAAAAAATTTAACCTCGTTGGACAGGACAGTGCCAAATATTGCATGATTTCAGACACAACAAATGATAAACAGACGACAATATCACAAGTAAGCCCCTCCATTTTGTCATTTCTGGCTTTAATGGCCAAGGTTGTATCTGTCATCCAGATATCACGACGCATTAACATACCCAAAACTTTTAAAAGACAGTCTGCTTCCTGCTGCAGAAAAAATGGACAGTCCTGACTGAATTTTCCAACAGGAAAATGTGTCTATCCACAAAACAAGTTCAATAATGACATGGAGATCCAAAAATGTGGAATTATTTTTGCGGCAAGCCCATAGCCTAGATCTCAATTCCATTGAGAACCTCCAGGGTGTTTTAGTTTGTAGTGTCTACGCTAATTACAGGCCATTTGCAACTGTTAAAGAACCCGAAACAGAAATTATAAATTGTTGGTGTAATATTGACTGTACGATAATGCATGATTTAATAGACAGTATAACAGAATGAGTATTTCATATTATTAATTATGCACAATGTTCGATTAATTAGTAATCAGGCTTGAAATTTTTACATCATCATTTTTTTTACTTGTTTCCATATAATTATGGGACAGTTCCTTATGATTGGATTTCCAAAGACATCATACTATTTCACTTATACTTGTTATCACTATTCCTTGATGGTGTATGATATGCAGTTTCTTATAAAATGTGTCTTAACAATATAAATCTTTTTTATTTCCTTCGTTAAACTCTTTTTTTAATTACATTTCCACATAATTACGGGACAAGCTGTACCAACAATAAATAATGATATGACAGTGAAAAGTGGACATTTTTATCATGAACAGAATTTTTAATATTAAAATTACAATATGAATATACTTTTCCTTATAAAGAAGTTGAAAAGAAAAATCCCTTACTTCATCTGATCGAAAAGCTTGAAACGCATGGGTGGATTGCAATAGATTACCAATAGGAAGTAAGTTTGAACCAGTATACATTAAAATAAAGTAAAAAAATCCAGTTAAATAAAGACGTGGCATAGCAGGATTATCTTGCATCACTGAACCTAGTAAACAGGCAACTTTTTCAACTAAGGTAGGGTCAAATGTCAGTAGGAGCTAAAAAAAAAGAAAAAGCGAGACAAATTTTACAAAACAATTTATCATTACGTTATTCAAATCCATAAATATGCAATTTACATACACACATAATATACATTACTTAGAACAAGTTTAATTCTCACACAACAGTTGACCCAAACAGAAGTAACAGGAATATGGTTGGTTGGTTGTGTTTTTATGGTGCAAGGACAGCAAGGGTCATTCTGCACCAATCAAGGTGAGTAACAGGAATATAATTACTACAAAACGACATTACAGAAAAAGTTGATATATTTGAAGTATGCATTTTTCTAGTTCTCTCCAAAATATGTATGATCGATAAACACAGTACGAACACAGTATAAACATGTATGATCGATAAACACATTCCTCCATATAATGAATTTCCATATAGCGAAGTTTTGGTAAATCCCCATGGTCATTACACATGAAAGTGCTTCTATATAGTGAAATAAATTTCTATATAATGAAATTTTTAATGACCAAAACAGAAAATCAAGTGGTCACGTCAGTGACATCGGGTTCCCTCATACCATGAGAACACAATATGGTTTTAAGGTAAGTGGCAAACGAAGAGAATGGGGCACATCTAATGGATTTTAAACTCCCTAATAAAGAGTTTTCCTAAGCACACATATCTGTATCTGATTGCCCCATACAGTGCAAAGCTGTTAGACTAGAAGCAGGCCCTAATTGTCCTTGAATACACTGTATTGTTTGAATAGTAGTACTTGTTGCCCTTTTTTGCTTGTTTGATTACCAGAAATCCAGACTTTACAAATTTCCCACAGGGGTGTTAACACTTTTATGATGAATCAACGTCACCATTTGTTGTGCAGTAGGATATTAAGAGGTTTTTTTTTACAAAAGCATGAACATGTATGAAAGAAGCATTAAATACATTTTCATTTTAAGGTAAGAATTGTTCAGATCATTTTTTTATATGTATGTATATTTCACTCTTAAAACATCTTTTTTAAGTGGTTGAGTGTTATTTATGAGAAACAGTTATTAACTGAAAAACGTGATTTAATTGTGGTATCATATTGCCCTGCTGTGGATCATGAATGCATTGTTTCCACATAGCAAATTTTCTACATAACTACTTTTTTTCATGGAACCATCCATTTCGTGATATGGAGGTTCTACTGCATTTTTGAGTGTATGTGTGTGACAGTGACTTGTGAAAGATCATACAGTTCCCTCACTTTCCAATAGTCCTTCCTTTTTCTTCTGCTGAAATTTTAATATATGTTTATTAATTAATGCCATGCAAAAGTATGATCTATCATGATAAAAATATGAACTTTTATGTACACATTGCCAGTAAATCGTGAACACATATCCAAAACGCAGAAAATATTACGAACATTAGTTAAAAATACATTTTTTCCTAGAACATAAGGAAAGAATCCTGGCATACGACTTGTATGCAAGTACGGTAGATATAATGGTAAATCCAAAATAAATATTTTAAACTCCACTGACAATAGAAAATATTTTTGACACCCACATTTTTTTTAGCTCAAATTAGAGCTTTATGTATAGAAGATAAAGAGACAGTGCACTGGCCCAGAGTCGAACAGAGGACCCTCCTCGCATGAACACGAGTGCCTTCACCTAGTTGGCCATCAAGGCACAGGACCGAGGCTCTTTCTCTCTTCGTATGTAAGTTTTGTAAGATGTTATAATTCTCAAGGTTAATACAATTACCAAATAATCAAGACACAAAGCCAACAGAGCATGTTCTTATTGTATTTTTTTTTTAAATTGAAATAGAGATAATATTTTTGACACCCATGCTTTTACTGATAATATTCTAAAAATAATGACTCATAAGTTGTATTCCTGGTTACTTCTAAATTTAAGCATAGCTAGTTGCAAAGATAAACACAAAATTTTTTATAAGTTCTTGTATGGATAAAAAAAAATTACCATTGAAGAATACTTGTTTCATACGCTGTTTTACGTTTTCACTGTCATGTAATGGTAATTTACTATTACTTGCCAGGTAAGTATTCACCTGAGTCCTCCGAGGCTCACCCATAGAGTAATGATAATAGAAACTACTACATTTTAAATATTTAGTGTTCAGTGTGGCATCAGCTCACTGAATATAGGGTTGGCGAGCGAGCAGCAATAATGGGTAACAGTGGCAGTGGCTGTAAGGTAGCGATTATGTAAGCACTTTGCTTCGGCTGGCTGGTTCCAGTCGTGGGCTAAGAGAGCTCTGGTTGTGTGGAATGTGTCGAAACTCGGTAAGCACTTATCAGTTTAGTTGCAAGTTAATCGTTCCTGGTCCTAATGTATGCCTAGAAAGATATGACTTGATTTCTTTTGAAGTATGAGCTATTTACTTTATGACTGTTCATGGAATGCCAATTGTAAAGATTCTGCTGAACTTCGTTCCATCGGGGAAGCAAGTCGTCGGTAGCCTAGTCGACGTTTCTCTATTTGACACTCATAGTGAAGGACTGGTGGCTGTTTGCACCCTAAGGAAGTAATTGTATGTGTGCTGGCTGGACTATCCTACGAACTGGGTTTATACCAAGGTCAGGACTGAGAGAGCTACATTTGCAACGATAAGTACTTTATTTATTAACTTTATTAAGTGGGATTTCGGGTGAACCGTTAGGGCTTTCATGATTCTTAGTTATTGTGCAGTATGTTTTAAGTTAGTATTTTAATACAAACGTAGAAACTGTGCTGAATTAGTGTATGTGATTTTCGGTTAACCTTAAAATTGAGTAGCTTGGTACTAATTTAGCATAAAGGGTTTGTAGATACGTATAATTAATTTTTAATGTAGGAAGATTGGTATACTTTTAGGTATCTGTTGCGAGGAATCTTGCCTAAGTTTGTGGTCGGATTAACCGTTACTGCTGAGTCCTTAGCTCCTGTTCGATAGGCTTTGGGCTTGGAGGCCTTGGGACTCCACGTTACGATAACCCGATATTGCTCAGAAGATATTTTTGTTGGAAGCCACATAACCATTGTTAAGAATTGCTTTGTTATATTTAAGAAATTGCCAAAATAAAAGTTGATGAATCTGTCAGTTGATTGATTAATGATTTATGTTTGATTGGCGGCTTGGTAATTACTGATTTCCGCTAATCGGAAATGGCCTGTAAATGATAACATGTATGTGATGTTTTATGATGAATAGAATGCTATAGTCGAGGTAAAAAGCACCTTACAGCCAGGTCCCATATTTTTCACATTAGACTCAATAACCCTTTTAATTAAAGGGAAGTAAGGGGGAGGAGATGATATGTGTCTTGTAATAATAAATATTAACACAATATCTTTACAATACAGTGAATTGAGAAGTATGCAAGTAATTATTATTGCTAAAGATTTACTTGAACAAGGTGGGGTAGACAAACAGCTTCAGATAGCAATCTTTTAGCTCTTGGTAAAGGACGAATAACAGCACCATCAACATCACTAAAATTAAAAATAAACCAATAATTATGAAGAAAAATGTGACACACAGTAGACTCCCTCTTAATCAGTTCTGCTTTAACCGTCACACTCTATACACTTGGACGGAAGGGCCAGTCATTCACTCGCTTTAATTTTTGCTATAGTTTTTAAAACAATGTTATATCAGTTTGCTGCCATATGCCATTTTTTGATTAAATACTAAAAGTTTTTATCCTATTTAATAGTCAGTTCACATCCCAGTTTTACCACTTCTTTTCCATTATTAGCTCACTTTTCAGACTAACTGGCCAGGGTCCTAAACCTGTCATGGCTAGCTAAGAGGGAATCTACTGTTAAAGAAAATCCATCTACTTCCCTTACATTTATGATATTTCCTGTTACCAGAGCATTCCATAGTTTACAATGCAATCAAACAATGTCTGGACTTACCGACTTGGAAAATAGTTGCAGATTTTAACCAGCATCTTCAAAATTTCATTAGCAAGTTCACTTTCATTTATTAAAGGATTTCCAGTCGCCATTAAACACCATTTTAATTGTGGTATGCTTTGAATTGGCCTCCAGCCATCCATACCTTGTGCCCAACATTTTGTTTTTGGAGTAAGAACACCATCTGTCCATAAATCTTTCATCTTATAAGAAAGGTTTAAATATTTAGGTATGTTAAGCAGTAAATTTACTCGTTTATTATATTATCATATTCTACATGAACAGCTACAAAGATTAGTACATGGAAAAGTAATATTACGAGCGAGACACAGTTGTTAAATATGAATTAATGTAATATGTAACAGACGTCAAAAAATGATTAAAGATTACTATACAAATTATATTTCAAATCAACTTCCATTTCCATAAAAACAGGCAACTTTAATAATATTAATAAAAGATGATGTAGTACAATTTATTCAGATAATTTAAATACACAAAACACCAACCTGAAACACAATAATAATAATAATGTTTATTTGTCACAAGGGATACATATTGCATACAGTCTTGAAATTCAATTTAAATATAACAGCAAATTTCACAAAGTATAGACAAGACAAGTTGCATTTCCTGTGACGGGTCCCCAGTAAAAATTATAAAATTTAACCGGCTGAGGACCCTATTAATCCGCTGGCGCACAAACTCCGTTTAATAAGTATACAATTAATTTCTTTTTAAACTGTCTAATGTCAATATCTTTCAGATTATTTGGCAATTCACATTCCAAAGCTTTATTCCCATATATTCAATTCCTTTCTATACATTTCTGTTCTAACCTTTGGTAGTCTAATTTGGTTGCCGCTTCTTAAAATTCTGTTATCATTATATTAGATATCAATATTGCCTCAAAGTTTTTCTTCTTTTATCCTTTCATACATTAGTTTTAGTTTGCAATATTACGTTAATTGGTAATATACCATATTTTACAAATAATAGATTATAATTTCTACTAGTGTTTTGTCTTATGGTTTTCAAAAATTTAGTTTCCAGTGATTTAACCACCTTTGTGTTGTTCTTATTCAGATTTCCCCAAAGACAATTGCAATAAAATAGGTGACCATATAAAAAAGGATAGTATAGACTAAATAACATAGCTTTAGGAACTGCACGTGACAATTTCTTTATAATTCTTGTTCCCGAACTGATTTTTTTTTTAATTTTATCTAATTCCTTCAATTTATCTTTTTTTTTTTTTCCCCCCATATGATTACTTCTAAACCAAAGTTCATATTTTCCAATTTCTTCCTGTCCAGTTTTTATCAGTTATACATTATTTCCTCTTATAAATACACTAGTATCATTTGCATACATTAATGTACCTTTGTCTGATACATGCATAATATCATTAATATACAGTAAAAACAATAGGGGACCGAGGATTAATCCCTGAGGAACATCATGGCTGTTTCCAATGAATCAGGTTTTATATTGTTCACAAAAACAAATTGTTTCCTTCAATGGGTGCCCATATGGGGGCAGAGAAGCTCAAACACCCCTAAATGTTCAAAAATTTTATTTGCCTAATTCTGCTATGCATTTAGTTTCAAAGGTTTTACAAGTAGATTTTAAAATAAGATACTTTTTAGCTCATTACTAATTGTCAAGCAGTATCAATTATTTTTGTAGCATTTTAGTATCTTGTACATTCACTAAACTTTTTGACAGCCTTGAGAAGAAGGTAATTTTTTCAGCCCCCTCCCTAGAATTACTCATATGGGTGCTCAAGTTTCCTTCCCTATAGGTAATCCTTCAATATCTTATTTTCCCTGTTAATTATGTCAAATGCTTTGCTCAAATGAAAAAAAAATCAACGTCTATATGACCAATGTCTAAAGATCTTTGTATTTCCGTTGCCACATTTAACAATGCGATTTCTGTTGATTTGCCTTTCATGAAACCATGTTGACAATTATCCAAAATATTAAATCTTTTGATAAATTCGGCTAGTCTGTTATATATTAGTCGTTCGAAGATTTTGGCAAATACTGACAAGATTGAAATTAATTTGATTTTAAATCCTTTTTACCTTTTTTAAATATTGGGATTATTTTTTATATTTTTCACTCTTTCAGTATATATTTCAGGTATTTTTAACTTTTTCCAGCTAAATTATTTCATTGTAAATTGTTAGCAGAGGTGAACAAAACATTTCAGTATTTACTTTCACCAATTTAGCTCTTATTTCATCTTTACCAGCTTTGTTAATATCCAATGGTTGCATTATTTTATTCGAATTCATTATTTCTTTAACAAATGTCATGTTACAGTGTTCATTTTTTAAGTACAAATTATAGTCCACTTCGTTATATTCGTTTCTATCCATTTCTGTATCTACTATGCCTACATAATACTCATTGATAAATCTTGCCACAGAAAGAAAAGCTACAATTCAAGTAAAAAATATAGAAATGATTTTTCAAGATTAATGCAATTTAAGAGCATCAAATACAACTTAAAACTATTTATTAGATTACTACATAAATATTTCAGTTAATTGTTTACAATGCACGTCATTATTATACATATAAGTAGGTGTCTGTGGATGTATATATATCTCACAATTTCCTGCACAGAAAATATAAAAGTATGCTAGTATATAATTAAAGTTTAATGGACAAAGGAAAAACATGAAGTAAAATAGTATGGGAGAAGTTGAACATTTTGTTTGTTGGGAAGGCTAAATCCAGGAAGTAAAATAGTATTAGCAGAGGATATATTATAGTATTATTATAGGCATTAGGTATAGTATTAGTTACAGGATGCATATTACATACACACACCCTGTCAAATAAATACTGGGAATCTTTTATTTAAAAAACCTGTGTAAAAGGTATGAAAAAATTGTTTTTGCTGTAAATTGGTACCAATGTACCTAATAGTTACATGGAGTTTTGGAACAATCTGTCAACCAGTTTTTCACAGTTGTTGGTTAGGTTAGTTGACCTAAAGTGTGCTCTGCATTTTTTTTAAAAATGGATAAAAATATGGAAAGGGTTTGTCTCAAATTTTGTGATGTAACAAAATTTCTTGTTCTGAATGATTGAAAACACTGGAGAAGATCTACAGTGAGTCAGTTTTATAAAAAACAGGACATTCAAAAACAAAGCATTCAAAGAAGGCCAAGAAGTGGTTGAAGACTCGTCTCATTTTAGTCGACTTTCAACATCTTCAGTTAACGAAAACATCAACAAAGTGAAATAAATAGTGATGGAAAATCATTATTCAAGCTTAGAGAGAGATGGCTTAGGGTTTGAACATGTCTCAAGGATCCATTCATACCATTTTAGTTATCGTGTTGGGAATAAGACACATTGTGACATGGCTTGTTCCGAAGGGGTTGAATTTTCAAAAAAGCACCACAAACTAAGTTGCTGAAGACATGCTTGAATAAGCCAATTCAGACTCTACATTGATGAAATGCACCATAACAAGTTATAAGACGTGGGTTCATGAAATTAACATGCAAACTAGCCAACAAGCTTTGGAATGACCCCTCGATAACAAGCCGAAACTGAAAAACACACATTTAAGTTGCTAAAAAATTACCCATGTTGATGGGTTTCATCGACTATTGTGGTGTTGTTCATTCAAAATTCCTTTGGGAGGGATGAATTAGCAGTGAACAATATTATCTACATGTTATGAGGCATTTAAGAGAGAATGCTTGTTGGAAAAGGCCCGATTTGTAGAACAATTATTCTTGGATTTTGCACCAAGATAATGCACCATCCCCCAACATTAACCCTTGTATGCAAATTTTTTTACCAAAAACTCAAAAAATGTCATTGAACAAGCACCATATTCACCAGGTATAGCTCTGTGTGACTTTGTTTTGTTTCCCAAACCCAAATTGACACTTTGTGGGAAACATTGAGTCCATTGAAGCCATAAAACAACATTAGCAGAAGGAGTTGGTGGCTATAACAGAAAGTGTCAGTAAAAAATGCTTCAATGACTGGATTATTCATTGGCATAAGTATATTACATCAAATGGGGCTTATTTTGAGAGCAACAAAATAAATTTAGATGGTTGAACTAATATTTGTATTTTACTGAACAATTGCCAGTATTTATTTGACAGAATGTACACAGGGCTCAACAAATCCAGCCCTACATTCAATTCTGGAAAATAGATCCTAAAGGTTCCTGAGGTGTTTTTTTTTTTAGACAGGCGGAATATCATTGGGAATGAAGATATTAAAACAATTAATGGGAATTATATAACAAAACTGGAGAAAATATATCAAAAGCTATTAAATGCAGAAAACATGCCAAAGGGAGATCATATGGTAACAAAGAAATTAAAAAATCTGAGCTAAAACTAAAAACTGGAATGAAGTACAAAGTAGCAAGGAAGAAATTTACACATAAAGGGTAATACATTGGTAAAATAACAAATGAAATAGATTATCCACGCTTTCAGAAGTGTTAGCAGCAGTCCTTCATCAGGAGTAAAGCATTAGTAATACATTACTCCTAATGAAGGACTGACGTCGGCATGTTTGAAAACTTTAATGGTCCATTTTATTGAAATTTTACCAATGTTTAACCCTTTGCATGCAAAAAAAGGAAAGTGAATAGTGAATTAAAATTACTTGCATATCTTACATCTTCCGATATGTGTCATACACATTAAGAGACAAAGTTTAATAGGATTTTCATATCATTGTACATTTACATACAACCAAGGTTTCCCCCATCTGTGTATTTGTATAACTTAAAATATTGATTAGTGTTATTTTTGTCTTGTTCTGTAAATGTTATGTCACTTGACAAGCAAGTAAGAAGATATGGGTTCAGCTTCCATCAGGCACTGAAAAATCGATCTTTTCTTTGTGGGTACTAGGCATCCATTATTTTTTCTTTGTGAGTAAAGGGAAGTGTCACATAACGTATCATGTCATCTTGCACTAGTATGTCTAGCTTTTTGGAGGTGCAATACGGTTAGATATAATTTTAATAGATGATAATGAATGCTCATATACAGCTGCAATGGCATACAGAGTTCAAGAATGTCAGGCGCTTGAATTGTCCATGCTATTCCTCGAATTTAAACCTGATCAAGCATCCACAGAATATACTTGGCCAACACACCACAGAGAGTTAATATGTGCCTCGAAGGTCCATCTAAAGTTCATCTTTCCTAAGTTCTTCGTACATAAAACTGGGAATATAAAAAAGTTTGAAAACCAACAGAACTTATTTAAACCATCTGAGATTCGACAACAACATTGTTCTTTTCATTAAAGACCTAGAAGCACTACAAAGTTTCATTGATGATCTGAGAATGAAAGAAGGAACATTCGGCCTAAAATTCAATCTGAAAAAAGTATGATTATATGTAGTAAGTTCTTGCGAACTAAGAAAATTTTAATTTCTGGGGAAGAAAAAAAAAGTCATTATATATACCTTGACCAACAGATTACAATAGAAGACTGTAGCTGGACTAAGGAACAAACGAAAGTTTACTATATTATTAAGAAAGCAAAAGTCTGAAGTAGGGGGCTATACAGCTAAAATAACTAACAACAGATGGTCCAATAGAGTCCTGGACTGGATTCAACTGGACATTACGAACCCAAGGAAAAGGCCAAAGATGAGATGGATTGATGTAATTATTATATATACTGGACCAAATTGGCATAAAAAATTCAAAATGATGCACAGTATTTTAAAATACTAGAATAAACTCGTTTTTAAACATCATCTACCAAAGCGGGTTTAAAATGAAGAAAAACTCAAATATTTTCATTTTATTGCATTATAAACATTTGATATGACTTCCATGAGTCAAGCAGACAATGTCCAGACAATAGTTCTTGCCAAACTCGTTTCAGCATGTTTGGTTCACCCATTCTACCAGCTTTCGAATGAGCCTACAACAAACCATATCAGTATTCTAGTTCAGGAGAAATTTAGCTTTTTGTGTACAATACATCACTGAAATTGAACTGGGAACTACGTGTGCAGAACATTGTGAGATGAAAAAATTTAAATTACATTTGCTAAAAGAAGATAGTATAGCTTTTTAAAGACAGGTTAGAAAGAAAAATTTCTTTAGGAAGAGAAAATACTCTTGAGGGAAAATACATTTTCCTGAAAAATTGCCTGTAAGAAATTGCAATGGAGATTTTAGGTTTAGAGGAGAAAAGAAATACAGGACCACCACAGTGGCTTGTTGAAGAACTAAGAAAATGATCAACAACAACAAAAAAAAGGGCTTACTTTAATTGGCTATCTACTAAAAGGGCTGAAGATTGGACATCTCATAAACAAATCAATACGGAAGTCAAGAAAAGAACGTTGGAAAAGAAAAATAATAGTTGGAAGCAAAGATGTATAAAAACTGATAACAGAATGGGATATAATTGATGCAAAGCAGGTTGGGACATCATTAAAACTCTTAGGAAACCCTTCAAAGAAAACTTTCCCATCAAAAACATTGAGTCAAACAAATGGACTAAGTATTTTAAACATCTCCTCTCAGAAAACCGTGTATAATTCAAAAGAACAAAAATTACGGAAAGCCAACATGCAATTGACATTAGTATTGAATTAAGCAACAATGAAGCAGCCTTAAAAACCATAAAAGAATAGTAAAGCTCCTGGTCCAGAGGGACTCCCCATGGAACTTTATAAATATGGCAGTACAAACTCCAAGGAGTTACTCAGGAGCATTATGCAGGACATTATTGAAGGGGAACCAATTCCAGAGGAAATTAGAGAAGCCTACATTTCACCTATATTTAAGAGAGGAGATAGAACAAAATGCACGAACTACAGAGGCAGTAGTGTATTACACCCAATTATCAGAATAGTAAGAAGAATTTTAAGGGACAAAACCGAAGAATTTGCAACTAATGAGGAACAGAGTGGTTTTACAAAAGGGTAATCATGTATATACAATATCTTCATAATTAGACAGTTACTTGAGAAAAATAGAGAACATAAAGAGGTTACATATGGCCTTCATTGATTTGGAAAAGGAATGCGTTGATGTCCCACATGCAATGCTTGGGAAATATTTGGAAAATTCTGGCATCAACAGGAATATCATTCTCCCAATAGATCATTTATACAGGCAAAGCTTTGTGAGAGTCAAAATAGGGATGAAAATTTCGGAGACTTTCCAAATTACTAAAGGGCTCAGACAGGGCTGCTGTATGTCACCCACACTTTTCAAAATATTTCTTCAGCATGCTGTTAATTGGAACAAGAAATGCAGAGGCATGGGAATTCCAATAGGGAATAATTCTTTACACTCACTTTTCTTTGCAGATAACCAGGTACTTTTTGCACAAGAAAGAGAAGACATAGAATATATGCTAAGAAAATTAAATAAGGAATATGGCAAAGAAGGAATGAAAATAATGAAAATCAACTTTAATAAAACTGAATATCTTGCAGTTGGGGATATTCATACAAAGGAATTAGAGGTTGGGGACAAAAAAAAATTAAATAAGCTGTAAATTTAAATATTTGGGATCCATAATGGAAGAAGTAATTATAAGGACATAAAGAACAGAATCTGTCTTGCTAGACAGGTAATTCACAGTCTAACACCCAGTGATCTGGAACCTAGAGATTTCCCTGAAAGATAAAAAAATTAATTTTTAAAGCGATTATTGAAACTATTTTTACATATGCCAGTGAAACCTGGGCTATAACAAATAAATCAGTGAAAAATATTAAAGCTGTAGAGATGGACTTTTGGCATAGATGTTGTAAAAAAACCAAGACTAGACAAAGTGAGAAATGACACCATTCTGAGGTTAGTGGAAAAGAATAAAACCACTGAAGAAAAGATCCAACGAAAGGCCCTTAGATGGTTTGGACACGTAATGAGAATCAGTGATGAAAGATGGCCAAAAAAGTTGTTGCAGTATGAGCCAGGGGGGGGGGGGAAGAAAAAGAGGAAGACCATGTAAAACATGGTTGGCAGGGAGAAAAGAGGCAATGTAAGATATTATTACCCTTCACAGGAATAACACAATTGCCAAATAATAGTCACCACATAAAGATACTGGGGCAAGTTTTTTGTGAGTTTTTCATGGGGGATTTTTTTTCCTTCTCCTAAACAAAAATAGCTCCAGATTGAGCTAATAGCATGTAGGTGTCAAATTTATTAGTAATACAAAATCCCTCACAAAAAAAAAAAATCACAAAAAACTTGCGATGATAACTTTGTGTGTTGACCATTATTTGGCAATTGTGTTATCCCTGTGAAGGGTAATAATATCTTACATCTTAATATACGGAGAAAAAAGCGTTTTTTCTTGTTCTCATTCGTCTAGTAGGTCAAGACACCGCGGGCTCAACGCGGGGACCCTGGTTCGAATCCAGGATGAGGACGGCGTCTCTTTTTCTCCTAAACAAAAATAGCTCTAGATTGAGCTAATAATACGTGGGTGTCAAATTTATTAGTAATAAAGGAGGCAATGGAAAAAAGGAACATTGTTGCAGACACTTGGAGGAATACAAACCAAAGGAAGAAATGCATTGCACGATGGAGGGTACATCCAAATGGGGAAGGGCCTTGTAAACTGAACTGAATTTTTAAGGACAACCCTAATATATATGTATTACAAAAATTTTAAGAATTAATTTTGGAGTGAGTGTAAATGGGAGAACTATTATATAATATGAATTTAAGTAAGTATTTAAAAACAATATATTCCATCCCCATTCATGAGAATTCATACTACAAAATAAATACTAATCACATAATTAGTCTGTATGTAATAATCATACATCCATCAGCAAAGACCATCCCAATACTAGGTAATTCAATTGAGAATGCCTTACTTTCAAAACTTTATAATGAGGGAGAAAAGGTACATAATAGATAGGCTGATTAATTACAACACAGAGATTGGTTAAATGATGGCATAATACAAATAATGAAATGCTTCATAAAAATGTCACTTACTTCTCCAAAACTGTAAGGGCCATTGCGCTCCTTTCCCTCATTTTGGTAAAACCATTCTTTCTCAGTTTCAATCATCATCTCCGGTGATGCTTCTATCACATTAGTCTAGCAAATGTAATAAGTTTCCATGTTTAATATGCCTATAGTTTATTCTTTAACAGAAAATCAACATAAAATAAGATGTAAGGAAACTGTGTTTATAATTAGAACAACAGAAATTAATTTATTTTTTTTAATACAGGGTGTCTACCCAAATTCTATTTCAAACTTCCCTGACTTTTCCAGGTTTCCAGACCAAATGTTAATCGATTACCAGTTACTAATTACAGTAAACAACACACAAGGCACTCAAATATGCGCAATCAAAATAAGTTTCAAGGCCATTAAATCGATTAATGCAAACCCCAAAGCCATTTATAACTCAATTAAAGTGAATTTACAAATTCAAAAGCTGTATTAAAAAGTGTATTTCTTTACACTAAAAACTTGCACTAATTAAATATTTACAGCAACATTTCCATTTGGCCCTTTTTGAGTTCATTATAAAAGAGTTTAACTATATAATCGCAAAGCTGATGCTTCATCTTCTATTTCATTTAAAATGTGTATGACTATATATAAGGCAAAGGAGATTGGTATGATCAAAATCCCTTACAAATTAAATAATTTAGCTAAAAACACTTTTTGTTTTTCAAGTTTTAGTTACATATTTGGCAAACATTCTTCTGAAAAATATATAGGCTTAATAATTTTATATAAATTATATTAGTTTTGGTGCAAAATGGTAACTTTTGGAAGAAGTTTAGTCAAAAGTACAAGTTTTTCAAAATTTTCAGTAGGTAATGTGGTATGAAAAGCACAGTTCAGGAAAATTATTTTAATAAGTTATTTATTATAACAATGACTTTCAAATTTCCCTGACTTTGGCCTTTGTATTTCAAATTTCCCTGATTTTTCCAGTCAGAAAAAACTTCCCTGACTTTTCCAGGTATTCCAGATGAGTAGACACCCTGGTAATATCCATTTTACATAACATTTATATAGATAAAAAATGAGCTTAAACTTTCTTTGCATCCCAGGCAAACAGCCATAGTTCGATTATAATAAACGCTAAATTTCTTTATTCTAAATCAATGACTTTTCAATACCCCTTAGCACCCCACACTCTCTCAATGAAATTAAACATATAGGTATCACTTTCAAAATAACAAAATGCAAGAAGTAAAATATTCTATTGTGTGTTCACAAAGATGTTTAATACATATAAATTAGTGTACATAAACTGTCAGTGATTACAAGACAATTTGAACATATATACGAAGGTTGTATATATAAAGTAGTAGCAAAATAAGCAGGGAAGTAGCACAAGTCTGGATGGTGTCCTGCAGAATTTCTTGCCAAATTGTCTCCAACTGTCGGGCTAAATCGTCAACATTCCTGGATGGTTGCAATCGCCTTCCCATAGCGTCCCAAATGTGCTCTATGGGAGAGAGATCAGGAGACCTAGCTTGCCAAGGAAGTGTTGGGCAAGCTTGAAGACAATTCATAGCAACACGTGCCGTGTGCGGCCGGGCATTGTCTTGTTGAAACGTAAGTCCAGGGTGTCGCAAAAGGAACGGTAACACAACCGGTCGTAGAATGTCGTCTACGTACCGCTGTGCTGTAAGTGTGCCAGAAATGACCACCAAAGGGGTCCGGCTATCAAAGGAGATGGCACCCCCTGACCATAACGCCCTGTTGTGGGCATGTGTGGCGTGCGATAGTAAGGGCAGGATCCCCACGCTGCCCTGGACGTCTCCAGACACGTCTGCAGTTGTCGTCAGGACACAGTTGGAAACGGGACTCGTCACTAAAGACTATACGTCCCCAGTCAGCGCAGTTCCAAGTTGATCGAGCCCGGCACCACTGTAATCGGACTTGACGGTGTAAAGGCGTGAGAGGTAAGCGGCGTAACGGTCAGCGCGAGCGTAAATTCCGCTCTCTCAGTCGTCTGCAGAGGGTCATGTTGGACACATGTGTGCGGGCCACACGTTGGATAGTTGATAACGACGAATCCGGTGCTGTGACAGCTGCTCTGACAATCGCTCTGTCTTCCCGTTCTGTTGTGGCCCTAGGTCGACCGCTGCCATCCCGACGCTGACATCTGCCGTTGTTGACCCACTCTTGCCAGCACCGTCCAATCGCCGCATCACTTCGACCCACATGTCCAGCGATTCTTCGATCCTTTTGGCGAGGCATTGTTACAGTCGACGTAAGATATCCACAGTCAAAATGCAACAGAAATTTTGACCACATATTGAGAATCGCTCCTTATATACACCTGCTGAATGCGCAGTTCCGATGCGCTGAAGTTCCCGCTATTCATTCATCGGACTTCTTGGTGCGTCGATTTTTTTTGTTATAGAGTGTATATAATTTTATTTTTTACAAGAGAAAAATTTTTTTCATTACAAACGTACAAAAGAAAAGGAAAAGAAAATATAACTACCATTAATTGAATAATGTTGTTGTTCATTAATTTAGTGTTTCTCAATGGCTGGGTGCTGGCATCAACTATAATGGACCATGGGAGATCGTCATGGAATTTACCATTTTAGTTTTCAGAGCATTTTTCATGAGTAAATATTTTACAGTGGAGGTTATTCTCAAGAGAATAATATTCACAAATGTGTGAAAAATCTCAGACCCAGAGAACCTAAATAACTTTCGGGTAGAAAACGTCCATAATCAAGTCGCATATTTTTAGACATGGAAATATTCACGAATATGATCGGGAATTTTCAAACATCAAAATCTTTCGATTTGTAAATAAAGAAATCAATTTTTAATGAGATAGAGACATAAAAATATATATATATATAGATCGAGCAAAATTTAATGATGTGGTGTGACCCAAAGAAACTACAACATGCTACATGATTTCATTAGTTCAGTGATTGATAATTTAAATGTAATTTTATATTCTTCAACATGCTATATCGAATACATAAGGTAGGTACCTCAGGGAGGTTTTATATATATATTTTACAGTTTAAAATTACTTTTCCCAAAACTTGTATAGAAAAATGTTATTTTAATTTAATGCGCTCATTGGATATTCAGTACTCTTATATATGTATATACACAGTAGAACCTCCATATAATGAACTTCCGTATAGCAAAATTCTCTACACAGGGTGTCCCAAAAATCTTGACTTAGCAGTATGAATTTCCCTCATCCCGACATGTACCTATTGCTCCCTTCAAAAAGTGTTGCTAGTCAGTTATTTTGGACTTTGATATCTCTGGTTCTTTTATCCACTAGAATGCTGAAATTTTGTATATTGACCTATTGGATTATGGGGCACATTTCACTTATTGGAAATTTTTGTGTACGGGGACTGTATAAAAACTTAAATTTTGTATTTCTTCAAAAAATAATCCTTGGCAATTTTAGTCCAATTAAATTTCATAATATTTGGCATCTTTTTTACACCACTTTCCAATTTAATATGCCTGTCTAGGATCAACAGTTAAAGAATTAGATGGGTGGTCAAGGTTTTTGGGATACCCTGTATAGTGAAGGTTTGGTAAATCCCCATAGTGATAACGAAATTTTTAATGCCAAAACAGAAAATCGAGTGATCACGTCAGCTACGTTGGGTTCCTTAATACCGTGGGAATACAATACGGTTTTAAGATACGTGGCAAACAAACAGAATGAGGCACATCTAAGGGATTTTAAAATCCCTAATAAAAAGTTTTCCTAAACACACGCACACCTGTATCTGGTTGCCCCATATGGTGCGAAGCTGCTAGGCTTGGAACAGGTCCCAATTGTCCTTGAATCCACTGTATTGTTTGAATAGTAGTATTTGTCGCGCTTTTTTGCTCGGTTGATTACCAGAAATCCAGACCTTGCAAATTTCCCACAGGGGTGCTAACACTTGTATGATGAATCAACACCGCCATTTGTTGTGCAGCAGGATGTTAGAAATTTTTCTACAAAAGCATGAATGTGTATGGAAGAAGCATTAAATACCTTTCCATTTTAAGGAAAGAATTGTTCAACTATTTTTTTTTTTATACGCATGTATATTTGACACTTAAAACGTCCATTTTTAAATGGTTGAATGTTATTTATGAGAAACAGTCGTTAACTGAAAAATAGGATTTTAATTGTGGTATCATATTGCCCTGTCCTAGTTCATGTATACATTGTTTCCACATAGCGAATTTTCTGCATAACAAATTTTTTTTATGGAACCGTCCATTTCGTTATATGGAGGTTCTACTGTATGTATGTATATATATATAATTATTTATAAGAAAAAAATTTTATACTCATTATTATATAGAATTCATGAATAGAAAAGCATGAATAGGTATGAAAAAAAGCATTAAATACGTTTTCATTTTAAGATAAGAATTGTTCAACTCTTTTTATATGCATGTATATTTCACACTTAAAAACATCTATTTTTAAATGGTTGAATGTTATTTATGAGAAACAGTCGTTTACTGAAAAGCGGGATTTTAATTGTGGTATCATATTGTAATACCCTGGTTCATGAATACATCGTTTCCACATAGCGAATTTCCTATATAACGAATTTTTTTTTATGGAACCGTCGATTTCATTATATGGAGGTTCCACTGTACATATATTATACGTACATTATACATCCCAGTGGAATAGCAACTTTCGGCTTGGAAAGTCGATTTTTTTTTTATAGTAAACGGGTGTAACCCTGTTAGGAAATCAGTATTTTAACTCTGAAAACTAAATATATAAATGAAAAAAGTGGCAGGCATATAATATTTAATTTAAGGAAGATGTAGAGAAAAGAAAGAATAACGGACATTTAGAGAAAAACTTACATTAATTTTTAATGATCTGGACACAAATCAGTTTAAAAGGTAGAATATTTTCTTAACATCGCAACTTGAATCTCTGCAGAAAAATTTACTCATTCATCATATTGTGATCTGAGAAGTCCCAGTACTGCTGAAAAATCTGAAGTTGCCAAAGGGCAGTTGCCATTAGCGTAACACTATGATTTTTGCCAGAGATGTGTTTCAAGATTTGGTGAGATGTTACCAAATCTAGTAGCTTGAACTGACTAATCATCACCAGATTTAAAAATTGTTATGGTTGTATGGGTTTGGAGAAACTATAACAACTCGCTTGGAACAAAGTTTTAATCATCTAAACACAGACATGGTAGAATCATCTAGGCTCTTGAAAACCTTGATAGGATAATGCCTTTGGTTAGGTCATGGTTAGGATTATTTAATGTTTTCTAGGAACAGTGGGAAAGAATCAATCTTCAATTATAAATACACGAGCACATATGTAAACTAGTTCAGTTGGCAGTTTCTTGTCAGTTAGAAGGCAGTGAAAGTTAAAAAGAGGAGGGAACTTCTCAAATGTATGTGGAAGCGATATCTTGAACTTGGGAAACCAGTGACAGCGAGATGTCAAATGAATTAAGAGAAACGTGAGAGATGAAATTTTTCTAATGTTAGAGTAATTTTGGCAGAATTCCCTGATTTTTTCAGAATAATAAAATTCCCTGCTAATTCCCTGATTTTCAGGTCTTGTAGCCAGGATGTACTGAATCTACTTGATGTACTGTGTCTACTTACACCTTAACAAGAAAGAATTTGGAAGTAGAACATAACTTAGATGGTAGAGCATTCAACAAGCAAACAGAAAGCCTTGGGTTCGTGTCACAGTGTGTGATCTCGTGCTCTTTTCTCTTATATTTATATGTAATTTTGAAATTAGCATATTTTACTTTTGTGAATTCTGGTTGCAATTTGAACAGGTTCATGATGTAAGAAATAAAAATATTTGCACTTCTTTGTCCATCTTAATATAGATATAATTTATTCAATATTTCAATCAATATAATTTTAACCTTTTCATCAAAATGGCTCTCTCAGTATATATACTACATGAAGTTAGTATTGCTGGCTTAGTGAGTTTTAGTTTGTGCTCTACAATGCAAGGACAGCAAAGGCCATGCTGCATCAGAACCTACAGTTTTCTGTGGAATCCAAACCTTTTAAGACCCCCTGAAGTATAATGAGCAGTTAATCAGTACGCATTATGTTTTTGACACTGTTGGTAGTCAAACACGGGTTGATAGCACCCAAGGTGAACATGTTACCACTGCACCTTCTGGATTAGTTGAGTAACAAACCTCACAGCTTAATTATACTTTTGACTTCTAAAACATAGTTTTAATTCTTCACTTAAGTGGGAAGTTAACACTACTTGTTCCCCTCTATCTCTGTGCATTTCTGTTCATGCATAGTAAAAAAAAAAGTCCATTTTTCAGTTTTATCAATTCTTCCTTTTTTCTTCTACCTTCACCGAGTCCTATTACATTCCATTTGGTCTTCCACACTTCTTCCAATTTCTAAAGTTTTGCTTCAGTAGCAAGCATCCATTATACATAGCCAAGTTTAATAACAAATATCAATCAGGGTCATTACAATTACATACCTGACAACATGTCAATTTCAAAATTCTTACTATTTTTAAAATGTGCATGCATCATCAGACAGTGTGTGAAATACATGCAGTATAACATGTCCAGAATTGAATGAGGTTCTATATTTTTCCTTATTATGCACAGATTACTAATAAATGTAGACTATATTAAACAGAAAAAAAAAATCAAGGTAATTTTCCAAAATGAAAATACATTATTTAATTAAACAGTTAAAAGCAACATATACTTAGCACTAAGAAAAACTATATGGCAACACCAGGCATATAAAACTAAAAGTATTGATTTATTACAATTATTTTATTTTATTATATATTAAATGTTCATAAGTAAATGATTTAGTCATTGCCAAAAATTTTTTATTGAATATTTGCCCATAGCAATGTCCTTTCTGCATATTTTTAGTTATCAAAATGTCTTCCAAGTTTTCATTGGATAAAGAGCTTCGAAATTCTGTTCTGTCTTTTTGTACACTGCAAACTATTCTTTTACGTTCTGCATTGTTGTGAGGAATCGTTAAAATACACAGCATGACACTAGAAATTCTGCTATATTTTAATGTGCCATAAGCTGATTTCAATTGGCCAAGAACATAGAACGCTTTTGATCCAAACTTGTCATTATTGCCAGATTGCTTAATCTGGTTCTTGAAAAAACTGACAAGCAGACTCTACTGTTCTAATAGTCGTTTCAGGCTTTTTCCTAATGAAAGCCACCTAGTGCACACATGTTTCAGAATTTTGTGGCCTTCAACATCATACAGTGACTGCAATTCTTTCAATTTTTCCTTCCTCTTGGCACTTCTCCATAAATAATAAAATATATCGACCAACATTTCATTAACTGCTACAGGGAGTGAGTTAGCTGCTTTTTCAGCAGCTAGATAGATGAGGTGACAAAGACAGCCCATCACTAGAAGTTCTTCGTTTTTGCTTTTCATAAAAGCTGAAATGCCGTTTTTATATCCTATCATCACAGGTGTGTTGCCTGTGCTAAGAGCAATGGTTTTTTTTTTTTATATCTATTTTTCTTGACTGCGAAGTATCAAGCATTAAGTTGTCAATATTTTGCTTAGAGGAATTTCAAGATAAAACAGGTACAGCTAGTAACGAATTCTCTATTTTGCCCTCCTTTGCATTAAAATATGTTACAACCACTGGATATAACTGTGAATCCGAGTCATTGTTCCCATCAGTCAAAATAGCAAATAGTGTATTCTGCAACAGACTCTCAAAAGTCTTATAGACAGATGCTATATTTCCTATAATTGCAGCTGTTTTTGTTCGACCAAAACCATACTTTCTTGCGGCATCAAATTTTGGAAACTTTTTTTTTTATGAGTGGTTCTACATGGTTGCGCAAATGGTAATTTTTTAAATCCTCTTTATCACCTTTTTTATGCAAAAGAATTACTGTTGCAGAATCCCATTGGTTTGGTATGTTACCACTGTTGAGGCATTTGGTAAAGAATTTTGCGAGTATGTCTTCTACATGTTCTCCAGCTTCTTTTAAGATATCTAATGTAATGCCATCATCGCCAGGGGATCTTCCTTTCTTCATACTTTTTATTGCAAATGCTACTTCTTCTTTTAAGATTTTAGGAGCTGTTCCTTCGACTATCTCAGAGTCTTCGTTTAATCCACTGTTACCCTCATACAGCTTTCTGTAGAATTCTTCAACTCTTCTAAGTATTTCTTCCCTATTTCTTGTTACAGTGCCATCCTCTCCTTTTAATGCAATGATGTGTTTCTTCCCAATAGACAAACTCCCTTTAACAACCCTAAGGCTCTTGTTGCTTTCAATGGCCTTCCTTACTAACTCACAATTGAATTTTCTTATATCTTCTTTCATGTTTTTGCGCAAAGTTTTGCAAAGTTCTACATACTCGATCTTGCGACTGGTATTTTGATTGTCCACCTTCATAAGTCTTCGCCTTTTCATGAGTTGTTTCGTCTTCTCAGATAATTTGCTATTCTGCTTTTTACATATTACACCACCAATTTCCCCAGCAGTTTCAATTATTGTCTTAACAATGTTTTCATTTGCTTCTGAGATGTCAACTTCTTCAATAAGTCCTTCCAGTGCAGAAAAGCGATTTTTTAATTCCAACTTGAATGCCTCGGTATTTTCTTTTAATTTCTTTAAATCCACCCTCTTACATACTTGTTTCCTAATGAGCTTCTGCCTTTCTAGTTTAGTATTTAAGTGCATTTTACATCTCACCATTCGATGATCACTTCCAGTATTAAATCTGTTCAGTACGCTGCAATCTTCAATAATTGATTTCTTGTTTGCCAGTATATAGTCAATTTCGCTGGTTCCTCCATTGGGGTGTTTCCATGTCCATTTTCTTTGTAGTTTCTTCTTAAAAAATGAATTCATGATAAGATTTTCAGCTTCGGCGAATTCGATGAGTCGATGGCCACGTTCATTCCTTTCCCCATATCCATATTTACCAACCGATGTCTCTCCTTGTTCCTGTTGTCCAATTCTTGCATTAAAATCTCCCATGATGAGCTTGATGTGTTGTTTCCCCTTGGTATGTAGCTGTTTGATTTCTTCATAGAATTCCTCAACCTCCTCATCGGTA
>QLNU02015360.1:191641698-191667942 GCA_006491805.2 Dysdera silvatica | reverse complement strand
TGAAAATTTTTCCTCACTTTTTCATTCTTAACGGAAATTAATAAGCTTTTTTTGGATGATAAATTTCAAAACAGGGAATATAAAGGTTTAAGTTACAGGCCTGATGTAGGCCTGAAAGAATATTATTTTCAACAAACAAAGTTAGAATATGATTGAATTAGTTAGTATGTACGATAAAAATCACTGAAAGCTCTAAAATAACATTAAATTCTGAGTCGTTAGTAGTTAGTAATGCATGGAAGGTAAGTTTAATCTGGCCTTTAGGTATATTAATAGCATAGAGGGTGTAGCTGTTCCCTACATGCCAAGATATCTATAGTAGCAAAAGGATTGATACTTTCCGTATATAGTATGGATTTAATTTTATAGAATTTACTATGTGTTAATTAACATAAATAAATCACCATACATTAATTACCATATGTATAGATTTAATTTTAAATGAAATTTTAAAATTGATTTTATGAAAATATGAATTACGTGTATATCTGACATACAAAGAATATGTTTGATAGTTTAGTTGATGAATATGACAAGAAGCGAAATTCAGTATTATGTTTTAATTTTATTAATGAAATTTAATTTAAAACAAACTTAATTTAATACAATACAATAAATGCATAAATTTCATGAATTAACGTAAATAAAAGCACAATAAATGTATAAGTTTCATGAATTAACATAAATAAAAAGCACAATAAAACATCACATGTACACATATTATTGTAGAGAAACTCGTTAAAGAAAAGAATCTAAAAAATATACTGATCTTAAAAGAATCACTCACAAAAATGACAGTTTCGCCCATCCTAACAGGAAATGTCTGACACTTTCAACCGAATGTTCCAGCACGCACGTCAGCAGCAGCAAAACAGTTAAAAACTTATTGCAAAATTCTTGTATTGATTTGATTTACAGTTGTAAACTCTTTAACTATGTTTTCTCAAAAAGTTCAGTTTTTACAATTATAACATTTGTGTGCTACATCATCAACATCGTCTCATGTATTCAGACACTATACTAAATTTGTGTGATTGCAATTCATGAATGTAAGTGAATTTGTACTTATTCTTTGGGGTTATAGGTCATAAAGCCCAAATTTTCGTAAACGGTGGCACCGATTTCTTTTTCTTTTTTTTTCCCAATGTGGTATGTGGAAGTGAACTTGCAGAATTTTAACTTTGTAGTGAAATGTAACTTTATGTAAGATATTATTACCCTTCACAGGGATAACACAATTGCCAAATAATGGTCAACACAGAAAAGCCTCCGGGGCGAGATTTTTGTGAGTTTTTCGTGGGGGAATTTATTATACAATAATTTTTGCCACCCACGTATATTTAGCTCAAACTAGAGCTTTTTCGTTTTTGGAGAAAAAGAGGCGCCGTCCTCATCCTGGATTCGAACCAGGGTCAACGCATTGAGCCCTTGGTGTCTTGACCTACTAGACGAATGAGGACAAGAACAAACGCATTTTTCTTCGTATATGAGGATGTAAGATATTATTACCCTTCACAGGGATAACACAATTGCCAAATAATGGTCAACACAGAAAAGCCTCCTGGGCGAGATTTTTTGTGAGTTTTTCGTGGGGGAATTTATTATACAATAATTTTGTGCCACCCACGTTTATGTAGCTCAAACTGGAGCTTTTTATTTATAGTTGGAGAAAAAGAGGCGCCGTCCTCATCCTGGACTTGAACCAGGTTTGTTTGTTTTTTCCTCCAAAAACAAAAAAGTTCTAGTTTGAGCTAAATATATGTGGGTGGCAAGCATTATTGTATAATAAACGTGTAAAATAATGTAATTTAATTAATAAATAATGTACGAAAAACACACAAAAATCTCGCCCCGGAGGCTTTTCTGTGTTGACCATTATTTGTCAATTGTGTTATCCCTCTGAAGGGTAATAATATCTTACATTGCCAAATATGGTCAACACGAGAAAGCCTCCGGGGCGAGATTTTTGTGAGTTTTCGTGGGGGAATTTATTATACAATAATTTTTGCCACCCACGTATTATAGCTCAAACTAGAGCTTGTGTAATTTTGGAGAAAAAGAGACGCTTTCCCCATCCTGGATTCGAACCAGGGTCCCTCCGTTTAGCCCGGAGTGTCTTGGACCGCTAGACGAATGAGGACAGGAAACAACGCTCTCTTTCTCCGTATGTAAAGATGTTAAGGTATTATTACCCTCCGCAGGGATAACACAATTGCCAAATATGGTCAACACAAGAAAGCCTCCGGGGCGAGAATTTTGTGAGTTTTCGTGGGGGAAATTTATTATACTATAATTTTTGCCACCCACGTATTAATTACAGCTCAAACTAGAGCTTGTGTAATTTTGGAGAAAAAGAGACGCTTTCCCCATCCTAGGGTAATAATGCCTAAGCGTCGCACATGCGGAGAAAGAGAGCGTTGTTTCCTGTCCTCATTCGTCTAGCGGTCCAAGACACTCCGGGCTAAACGGAGGGACCCTGGTTCGAATCCAGGATGGGGAAAGCGTCTCTTTTTCTCCAAAACGAATAAAGCTCTAGTTTGAGCTATAATCTATACGTGGGTGGCAGAAATTATTGTATAATATCTTACATTCTCATATATGGAGAAAAATGCATTTGTTCTTGTCCTCGTTCGTCTAGTAGGTCAAGACACCACGGGCTCAATGTGGGGACCCTGGTTCGAATCCAGGATGAGGACGGTGCCTCTTTTTCTCCAAAAACAAAAAGCTCTAGTTTGAGCTAAATATATGTGGGTGGCAAACGTAATTGTATAATAAATTCCCCCACGAAAAACTCACAAAAATCTCGCCCCGGAGGCTTTTCTGTGTTGACCATTATTTGGCAATTGTGTTATCCGTGTGAAGGGTAATAATATCTCACATACGGAGAAAAATGTGTTTTTTCTTGTCCTCATTCATCTAGTAGCTCAAGACAACGCTGGGGACCCTGGTTGGAATCCAGGATGAGGACGGCGCCTCTTTTTCTCCAAATATAATAAAGCTCTAATTTGAGCTAAATATACATGGATGGCAAACATTACTGTATAATGTAACTTTATATTGCTTATTTTTACTTTTTTGAACAATTGATGTACAGTGTAAAGAATTTTACTAATTGAAAGGTTTTGTTATTTAGTAGGCCTTATGTGTCGTTTGGATTCCTTTAAAAACTTGCATCCTGGCCAAGGTTTAAGCTAGATTTTTTTTTCCTTTAGCATTTTAGCTAAAACATAAAAAGAAAAAAAATGGCATTTTTAAATTTCTTTTAGTTCTCTTTTTCTACTGTAAATACTTGCGATAATTTTGAAAACTTTGAACTATAGGAGAATGCTAAACAAAATAACGTAGAACTACAAATAACATTTTTTATTTTGTACAAAATTATATAATCGGTGATATAATTGTACAATTCTCCTTAACTTTACTACACACTGTAGTTTGTAGGCATTTTCGAAATCAAACTGATTTCAATTTATTTATTCATGACGTTATGGAAGGTCTTCAAGATTGTCAAATCATGGCCTACGACATAAAATTGTTCAACTTTTTCATTTTCAGGGCTTTCGTTTTTTAGGGAAAGTGGTATTTGTTTTTTTCACAGAATGCAAAAAAAAAAACTTATACAGCTTAAACTCTAGTCCTGGCACAGCATGACCTTTACTGTCCTTGTACCATAAAACACAAGCAGATCAGATTTTGTTATTTAGTATGCCCCAATTTACTGAAAGATTATTCTTTAAAAAAATATTTGATTCATTTATGTTTTATTTTCTTTTATAGGAAATTGCAAATCAATTAGCTAAACTGAGTTTAAAAGCTTGTAGTCGATTAGGGGGATATGGGCTTGAATCTGAAAACATCCCAAGAAATGATGCCGTACATCAGTCATTGACAGCAATGTTGACACCGTACCTTGTGAAACAATTATCTTCAGACAATATTCCTCAGGTTTGACAATACATACTCAGTGTATAAATATACATACGGTAAACTCTTCCATTAATGAGTATCAAGAGATGGTGAATAAATGTCATTAAATAGAAAGAGAATGAATCAGAATGTGTGTAATTCTATGAAGTATTTTTTGTGGGCTACAAAAGCCATTGTTAAACGAAAATTGTCTTTAATTAAAGCCACGCTATTGAGAGAGATTACTGTATGTATATATTTAAACATTTTTTAATTTATCTAAGCTATCACAATAATTTAATACATTGGAAAAGTAAAAATTTTTACTTAAGTAACTAAGACACTTCCGTTGTAATTAAGTATTAACCTTTAGCATATATAAGAATTCCCTACTAATTTAATCCCTGGTAATCCAGAAGTCTTTATAGTTCAAACTAACTATTAAATAGAGTATTTATTTTATACTTGAGTATGGAATACTTTTGTGAGGTACACTTTTAGGAGAATGCAATTAAAGGTATGATTCTATATATGCATTATTATTTTCCTTTCAAACCACTCATTTTAATTCTAAACACACCATGTCCTGACAAAGTGTAGGACTGGAAAATGAAATAGCAATGTTTCATAAACATGACACCTGTTGATATTCATTTAGTGTTCAACTAATTCTTCATTGTGTAAAATAACATCGTTTTTACTTCATTAGCATAGTTGTGTTTATCACTCGCTATCTCTCTAAACTCATCATGAAAGCCACAATTTCATTGTTATATTGTCAGTATAATAATTTTCATGTCTGAAATCTCATTATTGGTTGTTAGCCATTTGGGAACATTATGTACTTCAGTTTCTTTTGTAACTAGCGATTTTTCTTATCTCAGCAATTTCTGTAACTCCATCAGAAAATTGATAGTTTAAAATCAATTATTATAGTGAGTTGTAGACATTAAAAGGTGTGAAAATATATATGAGAACTCTAATTGTCTGAATATTTTACTAATCCAAACTAAAGCTAGGAACTTACTTCAGGTTAATGAGGTTTTAATGTGTACTCGTATTTTCGTTTTCTGTGCAATCTGCATCAAAAATAGAAAATTCTATTTATTTTTCATTTGAGCCGTTTTATGGGGGTTTCATTGTTACTTGCAAAAATGGGGGTTTTTTTTTCAAAATTCTCCAAATCCTGTCCACCCACTCAAATTTATTCTTCAAATTTTAATGAAATTCCAGGAATTCAGATAGTTACATATTATTTTCTTCTATTTGTAATGTAGAACTGTATTTTTAACGATGTTCACATTTCAGTATACCAATTTTGAACCTTATCCACATCATAAACTTGGTTGTATTTGTATGTAATGTAATTTCCTGTGATTTATTAGTATCTTCATATAAAAAAAAAATATTTTACATGTTATTTTTGCTTTATAGGTTTTAAAAATACTGAACAGTAATACAGAAAATCCTTACTTAATATGGAACAATGCAACCCGTGCAGAACTTGTGGAATATTTAAAACATCAGCAGAAAAGCAAAATAAGAACTGTTAGTCAGCATTATGTTTAGCTATCATCAGTTTATTTTCCATCTTTTTTAGTGTACATATATGCAGAACTTGACAAATGTAGTTACCACTGGCAATTACATTTCTGCAGTTGGCAAGTAGGAAATCTCTCCCTATTAGGTTCCAAGCTTTTGTTATTGAAGTAGGCTAGTGCTGTTTACTGTAATTTGTCAAGCCCTGTGTATATGAGTACCCTGTGTTTAAATATATGCTATGTTTATATATATGTATTATATTTTCAGGGAGAGTGTGATCCAAGTTATGGAGCTAATTTCTCTCTATCATCTCTTTCTTCTGAGCTTATAATTGGAGAAATTTTCATTAGAGTTTATAACAACCAACCAACATTTCCATTAGAAGTAAGTTTATCTATAAATAATAAGAGATTTCACCTTGTAAGCTAATGAAATGAGTTAAATGTATAATTTTTATATATTGCTACTGTAAAGTAGGTTAATAATTTAAGTGTTTGTACCATGATCACTCAAATTGAATAATAAAACAGAGCGCACATACCTTAAATAGTATCAAACTCTAATTAGCATAAATGTTTACAATCATGATGTCACACAGACTTAATGCCTCCAAGGCAAACCAGTTACACTCTGACAGAGTTAGTTCAATATTTTACTGTAACCATAAAGGAAAATATAATATCCTGTTACACACCATTTCTATTTACTTATATACGATCTTTGACCAGTGTTTGTTTTGAATGACAAAACAAAATTGAAACTGTGTCAGCCATATTTTTAAACATGGATACTGTATTGTCTACTGTATTTACCGTGCATTTCTTATAACGACAAAAACAATTTAAATATTTTTATAAATAACTTTAAAACTAAATGCAGCTTAAAATACTAGAGGGTCCATTTTTAAATCACTCAATGTAATATCCTGTACCATCTGTAATTTACATAGTTTTCTGTGATTCTCATATAAAATCAGCACAGGGGTAGTAAGTAAATAATTTTTAGTTACATACGTACAGTGAATTCAAAAATGAGGTTCTTGTGTATCTCTACAGCAACAAAAACAAGGGAAATAAAAAAAAATAAATACTCGTATAAATAAAGTTCAGGTCACTTGGATTTTGTAAAATTAGTGTTCTACTCTATGGGTTCTCTAAAACCCATGTAATGATTCTATAACCAAATATTATAACCTCTTTGCCTGGATGTCAGAAAATGTGGCTATATCTATGCACCAAATTGACAACGTTATGTGCATGATGGAAGTGCGCAGCAGGGATTCAAGTATGTTCATGCGCATGCTCAGTGTAGGTGAGCAGCTGACTTGTGATTACAATTGAAAATCTTGATTGTTAAGTTCAAGGATGAATGAATTATTGACTCGATTGTAAGTTTGAGTTGATTGTGATTCTTTTTCGATTATAAAAATGCTTCGTAATCCCCCATCACTGTTGAAGACCCCTGCCGTACGTGGTTTGAACATAGTGTGTACTCATCTGGAAAACATGGAAAATCTGGAAAAGTCAGGGAAGTTTATACTGACTGGAAAAGTCAGGTAAATTTGAAATGAAAGAGCCTAAGAGAAATTTGAAATTCATTGTTATAATAAATAGCTTATTAAAATAATTTTCCTGAACTGTCCTTTTCGTACCACATTGCATACTGAAAATTTTGAAAAACTTGTACTTTTGACTAAACTTCTTCCAAAAATTAACATTTTGCACCAAAACTTATATTGGCTTAATGATTTTATATAAATTACATATGTGAAATGTCTTGGGGTTATACTTGACCTCAAGCTCACGTAGAAGCAGCATATACTTACTTGCCTAAAGAAGGAACGCACTTTCTGGGATGGCATGCAGGTCTCTTGTCACATTGTCCTGAATCTCCACTATGGTTTGGAAATGATATCCTTGTAACATGATTTTAAGTTTAGGAAACAGGAAAAAGTCTGCTAGGGCTAGGTTTGTAGAATATAGTGGATGGGGCACAACGGGAATGTGATGTTTTGCTAGGTAGCTGCAGACAAGGAGTGACGCATTATCGTGATGCAATGTCCAAGTCTGGTTTTCCCACAATTCAAACCTCTTCCTGTGCCCAGCGTCCCACAAATGCACTAGAAATTCCTGGTAGATTTCCTTGTTTACCATCTGACCATGTGGCACAAATTTCTGATGGACAATGCCTTTGCAGTCAAAAAGCACAACCAACGTTACCTTCATTTTTGATCGACTCATGCATACTTTTTTGGACGAGGAGACCCTTTGCTCACCCACTGCGATTACTGCACCTTCGTTTCAATATCGTAGCCATAAACCCACATCTCATCGCCTGTTATTATGTTCTTAAGGAAGTTGTCATTGGTAGTTGCAATCAGTACCTGGCTGATTTCAACACAGGTTTGTTTCTGATTGTCAACCAACAAACGCAGCATGAATTTTGCACTGACCACGCATCTCAAGTCTGTCACTCAAAATTTGATGGCATGATCCTACGCTGATGCCCACTTCGTCAGCAACTTCTTGAACAGTTAAACGACGATTTCCACGAATCTCAGCATGAACTCTCTCAATATAGTCATCATCCTGTTGACGTGGAAGGTCGTCCAGGCTTGGGATCATCACCGACCTGCATTCTGCTGTGTTCAAAACACATAAACCACTCAATAGCACTGCATACGACCCATGCAGTCCTGCCCCGTATGCTTGGCTAAACAATTGAAATGTCTCTGTAAAAGTTTCGCCAAGTTTGTAGCAAAATTTCGCATACACATTTTTCTTCAAGCTCTTTCATTGTCACTTTGGCACTAATCCGGTGAACAGCTTGTGCACATGCTCACTTTAGCGGCTGTAACTCACCAACTAACGGTCAGAGTGAAACGTGGCAAATGGCAGTTTGTTGTCTAAACCTGCCGCTAGGTGCTCTCAATAGCCGCAGTGTGCTCCCTCTGCCGGTTGGCGTGCTATTTCAACAGTTTGGTTTCTCTTTGAACAAACCTTGTATGATGGTGAGACCTGTCATCGCTCATGCAGCAATGGTCTGGTGGTGCAGAGTGCTGCTTGGGGAAACCAGATTGAGGCTGGACAGGCTATAGAAGATGGCATGCCTGGCTATCACTGGTGCTCTGAGAACCACACCAACTCGGGCACTTGAAATTCTTCTGGGGCTCCCTCCTCTGCACATCTCGCATCTTTTTTCAATATGAGGCAGGCATTGGAGCCACCAGATGAAACTGCAATGCCTATTGGCATGTCAGGCCTTATGCACACAGCCATACCTCAATTTGGACAGCGTTGCATGAAACTTATACATTGGTAAAGATGAATCAGGATAATATTTGTAATCATCCTGTTTTCATGAGATCACCAGATGTGGACTTCCCGTCCAGGAAAGATTGGAAGAATGGACATGTTCTTGATGGATTTGACCTCATCTTCTATACTGATGGTTCAAAGATAGGGAACCTATCAGGAGTTGGTGTCTTTAGACATAAACCTAAGTTCAAGGTAACTTTCTGTTGCCTTGGGAGAATGCCGCACTGTCTTTCAGGTGGAAATTTTTGCTATCTTGATTTGCATTCAAGAACTTGTTAAGAAGACAATTTGCAATCATTGTATTGCAATTTGTTCCGATAATCAAGCGGCACTGGGTAAAGTGACTGCCGGTTCCAGACTCGTACTGGAATGTTGAAGTATACTGGATAAATTATTAAAGGTCAACAAGGTGAGACTGGTGTGGGTGCCTGGTCATCAGGACATGGAGGGGAATGAGGTGGCTGATGGGTTAGCAAGGCTTGGTTCTTCCACCAGGCCTGTTGGACCTGAGCCGTTTGTTCCTGTCTCACGTTCTGGAATCAGGCATGCACACAGGTCAGTCCGTGATAAGGAAACTGCTAAAGAGTGGTCACACACTCCTGGTATGAAGAAACCAAGAAATTTCATCACAGAATCAAAAAATTTTTACTGGAACTTGACAAAAAGTCATGCAGAATCTGAGTGGGCCTACTTACTGGACATTGCCTTAGGAAACATCTATATACCATCAAGGCTGCTGCTGATCATATATGCAGAGGATGCAAAAGAGCTGCTGAAGCAGTGGAACACGTTCTTGATGAATGTGTTGCCTTTGCAGAACTTAGATTCCGAAGCTTAGGGGCTCTGGATATATTGGCTAAAACATTCAATGATCTACATTTAATCAGCTGCCTTACCTTCTATAAGGCAACAGCGATTTTTTGCTAGTTTCTAATTTATATGGAGAGATACAATGGTTCTATCTGGCCTAGGTGCTTTTGGCTTGCCACTCTCTTGTATTCATTCATTCAAGCCCATATATTTCTTGGGAGAAAATGTTTGTCAAATACATAACGAAAACTAGAAGAAAAAGTGTTTTTGGCTAAATTGTCTAATTTGAAAGGGATTTTAATCATACTAATCTCCTTTCCCTTATATATAGTCATACACACTTTAAATGGAATAGAAGATGAAGCATCAGCTTTGCGATTATATAGTTAAACTCTTTTATAATGAACTCAAAAAGGGCCAAATGAAAATGTTGTAAATATTTAATTAATGCAAGTTTTTAGTGTAAAAAAATACACTCTTTAATACAGCTTTTGAATTTGTAAATTCACTGTAATTGAGTTATAAATGGCTTTGGGGTTTACATTAATGGATTTTATGGTCTTATGAAACTTATTTTGTTTACACAAATTTTAATGCGTTGTGTGTTGTTTACTGTAATTAGTGACTGGAAATCGATTAAGACTTGGTCTGGTAACCTAGAATAGTCGGGGAGGTTTGAAACAGAATGTGAGTAGACACCCTGTTTGAATTCCTTGAAAAACTGAAGATCCTGGTGCAGTATGATGCTTGTTGTCCTTATGCTGTAAAACTCACAACCAACCATGAGTCAACAGTTGATATGGTGGTCTGCTAAAGAAAGAAGGCAAAATTCTCAAAAAGAAGGAAAGAAACAGAGATGATTGTATTCTCTTGCAATATTCCGTCTAGTTTTTTTAACAGCCTATTTCCTGAGATTCTGAAACATACGGGTCACACGGTTTGTGGCAGTGATTTGTTCTGCCAATCGAGAGAGATTCAATTTAGTAACAACACTGTCCCTAATTGCATTTATTTATTTATTTTTATTTTGATGATTTTGTGACAAAGATGCCATAGTTTTGACCAAGCATCATATCTCGAAAGGGAGAAATGAAAAAAAGAGGACACAGTACCCTTTATGGAATTTCACCGAACTTTTTTTTAAAACCAACCACCTCAAATTCTACAGCTGGGATTGTGCTGTGTGTGATGTCCAATTCTATTGATCGACGGAAATTTTATATGTAAATATTATATTTTGAATTAGAATTTATTATAAATCTGAAACCCATTAACCTTAATTATCGACTTATTTGGCTTACATTATTTTGTTTAAAGCTAACTACTTGAATACCTTTAAGGAATTGCTTTTCATTCACATCATCACTTTTCAACTCTTCTCTATTCATAATCATTAATTCTAAGATTATATTTAATTATATAATATATATCCTAATTTATATTTTATTCTTAAAATAGTAGTATAAGTATCAAATCATTTGTATAGCTTATCTGTGATTAATTCGATTCGTGTTTGCTAATTAGTCCTAATTTTTTATTTCTGGTCCTTAAGAAAGCTTTAAATTTCATGCAAGGAAACATGTACGAACCCTGTAGATGATTTCTGTATCTACTTTGTTGTCAGATCCTCTATATAACCCCTCTGGTTATTTTCAACTAGATATGTAGATAACTTCCTTAAAATATTTCACTGGACTTTTTTATATATTCTATTTAGTATGCATTTTAAATCTAGCATAATTGATCTTAAAAATTAGATAATGTCATGTATAATTTTGTGCTACTCCTCCTGTCCGCCATCTCCATGCAAAGCTTGGTCATTTTGTTTATTACTTACATGTTTGTAACTTTAAACTGACAGAAGTGTGTATTATTGAAAGTGTATTTTTATTAAATTTTTTCTTCAGAATCCCAAGAAAATTACTTGGGAACTCCTGGATTACTTATGTTCTCAAGCGCAGTATTTATACTCGCTTATGGCTTTAGCTGAATCTGGTGTTAAAACTCAAACAAATCATAACAGACTAGAAAATGTTGAAATGGCATTAGAGGCATTGAGAAACGTTATAAGGAATAATCCAGGTACTTAATTTGTTCCTTCTCTTCTTTTCCAGTGTTTTCTATGAAAAAAAATTACTAGGCTGTGTCGTGGTTCATTCCCTTCATCATTACATGAAGTTCTCTACTTTCATCCACATAAACTTGAAAATACGTGTAAATGTTTAATAAAATTGAAAACGTGGCTGTGTGTGTTCCAGTAACTTTTTGCCAAAACACTTGTGATAAATTATATGACTTCTGATAACTAAATGGCAAGTTCATCTTTTGAAATATTTGTCTAAATTTCTCTTCATTATGATCCTTATAACTTTTCCTAGAGCTCTCGTAATACGATACTTTAAATTTAACCAACAATTTATGTTTATTCTACAATTCTTAACTTTAAAATTACATGACATGGCAAGCTTTTCCACTGGAAGGTAGCAAAGCTATAGTAATAATCAATAATTTAGTTTTATGTTGTCGCATAAACACTTTATTTAAAATAAAAGTACATACTATATGCATAATAATACCATTTATAAGATTTAATACTATGTGCCAGTATTTTAAAATCGTTTATTGGTCACATCGTCAGAAATTTACCTGTCCCTTGAATGAAGTTATAACTGTGTTTGACTGTATGTACATCAATAATAAACCGTATATACAAAACAAAAAGGTTTTAATTACAAAATGCAGTATGTAACGAAAAAATGGGGCTGTTTAAGTTTTGTCTAGTTTGGCCATATCTGGTTTTATTGTAGATTGCTACAGATGAATGTCAAGTTCAGCATTAAGATGGCTGCTATACTTGGTTTTAGTCACTTCATGAACATTACATTCAGATTCGCACAAATAAGAGGTGGCAAATGGGAGAAGAATTACTTTTACTTATTGGCGAGGGGTTTTTTTAACTTAGCCAAAATTCTGAAAAAGAATTAGTTTGGATGGCATTTTTCAAAGTGGTATCTAATGTAATGTTTGTGAGACATTCATAATCAATTGATCTCAGGCAGGTTGGTTTTAAATTAATGACTGGAGCCCGGATTGTATGCAATTTCATATTTGAACTTTTTTTAGTGTTAGTGTATATAAATGCTTAAAAATTATAAATTTTCGGAATAAATGCATGTCACAAAGGTTTTAAGAATTTTATTACTCCTTTATCGGAAAATTTTTGCACAACGATTTTACACTTATGTGTTTACTCGTATGTGTTCAGAAAGCAGAATGAACTTTTAAATGCACATGTTTAATTATATTCTGAGACGTTAAAAAATGTAGTCATATTCGTAGCTAAACTAGGCACTATCCTTTGCAGAGAGATGGAGGGTTTATTTCTATTGTGCTAGACAGGTAGTTAGCAAGGTAAAATTCAGCACCATTATCCACCAATAATAGACATTGTGGTATTATAAGTATATTATATATAAACTATCCATTATATACAACCTGTAAAATTTTATAAATACTATTCAATAACCTCTGTTGAAAAGGGCTGTTTTGGCATGAAATGCTATTGAATTGGATAGGAAAAGCTTAATTGTTCAGTATATTGATAGAAAAATTGGGATATAATGTATTCAAAATTATATATGGTGTATAAAAGATCATGATGTGTATCAAATATTTCTACTCAGCTAATTAAAAATAAAATCAGTTTTTTATTTTAAAGCATAGAACATTTGTTTCCTAAATAAGTGAAAAAATATTTTAATGAATATTTGCATGCGTATTTTGGTAGTTTTTTAGTGCATATAATCTGAGCTCTAGTAATGACTAATGAATGCATCATCCAGTCATTCTTAACAAGGTAGGTTCCCATATATTTACAATATTTATTGACCTTTTGATCACTTTAATTGGTCAGAGAGAGAAGTGCAACAGATTCGATTAAAAAAGACATTCCTTTCTTTGTAAATAATGTGATTTTTTTAATTTGTTTGAGAATGTATTAAGATAACAATGGAGAATCATAATGTGGTGGGATGATAATTTCCTTAAACTTACAATCGTCCATTTACTTTTCATTGGACGAATTTATAAATTTTTGTGAAGGTGTCCCTTTATTTTCAGGGCTTCTGCAGAACCCAAAGAGCTCTACAGCACACAATTCTAACACTTTTAAATGTAATATCAATGTACAATATGTAGAAATTTTTACATTGAAAGAGCCAAGGTTCAAATCATGTGAAGTAACCCATACCTAATGTTCCTTATTGAAATGGTGCATTTTAATAGATGTATAATTTGTACAGGTATTTTTTCCAAATCTGTTACCCTACAGTAGTAACAGGGTCACATAACCTGCCATTAATCTGAATTCAACATGTAATTGTTTTGGTTTTTTTTAGTGGGGGGAGGAGGAGGAGGAGACTTATCCTCACTGTAATCCACAGATTGGTTTCCTAGGTTTTAAGAGATCAATTATTCTGTGAAATATAAGTCCACTATCAGGATTCATATACATCTGAAAAACTTCAAATTGTTAGAAAATTTGAAATCATCCCTGAAAGTTAGGGAAAAACTAGATTTTTTTGGTCAAATCTGTAGGTCCGAAAAATTGTCTTGACTTCTATTTTGAATAGCTGCTCAGTGTTTGAACCATTATTTGCAAAAGAGTTTTGTATTAAAAAATAATTCTGGTGCCCTAAAGTATAACTAGTAACAGCTCTTGTAAAACGTTTACTATGTTGGTTCCATGGTAATGCTGACTGAAAGAGAGGCAGGGTTCATATGGGTCATGGAAATCCTGGAAAATTATGGAATTCTATTTTTCGTTTTCCAGGCCTGGGGGAAATTCATAGAATTTAAACATGAAAGTCATGGAAAAGTCATGAAATATTTATTTAGGAGCAATTCTGACCTGTAACTCTAAAATTCTATCTAAAACATGCTGCCTGTGGTGAATCGCATCGCGAGGTCGAATCATCATTTTACGGCACCAAAGTGTCTTCTAATGCACGTGACCACGTAACTTCCAAAACGCTGCAGGGAGGGAGTATCCGTCTGCTCTTGGTTCGAAGTGGAATCAGCCGTTGCTTGTAGCTTGCCTCACTCCACACGTTACCACATGCAGAGATGCCAACTTTTACGGATTTTCCGTAGTTTGTACGGATTTTAACTCCACCTTATGATTTTAGGGTTGATACAAAGAAAACTATGGAAAACCTCATGCAACGTCCTCACATGCAATTTTCTACTAGCCCCTCAAAAACAAATATTTTTTATGGTTTTTTCGCTAAAAAGAAAAAAGCACTTTGCAGATGGCCCACGCCTTCCATGTTTGGAGATGCAATGCTTCCGACTTGTCTTCTTATTCCCCTGTTATTTTTTATGTCTAACTTTATGTATGAAAATTGCTTTGAACTTGGATTAAAACAAAGAATTGAAATGTAGATGTGATTGTGGAACAGCTGAGGGAAAAAAAAAACAGCAAGTGTGTCGCGATATTTGTAGTAAGGAATACCTGTTTTACGAGGCATCCAAAGTTTTTAAATCACAGTTTTACCATATTTTGAATAACTTTTTACTCCCAGCATTTTATTAAAAGCTCAGAAAAATTTCCTCACTATACTTTAAAAAATAGCATGTAATTTGCAACATATGTCTCGGAATATTTCCCCCTTTCATTATCTACACACACAGTCTTTCCGATTAATTCAGTAGTAAATTTAACTAATCAATATATTTAATTTATTTACATAATTTGTGATTCTATTCCATGAAAAATAAACACTACCTGGTGCCCGTTTATAGAACTTTAAAAAAAAAAAAAAAAGACTTAAAAAATGATTTTAAAGTTAATTACGAATGGTTTTTTTTAATGCATGATTTCATCCTTGATGTGCCACCTACCAGCAAAATTTTGAATTTTTTAAATGTTCTATAATTGACAACTATTTGTAATTTTTTGGTATTTTTCCATCAAAATAGAGGAATTTTGCCCTGATACACCACCTACTAGCACCCTGCAGTGGCGTAGTGTGGTAACGTGTTCACCTATTGCGCGGCTAATCCGGGTTCGACTCCCAGCAGTGCAAAGAACGCTTACTCAGAGATCTCATAAAGATCGCACTGCTCACTGTAGTCCGGGGTTTGGTTCCCTAGGCCTTAAGAGGTTCGGATTCCTCGGAAAACTGTAGGTCCATTCCTAGTAGGTCCCGGCGCAGCATGACCATTGTAGTCTTTGAGCCGTAAAACCACAAACAAACAAACAACCTATTGGCAGGATATGAAATTAGCAGTAATTAATCACATTTTTCACTTATAATATTCCATCCCAAAAAATAACACATCTGCATATTTCAACACTTTTAGCTTCTCAAGAATCTGGAAGAGGTTTCAAAATTACAGAAAAAGAAACAAAGAACTTGATATTTACGAAATTTTACTTTTTCAATGAAGCATTTGACTTTTCATCTTTATCATACTCATTCTCATTCATTTGATTAAACTATTTTATGTACTACAAAACTCATGTAAAAACCAATTTTCCTCTATAAAATAGACTTATGGTGTTTATCTTATACAAAACTGTTGCAAAAGTTTATTTCTGCAAAACCAATACTAAAAGCCACTTTTTTTACTATGAAGCTGATACAAAAGGTCATTTCTCTTACTACGAAGTTGATACGAATGGTATTGGTGGGAGTATGATCAGTGCATGAGTACATAAACATACGCAGTTGAATCACATTATTAGGAATATTTTCATGTTGTTTCAAGGGCGGGGGTACTCACATTGCTCTATAACAATGCATGTGTTTTACTAATAAAAAATCTTTTTGCAGAACATAGAAGAGCTCTTGTTTACTGAAAACTGCTGAAAATTCTTGACTTTTTTACTGATGACTACTTTCTCAGGTTGACATCTCTGTACGTGATCACACACTTCGGATTCGGACATTTTATCTCACACGTGTGGCGTAGTAACATGCTTAATTAAAGTCGGTGTTGACGTCTGCGAAATGACAAAATAATGTTGTATTTTTATTTGGTGAAGCACTGAATTATAAGTTACAACAAAAACAGTTATTTACAATATGTTATTGTTATTATTGTATTTATAAATTATTATTTTAAATCATATAAGGTCTGTTGGTGGAATTTTTAACATTGAAATATATAGGGTTGTCACCATCAAAGGAAATTTGGTGGTCTAAAAAGGCCACCTGGTCACCAATTGGTGGTCGAAAAAACAAAGCTGCTAGACATAGGTTAAAATTTAAATATGTATCCTACAACATGTAAATATTACAACATGAAAATTTTAGTATTCTAGTGTAAAAAGAACCATAGATATAAGAGTCCAAAATAACTGACTTGTGCCAGTTTTCGAAGGAAGCAATAGGTACGTGCCGGGAGGAGGGAAATTCGTACTGCTAAGTCATGTTTCAGAGGTCATGCACCAATTAACTATGGATAGCTGTGGTTATGTAAAGAAATAATAATGCTGCTATCTACTGTATTGTTACAAAACTATGTAAACCTAATACAAATACTACCTTTACACAAATTTTACAAAGTTTGTTCAAAATGTTGTCCGTACATCCATGCCAACATAGCGGTGCATTCGTTTGATAATATTTCTGTGTTCTCGATCAAGTTCCTGTTCGGTAATATCACAACAAGTGTCTTGAATGTGAGCACAACTCTGCTTTATTCTGTGGAGGTGTTAGATAAACAGTGCTGCATTAACGACCCCATAAATAAAAATCCAGAAGAGTCAAATCAGGTGATCTAGGAGGAAATTCGACGGGCCCATGCAAGCTAGTCTGTCTGGAAATGCTGATTTAACCAATGTTTCATTGCAGCAGAGTGGTGAGGTGGAGCTCCATCCAATTGAAACCATACGTGGTGCAGTGATAGTTCATCTATAAAGTTAGAAATAACTGAATTGAGAATCTGGTTAAGATAAGTATCTTGTTAACGTATTATCATACAGTATAGGACCAAGCAAGCTGTTTCTGAATATGTTACACCAGACATTAACAGGAAATTGATGATGAATTTCAAGTACAGTGAATCCGTTTGTGTTAGACCAAAAGTGTTCATTTTAACAATTGATGCAGGTGTCTTGTTTGAAGCAGCATTCGTCACTCTGAATGAGAAGGATTTGTGTCTTCTTGATTTAAAGCCTAATTATAAAAGTCTAGATGACGTTGATAGTCTACTGGCTCTTACCCTTACCCACCATGAATACTGAACGGATGCCACTTATTTCATTTTAGAATTCTCCGCATTGTCGTTTGTGATATATTCATTTCTGAAGCAGCCATACGAACACTACTATGTGGATGACTGAAAAAGTAGACCTAAATATCAATTTTTACATCAGTTGTATACAATCTGTCCCTACCTGGTACTCCTTCACCACTGAAGTTTCCTGTTGCCCACACTCATTGTACTATTTGGGAAATGAATCTCTCAGAAGAGTGACGAGAATTTGAAAATGTACGCTGGTATTCCCTTACAGTTTTCCTAGCGTTTCAGTTATACAATCTGTACAGCATTAGCATTTCAAAAATTTCTTAATTGCTGTATTGCGACATACTGTCGGTACAGGCTAACTGCAACACTCTTGAAAGTGTAGCAGAAATGTTACATACTTAAAGTGATTATTGTATGACACACACTTATCAAAGGCAGTTTTTATTTATCGTCTACATTGCATATCAGCTACATCTGCATTGTTTTAATGTACTAGATTTTGTACATAATTTTCAAATTTCATTTTGTAAAAACCCTATAAATTTTTAAGGTTTTTTACCGACACAATATTTTGGAGAACTTTATAAATAAGACTAAAGATAAGAGGTAGGTATAATTTGCATACATTTGTGCATTCTGTCATTTGCCTATTTTTGCTGCAAACACATGAGTGACTGAACCGTAATTTGATTAATTGATAATTTGTGTTGTAATTGGTGTATGACCCCTGAAATATAACTTACTGGCATGAATTTCCCTCTTCGGGTCATGTACCTATTACTCCCTGTAAAAAGCGGTGTCAGTTATTTTGGGTCTTCATATCTCTGGTTCTTTTATCCACTAGAATGCTGAAATTTTGTATATTGACCTATTGGAGTATGGGGAACATTTTACTAAATGGACAATTTTGTGTACAGGGACCATACAAAAATTTAAATTTTGTATTTCTTTGAAAAATAATCCACTGCAATTTTAATCGATTTCATAAAATTCTGCACCTTCTTTTATGCCATTTTGCTATTTAATATGTATCGCTAGAATCAATATTTAAGGATTTAGAGCTGCAGTCAATGTTTTTGGGAAACCGTGGATATAGTTATTTAAGGCATCGATGCTTTAATTATTAATTCTCATATATATGGGTATGTATTTTCATAGTTTACTTTTTCTCATTTTTCTTTCTAACAGCAGTTTTCTTATTGAAAATTCATTTCAGGTGTTGAAATTCAATGCATTGGTCATTTCAAGCTTCTATTTAGTTTACTTCGTTTGGATAATTGTACTAATGTCCAGGCCTTAACTATAGATGTAAGTTTTTAACTTGAAAGTAACCACTAGTTTGATTTGTGACAGTGGATTTCATGCAAATCCTTTTAATCTGTAACATATTTCCATGCATATTCTCTAAGCTAATGTTTCTCAACCTTTATGAAACCCCGACCCAGTGGGTCCCAAAGTTTTTGTCCTGTGGAGCCCTTTTTTTAATAAACAATTTGGATTGTGGAACCCCTGACTCTTTCACTTTTTATGTGTTCTTTATGTGGGGGTTATATGTAAGTTAATAAATTAACTGTAAAATATAAGTAGAAGTCTTTGACATCCACGCTTGAACTCAAACTTTTAAAGTGCAGAAGAAAAAGAGAAATCGTCCTGGCCTATAATCGAACTAGGGTCCCTCTGTTAGATCTGGAGTATCTTAATCGTGAAGTCACAGAGCCATAGGAACAAAGCTCCCTTTCTCCATATATAAGGTTGTAAGATATTACCCTTCGCAGAATCAACACAATTGAAAAATAATACAAAATGTTGTTACTAATGAGAGGGATGGGATTGTTTAGTTTTACATAATTCTTCGTTTGTTTGGATTTTTTATGGCGCAAGAGCATCTGGGCTATACTGCGCCAAACATGGTAAAATCAAAGACTGTTGTAAAACCCAGTACTTTGTAAAATTTTGCATAATTCATGAATGTCTGTTTTTTAGGATAGCTGCAAACGAAGATCAGGTTCAGCATCAAAGCAGATTCCATATTTTGTTATAGTTACTGCATACATAGAAAAAACAGATTCACACAAGTAACTTGTAGCAAACGGGAGAAGAAATGCTTTGCTTTATTGACCAGTGGTTTAAATTCTTTAAGTCTAACCAAAATTCAGAATATGACTTACTTCAGAAATCAATTTTCAAAGTTCTGTCTGACGTAATGTCTATGAGATATATTCAAAGAAGAAGGACGTTTTTTGGTTTGTTTTTTTAAGTAACAGCAAATGGATTTATTACCCAGTTATACTCCTTCAGTGTTATTTCCTGGGCCGTGGGGTGATTTTTTAAAATGTTCAAAATATGATATTAAGATGATATCGAGGGTGTTTACACATATTTATAACGACTATAATTTTAAATTTAAAAAAAAAAACTTCTGGCGATCTCGGAAAAAATCCAGCAACATGCTGTTACCTGAAAAGCAAAAAATCATTTGCAATTACAAATTTAGTTAGCGCTATGAAATGGCACATGAAATTAAGCTGTGGCTTGAAGGCTATACATTTGCCCTTTTTGAAGAGAAATATTCACATCCAATAATTAAAAAACAACGTGAGAAGCATGGTTTTCAAGTTTCAAAGCATAAAATAAGTGATATTATTAATGTAAAATGAAAAAATAGTCAAGCTTTAATGTCAAGAGGAAAAACAAACCAAAAGAAATATCCCAAAATGGTTCATATTTCTTCTAACATTTCTAAAGTGCAGTCTACGGTTTTACTAGAAAATCCAAAACCTCAAAGAACTATTGCAAAAGCATTGCATACATTAGTAGCAACTATAAGTAAAATAATTAATACAGATTTGAATTTAATTAAAATAAAATAAGTACAGTTCACCATCAGTGACCTCTGCATGTTGCTGAGCGGAAGACTAGATGCAGATTGTTATATGGAAGTCATTTAGCAGGCAATAGATGGAAGAAGTCTTTTTACAATTGATTAAGCATGGATTTATTTAAATGATTGTAATAAAAGAAGATCGATTTATTATTGAAAAAGAGGCCAGAGAGCTCAAAAGTTTGTTTCAAAGGGAGGAAAAAAAATTTCTATAAATGATTTATGGTTATCACTGGTTACCACTTTAATACTAATCGACGATTTGTTGTTCTAGTCACGGTTTCGTAACATCTTACTCGGAGGGTCGTAATCACCGTATCCAACAGGGGTACTTACAAACAGGAAATGCCTGTCAAGGAATTTGACGAAATACGATCAAGTTATCTTTGCGTCGTACCGTGTTGTACACTAAACTCAATCGTCGCCTGCAGCCAATATCTTTTCCGTCGCCGGAAACAGAGAGAACCGCTGATGAGTCGGTCCATCTGGATTCTGGATGGGAAAAGCGTATGTGCGGGGAAACAAAATGGTGAACATTAAATCATGATTAAACCTTTTGGAAATGTGGGTTGGTGTATCAATGATCGTTGATTCGTGAGTTCCTACATAAAAGCCCCCTGAATAAAATTATGTGTATACTTGATTTTATAACCATCACCTCAACAGGGTTTATTATGCAGCATGTTGCATCTGGTTGCACGCTGCTATGCGGGTTTAAATGTTCCGGTTTGCGTTTGTTTATTTTTGTGCTCCCACACGAGAGTCCACTAGCTTTCTGCTCCGCACAGAACAAGTTTCTCTTTTGAACCATGCTCATAGTCAGGCTGTATGCGGAAACCTGTTTGTAAAATGTACAGTTCTTTTACTCCTTCTAGGCAGAGGGATTTGATTGTTGTCCGGTAACTGTTTTGCTGTACCTTTGGCGGTGTCCGTTGTCATGGAAACCTCACTCTCCTCTCTCTTTTCGTCTGTGGTTTCAGTTTTTGTGCCTTGTTCGTCTGCTATGTCCTCTGTTGACATATAACACGGCTTAAGGCGGTCGATTGAAACGTTTTCCTTCTTGCCTTTCACTGACAGTGTGAAATATTTAGGCGTTCTGGCGATTACTTCGAAAGGTCCGTTGTACCTTTGTGTTAAAGGTTTTTGTACAGCATCTTTCCTAATAAAGACGTGTGTGTGCATGTACTTTGGTTTTTATGCATGAAAATTTTGTGTTTCCCGTGGTGCACTGGGGAAACTGGTCTAATTTTTTTAAAATATTGTTGCAGCATTTTTACATATTGGCCTGCATTAACATCCTCCCTGCCGCTAGTAAAGAATTCCCCTGGTAGCATTAAGTTTTTAACATACAAAAGTTGGGCTGGAGACACTCCCAAATCTGGCTTAATTACAGTTCTTAAACTAAGCATTATTGCGGGAAGGGTTGCAGTTCAATTTTCGTTTTTATAAGCGCGCAATGCTGATTTGAGAGAGCGGTGCGATCGCTCAATGGAACCTTGGCATTGTGGTCGGTAGCTACACGTTCTCTTTTTGTGTATACCTAAAAGATTTGCTAATGCCTTAAGTAATGCTGATTCAAAGTTTCTTCCTCTGTCGGAAGTAATGGATTTTGGTACTCTGTACATAGCGATCCATTCTGAATATAGTGCTCTAATAATAGTTTCCGATTCTTTGTCAATTAGTGGGATTACTTCATTCCATCTAGTAAACCTATCTATGATGCTTAGGCAATAGCGACAACCATTGCTAGTGCCTAGTGGGCCTATTATATCCACATGAATATTACTAAAGCGTTCATCAGGAAGCTCATATATTCCTAGTGAGCTGTGTGTGTGTTCAGGTATTTTACTGCATTGGCAATCAATGCATTATTACGACCATTGGCTCACATTTTTGCATAATGCGGGCCATACAAATCTATCAGAAATTAGTTTTACAGAAGATTTACTGCCGGAGTGAGCTAGACCATGCAGTTATTTGAATACCATATACCTGTGCTCTTTTGGGATATACGGGAGTATTTTGCTTTGCGAAGTGTCGCAGTATAGTTCACATTGCGTATCGGGACATTTATTTTTTTTAAACGTCCAGGATGGCTTGGATTTCATTAAATACTGGAGTTCCTCTTCGTTCACTTGGGCATGGGCAATTATATTTTAGTTGATTTTATTTGGCACCACAATAGTTTCAATTCTAGATAGGAAGTCTGCGGCTTCATTGTTGGCACCCTTTGAGTGGATAATGTTTGTGGAGAATTGACTTATGAATTCCAGTTGTCAGTATAGTCCTGGAGGGGGGGAGGGGTGTTGGTACCTTGGGTCCTAGGAAGTTTTAATCCTTCAGAAAACTATATATCCTGGTGCAGTATGACCTTTGTTGTCCTTGGTTCATACAAAATGCAAAGAAAATTTCTCTAAACATGCTGCATCCTGTTTTCGAGAATATGATGTCCAATATCAATTTTTTTTTTATCCACAAAGCAGTGGCTTTGTTGAACGATATCCTTTCCCTAGTGAGTAAATTCAATTTTTTTCCGAATTGTGAAAACTCTTACACTTTGTAATTTTAATAATAAAAAATGTTTTATTACTGTTACTGTAATTACAAAACGCAAAATTTTATTTTTAATTTTCGTTTAGTCTGTGTTATTCATTTATCCATAAATTTTAATGTGTTCCTTATATATTGCACAATGTCATATTTCCTCTATAGTGACAAAAATCCATTTCCTCACCCATGTAATCCTTGCCAAGTCTTGAAGACCTACATTTTTGTGGCAGTCTAGTTGTTAGAGAGCTATAGCTGAGTTATGGAAGTAGTTTGTTATCACCCTATATATACATTTGTGTGAAATAATTGCCACAATTCCTTTAAATTGCCTTTTTTCCACTGTAAACAGCTAGTAATGTTTGAACCTTAAAAATCTATTTCAGGTTATTGCAGGGGTCACAGGAACTCAGGAGTGTGTCAGTGACATTGCATCATCTGATGTATTAGTCTATCTGTTATTAGTTCTTCATTCATTTCCTTATTCAAACAGTAAGTCAGAAAAAAAATTGATGTTTGGTATTTATTAAGCATATATTTTTTCCTTTTGTAAAAAAAAATTATATAAATTACAAAATATCAACATTGACGTGCATGTGGTAATAAAAGATCGATTGCACAATGTCATACTCCAAACGCTGGTTTTCATACAGTTATAGAAATCGACTCAGTACTTCAGAATGGCTGTGTGATAACATTAGATATTATTAATCTAAAATAAGGACTATCTAAGGGGACATACACTGAAGTTTATGAAAATTGCAACACCAGAAGAGAATTTTCTGATTCAGCTGAAATGTACGAGAAATTCAAGGAAGGGTATGACATTCGAATGATTAGAAATGCAGCATGAATATGCATGTTTGGTCTCGGCATCCCACTCTGTTCTCTCATATGAGGAGTGTATTTTACTTCATTTGATTTTATACCGAGACTAGCAGTGTGCCAAATCGTTCAATGAACGAGTCTACTCGTTTATGATAGGTGGAAAAAAACGTTCATTGACTTGTTCAGTGAACGATTTGTCACACCTATAGCCCAAAAGTTTCGAGGCTCTGATTGCAGCTCCAAGTGGCTTCACTAAATACTGATTTTATGCCCACAGTGTAGTTATATTTGTAATATTAATCGTGTCTTTTTAATGCCTTTCGCCATATGTAGTATGAATTTTGTTCTGATCTGACAATTCCTTCCTGGTACTTCGATTTTCATGAACACAAATATTTTTATGCAACATACCTTAAGTAAAATTAAGCCTTATAGGGAGGGGGTTGCAGTAAAAACATGTTCGCATATGCCTAGCATACCGTTAACCTGGGTTTGACTCCCAATGGTTCCAAACTAGAACATTTACTGACAAACTGCTCACTGTAGTCTGAGGTTGGTTCTCTAGGCCTTAAGGTGTTTGCTTTCCTCGGAAAACTGTAGACCCCAATTCAGCGTGACTCCTGCTAACCTTGCATTGTAAAACAGAATAAAATTAAAATAGCAACATGCATGCTTGTTCAATTTTTATGCAAATTCACATACAAGAATGTAATTGTGTTGTATGCAAACGATTACTGTTGCATAATAATCCTGCAGACACTAGCTAATATACAGCAGAAATGGGCAAGTTTTTATGTCGACATTAGTCATTTCTTTTGAAAGATTACTTTAAAAGAATTCAGAAAAACTAGTTTTTAGAGCTCGGTCAAGTTGTTCATAATACCCAAAACTCATGCTCACATAGCATATAATCAGCTAATGGACATTGAAAAAGGATGGGTAATTGACATTCATAAGGGGCTTGTCAGCTCAACATATACAGGCATCTGTCAGCCAGAACTTCAGCACTACGGTTCAGCATTTCTGTGTGTTCAAAAATGGTTGTGAAATAATATTTGCATGATCTTCTTTAAAGCTACTTAAGCCCCCTACTCATATTTTTTTAATTACTATGTCACTGCTTATATTTAGTGTAAGATTTAATTAACTGCAGTATTGGGAATGGATGAGCAGTACATTAAGTAACTCACATATGTGATTAGATTGAAAACCACTTGTCTTACCTAGGTGAATTCCTCATCTGGGGATACTAAAAAGATGGAAATGTCATGCATTAACACCATTTGCAATGAACAATGGGCTGTTGCTTTTTAGAATGGTCATACCTTTTCATTCATGTAGGTGCTATTAGAAGTAACCAATGCGGATCAGTTATGGCGGAAAATTTTATAACAGTTTGACTATTCATGGCCCCTATAAAGCCAAGGAAGTTAGTCGAAAATAAAAATCTGAATGTGGCCATTTTTAGTCAGTAATCCCCGGCTACCACATAGATTCCCAGAACACCGTGTCTGGTGCAGAATGACCTTTGTTGTCCATGTGTCATAAACATCCAGCCAGCCAAAATTCGCAAAAAAGTACTAATGATAACTAATTTTCTTACACTGCATAGATAATTCCATGTGGTTATTTTAAATTTTATGCTATGTTTCAATAAAGAATTCAATTTATTTTCTACAACATTATACCAAAATACATTCCTGCAAATGACAATTTACCTATCTTTCGATATACTATATATTCGCTACTTTGTTGTAATTTACTTTAATTTTAAAATAATGATTTAGAGCATTTCACAGTATTTTTCCCAAATAGTGTCTGCAACAAAAGTCATAAATGGAAAAAAATTTTAGTATATGTTTGAAGTCTAAGGTTCAGTTTATCAAAGTATAATATTTTTTTTTACAAAATTGTGGATATTTTGAAAAATCTGCAGTATTTGATTGGGGAAAGGGTAGTCAGATGTGTTGCAGACTGCACATTGAAAATGACTGATTATTATTATTGTGTTTAAATTTGTTATTTTAAAAGATAATTATTGTTTATGACACATATATTGAAACTAGGGCCTGTATTTTGATGTCCTTAAAAAGATTGAAAAGTGACCTAAAAAGTTGAAAAAATGCCCTTCGCATTAAAAAAAAAATCCCCCCCCCC
>QLNU02015360.1:191623647-191641598 GCA_006491805.2 Dysdera silvatica | reverse complement strand
GTTCAGTTACAAGTATATGTAACAGGTGAAGCACATCAAAATAAACATTTTTTGTTCAGTGAATTTTTTTCCAAAAATTAGCCGTTCGGGCACTACAGTGAATTTAGTATTTGCATCCACCACATTCAAGGTTTTCACAAATGGCTACAATGCGCCATTTCAAGAATTTTTCAAATTATTTAATGTCAACAGATGTCGGGCTCTCTCCGGCGATTTTTTAAAATCAGTTAAATTCACCGGAATTGTATGTGTAGAATTCATACAATCGCACCTGAAGCGGCGAATTCTACACATACAATTCCGGTGAATTTAACTGGTGTTTCTTTTGATGTTCTTCACCTGTTATACATACTTGGCAGTTCCCAATTCTTTTCCAGTGTGTTAAAAAAGGCATTTTTAGGCTTATTTTCACTAAACAGTAACACAGATCAAAATCAGAAAACGGAATTCCGGATTTCTTTGTCTCTGCTGTATTATTAGCTCATTCACTTAAATTATGTATCAAAAATTGCATTTAATTCGTGCAATTGGCTACGTAGCAACGTGATGGACGTAAACAGTAGTTACGCTCTACAGCCAAACCGGCCCCTTTGCGGACACGGGGATATGGACAAACATGCCTTATTTGGTGTCCCCTATCACCCCTTAAAGTTTTGCCAGATATTTTCCAAACACCCTGTGTGTGTGCGTGTGTGTGCGTGTGTGTGTTTGTGTTTGAAAAAAAACAAATTCATTTTTATGAAAAATTCTTAATCAATTCCCAATGTTTCGGCCTCTCCAGTTAGGATATCAGAAATATTCTTTTGGGCTCTGAAACTCGGAGGGTTTTTTTTTCTAAAACATAGATTAATTTTGCAACAATGGAGTATCCAGTCTTCCCCTTGATCTTTTTTAGTACTTGGCTTTTTTTACCGGTGTGACCAATTGAGTTAATGAGTTCCATTCTGTACTTTTGAGTCCCTAATAATAGAAGGTAAAATGCTGAAGTTCAATCGTATAGCCTATATGCCAAATTTCCTTCTACTTTTTCCTGAGAGAACAGACATTGCGCAATTTGAAGAGATGCTACGTACTCCGGCTGAAACTCATTTACTGTCGCCTTTACAGCATCAAAATTTTTGCTATAACACCTCAAATCCCACTGGATGACCTCTCTCAAGGATTTGGTAACTGCTAGGTATTTACATGGCTTCCGATCCGAACATTATACAGCTTCTTCAGAGTCTTCGCAAGTGTCTATAATTCGACTACTGATTACACCAACTTCACCCTTTTCCTTAAATACCACCGACTATAATTTGCATATTACAGCGTATTTTGGCATAAGCTATCATAGATTGATCCTGAAATTAAGATCACGCCTACATGTGCTCCATCCCATTAACATATGCAAATTTCATAACCATTCAGCAATTCCTTCTTGGTGTTCTTTTTTCCTTTTCCGGTAGTGTATTTATTTCATGTCACTGCAAAGATACACCTGTAAAGTCCACAACCAAAAAACATGAAAAAGGTTTAGTAATATTTTTCCATATGATCAAAGAACAATAAAAATAAATATTTTCTAAATTTACACACAGTTCCTTGTAACTGTGTAATAAAAAAGAAGTTAATAAGCAATGAAGTTACAGGCATTTTAAAATGTGTTCTGGACTCTACAAAATCCTTCAGGATTTTACATCTGGCAACAGATGTATCTGGAAATACTACTTCTGGCAACACTTCCACAACTAATGAAAGTAGAAATATATTAAGTTTTCTGTTTCTGAAATAAGTAATTTATTTTTCACCAGCTTATTAGATATTTCTGTAGGTTCTCTCATTATATAAACTAGATTTTTGTAGTTGATATTATTATTTTCTTTTGTGTCATTTTTTGCTGATTTTGTCATAAAAATTTAATTTTTGTAAGAACTACAAACAAGTTGCAGTAACGAAAAACTAGGATTTCTGTATGAAAAAAAGCTTCAACAGCTTTCATTGCTGATCAACTACGTATACCAATCATAGCCTTTTTAACTTTTCCTTTAGCGCTATTCCCAACTTTTATTTCAACGCTGTAGTCACACTTCCCAACTATTACCTTATATTAAGTATTTTTATTGAATTTGGAGGTACTTGAAAAAGTTAATCGTTCAACCTTCTGTCAGCTACTTGAGAAATATTTTAATCTTTTATGGCCAAACGGAGTGGAACATGACGTTTTGCCCTTTGTAATGCCATGTGAAAATTGAAAAAGTAAAAGAATTAAATTTGAAATACAGTGCAACTTTTTAAAGTGACCACTTTTTATTAGAACTGGTAGGGTCTTCTTAGTCATGCTTAAATCTGCTGTGTATAGTCCATTGCATCCTCAGAACGTTCTGCTGGCTGGAGAATGTGATCAAGATGTATGTGTGAGTACCATGAAAATCTGGAAATGTGTTTGAAGGTTATAAGAAGAGTAGTGGATACTTTGCTATATAACATAAATAATTTAAAGAATAAAAGCTTGTGCAAAAACTTTTCAGCAATTGCAGGGATTGTAGAGCTAACAATATTGATAAACGTTGTGATAGATTGAAACACCAGATCAAAATTTCGTACCATCAGTAGATCAAAACTGTAGATGAAAACATAAAGTACTTAATAGAAAGAACAGTTGTATTAAGAACTGGAAGTGTGAAATTACAACTACAGGGTTTTGCCAGACGTTCATTTAATACGAAAACACATGCAAATCTTCATTATTTGAAGACATTTGGGTGACAATGACATAACAATGCATTCAAATTTTTTCAAAAATTACAGTTTGAAGCAACAAAGATAAATCATGAAGGCCCTTTAGTCTCCACTGAATGTTACAATATATACAGCAGTAATTTATTTCAAAAATGAATTAAAGCATATATCGTATGCAATTGTTTTGTATGATCTGGATCATGACAAAAAAGGCTGTATATTAATATAATGTTGAAATTCTAGATGTTAAGACAAAGTTACCTCCAATAGAGCATATATACTATTGATCCGATGGGTGTGGTGAGGGGAACAGTTTAAAGTTAAGTGCAATCTACAATGCCATTTAAAGAATCACGTAAAGGATCAAAAATGCACTGCAGCGTGGGATTTCTCTGCAATTGCACACGACAAAGAGCCTGTAGATGGTGTTGGTGGTGAAACGAAAAGGAGTGATTAGAGATGTACTATGCAAGGGGAAAATATTCCTACGAATGCTGAAAGTTTTTATGAAGTGGCAAAAAAGGAAGTAAACTCAATTAACATTCTTTATGTTGATTCATATCCCATGACGGAAAAGAACGATCCATGGGTTTATAATCTTGATGGGCTGAATACGAACAAATGTCGCAAACACGGAAAATGCATCATTTCCGAATGTTTAACTATGAAGTATTTTCTATGACTAATCTCCATATGTTGAGACAAAACAGTTAGACATTCTGTCATGAAATGAACTTGCATGCAGTTCTATTTCTGGTCTTCAATCCTCTCATCTGGAGTCAATGGATTGCAGTACTCTTCAGTGACCATTGGTAGACTAGTGAAATACCTGACACAAATCCAGAAAATGACAGCATGGACATTTAAGTTCATATTCAAGCCTGTTGCTGAAAACAAGTTTAAAACATTGAAAAAAAAAATTGGAGCAATTCGGTATTCTTCATATTTGTTGCAACTTCCTAGCTTCTTTGTTCCAACTTCCTAGCTTCTTTGTTCCTATTGGCTCATCAGCAAAGTTTTAAACATATGATACAGAAACTGCTAAAAAAAATTCTTCAATTATAGGAAACCATAAAAAATGTTCTAGCAGTATATTTTTTATTATATGTAGATTTTCCCCCTGAATGTTATTGCTGTTCAACGAAGTGTAGAGTCTGCACAACAACAACTTTTTTGCTACTTCGAAAAGGGAACTTTTCGAAGATATAATTTTTTTCTCGAAAGAATTCGGAGAGAATCACTTTGCCAATTATCATAAATTTTCATGTTATGATGTGTGTAGTCCACAGCCTGACATATATCAGTGCTCTCATATAAATATTTGTATTCATATTTAATTTGTATATAGCATATCACTAGGTAGAACTGCATTATATAAAAAGAATGATTTAATTAAATATAATTGTTTCTTAGATTTTGAAGGTTTAATCTCTCTAAATGTAGAGTCTGCAACAATCAAATACTGTGAAATTCCCCCTAAACTGTTATTTTTTCTGAAATAAATTAATATTTCTATACTTATTTCACAAAATTGTGTTTACATTACTTCATTGCTCATTAAAGGTATCAATTTTTTTTTTAACAACGTTCATATTTTTTAAATTAAAACACTGGTGTTTTTTGTTTATAAACATCAATGTTTAAAAACCAATATTTTACAAATATCCTTTTTTAAATAAGGAAAACTAGTTGAATATTTTTAAAATTAAGGCTAGCCTTATTTTAGGTTATAAACAAATTTTTTTTAAACGTCGGTAGTGCTTTGTCGATGTTGACATCAATGTTTCGCTATCGATGCTCATCCCTAGTATGAAGCATTTACTGGGACCACAAAATACGGTTGTTAAGTGAGAAAATTCATTGATTAGAGGGGCATTAGTAAAAGTGCTCAATTACGTTATTTTCTATGAAGCATTTGCTGGGACCTCGAAATATGGTCATTAAATGTAAATATTCATTGATTAGAAGGACGGTATTGAGGGAAATTACTGTACATACGTGTGGGGAAAATGAGGAACCAATCAGTGTTATGCTAGTTGAAGTTAACCTAAAGTAAAGTTATTTATGGTTTCCTAATTATTATGTTAATGTTTGTTTGGATGTTTTATGGCGCAAGAGCATCTGGGCTATACTGCGCCAATATTAATGCTGAATGTTTTCTTTGATTTATTCTAATAATTTAAAAATATCAAAATTAAATTTTTTAGAACATGAGGGCTGTTTAGTTTGTGTAAATTGTTTTGTTAGTAAGATAATGGAAAATGTCCAAATATCACTTAAAATTTTTCAAACAACTTTTATGAACTTTTGCAATATTGATGCTTTTAAAGTTAAATGCTTCATTTTCTTGCACATTTGTTTTATCTTTAAAATATTGTCTTACGACCATAGGCGTAACTACGACATTTTTCTTGGGGGGGGCCATGGCCCCCATAAAAGCTTACCGGTTTTCTAATCGACATTTCCCAAAAACATATTGATAATCCCTATTCCTAAAAAAACGTATCGATATTTGCCTATACCAATATATCAGAATACTGATACACATATTAGGTTTAAACGTCCCTAATTTCAAAGAATCAATTTTAAGTACCTTTTTATTGAACTATACGAGGAAACACAGAACTTTCCCTTTTCGTAGTAGAGTTATTTATTCATTAACATACTAACGTATGGCAGAAGTTGATATTTGTATTAATTGATTAAATGTTCAGAAAGGAAAGAACGATCGGCATGTAGTCCATTCGCGCAGCCCTGACGCCTGATACCGTTAGTAGACGGGTTGTTCCATTGCAGTTCAGGCAAGATGCCGCCCCAAACTGCAATGGAACAACCCTGTCTGGTAACGATATCAGTTTACACAACTGAGTGTGAAATGCACTATAACTATGCGATAATTTTCTGTAAGTGAGGAACATGACTTTTATATGAAAATAAGTTGTAAAAGCTTCATGAGTTTAGCCTCCTATACAGGGGAATTCATGAACTAATGGTCGAACTGAAAGGGGTGGTAAAGGACATCAAATAAGCCATATTTGGCGAAATCCCCATGTCCGCAAAGGACCCGATTTGGCTGTGGAGTGGAAGAATTATTTACATCCACATCGTCGCTATGTATGTATTACATGAACAAAAAAATTTTTTTGACGCATAATTTAAGTGATTGACCTAGTAATGCAGCAGATTAAAAAAAATTAAAAATTCCCTTCCCTGGCCCTGAGCAGTGTTGCCATTTAGTCATCAAAGGTATGGAAAACGATTCTTTTACCATACTGGAGGCAATTGGGAATTGTCAAGCATGCGTAATAGGTGAAGGCCATCAAAAGAAACAACTTTGGTCCAGTGAACCAGTGTCTAAAATCGAGCCGTTCTACATAATACAGGAGTGTTATTATTTTTATCCACATTTGTTAATCATATAACAAAATTTGGAAAATTTGCCGTTTTAGCCTAAAACCATATTGGAAAAGGTTTCACTACTTACTATAGTCCAAAATAACTTCCCATGGCCAAATTTATGCAGTTCAGGAATTTATGGCCTAATTGTGAGCCCCACATTTGGGCCATGAATTCCCCCAATTTTCTAAGGATCTCAGTTATTTTTTTCATTTGCAAAACCCACTGCTTACAAACTTTTCATTTTGCTCACGTATGCCTCCTATCTAGAATTGCCTGCATATAACGCAATAGATTGTGTCTTCATTTATGTTATATTCAAGACAGTTCTATGTATCGTAATATTTAGCTGGAAAGGATCGCTATCTCTCAACTGACTCTTTGGATAATTGACTCAAGGCCGAGATGGATCATTCTTAAGAGTACCTAAATCTAGGAGTCCTGTTCCTTCAGTGTCTTTAGTTTGGACATCATCACTCAAGCCATTAACAATCTATTGAACTAATATTTAATTTCTCCATCTTTTTAACAAATTAGCATGGCACCAATCTTTAACCCCATTCGGACCACCATCTCCCAAGTTCAATTCCCTGTATTCTTACAAGACACCTGTTTTTTTAAAATTTCACCGGTTTTCCAAGCCGTAAATTGCATTAAGTAGATCGTATTGTTCTGAATGCAATGCATATTTATTCACATTTTTAAAAAGAATATTTCATTTTTAAATCTATTTTAAGGGTAGCTGAAATTCACGACTTAAATACTTATTCTTGCCCAATATATTAAAAAAAAATGCCATCTCTCATCAATTAACGTTAAGAAATAAAACATTTTATAGACCCTGTGAATATTTAATTAAAGTTTTAAATCGAACGACAACTATACTAACATCTTGAAAAGGGGCTTTCTTAATAACCTTTCAAATCCGTTTTTCCTCCCCTAAAAAATTACACTTCAAACCTTTGTCTTTTATTTCACTTGTATAAATTAAGGCACATTTTTTATACAGCCTACACGTCAGAAACAATCACCTTTAAATCAATAGTTCGGTTCTCATTCATCTTTTTAAGAAATTTCTAGCACTGAATGAGCTTTAACCCCATTCGGAACACCAGGTCCTTGGTTTAAATACCCGTTTATGCGCCAGCCACTTTTTTAATTTCTTTTTTCAAATTTCATCCGTTTTCCAAACCGTAAATTGCATTAGATAGATTATATTTTTCTGAAGGTGATGCATATATTTTTTCCAGCTTAAAGAATAAAATTCATTTTAAAATCTATTTTTAAGAGTACCTGTAATTCACGACTTAAGTGCTTATTCTCCCCTAGTAATTTAAAGAAAAAACTCTCATCTATCAACGATAAGAAATAAAGCTTTTTTTTTTTTTTGCAAACCTTGTGAATATTTAACTCGAATTTTAAACAGAAGGACAACTATCCTAAAATTATGAAAAGCAGCTTTCTTAATGACCTTTAAAATCCATTTCCCCCGCTAAGAAATTCCATTTTAAACATCTGCCTTTTATGTTACTTACATAAATTAAAGCACAATTTTATACAGGCTTGCACCAAAATAATCCCCTCCTGAACCAATATTTCATTTCTTATTCATCTTTTAAGGAAAACTCTAGAATGGCAGCAACCTTTAACCCCACATGGACCACCAGGCCCCGGGTTCTAATTCCCATCTACACACGAGCCACTTGTTTTTTCGAATTTCATCCATTTTCCACAAGCCATAAATTGCATTAAATAGGTTGTATTTTCTTGAATGTGATGCATATTTTTTCACACTTTTAAGTTCAAGGTGAATATTTCATTCCTAAATCAATTTTTAAGAGTACCTGAAATTCACGACTTACGTTCTCACTCTCGCCCAATAATTTAAAGAAAAAGCTTACTCTCATCTGCCAGTGTTAGCCCTTCAACGGGAAATATATTCCTACTTAGATATTTTTCACACATGTATCTGTCAGTTCTGTACAGGCAACGGGGATATCTTCCCGTAATCGAATTTTTATTAACAGGCAAAGAGAACATATTTGTACGAAATGTTTCAATTCACGTGTTTAAATACACTATATGTTGCCTGAAAACAAAATTTCAGCAAACTGTTTTCCCATGTAAGGGTTAAAAAATGAGTATTTATTTTGAAACCTTGTTAATATTTATCTTGAATTTTAAGCAGAAGAACAGCTATCATAAATCTTGAAAAAGGGCCCTTCTTAATAACATTTCAAATCCATTTTTCCATCATAAAATATTTCACGTCAATCTTCCGTATTTTATGCCATTTGCATAAATTAAATCACAACATATGTACTCAAAACGATCTCCCCTAAGCCAAGGATTCATTTTTTTATTCATCCTTTTAATAAATCTGTAGGATTACAGCGATCTTCAACCCCATTTGGACCACCAGGTCCCTGGTTCCATTCCCCAGGTACGCACAAGTCACTTTTTTTTTACAAATTTTGTCTGTTTTCCAAGCAGTAAATTGCATTAAATACATCATATTTTTCTAAATGACATGCATATTTTTTCATATTTTTAAGAAAGGTATTTCATTTTAAAATCTGTTTTTAAGGTTACCTGAAATTCAAGACTTAATTATTCTTCGTTAATAAGTTAAAGGAAAAAAGGGGCAGCCAGCCTTCTGGAGGGGGCTGACCCCCACCTAGTTACGCCTATGTTTACGACCATTTCAATTATTATATAATCTACAAATATTGTTTACTACATTTTGATTTCTTAGTCTGAAAATTCATTTTTGTGTGCCAAACTTTTATTACTTAATTTCTTTCCATTGCAGGAGTACCTTTCAAAGATAACGCTGTCTTACGATTAAAGAAAATTCAGTGTCTTACATTCACAATTAGTATTTTTAAAAAAGGTTGATTTTCAAAGCAATTTTCATTTTTTAGGTCAAATAACTGTCCTTGAAACCTTTCTTTCTCTTGTGTCTAATGGGAAATTAGTTAAAGATGCTATGATGAAAGGTAAATCGAAATATAATTTTCATTGAGATTTTTATAAATATTTCCATTGTACATTTTTTTAACAAAAGCAGTTTATTTATGGGGTGAGGCTGATCATTTTTATTTGTTTTATGCAAAATAACTTTTTATCACGAAGCTCATATCTTTATTACTCGATAAGTTACACTTAATGTACAAGTCAGTTGAAATTTATATTCAATGAATAATTAAAATTCAATTGCATATGTTCTGTACATTTGATTTGTCTACTGATTAATTTTTGTACAAGATTACTTGGTAAAATCTAAATTCGGAAGTGTATTGCTTAACAACATTCAAGTTTAGGTTTTGTCGCTGATATACTCACATCAGACATCAATTCCACTATTGTGATATGTTTAATCATTTGTATAATTCTTTATTTTTAGCACAATGTGTAAAAGTGGTTCTATTTTGTTTTGGTACACTCTTTTAGCCAAAAATTATTTTCCATGATCTCGTCCATTTTAATGATGTATAGTCCTTCCTCCTATTGCAAGTTATACAGGGTCGTTATAATTAAAGTTCCACTTTCAAATGGCCATAAAATGAAAACTACTGGACCAAATATTATCAAACTTGGTAATAGCTTACAAGAGGTCATGGGATTTTATTTTCCGCAAAAAAATAAAAGTTCAGAAATCAACATGAGCGAGAATAGCGCTGTATGCAATATTGTTAAACGAAATAAAAAAAATGAAGACATCGGTTTAAAACGTTTTTAATCGTTTCTAAAACGAAACTCTTTGTGGGGTTATGCAAATTGTTTATGGTGATAACATAAACAATTTGGCGGAATTGAAAGATGCGATACACCGACATGTCCGCAACATTCCTCCTGATATGCTAAGAGCTGCTGTTGAGAACGCAGTAATGCGATTTAACTTGCTTTCAGAAAATGGTGGACGCCACATTCAACATGCTTTGTAACACGTTTTAGAAACGATTAAAAACGTTTTAAAACGATGTCTTCGTGTTTTATTTCGTTTAACAATATTGCATACAGTGCCATTTTCGCTGGTGGTGATTTTTGAACATTTTTTTTTTTGACAGAAAATAAAATCCCATGACCTCCTGTAAGCTATTACCAAGTTTGATAACATTTGGTCCAGTAGTTTTCATTTTATGGCCATTTCAAAGTGGAACTTTAATTATAAAGACCCTGTATTTTGTACATTCTTTTAAATATATCATAAAACATATAAGCTTTTAAAAGTTAATGTTTTATCTTCTGTGCAGTTTTTATATTCACTCTGTTTTAGAACAAGCCTTCTTTCATGTGACCAAATTACAAGCATGTTATCTACATAACATAAGAACTGCTACTTACAAGGGAACCTTTTATAATATTCGTTGCACCTGGAGTTGACACTAGAATTATTTTGTATGGTTTTTAATGCTGATTCAGAACATGTCTTTAGTTTTTCGCACAACTCATTCTTCGAGCAATTATAACCACTTAAAAATGATGAGTTGGCGAACGTTTGAATAGAAATTTGCATTGTGGCATGCTTAACATTTGGTTCAAAGACGTTTTGTAGTCAGCATAGTCTAAACCAGGTGAAGACTCACCGACTGTAGTTCATTTCAAGCGTTTCGCTAATCTCATATACTTCATGAGTTACAATTATAATTTCTTAAAATCTGATTGTTTTTTATTTTGGTTGAGTCAATTTGCATGAGATTGAATTGTAATAAACAGAATGAAAAAATTTAGTTAATATATTGAAAGCAACATTGGATTTAGCAGTCCGCAGGTGTGATACATACCCAGCAGAAATAGCTGAAAGCAAAGTTCCTTTATGTAATATTGAACAATTTATATTCAACAGACATGAAATTGAGGATATAACCCTTGGTTTTGCGGAATATTCATTTGAAAATGTAAAATTAAACGTTATGGGAACCAGGAATGATTACGATTCACAGGCAGATTTGGAAAGTGGCGATGAATATTTAAATGATAGAACAAATTTTCTTTTGCATAAAATGAAGGAAATTATGCAATTTTATTATTCATGTAAAAGTAATGAACTACGACAAACTTAGCATAGATACCCACATGTCAAACACAGCAATTACATTCGACGGTTTTGAAATTACATTTCTTGAAATAGGGTCCAATTTGATCAAAAATTGAAAATCATTAAAAGTGATGTAATGTCAAAATTCATAAATTCAAGAAAGCATTATTTACCAGTTCACGATACAGATTTAAAAAAATGGGCTTCTATAAAAGCGAAAGAGCTAGGCTGGATAGAATTCAAGGCCTCAGACTCGTTTATTCTTTCTTTCAAAAGAAAGTTTGGAATTATTTCCAGAAAAATTATGAAATACACAACAGTATTAGGTATGCAAAATAAAGAATAAATGGAAAACAATGCATTAGAATTTCTTTTAGAATATCAACATTCAATTAAAGATATCAATCCTGACCAAATTGATACCAATCCTAACTAAATGCTGATCAAAGCAGGATGAATTATTTCCTTGCAAGTGAAAGAACATTATCATACAAAGGAGAAAAACATATTACTGCGTTAATAAGATCAAAATTTCTAACGACCCATTCCTGTACAATTATGCCAACATTATTCATGGGTGGGGAATTCAAGGGAAAACTGTTTACGAGAAACTGATGGAAAATTCGGACCGCTCATGGCAAAAAAATGTTTTTCGGCCTCCAAATGTATATGTTAACTTGTTCCAAATCTGGAAAAATATGTAAACTGAAAATGATAAAATGGGTAAGTAATTGTTTAAATCCCATTTTAGATTCCTGGACAAGTTATACAGATCCTATTACTTATAAAGAACTGACAGAACATTGGACATGGTTGAGAATTCATCTTAAAACAACCTCTCTCATTAGATATGTACTTCTTTCGTCAATATAAAATATTTGTAAAAAAAAATCACAAATCGAATTGCTGTAGATGTATTGGATGTAGATGTAAAATGCAGAAATACAATTATTAAAATTCATAGTTTGGTTTATAACCAAATATAATCGCCCAAATATAGACCAATGATCCATGGATGCTTGGCTCAAATGCAATATTAGCAATTTCAATCCAGGAAAGTTCACCAATGTCCAAGAACTGTCTTTTATATTGGATCGCAAAAATGGTGACATTTTGCATTGTGGCAGCTATTCATTTTTAAAATGTACACGTTGTCCTAATTTTTTGGGGTTTTCCCATTTTTGCATAGTTTCACTACCATTAAAAGGTTACAATATTTTATTTAACAAAATTAAAATTAAAATTTCTCACCAAAAGATCAACTCTTCACCTTTAAGAGGTCGTAATTGCTTGGAAAATGAGTCATGCAAAAAACTAAAGACATATTCTGAATCAGTGTTAAACACTATACAAAATAATCCTAGTGTCGACTCCAGGTGCCACAAACATAATAAAAGGTTCCCTTGTCAGTATAAGCGCTCAATGACTTTGTACAAGGACTATCTTTAGTCATACTATTATATTGTTCATAATAACAATTGTTCCAAGCAAACCTTAAATAAATGCAGTTAGTTGTGAGGATTTCAAGAACAAGGCAACTTTTTCCCCTAAAGATTGTATTTTGCTTATTCTATTTCCAGGAATATGAACAAACATATAAACCATTTGACCCTTGGAAAGGCATACTGTACTGTCGCGTAGAGGTAACACAATTATCTACTGTGCAGAGACTCCTGGTTTGAATCCTTCTGGTACAAATAATTTTTATCACTTGTTCTACCAATCCATATTCTGGTATTTGGTTCCTTGGGCAGCAGAAGTTCGAATTCCTCTGAAGACTGTAGGTCCTAGTTCAGCATGCTCCTCTCCATGCAGTATTAAAATAAAAAGACTGCAGTGATATAGTAGTAACGTGTTCACCGAATGTGCTGTTATCCAAGGTTTGGTTCCCCGGGTCTATAGAGGTTTGAATTCCTCGGAAAACTGCAAATCCTGGTGCAGCATAACACTTGTTTTCCTTGTGGCATATAATAATCACACACACACAAAAAAAAGGTTTCAAATGGGACACGTGTATTTGATTGTAGTATGAACACTGATTTGTTTGATTGTAGTAGAACACTGGGAAGACTGTAGGTCCTGATGTAACATGAACTTAGCTTCCCTTGTACTATAAAACAAACTGCATTTTTCAAGGTAACAGCTCTCAAAAATGAAGGCACAGAAAAGTAAAATTTTTTAAATCTGCAATTATATACTGAACTTTACATTGCTATAGATATTGTACTATACCAATAAAAGTATTAAAACTTTTTTTTAATACCAATAAATGACATCTAATTTGAAGCCCCAAGAAACTTTCAACTTTTAAAAGTTACCACAACCCTTTATGTTGCATGTCTGTATATAGTTGTTGAAGAAAAATTTGTGAAGGATTTTTAATCTGTGAAATGCCTGTGTGTAATCCCTGTGAAGGATAATATCTTACATCCTAATGTATGGAGAAAAAAGCGTTTGTTCTTGTCCTCGTTCGTCTAGTAGGTCAAGACACTGCAGGCTCAATGCAAGGACCCTGGTTCGAATCCAGGGTCAGGATGGCATTTCTTTTTCTCCAAAAAAAAAAAGCTCTAGTTTGAGCTATATATATATGTGGGTGGCAAAAATTATTGTATAATAAATTCCCCCACGAAAAACTCACAAAAATCTCGCCCCGGTGGCTTTGTGTGTTGACCAATATTTGGCAATTGTGTTATCCCTGTGAAGGGTAATAATATCTTACAACTTAATATACGGAGAAAAGAGCGTCTGTTCTTGTTCTCATTCGTCTAGTAGGTCAAGACACCGCGGGCTAATTGCGGGGACCCTGGTTCGAATCTGGGATGAGGACGGCGTCTCTTTTTCTCCTAAAACAAAACTAGCTCTAGTTTGAGCTATATATGCATTGATGGCAAAAAATTATTGTATAAGGATTTTTTGTAATTGCTAGAATAAAATAATTTGTAAACTACATCAAAGCTAGTTAGGAACTAATCAAAAGTTTTTTATGGCATAGAAGAGCGTAAAGAGCCATAGACTATAATTTTTAGTTACCATTATCAGTTGAGAAACTGCAGTATACAGTACATTTTGTTTTTGTGATGAGATAACCTACTAAATTAATAGAATTTCTTTTTACGATTGTGCCCTGTATTAGTGCAGTAGCAATGCATCACCTAGTGTGTGGTTATCCCAGGTTCGACTCCCAACTGTGCCTGGAAAAGAACACAAACAGACTAAATGTTCACTGTAGTCTGAGAATTGGTTCCCTAGGCCTTAAGAGGTTCGGATTCCTCGGAAAACTGTAGGTCCCGGCGCAGCATGTTCCTTGCAGTGTAAAACTTTCGAATAATTCTTTTTTAATGTATTTTCCCTCAAATATTTTTAAGATGTTTTCACTTAATATAAAATACATATATCTTACTAATTTCTTAAACCAGTGTTGATCATGACTTAGTAAAGCTATATACACTCTTTGATTTATTTTTTTCCATTATCTAACCAACAACATGCTAGTTTTGAAAAAATTCTACCTGCTGTTGTTATTAAAAAAATTGTTGTTTTTCTTGTAATTTGGAAAAAATAAATCGAAACTTCCCTAAAGGATTTTTTCATATTTGATATTGCAAATTTTATTTTGTTAAATATTTTATATTCACTGATGCATGTGTTCTTATTGGATTTTCATTAGGACAAATGAAGCAGTTATGATTCATATTAAATTCTCATTAGGACGAAGCAGTTATGATTCATATTAAATTCTCATTTATGCATTTCATACATTAAGCTTTTTTCTTTTTTTTTTTTTGTTAGGTGCTGTTGTTTATCTCTTGAATTTATTTTGTAATTCTTCCAATCCACGTGTGAGAGAACTTACTGCAGAACTTTTGGGGAAAATGACTAATGATAAACTTATTGGACCAAAAATACGCATTGACTTATCAAAATTTGTGCCTCAGCTGTTTATAGATGCAATGAAGGATAATCCAGTCTCATCAGTACATATGTTTGAAGGTATATATATGTTCTTTTAGCTGATTTCAATCAACGTTAAACCTACTATTGGTTTTGCTTTGTTCGTTACCAATACAAAGGGGTAGATAAAGAGTTGCTGTAAATACACTAATCGTAGCTATTGTTGTAGTCAGTAGCATGTGGTGATATTTTCCTTTAGACAAGCAATATGTTTGTTTTTAGGATATGTAAACCAGAAAGTAAATTTTATTTTTACAGTATGTTACAGTTAGTTCTATTTATATAAAAATTCCAGTTTTGTTTTTTTGTTTTTTTTCCAAATACATCAAGGACACTTTTGTGAAAGTTGGAGTTCTTTTTCATATTTCTAAGTTTTTGTTTCAACAGAGAGCAAGGATAACTTTGACAAACGAAAAAAAAATCGTATCGATATCACTAGACGGCAGCATTATCATTAACGTAAGCGATTGGAAAATTACTTGTCAGATGGAAATTATTTTACGCTTACGTGGCTTAAGAAATTAAAACAATTAGTATTTATAAATTTAATTGATGTTTAATTTGACGAACTCACAGATTTCAAGCTGAAAATACGATAAAATAGGAAATAAAAATACGATAACATCAAAATGATTACGTAGCTGCGTTCATAAAGATCCACAGTTAACCATTTCTGGCTGGAAAGCAGAAATTGCATTGCTTTTGATCCGACGTCAGTCTCACCCTCAGATCATGCGCAATCCAGTGACAAAAAATTGCGAAGTAGTTAGTTTGATCTCTGACAAAATTTCAGGTACGCTACATAGATTTTGATAAACTTTTATAATTAAGTTTTCCTTAATTTAAATTGGCAATGGAAATGTGTTTCAAATTGATATTAGGCAAGCAATGCTTACATTGCTTCTATGGGCCATACGCCACTGGTTATAGTAATTAGGTAATTAATTGGTGATTGATTACTCAGTTATGAGTTGAGTGGTCTTTAGTTGATCAGTTATTAGTGAATAATTGATGAGTTATTAGTCATTACAGTTTATCAGTTAAGATGTATAGTATAGTTGTTCTTTGTTTGCATATGTGTGGTGGAGCTTTTTATTATAATTAAAAAAATTATTCTTATATTATAGTTTCATTATTAATAATTTGGTTTATTGTAGCCATTTTATTTGGAGTTATTAGAATTTTGTATTATTATTTATGTTTTTTATAGAATTTTGGCTGTTAGTTACTTTGGTTGTTAGATTTATTATTAAGTTGCCAATTTGGCGAGATATGACACCACATGGTTTACAAGTTGTTATAAACATCAATGTTTGGTTATTTATTAATTAAACATCTTTCATTTGATTTCCAATTTGAACTTAGGGAATTATTTTTCTAGTTTAATTATACAATGTCCATGTTAAAAGAAATACAATTAATAATTTCTAGAGGCACGTGATATTTAAGTATAGTGTAGGACCTTAACATTATGAACCGCAAAAATAACACTAGATAAGGTGCATAAAGGTAAAGCAGGACAGTCCAATAATGTTAAATGTAACTGACGTTAACACAAATCATTTAAAATGCTATTTGAATAATAACTTTAATTATTTACTACTTCAACATGCACTTATGATTTAAAATAATTACAACGTACTAAAATATTTACTCACTGTTTTGGCTATCGACGAAGTATATAATATTCAATAATACAAGTAAAAATTTCATTAATCATACAATAATTATTAAATTCCCCCAGGATGAAACATTCAATTATTAAGAGCAATAATCTTTTTCAACATTTAAGTCATTAGTTTTTTAAATTTTTGTATGTAACCTTTGTCTATTTTGATCTGTAATTTAATTTAGGAAAATTAGCTTGTTTTTGTTTCACTTAATCATAGGAACTTTCAAGGGGTCTGGTCCCCACAGAAAATAATCATTTAAAAGTTTAAAAAAAAACATGCACGAGATTATAGGTTACGTTAATTGACTTAAATAAAATTATGAAGATTTAAAGAAGGCACAGTCAAAGAAGAAAGGAAATGAAACATATTTACCAAGGATCATAGCCCCCAAGTAGGTCTCATCATGAAATGTTAATGCTATCTGCCAATTTTTGCAAACTTTTGCCTTAAGTTTAGGTTGCCATGCATGCATTAAAAACACCAAAGGCTGCCAAAAGCCTACTTTATCAGGCCTGTTTGGTAACATACCCACATGATAGGTATGAACTTCAACCAACCGTGGCAGATATCTCCATTTTGCGGATGGCTCATTGCTTTTACATCTGCCAATTTTGCAGGTGTTCGTGGTTCTATTTTGTACTTGTTGTAAATTTGACTATAAGTAGTTCAAGATGGCAGTTATAAATTTTTACTGATAGGACATTTTGATGCTGAAATGAAAGTAGTTGGCATTTTTATGGCCTTTTTCGGTGTATATATGTGGCAAGTGAAGCAGAGAATGACCTTGAAGAGTGTTTAACGGTGCAGATATAACATCTACATTTCTAGGAGGATGGTTTTAGTTTTGTAAGTTGAAGAAAAGGAGTTCAGAATAAAGATAGAAAACTGTGTAATTACACCAAAAGAAGAGTAGGAATTAATTAGAATTGATAAAATTATGTGAAATTGAATAAGTTTAAAATTGACAAATATATTTACGTAATGTGGAAGAAGTATTAATGTTACAATACATTTCAAATAAATAACAAGTGTTGTTCTGTAAAAAATACATTTTATTTAAGTAACGTAATTATCACAATTATCAAAACATTTATCAAAAATAAGTATTGATCTTCTTAATTTCACAATAATGAAAGCTTCATATCATATATAAAAAAACAAAAACCATC
>QLNU02015360.1:191594353-191612995 GCA_006491805.2 Dysdera silvatica | reverse complement strand
GCTTTACAGATGATTTTTCAGCTGATAAATTGGAATAACAAGGGAATAAAAATAAATGGTGAATATTTAAATCATCTGCGGTTTGCTGATGACATTGTTATTTTTTCAACGGACCCATTGGAACTCCAAGACATGGTACAAGAGCTCTCAACTAGAAGTGAAGAAGTTGGACTCAAGATGAACCTACAAAAAACTAAGATCATGTTCAATAATTTCGTAGAGGAAACAAAAATACAAGTTGACAACATTGAGCTAGAAATTGCTGATTCATATATTTACCTTGGCCAGCTGATTTCAATGGATGGCAACATTATGAAAGAACTCAACAGACGTATTAAACTTGGCTGGAGTGCATTTGGAAGAAACAGTTTTATCCTGAAGGGGAAATTGCCTTTATGTCTAAAAAGAAAAGTCTTCAACCAGTGTGTATTGCCAGTCCTCTCTTATGGATCAGAGACATGGAGTCTAACAGTTGGAGCAATACGAAAGTTACAGACAACGCAAAGGAGCATGGAGAGGTGCATGCTTGGAATAACTAGGAGAGATCGAAAAAGAAACACTTGGGTGAGAGAGCAAACTAGAGTAGAGGACATCATTGTTAAAGTAAAAGGGCTGAAATGGCGATGGGCTGGGCATATTGCAAGAAGAACTGATCAACGATGGACAACAGAAATTCTGAACTGGATTCCAAGAGACCACCGAAGACCTAGAAAACGTCCTCAAACTAGATGGGTGGATGAAATAAGAAAACAGGTTGGGGTGACGTGGAAGCGAATTGCTCAGGATAGACTTGTGTGGAAAGCATTTGGAGAGACCTTCATCCAGCAGTGGATAGATAATGGTTGAATATGATGATGATGATGATGATATATATATATATATATAGTCACGTCTCTATTTAACGAAGTGCCATCGTTCCTCTGAAAAACTTCGTTATAAGGAAAATTCGTTAAATAGAAATTAACATAAATTGTAAAACTTAATTTCGATAAAATGAAAAAGGTTGAATTTGGACAGTAAAAACTAAGTTTAGTAGACTCTTCTTTTTCCAACGAATTTAAATATTTTTTGTATACAAATACGTAAATATTAATAACAAAAAGAAAAGGCTGAGGCTTACCTTTCATATGTATGATCCTCATACAACATATTTGAAACAGAGAAATAATCACTAATTTTGCTTTGTACAAGTATCTTGTTAAAAACGTTTTATTTATAGAAATTCTCACACTTTTGTAAATATCGAAACACGTCATCTGTAACATCTTCAAACTGTAATCACTGTCGTGTTGTTTCGAATGCTTTTTTCACTTCATCTTGTGAAGGTTTTTCAATAGTCTTTTTATCTTCATCATCTCTTACTGTAAATTCTTCATTACATTTCTTAACATTTTGCAAGATTTCATGCTCCATAGGATATTCAGCGGTCACGACGTTCAAAAAATAAGAGAGCTCTGTATGTTCTTCAACACCCCATTGTTTTTCAGCTTTTGCCATTTTTCATTTACTAATTTTCCAAGCCCATGTCAGATTCTGATTCATTTTCTTCGATGTCAGCTTTTAAGCTGGCTTTCACAAAGCAGTTGTGGATAGCGATGCAATCACATCACATTCCCAAGCTTTCATCATCTCCGATATAGAAATTCTCAAATTAATAAGATTGTCCTATACATTGGCTCTTCTCTATGTCTAGGAAAACTTTTTGCAGGATACGTTTTCGATAACGCAATTTAAGAGTCTGTGTTGTGCCTTGGTCTAATGGCTGATGTTTCGAAGTTGTATTGGGAGGAAGGAAAATCAGTTTTATATTCTTCAATTTGCATTCTTTGGGATGTGCAGGACAGTTGTCTATAATCGACGCCATGTTACTATGTCGTTTTCTCAATCGGACATACCATTTTAATAGCCACTTATTAAAAAATGCAGAAGTTATCCATGACTTTTTATTGAATTCATAATCCACCTCTGAAGTTCATGCACCTTTGATGCATCTTGGGGTTTTACTTTTTCCAATAACTAGCGGTTTTAATTTTTCTTCACCAGTCTTATTCGCACAGAGTAGCAGTTATTCTTTGCTTACTATGTTTCCCTTCAAAACATTTGCCTTTGAATGTTAAAGTTTTATTCGGCAGACACTTAAAAAATTTGACAGTTTCAGCTGCGTTAAAGATGTCTTTTGCCTGATAATCTTTCCAAAGTTTTACAGCATCTTTTTTCCAATTTTCACATATGTCTTCTGATTCATCTGCGTTTTCTCCTGATAGGATTTTATACGAGATTCCATGTTTCTTTTTAGATTTATCTAGCCACCCAATGCTTGCTCGAAGTTTTCGAGTGCCCCAAATCTTTAGCAAAATGCAGGGCTTTTTGTTGGATCACAGGACCGGAGAGTGGCAGATTTTTATCCCGAATTATTATTATCCATTTGAAAACAGCGACATCAATGTCTGTATACAAACATGGTTTAAATCTTTTTCTGTTCACATTTACACCATTTTACTGTTGAATGGTAATTACAGAACGATTTTTTAAAATCGTTGACGCATTGCTTGCGGCTATGCTGTACTTTATGGCCACATCCTTCGTTTTCATTCCTTGATCAACCTCATTTATAAGTTCCACTTTATCCGAAAGACTCAAACCTTTTCTTCTCAACATTTCAAGCAAGTTGTGCGTGGCACACATTACCTACTGACTGAATAGAAATGGTCTTTTACAGAATTTTCAGTTTGCTTTACTTTCAAAAACAAACTCCCTTGAAATTTTGCATTGGTAACATAGGAACAAAACCACAATTTTCAACTTATTCCAGATGTTCCCTACATGCCCCTCCCCTTCATTGAGGTCAACCCCACTTTTAAACAATGCAACACGTATGTGCGAGAAGCAAATTTCGTGGCTTAGCCACACCTGCAGAGTGATAACACATTTTAGTAAAACATCGCTGCTTCTAATTTAAGTTCCCAGTTTAAGACAATAGAATTGTTTATCACAACAGGTGAATTGTCCACAATACAGAAGGCTACCTCACCTCCATCTTTTTGCTTAAAATGCTCAACTATCCCTTCTAGCTAACAGGCCCGCTGAAAAATTGTAAAAGGTAAATTAAAAAAAAAATCAAATTCTTTATAAAAAGAACTTCGTTATATAGAAATTGTTTTTCGTAATATGGAGACAAATTTACATGTTAGTGCCATTCAAAGTCAAGGTTCCGCCGAAAATTTCATTAAATAGAAAACTTTGTTATATGGAAGTTCGTTATATGGAGACTCTACTGTATGTATATATATATATGAGATGTCAAATTCCAAATTTCGCCTTATTCATTTTGTTGATTTCGAAAAAACGTGAAAAACTGGTGTTCGTTAACACGTATATTTATACACATTGCCTATTTTAAATGCGAAAAAAAATGGGTATGTAATTGATTGTATTAACCACAAAATGCATTGCAATGAGGAAGCAAACTGTAAGTACCAATATGTTTATACTCAAAATAGATAAAAATGGGTAAGATTGAATTTGAAACTTGATGCCTTATATGTACACATGCATTAGAACCTCCATATAAAAAATTTTCATATAGCGAAATTCTCTATATAGCAAAGTTTTGGTAATCCCATAGTCATTACATGGAAAGTGTTTCTATATAATGAAATAAATTTCTGTATAACGAAATTTTTAACAATCAAAACAGAATATCAAGTGGTCACGTCAGTAACATCGGGTTCCCTGATACCATGGGAATACACTATGCCAGGGGTGGACTGAGCCATTGGCCAACTGACCGATGCGTCCTCATTGACTATAGGACTTGCGTCCTTTGATAATCCAAGGTATGTGCCCTTGAGAAGACCCAGTCCGTCCCTGTAATACGCACACTTGAAAACTTCTATTTTTAAATGGTTGAATGTCATTTATGAGAAACAGTCCTTTACTGTAAAGCGGGATTTTAACTGTGGTATCATATTGTAATACCCTGGTTCATGAATACATCGTTTCCACATAGCAAATTTTCTATATAACGAAATTTTTTCATGGAACTGTCCATTTCGTTATATTAAGGTTCTACTGTATGTTTTTATTGTTTCAAGGAAAGAAAAAATAAAATAAGCATTTTAGTGCAAAATTTAAAGATACATTATAGGTAAATGCAAGTTTCGGAACTTATGGTTAAAACAAAAACACAGTACCAGTCATGAACTTCTATTGTGGTGTGCTAAACGAAGTGAATGTGAGGCATTTTAAAAACTATGTACTGCTGTGATAAATGTTGAAAATAAGTGTGTTCATTCATTACTACGGCACGCTAGTGACGTCAAACATAAGAAAATCTTGTGGGAGACTTGGAATCCAAACAGACGACTTCGTGCAGGCCTGTTTCAACACTTCAAGATGAAGAACAATCTGGTAGCTCCTTTACTAACATTGCTACAGATAGTTTGCCTAATCCAAACAACCAGTTAGTGCTAATGAGCTCAAAGAGAAAGGAACTACTGTAGAATTAATTTTTGCGTTCAAACATATTTGCAGTAATTTTTCAGCTAATTCTTCCAGTAACTAGAAGCAAGTTTTGGATGCCATATTTTCGAGATCAGTTCCATCTGACTTTTTCCTCAGTCCAAAAAAAATTCAGTATCTCATAACAGATGCTCTTGGTATATATTTTCATGATCAAATGTTGGAAGATTTAGGCTTGATACTTTTTACTATTTCATATGATAAAATGACTAATATTGAAAACAAAAAAGAGTTGCAAATCCCTGTTCGTTATTGGTCAGAGACCAGAACCGAAGTTGTTTCCCAACATTTGGGAACCATCTTTCTTGGTAAAGCTGATGCAGTTGCACTTCACCCTGAGATTTCCCCAGCAATTAGTTGTGCAAATCTACTTTTAAATAACCTGTTAATTATAGGCTCTGGTGGACCTAACGTTAACAAAAAGGTGCACAGGTTATTCAATGAGGATCTTTTACAAATGAGGTCCAAAGACTTAGTTAATATTGGAACACGCCCAATCCACACAGTTCACAATGCATTCCTTAAAGCTCTTGAAACTTTCGGTGAGAATGATATATCCACTTTGGTGACAAACATTCACAACTGTTTTGGTGATTGGCCATTAAGGTGGCAAGATTTTGAAACTATCCAGAATGAACTTGAACTGCCAGCATGTAAGCTAATTAAACATACTTCTTCTAGGTGGCTAACTTTTATTGATGCTGCCAAATGACTGATCGAGCAATGGTCTTCTGTTCGTGAGTATTTTTTTAAATTCATATCTACAAAGAAAAGTAATGACACTATTCAGAGAAGCTCTTATAAAAAAAAAATGTTGATGAATTATTAAATGAACCTGTGATGTTGGCGGACCTCCACTTTACTGTTTCATCTGCCATTTCTGGCATTCATTAAAACTTTTCAAAGTAATCGTCCACTGGTTCATATTCCGTTTTCGCAACTGCTCTCAGTAGTTCAGAAGCTGGTAGGTCACATTTGTTTATCATCTGCTCTGAAAAATTTGCACATTTGAGTGGGAAAATGAGAACTTATTTCAGAAGAAAAATTTGTCGGAACTGTCGTCTATTAATATATCTGAAGAAGTTGAGAAAGAAGCTTCTTTGCCAGGTCAAAAGGTCAAATTACTTTTCATATATGTGTCCAATCACATTATATTGCTGGTTGTATGCACCTTATCAAGAAAGCTCTCACACCTTCATTGAGGCTTAAAAAAGCTCTTGGGTGTTTACAGAAGTTAGAAAGAAAAACAGAGAGAAGCTGTCGATAGATTGCGATGGTTTAGTTGCAAGAGTTCTTCCCTTGGATATTGGTGAAGATAGTCTCCTAGGTGAGTGGAAATGTCTTCAAGTGGAAAGTGAAGAATCAGATGCAATTGGAATTGAAAAGTATTGGAGCTACTTTTTTGCTCTAAAAACCACAGATGGATCTCCCAAGTATCCTATTATTCCAAGGTGGTGAAAGCAGCACTATGCCTTTCACATGGAAATGCTGATAATGAAAGATGATTTTCAGTTTCCAAGTTAATTCTAAGATGATAGTCTACTAATGTCTCTCAGAACATTGAATTCAATTCTAGTTATCAAAGATGGAATGAAGCAATATAAAAATAAACTTTTTTTTTACCAATTATCAAGAAATCGATATCTTTGGCACATAGTTTCCATAAGCATTACCAAGCATGTCTATGGGAGCAAAGGCAACTGAAAGAAAAAGAAGAGCAGTTGAATATAGAAAAAGAGAAGCAAAGGAAGGGAGAGGAACACAAACTGAAGAAGGCAGAGATTTCCAAGAAAAAATTCAAGACTTGGAATGTACTGTTAAATATAAGAACCTTGAAATCGCCAGAGAATCAGCAGATGTTTCTTTGATAATGCTACAGAAAAGTTGAGAAAATGTATTTAGAATATATACATATTAATTATATAATTTATTTATTATATTGATATATATATATATTTAAAAGGATTTGCTCTCATTTTCTTTAATAGATATCTATGTTTTAATGTTTAACGTATTTATTTTATTATTTTGTTTTTTGGGACTGTCCTTGTTGGGTCCTAAAACCAGTTGAGGACCTAGGTTTTGTATGTATGTATTTATAATTTTATTGTTTTCTGTAACTTTTATTTTGTAATTAAATAAAGAAAATGTTGGCCATGCCCCATTCATGTTCAAAACGAAATAACGGTTTTTATTCCACCTGGAAAATTTTCGAAGTTAGTTTTTGCTAGATCTAATAAATTAACATTTTGTTCTGAACTTAACCGACCTTTTGGTAGGGTAATTGAATTATAAAAAAAAATCGTTTTCTGGCAAGTCCATGTCAAAACACTTTTTTTTTTCTCTCTTTTAAATTCTAGTCTCTTTTTGTCTCTTTTTTTTTTGTAATTTTAGTCTCTAAAATAGCTATTTTTTACTTCTAAACTCACTCCCATCCCTGACATTTAAAGGGGTGATTAGTTTTTCAAAGGTCTGTTAAAATTTTAGACCCTTAATATTTTTTTTTCTATTAGTAAAAACGAAAAATGTATTTTGTCTTGTCTATTCCTGATTTTTTGTTTTGTCACTAATGTCCTTCAAGACTGCCCTCACTTTTAATTAAGTATATAACATTTTCTGTGTCTCATAAATAAGTTACAGTAAAATCTGTCTATAACGATACTCAAAAGATCGGAAAAAGATATCGTTACAGGGAAGTTGGAACATGATACACCCTGTATCTGTCAGGACTGAGGGAAAATATCGTTGTAGATAGATTTCACTGTATAAATAAATATATAATAGGAAATATTCATACGTTGCTACTCGTTGATTTTAATTATATGACAATTGTTTTCAAAAGAATAGAACATAAGCTTTTTCAGAAATGTACCTGCAATAAAGTTTATATGACTGTAGTCATAACAATTCAAAGATATTTCTAAAGAAGAAGAACGTCCAGAATATTTTAAACAGGACACAGTTCAGTGTTTATTTAGCTAGTTGTAGTCCTTCAGGTTTCTTACCTAAATTACATTTTAAATTTTCAATGTTATTGAAATACAGTAAACTCTCTCAATAACATCCTTCTTACTAACGACACTTTCCGTTTAATGATCATATTTTGTGGTCCTGGCAAATACTTCATAGTGTTAATGTATTTCTGACTAACGATCCCATTGTTTACCGATGTTTAGCCTTCTTCCTTTCTCACCATTCTCATTTCTTGTTGTTGAATGTTAAGTACACCAATTGGCTGTCTGAACTGGTATGGTTTCCTTTGTATATAAAAATAAAATGACAGATAATCTTGTAAATATAGAAGCATCAATGAGAGAGGCCTTTGTATCTGTTTTTCGATGTAGAAAAGCCATACGATCAAACTTGGAAGGCAGACCTAGAGATCTTCACCCACATGTTCTTTTTAGTGGGGATGGCAGTGACAGATTTTATGAAATTTCTGAACTACAGAACTTTATGTCTGTGTTAGGACCAGCACTTTCTAGAAATGTCCTCACACAAGAGCAAAGTGTTTATCAGGGCCGCAGTATTTAGCCCTTCTATCTTTTTATATCAAGATTTAATGATATAAACCTCCCCCACCACTGTGTAAAAAAATCCTGCTTGGTGCAGAATGACCATTGTTGTCCATGCGTCATAAAAATACAACCAACCACTGTAAAAACTTTACTATATTTAGATAACCTGCAAAGGAAGCAACTTGAATCTTGTTGAAAGACAACTTTGGCTGGTTATAATAGTTATAATAGTGGAGTAGACATATAAGAATGAATTTCATTTCTGAGCACAAAAACTTAGAGTACATTTTTTCCATAAGCATGGTTTACATTTAGATACGGAGCTCTGAATGGGAAATGATGTTACTGGAGTGATTCAGGGGACAAAATTCCTTGGGGTTATCTTTGATGACAACTCTAACATTCCGATCTCACATCAGACATTCGGGACAAATGTTTTAAAGCCTTTGACGTCATCAGAGCTTTATCTCTCACATCCTGAGGAGCAGACCGATTCTCATTGTTGGGATTATATAAAGCATTAATCCATTCCAAATTTGACTATAGCTGTCCTATCTATGACTCAGCATGCAAATCATTATTAAAATAACTTGACCCCATTCATCATGAGGGTCGACAACTGTTGACTGGGGCATTTCGGACATCTGCAGTCACTAGTCTGTATGTAGAAGTTACGGAATCTTTCTTAGTCATATGTCGCCAACTATTGTGTCTCAACTGTTATTTTAAAATTTTATATTTCAAAAACCATTCCGCATCGTCATCACTTCATCAACCTTGTTTCGTTTCATTCTTCAGGTCTTGTCCTTCATATACTCCAACCTTTAGCATGAGAATTTTAAGTACTTCTAGAGAAATGGCTGTTGTTAAAACCATGAGAGCAGAATCAATACTGAACATCATTCCTCATCTGGTTTGGTATCGGCAGTGACAGTTATTTTGACTTGTCTTCCTATCCAAAAAGTAATATCCCAGACATTGCCTACCATTAGGCATTCGCTGGTCTGTCTAATACACATTAAGGCTGCTCTTTCATTTACACAGATGAATCAAAAGTGGGTGACTATGTTGATGTGGCATTTGTGTATGGAAATTTTGTACAGAGTCAACAACTGCCAAAAACCCGTTCATTTTTCCAAGGAGAAATCCATGCCATATAATTAGCACTGACGTAAGTTTTGGAGAATTCCTTAACTCCAACTGTCATCTGACAGATCAGATTCACGAGACCTTTCGCCAATGGAACGTGTTTGGGACATGGTTGGCCACCAGATTTAGGCAGTGCAAAATGTAGCAGATCTAGAGCAACAAGTGAGGAATGCCTGGCAGAATGTGTCGCAGAATGACATTAGAAACTTCTATCTCTCTTTGCCTAGAAGTATAGCATCATGCGTCGCCGCCAGGGGGTTTCACCAACTATTGATTTGAACATTTAATGTGCAATTCCTAAACATTGATGGGTCCCACGGCCTTGAATTGTTTACCATATCCTTACCCGTGTATGTGCTGGATGTACATTTAATTTCAATAATAACAGATAATTTCTTCATGGTGCTTTGTGTGATTTTTTGAAAGAGTGTATAGATTCAAGGGCAGGGAAAAAATTAATATAAGCTGTTAACACAGAATAATGTAAAAATTAAACGAAGTCTGGCAGAGTGGGATGCATTTTTTATAGTAAAAAATGCACTTTCAGTACTTATTTATTGCTGTCGTAATTCTTTAGTTTTTTGTTTTGTTCTTTTTTTTACCATATATTTTCTGTTAGATGGCATTATATTTCTCCACAGCACCAAATTTTGAAAAATTTTTTTTAGACTCCTCCCCATCTCCCCTTACTTATACAGAACGTGTTTGCACATATTTATGACGACTTCGACAGCGTAAATAAAATACATACAATAACAAAAAATATTTTCTAATGTATTCTATCTGAAAACCTCAAATGCACGGTCATACATCGATATTATATCTGGAGACTTGACAAGAATGTGGCTAACTAGTATTGACTTGATTCCTGTTTTGTTTTTGCTAGAAATGCGGTTGTACTTTTGGAGGTGTGGCTGCTCACTTTGTCCTGATGGAGTTCCACACTTTGAAAGTCAGGAGGATACAGTTTTGGAATATCTTCTTTAAAAATAATAGAACATCATTTTGTTAATATGTAGAGATTTTTACGTTTTGTCAACTTTTCTTATTTTTAGTTTTCCGTTATAAGAGATGCCAGCGCTAACCATAAATCCTTTGCTGAAAATTTCTTTGCTCTCTTTGAACCAAACTTTGAACTCTCTGGCCTCATTTTCAATAATTAATCAGTTTTTTATTACAATCATTTAAATAAATCCATGTTTTGTCAATTGTAAAAAAAATTCCTTCCATTTCCTGCCAAATAACTTTCATATAACAATCTGCATTTAGTCTTCCACTCAGCAACATGCCGAGGTAGCAGACGATAAACTGCACTTTTTTTGTTTTAATTAAATTCAAATAGTACATGCTGATGTATGAAAAACTTTGGCAATAGTTCTTTGAGGTTTTGGATTTCTTGTAAAACCATAGACTGCACTTTAGAAATATTAGAAATAGTACGAACTTTTTGGGGATATTTCTTTTGGATTTTTTCCTCTTGACATTAAAGCCTGACACTTTTTTTCTTTTACATTAATAATATCACTTACTTTATATTTTGAAACTTGTAAACCATGCTTCTCGCATCATTTTTCAATTATTGAATATGAATAATTTTCTTCGGAAAGAGCAAGTATATAGCCTTTAAGTCCCAGCTTCATTTCGTACGCCATTTCACAGCACAAACTAAATTTTTAGTCGCAAACGATTTTTCAGTCTTCAGGTAATAACATGTTGCCAGATTTTTTTCCAGGTTGCTGTTAGGTTTTTTTAAATTTAAAATCAAAGTCGTTATAAATATGTGTAAACTCCCTCTGTATATATAATAGTGCACATTCAAAATTTGGGGTCATTTTGCTTATTAGAACTGTAGTATGCTCTGAATAAGGAAAATTTAATTGTATAACCACTCTATAGTTTTATATTATGCATTTGCATTTAATAATTACCTTTCATTTATAACTGTTCTTAAATTTCAATTTTTTCCTTCTCTTTGTAGACATTATGGAATTCAAAAGGATAATCCATCTACTCAGTGGAAAGTATGATTTTTGTCATTCTTTATGATCCATAATTTATATTTATCTGTAAAGCTTTTTTTGCTATCATTTAGTTAGTGGTCATATGAATTTTTTTTTCTGATTGAAGCTATTTATAGTTTCATGTGTGTAGTTTAAATAATTTATTTTTACCTCTTACATTTTATTGTAAACTTCCATAATATTTCAGGTGTGTGAAAGTAATTGTTTAGTTTTTATTTTTTAGATAATTTTAATTCATAATTGGTCCATCTTTGTACTTTTTAAAATTCAAATTATCCTTGTTTCAACATCATTATTGTTTACTGAGTTATTGCCTGTAAGTTAAAACGGGGTGAGAGGAAGAGAATTCCTTTTTTAAGTTATAAAGCTATGAAATTACGTGTACCTTCAATTGAAATCACATTTTTCTTTTAGGTGCTTAATTTTGTTATTTTAGTAAACAAGTAGCTGCATTAACAATCTTTATACTGATTGTGATATGTGTACAAATAAATATAGCCAAAACTCAAAGCATTTAGAAATCCTTCTTGTAATCTTTATTTCTCCAGCCATTGTTCGAGCGATAGACTTCTGCAAGTAGTTCACAATTTCATGCTGAAGAATTGTTAAATGAAGCACAGTCTAGCTTCGATTTAACAGTATCTGATTTAACAATTTCCTCATTTTAACAAATGTTTTTATTGGTCTGGATTGAATAACATTGAGCCCAGTGTTATATTTTCCTAAATTTAATGATAACTTTTTGTCATTAGCCTGTTAGCGGCAAGTAGGATTTCAAATAGAAAACTAACTTCAATTGAGTGAACTCAATTGAAATGAATGCTGGTTTACAGTTTTTAAGGAAGTATTTTCTGCATTTTGTCGTCAACAATTATCTTTTCGATGCATTTAAAAAAATCGAAAAAGCAATGTTAAATGCCAACTCCCAAGAAAAATCAAAACAAACGTCAAATCAAAGATTTCTTTTCGAAGCAGTAATTAAGCACATACTTGTGTTTTATGTTTATTAAAATTAACATGTATTCTTCAGAATGCTGGTAAGCATTTTTATTGTTCTCCTTTTCGATAATTTCTTATTTCAGTTCCAATTAATAGTGCACCCATAATTTTTGCTTGGGGGAGGTCTGAAAATGTAAAAAAAAAAAAATCAATGTAATAGTTACTACTTTTAACGCATTTTACACACAAATTTTCAGCGCACGGAAGGGCACAGGACCCATCTCCCCCATGGGTGCACCATTGGTTGTTATGTGTTCCCCAGATTTAACGTTTATTTTCATTAGTCCCATGATATTCATTAAATCAAGTTTGTTAGAATGGCAAACATTCTCAGAACAGCTGGTTACAAAGATGTGTGTGTAATTTTTTAATAGTATGTATATTTTAAAAACATGCTTTAAATTATAAGGATAAATTCAAATCATATACAGGGTGATTCAAAATAGATGTTACAGCAGCTATTTTTAACCATTCGATATTTTCAAATATTATTATTCAAATTATTATTTCAAATATTATTATTCAAACTATTATTTCAAATATTTTGATTTCATTATTTTATTTTATTATTTCAAATATTATTATTATTGTTTTCCATATTTTCAAAGTGAAAAATTCTCAAATTATATAACGTTAAATATTTATTTAATTTATAAGGGATTGTGTGCATAAAAATGAAATTTAGCGTTTTGTATGGGGCCCTCTATTGAGAAATTTCAATTCTAAAAATATTTACTTATATCTAATTAATGAAACAAAGATTTTATGTTTCTAAGTAGAAAATTTGCCGAGATATCATGCCTTTAAAATTTTAACGTAGGTTGCTAATATGTTAGGGGACATTTCAAAATTGTAGAGACAATAGATAGCACTTTGATAAAACTCTGAGTCTACTGTTCAAAACAAGATTATGTACATGTTGTCTGTCGATACACAACCTTCATAAAGCACAAAAACACAAGGTTATAAAATACATAAGATGGAATGGTGAAATGAGACTGCAACTCTATGTAAAAGTTGATGAGTCACTTCAAACAAGTTGCTTAAAAAACTTCATATGTATATAAGGCATTATCCCCTTATGAGCGTAATTTTCCCCAGTGGCAATTGTACTGGCAGGATGATGCAACCTTTTCCGCCCTTCTGCCAATCATGCACAGATGACACCAAACTGACTCACTTAATTGAACCACTGTACAAAATTCCAAATACACCATTCGCCATCACACTTTCCAGAATTAAGCCTTACAGATCATGTGTGAGACATTATGTACATTTCACTACATATCTGACAACAACATCCGACAAACAAGACTGAATTATGGACAGCCAGAGAGTGTGCCTGTCTTGATAAACCCTCACAATGGCTCAAACGCTTTTTTGACTCAGTGGCATGTTAAGTTCTGCAGATATCCTGGTAAAGAGAGAGGTACTGTACATTGCCAAGTGATTTAGCACTTCAGTATATAACAGCATGCAAGACATACATAACATTAAATATTTCACAAATTGTGATTTACTGGAAAATCTTATAACCATTGAGGTTTTTATTTTTGAATTCGTAATAATTTTAGTACTGAGTGCTATGTTAATGTGTATTTAATGTTCCATATTTCAAATCATAAGTGTTCGTTAATCTAGATCAGGAGTTCTCAAACTTTTTCTCTCACATACCCTTTCGTTCTGCCTGAGTGTGTTGGTGTACGCCCTGAAAAGAATATAGTATAAAGCAGTGGTTCCCAACTCAATTTAAGCCGCGGACCACTTTTCCACTTCAATTGTACCCGCGGACCACTTTGAAAAATTCTCACGAGCTGATTGCAAGACCTTAATTAAAAAGGGAACCGGGTCTATTTTGTGGGAATATGTGTTTATAAAATTGTTCTTTGGAAAAAAAAAAGAAATAATAAACGGAAAAAAAATCTAATAATACAATTGGACCTCATTAAGACAAGCATGATTAAGACGAATTACTTTTAATACGAACCGTTTTCTGAAGTTCCGTCAGATTGTAAAATACTACAAATATACCATCAATTTCATTTTTATAATTAATTTTAATATTTAATAATTTTATAAGTTTTTTCAGTTACTTTTTTAAATAATTACCTCTCTCGTGGACCACTTGGGACTCCTTCGCGGACACTAGTTGGGAGCCACTAGTATAAAATGTGTAGATGTCATAGAATAGATAAGACAAGTAGCATTTCATTATAATTTTGGTCACTATATAGTTGCACATTTAATGAGATGGATCAGCTTGGCTCTTTTCAATAAGTAAATCAATTCTGGGAACCGTTTCTGAGAGAGGCACAGGCGTATAATTTTCAATCGACAGTTTTGCACGGTATTTGGTTTCGATAACACACACTGTTGGAAAACCTTGTTCACAACGATAAGTCGATGGGAATAGCAAAAGATAGTATGGGGGGAACGAATGTAAAAACCAAATGACCTCTTTCTATTTTGGAAAAGGACAGAAGGGCTACGAAATTTCTACTAATTTTTGTACGAATGGTGTTAACGTGGGTGTCCTATTTTAAATTAGATTGAAATGTTGTACCAAGAAAATTAATTTCTGTTGAAAATAAAATTGTTTCATTATTAAGATGAAAATGATTTAGGTTAATATTTCTTGTTCGTGAATAAAAGGTACTTAGTCTTTGTTGTGTTAAGGGTTAAGTAGTTAACATTAAAGAAGTTAATGTGTTTAATGTCTTCATTAACTACTGTGATTAGGTTGTTAATATCAGTATGTTTAGAAAAAATACTTGTGTCATCAGTGAAGCAAATTAGTTTAATGAGTGATGGTAGACGAAAAATGTCATTGATGTAAAAGTTAAATAATAGTGGTCCAAGTATAAGTCCTTGGGGTACACCGCATAATGAATCGCAGAGTGTAGAGCGGCAGCCATTCAAGTGAACTTATTGTTGTCTATTTCTTAAGTAGTTTTTAAAAAGGGTATTACAAAGGCCACGGATACCAGCTAGACCAAGTTCATAAAATAATCTCTCATGGTTAATTGTATCATAGGCCCTCGACAGATCAAAAAACACCCCAACCGCTGTGTTTTCAGAATCCAGAGAGAAGTGAATAAAATCTGTAACTGTGATTAAGGCCTGTTTCATTGACCTGCTCCCCATAAAGTCAAATTAATTTAGATGAATGATTTTATTTAATGACAAAAAGCTATATAATCTGTTATAAAGTATCTTTTCAAAAATTTTAACAAAAACTGTCACTGCCAATATTAGTCTGTAATTTGCAATCTCAGATGTGTTTCCTTTTTTAAATACAGGAGTAACTGTTGAAATTTTGAGATCTTGTGGAATAACGCTTTTGGAAGTAATTAAATTATAAATGTGGGTGAGAGGTTGCAGTATAATATCTGAAACATATTTATTAGCAGTCGGGTGAGTCTGGTTGTTTCCATGGCCCTTATTGGGTGTAATTTCCTTTATTAGTTTAGCAATTTCAGCAGGTATAACTAGTGAGAGAGATAGCGAATCTTTAATGTCATAGTTGTAGCATTTACTATTCAGTTGGGACATTGTATTATGGGCCCCTGCCAATCCAGAAGGAAATTCAATAAAGTAGTTATTAAAGGCTGTATTTAAAATTTTGAAGGATATAAAAATATAATAAAAATAATTTATTCTGAATAATTTAACATTGAAATGTTTTATAAAAGTTTTTCATGTTTATTTTTGTGTTTAAACATAATATTAATAAGATAACTTTTAATTATTGCTTTTTATTATCTGTACTATATTATATTTTTTTAGCCTCCAAGTGATCTTAATATGGGTTTCCCAGAAGAACAAGGGGAAATGATGATTGCTGGTGTCTACTTGCGTCTATTTATTCAGAATCCTGCTTGGGTGATTAGAAAGCCTAAGGAATTCCTTACTGAGTTACTTGACAGTCTAAATAACATAATTTCTAGAGAGTATATTGATGTATGTTTTGCTTTCATTTATTTATAAGGAAATTCCTTTTGTAAATTTTGTTTTAAATTTTTTCTGCTAAATTTAATGAATTGAATCGTGGCTATTAATCTTGTGGTTTTTTAAGTAATGTTTTTCAAGAGATTTATTTCAGTTTTGATATTCCTAGTCTTTTATATGAAAGTAGCAAATGTGGACCAAATTATGCATAATTAATCAGATGGCTACCTTATTATTTTATTGGAGAACCCAAATCTTGTAACCACTTAATAAACATTGTATTTTCCAAAAACTGGAGCTCCTCCAGTAATCATCTTCACTCAATACAAATCAAATGCGCCAGGTGCATATATTTGCACTATTCTACCTTCGGAGATTCAAGAAGAATTTAAGTATTGCAATATTGTAAGAAGTAAGGCGTATTTTTGTATTGATCATTCTCAATCTGTAACAATTTTACTCACGGTTTTTGGGCATTACTAATGTAATTTCACCAAAAGTGTCTAATTATTGTTAAAGTCTTAAGAAATTCTATTACTCTTGATTTTCCCTTTTAAATGCCTTCTGTAAACTAGAACATGAATATTAAGTAATTATAGACCATTGTATGTGAATAAATTGGTTTAGTGCTATTGAAATGAAAAATAATTTTATGATACTGTCAGGAAAAGGACATCGAGGCCTGTTGTATATTGAAAATTTAAAGCTAACCCTGGAGCCATAAACTAGTTCACTTCATAGATATTAAGTTTAATTTTTTTATGTATATGTATATATATATACCGCGTCCCAAAAGTTTATGGACAACCATTTTTTTTTGGAATATTGGATGAAGTATATCAGTCAATTGAACAGTTATCACTATCCAGTATTATTCAGGTTATCAGTGGATGGTCCCAATGTTAATTGGAAATTTCATGGTATGTTTCAAGACAAAATTTAAGTTGATTACAATGTGTCAGTTTTAAATATTGATAGCTGTGGTCTACATATTATGAGTAATGCTTTCAGATACTGTGCTGTAGAAAGTGATTGGGAAATTGAAAAATTGCTATCCAGTCTATATCGATTATTTAAAAGTACACCAGCGAGAAGAAGGACTTCTTAGATATAGCTCCAGAATTGAAAATTCCTCTGAAATTTTGCTCCCACAGATGATTGGAAAATTTGACAGTTAACGTGCAGTCGAGATTCGGCCACATGTTAAAACATATGTGCATGCAGTAACACAAAAGAAAGTGAAGGATCCAATGACAGCTTCCTTTGATGTTGTTAAACAATTTTTAAAAGACCGTTTACAGTTGCAAACTTGGGTTTCTTCAATTCTGTGGTAAGGCAATTAACTCCATTTTTGAAAGGATATCGAACTGATAAACCCATGCTCCCATTCATAGCCGAAGATCTGGATAAAATTCTTAGAATTTTAATGGCTTGTTTCATCAAAAGCAAAGTATTGAAAACTGCAACATCAGTTACTAAACTTAACACAGATATTTTTTGATAAAAATTGTTGTTACAACTACAACAAAGTAGATGTTGATTTTCAAGCAGAAAATGCAATCACTATATTAACCTAAAATATTAGTGACTATCAAATTCAGGATTTCAGACTGGGATGTAGAGTTTTCTTGCAAAAACTAGTTTCGAAGTTTTTAATGAAAAATCCATTGACCTTCTCAATTGTTTCCGACATGAAGTGCTTAAATCTGTTATATCATATGGTGCAGTGGGTGTGTTTAAGTTTAAATTCATTTTAAACCTACTTGTTAAATTACATAGGCTCCAGACTGATAAATTTGATACTGTTTTATGTCAATTTCAGGACTTTGTGTCAAACGTGTCTAATGAATAATGTGATTTTAGGAATTTTATTCTTATGAAAAGTTCCGAGTGGATTCGTTATTTCATGAGCACATGTCATCCAAACCATGTTATAAAGATCTTTGGAAAGTTGTTCAACACTTTTTGATACTCCCTCATGGCTAAGCATTTGTGAAATGAGGTTTTTCAGTTAATGCGGAACTAATTAAGGAAAATATGAAAGAACATTCAATCATAGCCCAAAGAGTTACTTATGGCTATATCTGCAATGTCGAAGGAATCAAAAGTGTGCATTTGTCAAAGTCCCCTCTGCTTAGTGCTAGACAAAAATATATGGCTTAATTGAAAAATGGAAAAAAAATTTAAAAAAAAAGTCTTTGATTGTTTCCAAAAGGAGAGCATCTTAAAATGAAATAGAAGTGGTGAAGAAAAAGAGGCGACATGTGAACCCCAAAATTACATCATTGGTGGAAACTGCAGGTACATTAGTTGTAGGTGTGAAGAAAAACATAACTTTAATTTAGTTGTCCAGTCAAACAGTTTTAGAAAAACTACTGGTGACAAAAAAATAATTGTTAAGTGAAATTGAAAAGGAACTTCAATCAAAACAAAATTTGTATAAGCATATGCAAGTTTGAACTAGCATACACATCCAAGATAAATGA
>QLNU02015360.1:191568842-191594253 GCA_006491805.2 Dysdera silvatica | reverse complement strand
CATTTTCCTCATTAAAGAGGCAGTGGGGTGCCGCCATTCAGCTGAAGGAACTTGCATTTAAAAGGGAAAAATCTTGAAAGAAGTAGAAAAACAAGGTCTCATAATTGAAGAAGAAATGATGGTTCTTCAAGCTATTCAGAAACGATTTTTGATACTTTTCATCTAAATTTTGATAGACAAAATTTACAGTTACATTTATTGTAAGACTTAACCTTTTCTGGTTGAAACTTAATTTGTTTTCAAAACTGTTTGTCAAGGCATGCAGTTTTCAGAAACTGCAAAAATGGTGACATTTAAACAGCCTCTTCATATTAGTTTTCAGAAAGTTAATACTATGAAAAAATCATGAAATGTATTTTAGATATTTCATAGATGTTGCAAAATCATTATACCTATCTATAAAAATATTGAACACTGCATTAGTTGCGTTTTAGATTTTTGATGTTTCTTTTATAATTATATAGGTTTTTTCACATATTGTAGCATTTGTACATTTGATATTTTTTATCGTCTTGCTGACAATACAGACGTAAATATATCAGGGAAATTTTTTATAAATCTATCAGTGAATTTTTTCTCCGTATTTTGTTACCACCCTGTTGGACCAATTTTATCAACTATCGCAGAACAGCTCTAATATGTGGTCAGGAAAATGCATGTGACACAGATCTGGATGCACTTGAAATGCTTATGGCAGCTTTCATAAAAAAAAAACACATTTTTTTCCTCTAGTATGGATGTTATATATACAGTAATCTCTCTCAATAACATGGTTGTTATATATGCCTTTTATGTTTAGTTACTGTGTTTTACAATCCTGGTGTATGCTTCATAGAATTACATTTCAACTAATATTTTTTTTTTTTGCCTAATAACGTTTTTCTCTATCGCTTGAAAGTCATTAATGGAAAATGTTAATGTATCCTTATATATTCATTATTTCACATACACAATATTCACGTGAAACTATTTTAAGCAGAATTGCATCACATGTCTATCACATTGTGATTTTATCAAGTCAATGATGAAAGCCATGAAAGTTCGCCAAGACCTAATTGGAATAGCCTGCGAAGCTTTAAACAATGTATTCCGGCAGTGTAATGAAGATATAATTCAACAAGTAAGAATCACATTTTGCGTATCTTGTAATTTATTTTAATTATTAACTAAGTTAATGACGGTAACCATTTATTCCTTGATTATAGTGATTGAATATTATTATGCATGTTATTTACGTATCAATGCTAAGAAAATTGAAATAGTGTAAACTACAAATTCTAAAAATCTGCACTTGATCATTTACAGTTGCTTTGTAAAATCAGTTGTTGTAAATCATTAATTGCACCTAATTTAGTTGAATTTTTAAAGACCTAGCAAACCTTTATTATCTATATTTATTCATTTTACTTTATATTTAAGGAAGTCTGAGACTGTCTTCAATACGAAAAAAACCTTTTCTGCTTCTTTTAATTCTACTCTGATAAGATAAAAACATGCCAAGCATTAACATTTTCCTGTAATTTCAATTTTTGTTTAAAAAAAAAAACTTTGCACTGATATTTCTGCTCAAAGTCATCGTTTTTTTTTTCTATGAAATTATAAAGGTTATGGACTGATTTTTTAATGTTTTTAGTAAATTATCTAAGCAATGCAATTAATATTGAAAATTTTAAAACATTAGAATTAACTAGGCCTTTTTTAGAATTGTTTATCAATCTTTTTCAAATAAATTGTAAAACTATATATAAGCTATTTACATTTTAATGTATCCGTGATTAGAATGATATGTTGGATATGGATATTATAAGTTCACCCTGTTATTTGGGTAGACAACCTTGTTTTCTAAGTGCAATAATGTTTTCGGCTTTTATTTAAATGCATAGAATGGTTTTAATTAAACTTTCCTTAATATAAGCTCTCAGCAACTCTAAGTGAAAGTTGAATGACACCAAAATTTGTACATATACAGGGTGTCTGCCAGGTCATGAAAGTCATGGAAAAGTCAAGAAATATGAAAACAGTCGTGGAAATCAAGAAAAGAACACCAAATTGAGGTTGTAGATCATGGCAATGTCCGATTGTGGGTTGGGTTTTTTTTTTACGCAGCCATTCAGTTGTAATTTTTGTACGATTTTTTCACTGATTTAATGATTTTCACTTATTTTGTATCAAAACTTGACAATTTGTAGTGATTTTTAGCTATTTTTTGTTAAAACGTGGCAATTTATGGTGATATACATCTATTTTCCCTCATGTTTTGGCAATATTTAGGGTTTTCAGCTGTTGTTCATATTTTGACAATTTTCGGCGATTTCTATCTGTATTACCAATTTTTCATAGTTAATTTTGTCTCCATTATTCCATCATCCAGGTGTAGAAGAAAATTTAAATATTAAAACTATTCCAGATTAGCGTTGAATGGTATTGCCTTCATTTGGCCTTTTTAATATTTTGATTATTTTATTAATTATGAATGTCAGATTTATTGTTGTGGCCTTTAAGTTTACTTTCTTGTACTGGTGTAAGACCAGTGTTGTTTACCAATTCAAATACAAGTCTTGATTGACTTGAAATAATAATTTATGAATTAACTAAGTTTTTAAGTATTGACTTACTTAACATTACACATTTGGACAAACCATCCAATAATCTGGATCTTATTGATAGTAGCATTGCGTGTCTTAACAAAAACTTTTAAAAATAGCAATAACAACCAGGGTCATGAACCAGAAACAGTGAGACATGAGATTAAGTAATTCAAATCAAAAATTTATTATAAAAAAATAATAAAAAAATCAGATTCAATATTACAGAGGAGATCTGTTGACATGAATCCAATTTAGCAAACTATATAAAGTATTAATTGTGAACATTTTTAATCTCTTCTTTCTTACTGACACTTTTTTTTTAAAATGGCATTAAATTTATAACTAACTTTTGATAACATGCTGAAGAAAATATTCTTCTTCTAAACTAGCACCCTTTTTATTTATGTAATTAAAAAAAAAGTTTTAAAACAAGACTTTCATAAAATAAAAAGTATGGATTTTATGCTCTAATATGTTGTTGCCTATTTATAGTAACAAAAATAATTTCATTTTTATCAAAACTTCAAGCTTCGATATTATTTCGTTTTTTATTTAACAACATGACCATAGCCGATAATAGCAATTTTAAATAACTTAGAAAAATTTGAGTTCTATAAAGTTAAATGCATTTTTAATGAGATTTATTTAAGTATAATGAAGGGAAATTAGAAAGGAAGAAAAAAAAAACAAGAAAACTCTCACCATCGATGTTGCTTACATCCTTCTGCTTTTCAACTCCAGTTCCAACTGGTTGTTGCTAGCTCAAAAACTTTTCTGCACTGAATAAAAGGTTACCTTAATGATGCCAAACTTGGCACCTGTAGTAATTTTACTAATGCAGGAGAAGTTACTCCATTTAGGTTATCATCTATGGTTCTTTTCGTGCTTTTGGTGTAAGTTTTTGGTGAACCAGGTGGCCTCCTTTTTTCGCCCAGCACTTCTGAGAATAGCAGAGTAATAATTCTTATGCTATGATGACAGCTGATGATTTTGGAGCATTGGTTCATACTTTGCAAGTTTGCTGGTCTTTTATCTTAGAATGGTATGGCAGAATGGGGTGTGAGAAAGAATTTCGTTCAGATGACTGGTTGAACATACATTGAATTGTTAAGTTGTCAGTGAAGGCAGTAAAGTTTTTTTAATCGCGAAGTTTTTTGGTTGAGGGAAAGAGGAATGTATTGATAGAAAATACACAGAGCAAAAATTGCAAAAACCAGTGATAGGAATTCCTTTATATTTAGATTAAATCCCTAAGGATATTCTGTTATTCATCAACATAAGATCTGTAGGAAAGATTTCCTTCACAATATTTGTGAACAGATGGCAGGGTTAGCATACTGCAAAGTAAAAACTAATTATTAAATATATTAATAACAAAAATTAAAAAATGGCAATTTTATATAATCACTGTAATAAAAAAAAAAACCAATCTATTATATAGAAGGTACCGTATTGAAGTAACAAAACAATATAAAAATGGTGTAAATAATATTTTGAAAAGCATTTTAAAGTTCAAGTGATTGAATTTACAAAAATAATCTTTTGACCGCAAAAGTCCTGATTAATAAAATACTTTTCTTCTTCTTGACATTAATGAGTGGATGTAAGATGCAACGTTTCAGGAAACGATTTCTTTTTGTCATTCGCAATTATTGGTTTATTAAATATCTCTCTTGAATGGCTGTAAGACTTAAAGTTTATAATAAGTAATAATAAACTAAAACATGTAATAATTTTAGGCCTTTGGCTACAACATACAAAAGAAAAATAATTGTAAATTGTTACAAATTAAAAAAGGTTAAGACAAAAAATAAAAAATAATGAGTTTTAACTGGGGTTGCTGAGAACCATCATTTGTTACGTATTTTTATGTGAGCATTAATTAAAAGTAATTTTGTCTTAAGGAATAATGTTTTGTTGGGATTTCAACCCAAAGTTGGTGATGAACTTTTCAGTTTTTTTTTTACTTACTCTGTTTGAAACATGTTCAAAATATATCAGGGCTCTCATTGGGTCGGTATTTTCTCCTCAAGTCCATATTTTTATCATTTAGTCTCTCATTTTTCACATTTAATGAAAACTTAATTGAAAATATAAACGACCAGTGATTTTCACATGCTTGTAAAGGCATTTCCGAAAGCAATTGATCGGGGTGCTAAACAGAAATTTTTAAGGATTATTTCTTTGTTTTTTTGGATGTATTTAATGATATTTAAAGAGAAAAACGAAACAAATAATCCGTGCTGCTTGACCCCACCCCCAATTTCAGACCATATTTCCCAAATTTCAAAGCCTAAACTTTTTTGATTCCACTTTGTTTTCTGCATTTTTTTAAGCCAGTAATTCTAGATATAGTACCTCAACTCGAGACCCATGCTTCAGAGTTCATAAACTCTGCGATTAAATTGCTTTACGTAATATGTTGATTCCCTCCCATGTACACCATTTTTTCTCACAGTAGGTTGGTACGATGTATATTATTGACACGTAAACCGCCTTAACTTTTTGCATGAAGTTTTTAAATTCAACAAGTTGTGATTTTTTGTAATTAATGAAAAAAGTTAGCCGTGTATACCTTAGTTGTTAATTAAAATTCCTTTTCGGTTATACAATCATGATATCTGAAAATAGTTATACTGCTGATAATCAGGCAGCATGTGAATTATAAATATAAATAAATTACTAAAAGCACGATTTCATCTATGGTTACTAATAATACAAGCCGAATACCAACCAAATATTTGTCCCATCCCTAATGCCCATTAAAGATGGCTTAATTTTCAAAGATCACTACAAAAATACAGGAAATTTGATTTTTAAAGTCTTTTTGTGTCAGGTTGTATGTGTGTGATGGCTAAGCCTGTTTTTTTTTTCTCATTTTTATTAACTTTGGCAAAATAATTCAAAGTTTATTATCATGGTTTATCCCTGCATTATAACACTTTGAATCAGGAAAAGTTTTACTTTAATATAGCTAGATTTAGCTATTTTACCTTGTTCTAGCAACAGTATTGTACGTGTATGATTTGTTGATTTCTCATTTGTCATTATTTACCTATCCAACTCATGATAGGGACCAATTCTGCAATATCCCTCCAAACTGGACTTACTTCACTACTGGGGGCATTTCCAAATTTTCGTGAGGACAGGGGAAAAACGTAAAAGCATGACCGGGCCCTGCACTAGAAGTTACACATTTAGTTTAGAAATGTCATTTCTTTACGTGGAAAAATAAAAATATTCATCCTTTACAATCACTCAGCTAATTTTTAAAAGCTTTTATCTGGTTATATGTCTACCCCAAAACTTAAAACCCAGCTGTAACTCCATAATCAGTCTGTTTGCTTCCTTTTCGTGAATAGTTGTTTTTTCATTGGCTGTATTCAGTTATGATGGCCAACATACCAACAAATGAATTTACTGGTTATTTCTCATTACTGCAATAATTTCGCAGAGATAAGCCGCAGTCGATATGTGTTTAAATGCAATGTGTAGTGGCGTAGCAAAATTCTAAAATTATGTTGGAGGGCTCAATTAGTTTAAAGATTGTGTGATACTGTATTAGAAAAAATGTTTTCATATTCAATGGTGGTGGGGGGAGACTTGATCCCTCTTTTGTACATCACTGGGGGAGGAGTGATGAAATTGATACAATTTTTAAATAGATCGATACATTAAAACTGAAAGTTTTTAATGTTTCAGCTATTTTTCAAAATATTAATATTAATGAATAAATATTCTAATTCTTTTGTTATATTGAGTATACCATAGCACCATGCATAATTTTATTGATGCACATTTCTGGAATTTGCAAGTATAGTATGAGAATTTTATAATAAGAGCTAAAACTTTTCATTCTTGTTCGTTATTTTACACTTTGTAATAAAACGATATTCACACATTAAAAGGGTAATTGGATGAAACAATAATATTAATTATACAGATTATGTTTCTAAATTATCTAGTTATTTTATTTAAGCTTATTTAAATTAATAAATTTAGCATAAACTACAAACTTTTTTGAAGTGTATTTTTTTATTCAAATTCTATAAAATATTTATTTCCAAACATTTAATTATATATATTAGAATATCAAGGTTGATTTCCTCTGCAATTAGATTATTGCAGTGTTATCAATATTTTTGCAACCTCTGAAAGAATAATTCTTCGGCACAAGTTCATTATTAACAACTATTTTACCACTGAACAAAAGCTACTTTTAATATATATTGTAATTTAATGACTTGAATTTTATTTCTTTAGTTTGAATTTATGCAGTTATTGATGTTACATTATAAATATTTATTTTCTATTTAGAGTAAAATTAACAAATCAACGCTGTTTACTTTACTTTTGAGTATATCTTATTACGTCTAGGGGGATGAGGGAATGTAGTATAAAATTTAATTTTTTATAACTGTTCTCTATGAAAAGGACTAATATTTTAAAAAATCTGAATAAGAATGTTGGGGAACACTATATAAATTTCAAGAGGCAATTATTTTTTTAAAAAATTTCATGTATACAAAACACTATCTTAGGTCTTAATGTATTCCCTTTTTTCAAAACATGTTCGTTATTAGTCATTTAAAAAAAAATGCTCCTTCCTATTTTCTTGTGAAAAGTCTGATGGAAGCCCTGATGTATTTATTTGCCAAGAATCAGATACATAATCAGATATATAAATTTTTACTATTTATTTCTGCATTCTGGACTTTGAATCCACCATTTTGTTTTGCACTACTTGGATATATACTTTATCTGGTGTCACCATTTTGTTTTAGCCAAGTTGTGTTTCTTGAAGTTGGTTCAGTTTTAGAAAACACCACCAATATATCCAATTCTGGAATGGCATCAAAAATTAAATTTCAGAAGTGCACAATATTGATCAAATGCTTTATTTGCTAATTAAATCCAAAATTAACACCATTCATTAGAAAAAAGGTTTAGAATTTTTTTAAGGTCAAGGAAAGGTCAAGGAATTGTGTTTGTTATTTTTAAGGGGGGGGAGGATTCTGCAACAAAAAAAGAAATATATATATATATACACACACATACACACAGTAAAACTCCTCATTAGTGGACTCTTACCGGACAGAAGCATTTGTCTGTAAAAGAGGAGTGACCATAAATAGATCCATTGAAGTATTTGAAATATTACTTTGGAAAACTTCCTTTTACTTTGGAAAAAATTTATTGATGTTTGGTGGGTTTTACCTACCAGTCCAACTTGATGGTAACTAATGCTGGTTAGAAAAAAGGGTGTTTCTTCCCCCACCCCTTCCATATAGTTTTTGTGTCTATTTCCATGATGACATAATGAAAACATTTAGGATACAGGTTCAATTAATGTTTCATCTAGAAAAAAATTAGGGCAGGGTGCATCGCCTGACAAAAGGCCATTATTTTGGTGTTCTAAATACATAGATACTCATGATGAATATCCACGGTTAAGTTAGCTTTACTGCTACCAATTCCTTTAAACAACGTCTTAATTTGTTTAGTTCCTATAGTTGCTTTCTTTAAATTGCTTAGTTTTCATTTGCAGGTAACCATTTTTTGGAGGATTTTTTTTTTTTTTTTAGTTCCGAGTTAAGTATATGCGAAAGGCGAGCGGAAGGTGTGCGTGATTATTGCAATCTAACTGCAATGTTGCCAGATGGCAAGATTAAAAAATCTCAACTTCATACAAAATAATAATTAAATTAATATAACTATAATTTAGTTAAACAATATCCTATAATATTTCATTTATTCAAATATCCTATACTGTATGACAAGTAAGCTTCATAAAATAGGGATGTAAAACATGCTTAATTTAGTGCTTAAAGACAAACAAATTGATTTTAACAAAAATTTGATCTCAAAAATAGGTGGAACCGCTAACGTTTATCGCAGTAGTCCGTGGTTGAAAGTCTGCAAACCTGGCAACAGTGCTTTGTTTACAAATATTCGTCTGCAATCTGGTTTTGCCAAAACCATCAGTGTTATTACGGAAATGAAATACTGGAGTACAAAATTTTTATAAATCAACAAATTTCATCACGCGTTTTGGATTCTAACGTGGGAATTTGAATTATCATCGGGGAAGGATGGTGCGTTATTATCCGAGGGTTGGGTGGGACATTTGGGCACAAGGGCGGACAAGTTGAGGGACAGGGCGTCGCGCCCTTCTATTTCGCTTTAAATGACACACCAGTTCAATTGTGAAAGTATTGCAATATGGATATATTTGTTCCTTAAAACCAAGAATTTTTTGAGAAACATTCTTCGTTTTTGCTTTTTATTTGATGAATATGTACATTTCATTGTAGTGTCTGGTGTGATGTACTTTTAGTATATATTTGTCTTGTGTTACTATATATAGTTTTATGGTACATTGTTATTATGGACTCTCCAAACAAAAGAATAAGTAAAAGCAGGCCCCCAATTTGGTGCAAGATTTTTTTTTTTCATCTATGAGACTAAAATGTATTTCTTCTAAATAAAGTACTTTATATTTACCTTTAGGCTATTGAGAACAAGCTTGTTCCATATCTGTTGACCTTATTGGATAGCAAAATAGAACACAACTCAGCTGCTACGAAGGCTTTGATTGTACAAGCATTAAAAGCTATGTGTTTATCTTTGCAACATGGAGAGGAAGTAATTTTTTTTTATTTTTCACCTAATTACACAAATTTAATTATTTATGTAATTAAAAAATTTTGAAAACTTATATTTCTCTTCAAACTCTTGGTTTTTCATGCGATGGTTTTTATTGGAATTAGTTATAAAGTTTGAAACAATATAATATAAATATTCTGTTTGTTTGAAATTATTTAACTGTAAAATTTCCAAGGTGTACCATAAATTGCAATAAAAATTTTCCCTATGAGGAAACTTTAATAAGAAATTATATCATACAAATATTAAGTAATATTTATTCTTCTTCATTGTCTGAATGCACACTTGATGACTCATCATTGATTCTCAGTGAAGCACTTGCTATTGATTCGTTGAAAGCACAGGTAGCATTCTTTTTCAAATGTTTTGAGAAGTGATTATTTGCGAAATGCAACATTCTTTTATATATATATGAACTTCCATTGTGTGTTGCATTTATTGACTATGAGAAGGCCTTTGACTCTATTAAAACATCAGCAGTCATCAACTCTTTAAGATCAACAGACATTGAGGATGTGTACATTGACATGGTGAAACGTGTGTATAAAAATGCAAGTGCAAAATTTCGGTTACATAAAGATACCAAAACTATCAAACTTGGCAAAGGGGTGAGGCAGGGAGATACCATTTCTCCAAAACTTTTTACTTCAGCTTTACAGATGATTTTTCAGCAGATAAATTGGAATAACAAGGGAATAAAAATAAATGGTGAATATTTAAATCATTTGCGGTTTGCTGATGACATTGTTATTTTTTCAACGAACCCATCAGAACTCCAAGACATGGTACAGGAGCTCTCAACTAGAAGTAAAGAAGTTGGACTCAAGATGAACCTACAAAAAACTAAGATCATGTTCAATAATTTTGTAGAGGAAACAAAAATACAAGTTGACAACATTGAGCTAGAAATTGCTGATTCATATATTTACCTTGGCCAGCTGATTTCAATGGATGGCAACATTATGAAAGAACTCAACAGACGTATTAAACTTGGCTGGAGTGCATTTGGAAGAAACAGTTTTATCCTGAAGGGGAAATTGCCTTTGTGTCTAAAAAGAAAGGTCTTCAACCAGTGTGTATTGCCAGTCCTCTCTTATGGATCAGAGACATGGAGTCTAACAGTTGGAGCAATACGAAAGTTACAGACAACGCAAAGGAGCATGGAGAGGTGCATGCTTGGAATAACTAGGAGAGATCGAAAAAGAAACACTTGGGTGAGAGAGCAAACTAGAGTAGAGGACATCATTGTTAAAGTAAAAGGGCTGAAATGGCGATGGGCTGGGCATATTGCAAGAAGAACTGATCAACGATGGACAACAGAAATTCTGAACTGGATTCCAAGAGACCACCGAAGACCTAGAAAACGTCCTCAAACTAGATGGGTGGATGAAATAAGAAAACAGGTTGGGGTGACGTGGAAGCGAATTGCTCAGGATAGACTTGTGTGGAAAGCATTTGGAGAGACCTTCATCCAGCAGTGGATAGATAATGGTTGAATATGATGATGATGATATATATATATTCCGTGATGACAAACAAAAGTTTGTTTGTTTTTTTAATAGCGACTTTTCTAGTGTACTGAAAGTTTTAATTTTGTGACTCAAAACCTAAATTGTTTACCTTTTCTGAAAAGCTTCATTAACTGCCTTAAAAATAATGAGATGATCAGAAGTTATAACTGGGGCCGTAATTGTTTGGGGTTTTTTTTACAAAAAAAAGTGCAAAATTCATGGAACAGTTGCAGAAAAGATCTCAAATTTCAGGAGGTGGGGGGGGGTGAGGTTAAGTTCACAGAAGAAGTGTAACGCTTAAAAAAAATGTTTCAAAAGAGTAATAAAAATAATTATTACATTGCTAAATAAGCATTATATTGCCCTCTATCCAGAGGTCATACATGTGGCAGTAATTTTATTTCAGGAAAAAAATTTAAAATTTGTGCACTAGTCGTGAGGTGGGAATCCTGTATTTTGGGCAAATTAAAATGAAAAAAAACTCGTGGAAGATATGTAACACCAACGTTAAAAAAAATCAGTTTCCACACAGTAATACAAATAACTATTACATTACTAGATAAGCATTATACAGTAGAATTAGGATTACCCTGTCCTTAGGTGATACTTTCCAAGATCAACCGCAGGTAGTGGTAAACCCTAGCCTATAGTGAAATTAGTTGTTTTTGATAAATATTATGCTTATGATAAAGTTTAATTTGTAAATTATGTACAATAAACCATTACCAACATTAAATAATAACTAGAGCCCAGATTATACGTAAGTGTATATTTTAGCCCTTTTTAGCATTTGTGCATATAAATGCATAAAAACAATAAATTGACAGAATAAATGCATATTTTAAGTGTTTAATAATTTTACTTTTTCTTGTATCGAAAAAATTTACCCTTGAAGTTAAACTTTCCTCTTAGTCATTATCTGAGCAGAAAAGTAAAAAAATTTGGAAACGTACACCTTTAATTATGTCTTAATATGCCAAAAACATAGTCATAGTTAAATTAGCCATATCCTCGTTAGGGAAACTGAAGGTTTAGTTTTATTGTGTTAGACTGGCAATCAATTGAAGGCCAGATTAAAACAAACACTTACATAGGGTAAAATTCCGTATCATTATCTATCAAGAATAGACATGTGTGATAGTGTCCATCATGAATAAACTATCCGTAATAGGAAGCCTTCAAAATTTTATAAGTGCTTTCCAATAAAATATTTATTTATTACATTTGAATTTAATGACATGAAGTTTATTTAATTTGAATTTATGCAGTTATTGAGGTTGGTTATAAATATTTAGGTTCTATTTAGAGTAAAATTAACAAATCAACGCTGTTTACTTTACTTTTGAGTATATCTTATTACGTCTAGGGGGATGAGGGAATGTAGTATAAAATTTAATTTTTTATAACTGTTCTCTATGAAAAGGACTAATATTTTAAAAAATCTGAATAAGAATGTTGGGGAACACTATATAAATTTCAAGAGGCAATTATTTTTTTAAAAAATTTCATGTATACAAAACACTATCTTAGGTCTTAATGTATTCCCTTTTTTCAAAACATGTTCGTTATTAGTCATTTAAAAAAAAATGCTCCTTCCTATTTTCTTGTGAAAAGTCTGATGGAAGCCCTGATGTATTTATTTGCCAAGAATCAGATACATAATCAGATATATAAATTTTTACTATTTATTTCTGCATTCTGGACTTTGAATCCACCATTTTGTTTTGCACTACTTGGATATATACTTTATCTGGTGTCACCATTTTGTTTTAGCCAAGTTGTGTTTCTTGAAGTTGGTTCAGTTTTAGAAAACACCACCAATATATCCAATTCTGGAATGGCATCAAAAATTAAATTTCAGAAGTGCACAATATTGATCAAATGCTTTATTTGCTAATTAAATCCAAAATTAACACCATTCATTAGAAAAAAGGTTTAGAATTTTTTTTAACTTTGCGAAGGACCCTTTTATGCAGAAAATTGCTACAGAATTAATTATAGAAAAATGCTACTGTATCATAAAAATAAAGCTTAATGGTTTAGAATATCGAGAGATGCATTGTGGTTGAACAGTAACAGAAATTGGGCTGTGTAAAGCATGTCCTTTTATGATACTGAATGTTTCTACACAGCGGTTAATAATAAATCTGTTCATTTTAAAACACAAAACATATGATTTTCGAGTAAGTTAAAAAAAACTTAAATGCCTATTTATTCATTTTAGGTGTATTTTTATCCATTTAAGTGCATATATGTGCATATTTTGAAGTTTTTTAGTACATATTATGAAGCTTTTTTAGTGCAGATTTTGCTGACTTTTTAGTGCTTACAATTCAGGCTCTACTAATAACAATATACATATTATATTTTTTGTTAAAGGCAGTTATGTAAAATTATACTTCCATCTGTCGACACCAAAGGAGTAAAATTATACATAAGTTTGAGAAAGCAATTTTTCTCAATATTCAGACAGAAAAATATCTCCATATAGATCATTTATTATGTCTTTGTTCTTGCATTATTGTGTAAGATGCTCTTTCTGTCGAATTAACGATATTCCGACCTTTTGGCTTTAACTCTCAAAATTATCGTGGCGCAATGCAAAATACCTTGTACATACATAGTTTCAATAGTTTTCCATCAAATTTCACCCAAAATATTTTCTGACGGCAGGATTAAAATTATTTAAGTATGAAAATTAAAAAATCGTAATGGAAATTGGGCAGTAATAAGAAAAATTTCAAAATTCATAAAATCATGAAAAACAATCTAAAATTCACAAAATCATCAGTAAAAAAACTAAAATTCTCAGAGCACATAACAAAAATTTGTGCTGCAGTAAGATTACTGCCTTAGTTATAGCTATTAAAATTTCCTTAGCTATCATATGGATTCAGTTCTCAAAGCCGATGAGTTTTTAAGGGTCACGGAACGAAAAAAAGGCTTCTATGTGGATTAAGTAATATACAGAGGCAAGCAGAAACAAGTTTTGCAGGTTAGGGTTATTCTTAAAGCTATCAAACAGTGATTTTTTTTGTGGAAGATAAGGGCTAGCCGTTGTAAAATTGTATAAATATTCAATTCAAATTTATTTTCGGGTAGATACAACTACAGATTACAGTATAAAAGAGCATACAAATAATCGATCTGCTCGGGCAGCTATGGGTAGAGATTATAAGGTCTGACAGAGTCCCAGCTGCCCGAGGCAAAATAACTATATAAATTAAAATATAAAAACAGGAAGAAATCAATGAAATTATACAAAAAATTTGTTTTCCAAAAGATATTTATGTAGATATTTTTTAAAAAGTGGGAGTGAACTCAAAATTTTAATTCTGTCAGGAAGAGGGTTCCACACCCTAGGGCCCATACAACCCATGCATGTCAATCCAAGATTTGTTTTGGAGAATTCTGGTATTAGATTATTTAGATTTCTTGTGAAGTGATTATGTCCAGGTGGGATTAAGGACATAAGATTAAGATATAAAACGATTCATATGGCATTAAACATAAAAATATAGATCTCGTAAATTAGTAATTTTTCAATTAGTAATATTTGAGTATTATTGGAAGATGAATAAAAGGAGTGAGACACATGACTATTGTAAGACAAAAGTGAAATAAAATGCTTCTGAAGAGCAGTAATCCGTGAGAGATTGTATTTTGTGGTACAGCCCCAAATCAATAAGTAGTAATATATATATATTAGAGAAAGGAGTGGGTAAATAATATGCAATATTTCTTATTATTCCCAAATTTCTACTAATTTTCGTACATATGGTGTGAATATGGGTGTCCCGTTTTAAATTAGATTAAAATGTTATAACAAGAAAATTAATTTCTTTTGAGAATGAAATTGATTCATTATTAATATTAAGATGAAAATTATTTAGATTAATATTTCTTTTATTTGTGAATAAAAAGCTCTTAGTCTTTGTTCTGTTAAGGGTTAAGTAGTTAATGTTAAAGAAGTTAATAATGTGTTTAATATCTTCATTAACTATTGTGATTAGGTTGTTAATATCAGTATGTTTAGAGAAGATACTTGTGTCATCAGCGAAGCAAATTGGTTCGAAGGATGTTGGTAGATGAAAAATATCATTGACATAAAAGTTAAATAATAATGGTCCAAGAATAGATCCTTGGGGCACACCACATAATGAATCGCGGAGTGTAGAGCGGCAGCCATTCACATGAGCATATTGTTGTCTGTTAGTTAAGTAGTTTTTGAGAAGGGTATTGCAAGGGCCACGGATACCAGCTAGACTAAGCTTATATAGTAAACGTTCATGGTTAATTGTATCAAAGGCCTTCGACAGATCAAAAAACACACCAACTGCTGCTTGTTTAGAATCCAGAGAAGAGTAAATAAAATCTGTAACTGCAATTAAAGCCTGTTCCACTGATCTACCCTCCATAAATCCAAATTGATTTAGATGAATGATTTTGGTTAATGAGAAAAAATATAAAATATAACATAGAATGAAATATAATCTACTACTCTTATTTTTCTTGTTCTATAGAATTATTAGTAATTTAATAATGATAAACGTACACAAAAAGACAACTGTAATTGCTATGGCTTCTAACAATTTTTTCCTACCAAAAATTCCTCTACTACCTCACCCCCACCCCCATTTGGGAAAATTCTGGGTGTGCCACTATCTCAAATTAGAATCGAGATCACTTTCGATTCCTTTAGCATAAATCGCATAAAACCTGTTTCTGCTAATATTTCCTGAATTTTTAAAGTTAAATTTAATATGTTTCCAATGCTCCCCTGAGTATCATTCTAGGTGTGTTAACTACATCATTTGTTCCAGTTTTTTGTTTAAAAATAAAATTGAAGTCGCTTCTGGTGCCCTTTACATAAATCGTAGAAAATATGTTTTTCCATAAATATTCATTGCAATTTGAAGTCATGAAAAAAATCATTTCCCAGGATCACACCTCAAAATTTATTATCTATTTATATAATTTATATGATTTTTATAAATTTATATGAATTTATTATCCTATATTTGTTGCATCCAGCATAATCCTTTCAACTTTCTTAATTATTGTTCACTTTTTTATGACTACGAAGCTACAACATGAATTTGTTACTGCATTTAACTTTTTCTTCCAAAATATGGAAAGCCATTTAAATGTTTTCCTAAAATATATGAAATTAAATTTTCATACATGAAGAATGTTAATTGTTCTCATTTTTTTAATTCTTTATTTATGGAATAATGAACAGCAATGCATGTTTCTATCATTTCAATTTCATTCTCAGCTTTTAAACGTAATATTTTTTGAAAATTTTGCTTTTAAAGAAATCACGTTTTTTAGAAAAACAAATTACTTTTCCAGATTTATATATTTTATTTATATATTATTCACTATATCTTTGTAATTTATTAGATACTAATGGTATTGGAGAAATCAAGCATTTGGGCTGAATATAAGGATCAAAAACATGACTTATTTATTAGCGACACTCCAACTGCTGGATACCTTACAGGTCAGATTTTTAAAAAAAAATTATAATAAAACAGTAAATTTATATAATATGATCAATGTCACTGGTCATATTAGTTGCATTCATAAGTTCAAGAACAACTTTTAAGGGCCCAGCCGTGGTACAGTAGTAATGTGTTTATCATGCCATTAACCGAAGTTTGACTCCCAGTAGTGCCAAAAACAAGACTACTTATTAACAAACTGCTCACTGTAGTCTGGGGTTTGGTTCCCTAGGCCTTAAGAGGTTCGGATTCCTCGGAAAACAGTAGGTCCTGGCACAGCATGACCTTTGCTGTTCTCGTGCCATGAAACAAACAAGGGCAACCTTATATGATCGGAACATGTATCATAAATTTGCTTATTTTCTTTTTATGCATGTTATAAAGCTTATTGCTATAGAAATAAGACATAAAGTGCTAGGGAAGAAATTTACATACAAAAGGTTAAACACTGGTAAAATAGCAATGAAAAAGATCACCCAAGCTTTCGGACGCATCAGCAGCAGTCCTTCATCAGGAGTAATGACGATGTTATGTTTCTGTCTCTTTTTATACTTGAAATTTCTGGAAAACCCTTCATCAGAGTAGTCCCGCAGAATGGAAAACGCCAATGGGAACCAATGGGAGGCCTCCAATAGAATCATGGAAAAACCCAATGGGAACCAATGAGAAACCTACACTGCGGGTTACCTAATTTGGGGATGTCTCATACATTTCAGAGTAAGAGTTGTTTATAAGTTTCTGGAAGTGGTTGTGATGTATTAATGGCTTTCCCGTGTAGTTTGTAAGTTTCCCAAGATTCTAAGAAGAGTCTACTATTCTTGTTTGTGATGTGACGGTGTAGTATTTTTGTTGAGTCCCAGTCGGGTTCGTGTCCGTGTTATAAAGCGTGTTCAAAAGTACTTGGAACATCAGAAAACCGAAGGCCAGCCTTATCGGGGGTAGGGGGGCAGTCTCTCCCCCACCCCAAAAAATTCAAGTTCCAAGTTGGGAAAATCTTGTTAAACTCAGAAAAAAAGTATGAATAATTAATTCATTAGGTAGTTGAAAATACATGCCATTTCAATTGCCAACTTGGCGAAAATTTAGATTTTCTTGGAGGGGGGAGGGAAGGTGGAATAATTTTTTTTTTACTCTTCACCCTTAGACAAATGGAATTTTTTTTGACATTGGCAAAATCGAGAGTTTCTTGGAGAAAAAGATAAGGCTTTTTTGCTTTCGTTGGTCGGAAAAATTTGCGATCGTAACTGCCCATTTTGTTAACAGTTATTTCCGTTTCCACATCTGTGGTATATTGTCCAGCCAACAGGGCACCAGAACCACAGATTTGGGGACTTTGTCTCTCCCCCTTCTCATTTAACCCTCATCTTAAGTACAACAGAGAAGAAACCAGGACCTTTTCTTGGATGATCCTTATATTGAAACAGATTTGCAACTGACCATAGTGCTGGACTTTCAAACTTGCTATAAAACTGGAGGGATTGTGGTCCGTGGATGTATTTCGTCGAACCTTTTTTTTTAAAAAAAAACAGCTTATCTCCTGAATTTATGGAGTTTCAACCACACAATCTGCGATGCTTGATTGCACTGACCACAGAAGATTCAGTTTGATGGTGGTACTACCCCTGATGGCATTTGTTGAAATTTTCTGGCCTTGCATGGTTTCGTGGCAAGTGTACGATCATCGGCATAATTACAAATTTTGGACCCATGTGCAAAACCATAAAAAGCCCCCCTCCCCCGGGAAGAAGTTTTAACTTTAGGTGGAGCTGAGAGAAAGTAATCAGCGTTAAGCTGTTTTTGATTTTGAGTGTGCTTTCATTTCCTTTCTACTAATATCAGGGGGATTGGGAGCCACTGTACATCCTTGAAAATGGTTCAATATTTAGTTGGGATAAAGACCTAACCACCATCTAGACCCTCGGGCAATAGATCTTGATGGGCCATAAAATTCGCTGTATCTACGGCGGATAGCTTACAACTTGTGGATAGTCTTCCATGGGACCCATCGCACAGAAAATTTAATGAATAAATTAATAGTAATTAAAAATCTGTTCCTCAGAGAAAACAAAAAGAAAGAAAGAGCAAATAAAAAATTTTATGTTTATTTTATTTATTGTTCTTTCTGTCAAAATTTCAGGCCCCCCTTTGAAATTGGCCCTTACACATTGCACAAGTTTGCTCCATAGTAGCTACACCACTGTGTGCAATATTTTTAACCAGTCATCATATCTCTAACAGGAGAAACGAAAAGACGATGGTAACACCCTCTGACTCTGTTCCGTCATACTTCCTTTAAAAAAAAAAAAGGCCTATCTCCAAAATTCTGGAAGCTAAAATCGCGTAGTCTGCGACATTTGATTCCGTCTATCTATGGAGACTTGATTATAAATTCGAAGCCAACTAACTTCAGTTACCAATCTTAGTCGCTTTATAATATCTAGTTTAATGTTAATTACTTGATCACTTTTAGAAAATTGCTTACCATTCTCAAACATTTTATAATTATGTTTATTCATAGATACTGTGATAGCCTGCACTCTTAGCATGATGTTAACCTGGTACACCTAATGGTATTAAAAAAAAGTGAATTCTTACCTAATAACTACTCACTGTTGTTTGGGGTTTGGTTTCTTAGGCGTTAAGAGGTTCTGTTTCTTCAGGGGGAAATGTAGATCCACTACCCTTTGGTGGCATAGTGGTACATTGATGTAACCAGCCTCAAGTTAAAGGGAGGGATATATATATAGTAATAGGGAGTCATTGCCCCCAACACAATTCCTGGCACAGAGCAAATATTTGTAATTTTTGATTTCCAAAGTGGGGGGCTAGACCCCCCTCTAGCTACCACATTATTATTCCAAAGTAGTAGTACCACATTTGTCTATCATGCCATTAACCTGGTTTAATTCCTTCGGCAACAGAGGTTCGGGTATCTCAGAAAACTGGAGGTTCCAATGCAGCATGACCTTCGTTGTCTTCATAGCATAAAACAAAGGGTTCATTTACTGATGGATCCTTATGGATTTTTCAAATTTTTGGTCTTTAAATTTCATGTAAAGAAATGTATATGAATTGTGTAACACGAATGGTGGAATTTTACCTTGGAAGCATGCTGTGAACAGGTGCCTAATTTGACATATGGATAAAAAATATAGACATACCCTGTCAAAAACATCCATTTAGTTTATTTTTTGAAACATTATGTAAATGTGCCATTTACTTGAAAAAATAATTGTTTTTATGTTGCATTAGAATCTGCTTTTCCCTGTTATAAAGATTGTTTTACTTAAAAAACGTTTATCTTACGACACAAAAAGCCTTGTCTTTTATTGCTACAAAAACGTAACTTTTCCTGCAATATATTGAACCGAAGTCTAGCAAATGTGACATTCTCCAGTAAATGTCAGCATCCATATAGTCGCTTGGTGTATGTCCGCAATATTTGCTAAATATCATTATTTCTGAATTACACCAGCCAATGTTGACATTCAGCATGCACTGATGGTGAATGTTGAATTAAAATATTTTTGTTACATTAAGACAACAGTGCAACTTTTTAAATCATACTGTATTATCAAAACATATTATGACATATGTCAAAATAGGAGAAAACTTACGTAACAGCATATGTAAATAAACTGTTGAACCTAAAACGAACAGTACATTTTAAATGAGAATATAAAATAATATCGATAGTAAACTTAATTATGTGATTACCGCTATACGGTCTTATTTATTGCAAGAACTTAAACTGTTCTCACACTTTGAATTGCACAAGAGTCCCTTGCTTTTACAACTGCATTCAGTATTAAAACACTTCTTTTTGCAATTACAGCGTGTATAGCCTTGCCCTCCGCTTCTCGAACTAGTTGCAGCTGCTTCTCTTAGCGACATTTCTTGAGGAGAAACCTGATCTATGGAAAGTAACTTTTCTTTACAAATTACGAACTGATTATGGGTATAAAGCTGCTTGAGGGTACCATTTTTTTTGCTAATTTATAAAAGTCGGAGTCTTCTATTCCAACAACAATCACCAACACATTTTGGGCATCTATATGACCACGGTCAACATCAGGAACATGGTATCACCAACTTCAGCAGAAGAAAATTTTCTTTTTGAGGTTCATGACATTTTCATTGCTTGCAGTAGAAGATTCTCTTTCACGGGTCTCTTTTTATAGAAATGAACTTGTGTTGTTCAGTCAGGGCTTGATATGAAGACGTGATAGGTTGCAACTCCTTTGGAATATGGTTTTCGATATGGTCACTGCTCAAATTTTCTTCAAAAGTATTAACAATTTCTTGAGCTATTCTTCAGTTTCAATATTTGCGATTCACTCGACAAACAAAGATGGCGAGGCTATGCGTCTTTTGGTTTAATGCCATACAGAGCTTCATGAGGACTTTGGCATATTTCTTTATGGTACGTTCTGTTCTTGTCAAAGTGAATAAAGGACAAACCATCTAAACATTTATTTGTATTGTTATCATTCATCCATACAATTAACAAATTCTGTATATCCTGATTGGCTCTTTCAAGTTAGCCTTGTGTTTGACTGTGACAAGGCTTTCTGTAAACTATTTTAACATATAACAGCCTCTATCTGTCTTCTCAGCTTGACCTCCATTTATCTAGAAATTGCTGATTTGTATATTTACCTTGGTCAAATGATTTTAATGGAAGGCAACATTATGAAAGAACTGAACAGACATATTAAACTTGGCTGGAGTGCATTTGGAAGAAACAGTTTTATCCTGAAGGGGAAATTGCCTTTGTGTCTAAAAAGAAAGTTCTTCAACCAGTGTGTATTGCCAGTCCTCTCTTATGGATCAGAGACATGGAGTCTAACAGTTGGAGCAATACGAAAGTTACAGACAACGCAAAGGAGCATGGAGAGGTGCATGCTTGGAATAACTAGGAGAGATCGAAAAAGGAACACTTGGGTGAGAGAGCAAACTAGAGTAGAGGACATCATTGTTAAAGTAAAAGGGCTGAAATGGCGATGGGCTGGGCATATTGCAAGAAGAACTGATCAACGATGGACAACAGAAATTCTGAACTGGATTCCAAGAGACCACCGAAGACCTAGAAAACGTCCTCAAACTAGATGGGTGGATGAAATAAGAAAACAGGTTGGGGTGACGTGGAAACGAATTGCTCAGGATAGACTTGTGTGGAAAGCATTTGGAGAGACCTTCATCCAGCAGTGGATAGTTAATGGTTGAATATGATGATATATATATATATATATATATATATGTATGTGTGTGTGTGTGTGTACACCTATGCTGCAAAAGTATAGTTTTCTGTTATGAAAATAAGTTTTTCTGCTCCAAAAATGGATTTTCCTGCTCCGAATCTTGTTGTGTGAGTGTGATCCCTGTTTTCTGCAAAAGTAGTTTTATGTTGCGAAAATTAGTTTTCCTACTCTGAAGGTTTATTTTTCTGCTCTAAAAGTTGTTACTTTTTCCTGGTCCGAATCTTGTTAACTCCTTAACTGCCAAGGAAAACTTACGAGATTCGCTCCCCAGTGCCACCGTTTTTGCACAGACGTGCATAGTGATGCGGTGTATTGGGGGAAAAGCAGAGGCACAGTTTGCGATCTAAAAACTGTTTACTTTTACAAAAAAAACCATTACATTTTACAAAATAATTACATTTTACAAAAAAATAAAAAATAAAAAAACACAATAAAAAAATTAAAAATAAAAATTACATTTTAAAAAAGTTTAAAAAAAAAATACATTTTACAAAAAAATTAGCAGCACATTACAAAGGAACGTATTTCGAAAAGGCGTATATATACGCCCGCGGCAGTTAACGCATCGGCTGTGCGAGGCATATATATATGTGTATATATATATAATTAAGGGATTAAGCAAGTATGATCCCCAAACTATCCAAGCTTGAGAGAGATTGCATCATAGGTTTAAGGAAAGCTGGTTGGTCATACAAACGATGTTAGCACCAATGGATTCAAGAGGGCACATACAATAATTGCAAAAGATCTGAGCATATCAGGCAAACAAGTGTTTAAGGGTATCGTGTGATCCAGAAACTAATCATGGCATCACTTTTCTTTATCTGGTTGGAAAAGTGGCTAAAAATCTTAAAATATGACAACAACGTACAAAGATTGACCAGGGCTTACCATAACTAGTAAAATTTGACACTGGTCGGAATATACGAAATACAAATGAAGAAGGTAAAAGACATTTACCATCTGCAAAAATATTCACTATACAATCTTATTTATTGCAAGAACTTAAACTGTTATCAGACTTTGAATTGCACAAGAGTCTCTTGTTTTGACAACTGCATTTGGTCATGGAACACTTCTTTTTGCAATTCCAATGTGTATAGCCTTGCCCTCCACTTCTTGAATTAGTTGAAGACTCTCCTCTCAGCGACATTTCTTGAAGAAATCTCATCTATGTAAAGTAACTTTTCTTTATGTATTACGAACTCCTTACATGTATAAAGTTGCTTGAGGGTATCATTTTTGTTTGCTAATTTATAAAAGTCAGTCCACCACGCAAATATTTTTGCAGATGGTAAATATCTTTTACCTTCTTCATTTGTATTTCGTATATTCCGACCAGTGTCAAATTTTACTAGTTATTATAATTTAAAATATGCTGCTGTACCTAATGTTTTAGCACTTCAGTTTATATCATCTGTAAAATGTCTTACATTCTTAATATTTTCTCCTGCTTTCTAGTAATATAAGCAATATTGCATGTTTTAATTCTGCTTTTGTTATGCAATAAAAAAGTCCTCTTCTACTAATGTTCTCTTGTTTTATCCTTTCTCATCATTTTTTGTTCTAATTACTTTATCCCATTTTAGCTGGAACTCCAACCGTTGCTGGTTATTTAACACAAGGTGTTAAAACAATGCCTTCATCCCCGCCTCCACTTGAAGATGGATGAACTTTTATATTCAGATTTAATTTCATATGTAAAATGCTGTGATCAATAATTTCAAGTACTGAACTGTAGATTTTGGCCAAGTTCATATGGTCCAAGATAATTGAATGCTGACTTTGAGAATGTTTAAATTCTTTCCAAGTCTATTTATTATAGCAAGTGTATTGGAATACAATTGCTAATGGCATAAGCTTAAAAATAGCTGTTATTTCTATTAACATTTTATATTTTTGTTACTTGAATTCTTGAATTGTGATTTAAATGTTCCAAACAAGTTCTATTGTATAGAGTTCACACTTATTATATTGCCCTTGTTCAGTGTTTGCATATGCATTGCAATGTTAAAGCTATATAATTTTTTTTTTAATTTTTACTATCAGTTGCAACTAAACATATTACAGTTAGAAGCCCAACATTAGTTTTTTATCTAGATCACACAACTCTGTAAAAAGATAAATAGTTAAATTACAATTGTCCAAAGTGGAATTTTTGCAAACGTTGCTATGCGTTCTTCTCATGCACCTAACCTGTAATATTGAAATTAATTTTGTATACAAAGCTGTGCGTGTGTAAATTACAAATTAAAACGAAACTTTTCTACCAAATGACTACTTCAGCAACAACTTGAAAATATATTTTAAATGTAATGTTGATTTGTGTTGTTTGTATGTATGATGAAATTTGTGATTATTAATTTTACAGTGCTACATATATATCTAAACATATTTTGTCTCAATAAATACTATTTTGTTTTTGTTTTTTTGTTTTTTTGCAGTGTTTGTTCAACTTATCCTTTCATGCCTTTCACTCTCAATCAGTTAAAGCAAAATACTGTCTCTCGTATAGAATTTATTTATAAATTAATTTACAGGAAATAAAACCCTGTAGGAGAATGGGGGCGGGGGGAAGCAGAGACTGCTTAACAAACTTCCATCCTCCTGTAATTTTTTAAACAATAATAATAGGAATTAAAGTTTAAAAATGACTGCAGGCAGTAAATTAAAATCTCAAAGTTTGTCCTTGAACAAAATTATAATAGCCTAGAAAATCAAGATACAACATAAATGTTAATTATAAGTACTAAAAAATAAAAAAAACATATATCATCAATGACAAATCAGCAGATAAAATTTAAAATACAAATCACATATAAATTCCGTTACATAAAATTAAATGAAATTTGCATCAGAATTTTAATACAGATGCTATTCACACAAAAATAAGCAATCCCAATAAAACAATATATACTGTTAAAAAGTGGAGCAGGCAATATAATGAAGCTAGCCTGGCATGATAGCCCAAATGGACCCATCAAGGCCGTCAAACAAAAATTGTCCGACAGCCCTTTTGAAGGTGGTACTGGAATTAATGTGGTTGTACATGTAACCATTCCTAGCAAAGGCAGGAACATATGACACACCTAATCAAAGGTGGTAGTGACTAGATCTTGCATTAAGATCAATCATGTCCAAGACCTGGCCCAACTTCACTCTTCTGTACATCAGACAGGCCATATTATAATAAGATAATCTTTCGAAAGGAAGAATATGGAAATAAAGCCATAGGTTTTGCCCTTCAGTTCGCAAACGATTAGCAAGTATCCTGAGAATACGCCTCTGTTATTGTATAAGTCTCCGCATGTTAGTCATACCAACGTAAGCCCAGACGATAAAACAGTACTGAAGATGAGGTAACATCAATGAGGTATATAAAAGGCGTAATGTTCGTACAAGAAGACAATTGCTTAGTCTACGCAACATCCCAATAATCTTGGAGAGCCTCCCAGCTACCAAATCAACCTGACTGTCCCATATTAATCTGGATTGCAACATAACACCGAGGAAATGAATGGAATCAGAATATAATAGAACTGTTTTGTTTATCACAAGACGGGGTAGTGGGTCAACTACTCTTCTGTTTTGGAATACCATATAGCATGTTTTACTTCCATTAATTAGTAATCGGTTAGCACCAAACCAACTATAAATCCGTAGGATCTAGGCTCTCACCAGTTAGCAATGTTGAGAAGTCATTATAAGAATGCAAAAACACCATGTCATCAGCAAACAGGACAGTGTAGGCTCGATCAAAAGATAAAAAATATCATTGATATATACAATAAAGAGCAATGGGCCTAACACAGAACCCTGAGTTACCCCATGTTTAATGGTCATTAATCCAGAAGTCCCATCGCCACTTTGGACATATT
>QLNU02015360.1:191531525-191552894 GCA_006491805.2 Dysdera silvatica | reverse complement strand
TGTTATCAACGGGTACTTTGCAAAGTGTGTAAGATGTGATGATGGAATTGAACATGCTGACAGGATACTTCAACAACATTAAGTGGTTTGTTGATAATGAAAACCTTAATAAAAGAATGCCAGGTTTCCAAAAACTTAACAGCAATCAAATTTAAGAATTTTCTCAATTTTGTCCAGTAGATTTAACTAAACTAATATTTTCTAACCAACTACATCACACCAAGTCGTACTACTATGACCATGCATACAACAGGACCTATGCCTTTTATGTTAAAAAGGAATCAATTAACTATGACTGAAACAAATATAAATGTACAAAACACCCGTGGCAACTGGTCGGGTGATGAAGCTGAAGCACAGCTTCACCATCCAAATATATTTTTCATTTAGTAAATGATGCAAATTTAATGATAAATTGCAAGAAATATGCAGAACTTTTACACCTAATAGCAAATGCTTGGGATGAAGTGCAAAGAAATAAAACTATGATTTCAAATTCTGTTGAAATGTGGTGTGACTTAGAAGATGTTAAGAAAAAGTTTACAAGAATAAGAAAAAGATGCAAGAAAAGAAGAAAAAACATGGCATTAACTCCTACTCATTTCGTTGCAAATTTTTTAAACCATCATTTCCATAAGAAACAGCTCAACGATGATCAAAAGAAATGTGCATTTTAATTTTTAAATGCCATTGACCGTGAATTAGTGCCAATAGTTATGTCTTGAATAGCTGGAAAGTCTTCATTTCCTTCATACATGTTTGAAGACCATGTTAATGAAACCAACGCATTAATTTGACGGGGAAATATCAGCCGATATTTAAAACCCCACATAAACACAACAATGAATGATCTTTTAAACCAGTTATTTATAGCTATAGCATCAACTGCTGGGCTAGAGTGAATGTTTTCCATTTTTAGATTTGTTCAGTTCCAAATCAGAAACAGATTGGGCAACGAGAAAGCAAACATTTCTTTTTAAACATCTCAACTAATATTTTAAATTTACCACTTAATTTCATATTTGCTTACATATTATGTTGATGCTAGTAGCTTGGTGGCTGTATTGAAAATATCAAGATAAGTATTAACGATTTTTTGATATTTTCATATAAAAAAAAATTCCAAAGGAAAATTTGTGTATTTTATTAGTTTACGTATATCATTTAATTTCATAAAACACTTGATTTTATTAATAGGGTATTATATTTTTAAACGAAACCAATTAAAATTTTGATACATATAAAAATATCTGGTATTTTTGATATTTTCAATTCATGGGTATAACCAAGAAAAGAAGCTAGATATCAAAGTTAATATTGTACAGTGGGCCATATTCAAGTCTTAAGAGAATTATTTGAAAGAATACATGAATATGAACTTCCATTATGTATATATAGCATTTATTGGCTATGAGAAGACCTCCCACTCTACCCAGACATCAGCAGTCACTGACTCTTTGAAACCAATAGACATCGAGGATGTGTACATTGATAGGGTTAAATGTTCGTACCAAAACACAAGTGCTACATTTCAGTTGCACAAGGATATAAAGGTATCAGAATTATTAAAGAATGAGCCAGAATGTGATACCGTATCTCTAAAACCTTTTACCTTATCTCTGCTGAAGATCTTTTAGCTGATACATTGGATCAGTAAGGGAGTAAAGATAAATGGGAAATATTTAAATCATCTGTGGTTTGCTGATGACATTGTTATTTTTTTCAATGTATGCTTCAGAACTTCAAGACATGGTGCAGGAGCTCTCAACTAGAAGCAGATAAGTTGAATGAATATATACAAGACTAAAATAATGTTTAACAATTACACACAGCAAGCAAAAGTACAAGTTGACAACACTGAGCTAGAAATTGCTGATTCATATATTTACCTTGGCCAGCTGATTTCAATGGATGGTAACATTATGAGAGAATTCCACGGATATATTAAACTTTGCCGGAGCATTTGTAAGAAATAAATTCATTTTAAAGGAAAAATTGCCTTTATGTCTAAAAAGAAAAGTATTCCATTAATGTGTATTACCATTTTCTTTTACGGATCAGACATGGAGCCTAACAAAAAAGCAATACAAAAATTGTAAACAACCCAGAAAAGTATGGAGATTTGTAGGTTTGGAATAACTAGGAACGATCGAAAAAGAAACACTTGGGTGAGAGAGCAAACTAGAGTAGAGGACATCATTGTTAAAGTAAAAAGGCTGAAATGATAATTGGATAGGTAGATTGCAGGAGGAACTGACTAATGAAATAAACAAACTAAGTCCTTAACTGGATTCCAATGTATCATTAAAAAAGAAAAAAAAATCCTCAAACTAGATGGGTGGATGAAATATGAGAATAGGTTGGAGTAGTATAGAAACTAATTGGTCAAAATAGACTTGTGTGGAAAGCATTTGGAGAGACCTTCATCCAGCAGTGGATAGATAATGGTTGAATATGATGATGATATATACAGTGAAATCTACATAATGGACACTTAATGAATACCGGTCACCTCTATTTCGTGGACACTTTATTAATTCCTATCCCTAATGCTTGCCATGCCCTAATAATTGCAAATAACAGACAGATTTTCAATTCCCAAAGTGTCTGCTATTCAGAGGGTTTTCTTTTTCTTTTTTTCTGTATATGAATTAAGCTATCGAGACTTCTTTTAAAGTTTTTCAAGAGTGCCAAGCTTTTGACTTAAACTTTAAATGTTACCAATCATATTCTTCTAAATTTTTGACAATAAATTAAATGCAGAAAACTGGTCGTTGCAGATATTTTCATTATTTAAAAACCGACATTTGAGCTACATTTTCATTAAATATAGTGTGGTGTAAAATGGATGAAATCCTTAATGTATTAGTGTCTGGAATAACATAACGTTTTCAATGGATGTTGATTAAAGAAAAAATCAGACATTTCCTACTAGCATAAAACTGATAGCATATGAATGATCTATCAGGCATTTTATAAGCAACATTAGAGAAAAAGAAAAAATTTAATATTTGAAAAACATAAACAGTGATACTTATATCATTACTTTTTGAAAATATGATTTTATTTTTAGAACAAAAATGATTCCCCTGACCTTCATATTTTAAGACTAGTTTAATGTAGAGGAAAATAAATACACTGAAAATAAAAACAATTTTTACTTAGCCGCTTGAAAATAGACAAAAATATTTTTACATTAGTTTTGTTACAAGGAAAATATTCTCTTCTTATTACAGATTTAAATAAGAAAAACATAGAAGATTGATTACCACATATTACTTATTCTACACATAATTTTGTTTAATATACTGAAATTTAAATTAATTTAATCTAAAGAATTTCATACAGTGACATTTTGAAATCACTGAAAGCTTCAGAAATCATTAAACAAAAGATTCATGTACTATAAAATTACACAGAAAGTTTTTCAATTTTATACCCATGTAAAAAATATTTTACCGCAATTCTGATATTTCAAGAAAGCAAAATTTTGTTGAACATCAGTTACACAAAATAATATCAAACATCATTCATGAAATGCAGGAACATGCATTTTTTTCATTACAACACACTTCATGCACATTTACGGGAAATAATGGGAAACATATAATTTCAATATAACTGGATACAAATAAAGGTTGGTTTTTTTTTTGGAAGCAATGTATCAACTTACAGGCGTTTAATTAAATAGTTATGTGCAATGTATAAAGTGTGAATAAAACAATGAACACACCATTCTCTCCTTCACAATCTGTTCAATTTCAGATGCCAAATCCGTGGAGCTACTGCCTTCAGCTGATGGAAGGGTACTTGGCTAAATAAAAATATATGGAGGAAAGATAGGCTTTATGTAGATACAATGCTTATTTGTAAGGAATGTCAATGCTAAAAAGTACTGAATTCCACTGAACTTTTCTTCATTTATTAACAGAAATCAATAATTTATGTATTATGAAAAAAAAAGGCTGATTTTACATAACCTCTAAATGTGACAAAGGGAAACGTGGGGATACAGGGTGGAAAAAATATTATATATATATATACAGGGTGGTCCTAAATTCTACCGACAAAATAAGAGGAGTTGTTGGGGACACCAAATAAGGCATGTTTGTCCATATCCCCGTGTCCGCAAGGGGGCCGGTTTGGCTGTAGAGCGTAACTACAGTTTATGCCCATCACGTTGCTACGTAGCCAATTGCATGAATTAAATACAATTTTTGATACATAATTTAAGTGAATGAGCTAATAATACAGCAGAGACAAAGAAATCCGGAATTCCGTTTTCTGATTTTGATCTGTGTTACTGTTTAGTGAAAATAAGCCTAAAAATGCCTTTTTTTTAACACACTGGAAAAGAATTGGGAACTGCCAAGTATGTATAACAGGTGAAGAACATCAAAATAAACATTTTTTATTCAGTGAATTTTTTTCCAAAAATTAGCCATTTGGGCTTTGTGTGTTGACCATTATTTGGCAATTGTGTTATCCCTGTGAAGGGTAATAATATCTTACAACTTAATATACGGAGAAAAAAGCGTTTTTTCTTGTTCTCATTCGTCTAGTAGGTCAAGACACCGCGGGGACCCTGGTTCGAATCTGGGATGAGGACGGCGTCTCTTTTTCTTCTAAACAAAAATAGCTCTAGTTTGAGCTACTAATACGTGGGTGTCAAATTTATTTGTAATAAAAGTTGGTCTTTTGTGAGTGGTTAAAAAAAAAAACACGTCTTTTTTCAAACCCTGACATACACAAATGTATACACAAAAATACAATAGTAGGACCTGTATCTAACAAGGAACTTGGGACTAATGAAAATGCTTGCTATACTAGGCTGCTTGCAAAATCCATTTTGAAATTTAAAATTTAGAAAATTAAGTCTGTATAGGTCACATGTGATATTCGATATACACACAATTATATTCAGCTTTGAATTTGCTTAAAATTTTATGAATAATACATTGTATTACCACTTGAATTTCAGTATAATAAGCTAAATAAACAAAAAACATGATATAATGGAACTTACATTAATAACCATTCCCAAAATGAGCATTATTTGGGGATGCTCAAAGAATGGTCTATAATTATTTGATTCGTTTTACAATATTTACGTACATTAAATTTTCATCATAAAATACTTAGTTCGTTAAATATTTAGTCATCAGTGTAATCCTGGGGTTTGCAAACTATGGGTCATGGGTTTTAGTCAAGGGCATGGAGACGTTAACTAACATTTTATACAGCATGTTTTAAAACCTATTTTTAACATGTGATTTATTCATATTTCTATGTTTTGGAGCCTTAAAAATAATCATGAGAAGCGAAAGAAGTTGTAGGTCCAAAAAGTTCAAAACCCCATGGTATAATCCCTTTCTTCAAAAAATCATTTATTGTGAACTCCTTGCTATGCATTTAGAGACTAAATATAATAAATTGCATAATAAATATTCTCAGAAATTCTCTGGTTTCAAGTACTGGAAGGTTGTTTCATGCCCGCTTCAACTAAAAGACATTCTTGATCACTGATTTTTTAAAATTTTACTTTAGAATTTTCATGTTTTCTTTAAAAATTTGACCACTACTTACTGGCCTTACTTCTTAAATCTGTAACATGCAAAAGTCTTGTTCACTAAAAGCATTAAATTGTATTGCACTAATTATCATACTAACAAAACCCACATTTCCTCACTAAATCTGGGTTCACGAACAAATGACTTGGAAATATAGTTACAGGGTTCCCACTCTACCTTGAAGAAAGAAATTACTAGACTGATCATAAATGAAACTTTGAATTGAACTTGATTTGGAAAAATAGTCTTATGTTAACATCAAATTTAGCTATCCAGAACAAGTTAGAAGATTTTCATGACTTTTCAGATTTACAAAAATTTTCTTTTTTTCCTCTAAACTTTAAGGACAATTTCAAATTCCCTGACAATTCCAGGTTCTTAAAGGGCATGGAAACCGGGAAACTGTATTTAGATTTAACAAACTGATTTTAAATAACACATCTTTAATTTAAGAAATGTAAAGTATTGATTTGGAGCAGAAAATATCATGTTACTTTGAAATAATAGCTGTCCTTATATCACATTGCCATTCTTAGAATCTTAATCTTAGGAGACTTTGCATATGGAAAATGAAGTTAAGATAGTGTTACAAAGGATAGAGGAAAAGCAACATCAATGAGACAAAGGTGATTAGGATGAATATAAAAATACCCATGAACCTTTGTACAGTGAATTTTGCCTATAACAATATTTTATATGATCCTGATAGTAATATTCAACCTTGTTTACAACAATAAACTGCCTATAACAGTATCTTTTAACGGCTCTTAGAATATCGTTAAAGACAAATTTTACTGTACAAAGTTAATTTATTGTATAATATTTTGTGGAAGTCAGAAACATACTTTATTCATTTTAGATTAGGAAGGGAAATATTTTCAAAAACAAGATATTGAACTGAAACTGGGTGCCTATCAAAGGTTAAATAGATGAAAATAATATTAATAGTCTACAAAGTAAATAAAATGATTAATTTGAATACTTTATTTTGTTAAAGAAAACATTATAAAAGTTCAGCTCTAAAATAGATGTAGCATTTTTAATCATATTCACTATAGAAAAAACAACCAAAAATCTATACATATAATGTAAAAGCTGTAAGCGAATATGCACACTGTCGTAGCTAGCTACTTGTATTATGGTTAGTAAACACTTGACATGATGACTACTGCAACTACAGATGTTATAAAGCACTCTGAGTTACTAGTTATGTATTCACAGTATGGTTTCTGTAAAATTGTAATATTAACAAGTAGCAGTCTATAACGACAGAACTACTTTACAAAAGTATCAAATACATTTAATGAAATCAAAATCAGTTATCACCACGTCGGTACTAAGAATTCATTACCATGCTTGTGAAATCATCTGAATCTAAAATTTCCCCAGATTTTGGGGTATTGTATGATATGATGTTGATAGTAACGTGTTTGCATTAAGATACTTATTATGACCAGTTGACATTAATAATAATATAACAGCAGTTCCCCATAACACTGATACATCTCATCCCCCCTCCCACCATTATGAAAAATTGTGTATATGAAATTTGTAAATATGATACATTAGACTATGTTTTGATAGTATAATCTTATGCTAATATGTTCATGTAACATGTATCTTCTTGTTTCGGGCTGCAAGGTATCTGTGAATCAAAGTTCTCAACATTTAATAAAGGAGGTTTATTAAGGAGGTCAGTGGTAATTTTTTCACCATATTTAAATACTCAAAAGAACCCCAAAAGATGAAGCATATACTGTAATACCTCAATCATACAGAAAATGTTGTTGAAATGGGCACATAAGGGTAGAGCACAAATTGAGTGGTTTAGTATAACCACACTTTGAATAAATAATCTCAATCAATAATCTGAGATTATTAGCGCTACTCCAAAATATGGGATGCATTTTTCTTCTAATTTATTAATAACAACTCTATAACTTGAAAATGTACTTCATAAAAAAGTAGTATAAATAGTTAAAAATTAAATTGCCAGAAACATTGAATATCCTAATCTATTTTACTTTTAATATACACAGAATTATAACCAATTCCCCATTTCAATAGTGAGATGCGTTAGTGCAAAGTACATTTCCATTCACAATTATGAGTAATAGGGTATTTATATATTAGGGAAACAGACTCAGTTGGGTAGGAAAAACATGAAAATAAAAACTACCCAAAATTATTTGTTATTTCTGAAATAAAAAATTATCGTTTACATCATGGTACAAAACACAGTTTAAAGATATACACTGGCTTCCAAAAGTTAAGCATGTAATGCGAATTTTCGTGGCAGAAAATCAATATGGATGCAGATGGCAGCGTGCAAACATTGTACGTTATAGCCAATCACGATTGACTGTCCAGATATATGCTAAGCAGGCAGTCGTTGACGACGCAAGCACTATGAAGGATTTGAGAAATGCATTTAAATGCTGATACAAAGTGTTTACAACATTTGTAGGATTATTTTTGATGATATCCGAGTTTCCATGGCTAAAAGAAGACGAATGACAGACAGTGAGAGTTGGCATGGGCGCCGATAGCATAAAAATACGCCGATAGCATAAAAATATTGGGGGGACAGTATACCAGTGAAAGGCAGCTTGTTGTTAAACAGGACCATAGCCAGAGGATGCTCCCAAGGACCCGCCCCACTTTCAAAACGTTTTTGCTACCAGTACTTATTCATTAGCGAGGTTGTAAAAAATTCTTGCCTCCACAAAAAAATTTCTGGTTAAGGCCTTGTTGTTAACAACTCTTTACAGGGATAACAGACATCAACAAAGCAGTGTTTAATTTAAATGTGCTTCTGCTTGATAACGTTCACTTTACCATAAAATTAATATTCTAGTTGCATTACTAGTTTCATTTTCACATGCAATGCTCCTTACTAAATTTCGTATTTATTATGCTAATAGTGATGGTGTAGACAGTCCCTTTAATTTATGTCGTTGATAACGATTTTACTGGGCCAAAAAGGTCCTTGAACTGGTGAAGTTAAAATAAAGAAACTATAGTTGTAACGTTATTAAAAGCGTTTCGTTTGAAAGCTGAAACAATAATACGTCAATGAAAACGCTGCCATGCAGAAAAGAGAGCTATATAATACAATCTAACAAAAGGTATAATTACATCAAATAAATGACAAAGTGCATTTTTTTTATTTTACACTAAATATACTACACCAAAAAATATAACCACTCCTTAGATTTAAGAAAAAAAAAATATTTTAATTTTGAACGTTACCTATTATGAAATTTTTGTTTGAAATTGGGAGGAGCTCATGGAACCCTAATACCAACATTGGGGCCCGCGGCTCCCCCCGCTAATGGTGCCTGTGAGCGCTGGTGTGCTGTTGGACGTATTGAAGCAGATCAGTTGATCAAAGATATCTCTATTTTCTTTGGTACTGATCATCCGGAAATTTCACGATCACGGAAACAATTCCAAATAAGTCAAACAGTTGTTCAAGGGCTACCACCCCCACTCTGAAAATCGACGAACGACCTCCACAACTGTTACATCCTGGGTTGCAGAGGCACTTGGTAAAACAATATTTCCCACTACCGAGCTCTGAAGGATCCACGTGAAGGGACTGTATGCCCGAGTACCAAGTGTGTGTTCCACTAACCGTCCAAGTCAGAGGGGATAAATAAAGGTGTTGTCATCAACATGTCAATTGGACTGTGTCAAATTCATGCAACATCCTGTTCATGGACAATTTCAATTTGTCCTGGAATAAGCTGATAAGCGTGTAAGGGTCTGGAGAGAACGAGGCACACAATCAGACCAAGAACATTATACATTCAGAGGTGGCAGTGCCATGGTGTGGACTGGAATTTCAATGGGATATCACACTGAGTTACATGTCTTTGAAGGCAGTTTTGTAATGGCTTCACATTATCCAGATGAAGACCTAAACTCCATTGTGAGGCTCTACGCTGCAGCAGTTGATCGCGATTTCCTCTTCATGGATGATAATGCCTATCCCCATGAGCTAACATTGTTGACAAGTACCTGGTAAGTACAAGAAGCATTTCTCATGTACAGTGGCAAGTGTATTCCCTGGCCTGAATTCCACTGAAAACCTTTGGAATACCCTCAGGCTTGCTGCCTCTCCACGTTTACTTCCTCCAGGCAGTCTAAGATAGTTGGAAACTTCCTTAATAGAAGAATAGCCATTGCTCATATCTGCGATGGTTAATCGCTTCATTGAAAGCATGGAAAATCATTGTAAAGTTTGTGTGAAGGTCCAGGGTGGTCACACACTACATTAATGTAAACTTTGTTTGGTTTGTTTGCCTTTAAACATAATTTTGTTAATGACCCAAAGGTGACGACATCATACAAATTACGAAAAGTAAATATTTTTTTCATCTTCGTACATAATTTTTGTTTTCTTTAATGCATAAACACATTTGCTACCTTCATGTGCAATTTTGTGTTAATCAAAGCTTCACTTTTCCATTTTTGTTGATCTTACCATCGCATGCTTAACTTTTGGAAATCAGTGCATAAAAACAGAGACATTTAATATTACCATATTTTTAAACTGCAATGCCTATAAATAAATTTTATAACCATATAAAAACAAAAAATACTAACTTTATCACTTTTTCCATCACTTAATGAACTTGCTACAGGAGTGAAGCTATGCTCTTGGATTTTCATTGGAGGTGGTAATTCCACATCACAAATTTCATCTTCAGTAGAAAGATCCCTTTTCTTCATGTCAAGCTAAAAAGAAAAAAAGATGATCATGGAACATAAAAATAATTAAAATTAAGTACTCCTGCAAATAATATGTTTGAAGTATGAAATAAATCACCTTTCTTATGGAACTGTGAATTTTAGTTTGTGCCGGGATTTCTTCTTTATCCAAAGTCTAAAATTTAGAAATACGTAAATAAATAACATATTCCAAAAACTCAATAAAATGAGCACAAAATTTTTCTTTCAGATGATTTTACGCTAACTTAATGAATTATCACCACAGATGTTAAGAAAAAATACTAATTTTTTCAAATAATATGGTTTCATTTTCCAAACAGTGATACTTTTCATTTGTTCGATACCATATTCTGACGGTTAATTGCATCCATGTCGGAGACTTATGTTACTGTAAATATTTTCCCCCCAAAAGCTATAAAATAATCGCTCTGTACTTTTTATATATAAAAAAAACCAAAACATTGGATTTAAAAGTGGAGTATAATAATAAAGAAATTGGAATTCTTAAAAAACTAAAAGTTGGATATTTTGACTTTTAGTTCTAGCTCAAAAGTCTATTAAAGATGATTTTTTTTCGATATTAGAAAACTACTTAAACAGTTCATCTAGTATTTATCAAAGAAATCGTTATGTATTATAGAAAAAGATTTGCAACTCAATAAACTATAACCTTTCAACCAGGGGTCTATGTATATGCAATGTGTTAACATAGAGATTTCAGGGGGACTAAACAATGACGGGAACAAATTTAAATCCTTATTTTCACACCATAATTGCCTATATTTTAGATGTATTTTTTATTTAATTTGTTAAAAAGAAGTACATGTATTAATACAACATATTCTTAAAATACTTTTATCACTGTTTTCAAAAATATTATAAAAGGGGGGGGACCTATGGCACACAAATGTCAAAAGAATCCCTAGTACAGAATATTTAAATTTCAATTACAAACAGAACAAGGTAAGCAATAAATACAAGAAAATTCACAGAAGACAAGTTTTTACTGTTCAAAGTCAACTAAAAGTAATGTGTTTTAAAGCTAAAATAATAGATTGTTAATTAGAAATTGTCATGAATATGTTCAATAAGACAAAAAGACTGATTGTACATTTCTTTTACATCTCAAGAGTATCACAGGTTATTTGGGGTATGGGACCAATGGCTTAACCTCATCACTGAATCACGAGTTTATATACAAACAAAATTACCAGGAATCAAATCCTATCCAGCAACCTTAAAAGCGCTAGCAATAACAACAGGGATAGTTAAGAAATCATATTTGTGTGCAGTAACAAAGCTGGCTTGTTACTAACTGAAAGCAAACAATCTGCATTTATAAAACAAAAGTTAACAGAAAAATAATTTTTTTTTTAGATTTGTATTATATAAAAAGTTTATAATAGATATGTCTAAGACACACATGGAGGATTATTATTAATTAGGTACAATTATTTAAAAACGTTATTATATTCAGATTATTAACTAGGTAATTACCAAATGGCTATGATTATTCAGAAAATATATTATGTTTAACAAAAATATGAATTAGAGTAATACTTAGCTTATCTAAATGCTTGAATATGTCAAATATGACTGAAGCAAGATTGTAAAGTAATATTTTAATAAGCATGCTAGCGATGTTTTAAGTTAATGGTTCACACAAAACCATTTTAATTATAAGAAACTTACTTAATAATCATTCCATGAAATTTACAAGTTTCACATAATATTATACTATAAATATGGATAATTGTAAATCTGATCACCATAGTAGATGGGAGAAACCATAAAAGATTTCTTTTATAATGTATTTCATTTTAAAAATAAATTTAGTATCCACTTAATGATTTTCATAAACAAGTTACCTTCCAGGGCAAAGTTTTCTTTATAAGTGTAGGTTTTGTAATTTCAATTGGTTTCTCAATACGACTGTGACTCAACTTTCGTACAGGGTTGGATAACCACTTTCTATAAAATAGAATCAACTGTAACTTTTACATGAACTTTATAAAGGGAAAAGTAACACTCAACTGTCAACTATCAAGCATTTTTTCAAAAGACACATGTACCTGAAAGCACCTCGACGTTTTGATATAGGCAAAGATGTGGCTGATGATAAGGTATAAACAACGGAACTACCAGGGCTCAAATCAGTGTTGCAAAGGGCTGTTTCTAAAACCAAATATATGCAAGTTTCAGAATACAATAAACTATTGAAATCATTATGTAAGGCATTATTATCCTCCACAGGGTTAACACAATTACAAATGGTGAATGCATAAAGATACCAGGGCATTTTTTTTTGACTCAGTTTGAGATCAGCATAGATGGAAAAAATATCTATAAAATTCCTTCAAAAATTACAAAAATCATGACCCAGTGTCTTTGTGTGTTCACCATTTGGCAATTGTGTTAACCCCATGGATGGTAACAATACCTTACATAAAAATAAAACTTATATATGAAGAAAAGGAGCATTATCCCTTCCCTAATGGCCGAGTAGGTAAGGGCACAATGGGTCCACGGATTGACTACAGGTCAGGGCAATGTCTCTTTCTCCTATACATAAAAGCTATAGTTTGAGCTTAAGCATAGGTGGAAAAAAAATGATATCTGTTAAAATCATGAAGAATTTTAATAATTATAAGGTTATTAATAAAAGCTGTCTACTTAAAAATATGCACCTTCATTTTCAATACTTGTTTTGGATGAAGATTTTTTAAGGGGAATTTTAATGCAAGTAGCTGGCACTAAACCTTCTTGATTTGGTGTTGAACAATCATCTTTGTTAGACTGACGAACTAAGTACCAATCGTTGCAGGGTTCTAGAAGTTCTACTTGCTGTCCAACATGAACAGTTAATTCCAGTGATCCAGGAAGAGCAGTGTGGTCTTCAATAATTTGAGCCAGCTCTCCCCCCTAAATGTAATGCACATATTAGATTAACATTCCATAAATGAAAATTATAAATATTTTCTTATATCAGTAAATATGTCATACTATAGTACAGAACAAATATTTTTACAAAACGTATATATCTATAGAAGTTATGAAAGAAATAATTAAAATAACCATATAATCCAAATTACAGGCACCGTTAGCGGGGGGGGACCCATCCACCCAACATTGGTATTAGGGTTCAATATCCCTTTTCAATTTCAAATAAAATGCCTTTTAATGGTCTATTGTCCCCCACAATATTTTTAGGCCGTCAGCGCCGATAAGCAGTTCATCAGTAGCGTATCCGAAAGGCGCAAATTTGAAATAAGCACAGTACCTTCCAGCGGATGTATTCATGTTAATGCCATCTATCAGTGGTTTTCAAACTACGATTTTTTTTTTAATTGGGGGAAAATTGGTACAGTTAATAGATAGTATTTATTTACATTATAAGCAAAGAGAAACAATGTGCTTTAAGCAGCTGTCAAAGAAGGTAAGAGGCACTATTCAATATATTGGTCATTGTATTGGACCGAAAGCTACACCACACAAATGCATTTTTTCTGTAGAATATAATTGATCTGTGATGTTCTGCATATACAGCATGACTTAGTCCTCCATTGACAGGTTGTTGATGTTACCTTGGTACATCCTGTTTTTCAGATAGCCCCAAAGCGGAAAGTTTATTTGATTGATGTATGGTGCAAACAGTGGCCATTTGATTGTGAAAGACCAGATGATCACTTCTTTCCCCGTAAAATGTTGCCAGAGTATATGTTGAATCCAGCAATATAGAGTATTCCATCTCGAATGGAAGTTTTGTTGAGACAACCTCCTTGTTGAATTTATAACATTATAAAATTCAACGATTTCTAATAAGATGCTATGCTTACTGTACAAGTCACAAATCCTGTAGGAGAATTTTCTTTGAAGAAAAAAGAACAAATAAAACTTAGCCAGAAAACCGACGCATACCGTAACTTTTGGCGAAGGTAATAGAATTTGTTCAAATAAATAAGAAGTACTTGTAGTCTAGATGTGGAAGTTTTGGGTACTTACTGTATTGCAAACATAAAAATGTGCTTCATTAGAGAATGTTCTAAGGCCAGTCTTTATCAATTTATCCACAAAATGCATCCCCATTACCCACAGACAGTACCACTCTATCATATAAAAAATTTTAGGATTAATTTCTTTTATTAATCATCATATTTTACGAAATTTCTCCCCCATTGCCTGCAATGTACATAACATTTGGTAATATTTTATCTGCTGGTTTTTAAATTAGAAGGCTCTAAATAGGTATGCTTTAATTTGGGTCACTCTCTATTTAATCCTATATATTATAACCCTATGGGTCCTACTTCGTAGCTGAATAAAAAATTAATGAAAACATGGTTTGAAAAAATACCTTTTCACTATCAGTTGTATTACTGGAGCCGAAGGAAGCCAGTGATGCCCTCTCTTGATGATCATAACTGCCTTCATCCATGGAAGAATCTTCTAGATCTCTGTAACATGAAACATCAGTTGAAACACAAAAAATTAACATCAAACTCACGAAAGGATTGCACTAGATACAGTGATTTGGATGGCTGAACATGATTAAATATTTAAACTGCAATCACTACAATTAGAACAAATCTATTTACTCTTGACATACTTTTATTCAATTCAGGCATAACTATCATATCCAATATTCAGAAAAAATATACCAGTTAATGAGTTGTATTTTCATTAGTCCAGAAACAATATGATAAAAAAACTAGTACAATACACCTCAATGTCAAGAATGTCTTCAGACATAGTGAGTAAATGAAAGAGTTTGGAAGTGTGAAACTACCTTTTGCACATTTTTTTTGCACAAGGACCAAAAATAAAAACTTAATTTCAGATGTCTTAGTTATTCATGTTTTTGCGCCTTTCCTACATATTTCTTGTTGTTCAGTGCTATAATTTCACTTAACAGATTCCGGAACTAATTTTTTTTCTTCAGACTCATCTTTCCACAATTGAATATTACATATAATAGTATGTATATGAAGTTTGATGCTATTCTGCTTATTAGTTAGAGCTATAGAATGCGCTGAATAGAGGAAATTGAATTATAATCACACAGTATTTTAATTCCTGAACTGAAGCAAAGTAAAAGTTTGATTTTTATTTGATTTATTATTAAAACCTAATAGGATAGATATTTACATTGGGAGTGGAATGCAAAAACTTCATATAATAAAGTACATAAAAATTAATAAATACAATAAAAGACAGGAGCAGCAAAAACACCAGAACAGAACAACACAACAAAAATATGCACTACAAAGGGAAACACTGTAAAAAATCAGACAAATTAAAATGCATTAACAAGCTTTTAAAAACAGTCAAAGAGGCACACGACACAAGGCACTCAGGTAAAGAGTTCCAAACACGGGCAGTACGCGGCACAAATGAATGGAAACAACAATTAGTTGACAGAAGTTAGTTGACAAGTGCCACATTTTCATACAGAAGTTAAAAATTTTTTTTAGATTGGTTATTGAGTTTTACATTTCAAGACACTTCAGCCACATGAGGTGGAATTAACTGTTTCATGCGATTCTACAGATCGTATCTTAAAACATATACACACATTAACCAGAAATTTGACCTGGGATCATACTGGTAAAAGGTAGTTATTATGACATTACAATGGGGTTTTTAGGTCGATGCAATGTAACATTCTCCCTCAAATACCAGGCATGCCTTCTATGCAAATCCAGTGAATAAAAAAGAATTCATGCAGGACAGGAAATGCTAATTGTAAAAATTCTTTCATTATGGACAGAAATGAGATACTGCTAAATACAGGGGTGGAAGCAACAACTTGAGAAAATATAGGTTATTTTCACGAAAAATATAGAATAAAGTAAAATCTATTACAAATTTCTATTTTGACCATTTTTATAACACATTATGAACTTTACTGACAACATTAATAAATGTTGTTCAATATTCTACCATATATTTCTCCCATATTTTTTGGCCCCACATCTTAAACTCTTTTTTATCTTTTGTTGCCAGCTTCTATAAGAGCTTGTGCGGCTTCAATGTCTTTCATACAATGTTCTTTGAATCCAATTTTCAGTCTTAGATTACACTTTTCAATCATTGCTTCAGCAGACATAATATTACTTTGAAAACATTTTAGTTTGTTTTCCGTTGTTATTTTCTTAGAGACTTCAAGTGATAGTGACTTAGTTCTCTTAGCTTTTATACTTTCTGCTTGTTTTTGTTCATTATATTTTCGATAAGAATCTATATAAAATTATATCACTTCTCAAGTTACATATATCTTAGAAGCTATTCCATAGACAGTAACTTTAATTATTCTTAAATCTTTTATGATATCAAGGCTCATCCAAGATCTTTCTGGTGTCAACATTCTTTTGTTTACTGAAAATCCTTTGTCCACTGAAGCTTATCCATGAGAAAAAGTCAGTGCTACTTTTACCGAAGTTGTTAGAAAAGAATATCTGGAATTTTCAGTGCTGCTGTGACCTATCTCAAAGATTTGATTCCAAAAAAAGTCAATGGAATTTCCATTAGAACAAACCCACTCCTCAAGAATATCTGAATCACATGCATAGAGATGCCATGCATTCAAAAGTTTGTCAACAGTTTTCTGATATTACTTGGGGCAAACGGTTTGCTAGCCTTCTAACTAATGGCTAAATATTTGTTAGTGGTTCTTTGCGAGCTACAGGACGCAAGACTTGCAAACTCTGTAAAAGTTTATTTTTGAAAAGCAGGTTTTCCTTTAAATATAATGTAACAAGAAAATAAAATTCCTTAGCATTAGAAAGAAATTCAGCTTTGTACTCAATGGATAGTGATCTGGAGCCATTCCTAATGTCAATATTTTCTGCATTTATTGCCTCCTTTCTGATATCAATGTCGAGCAGCTGCTCCCCATTTTTATCTTAAATGGCAGCGTCATTTACAAAGTGGCTCCTAACCTTCTTCATTAACTTACTAACTAACTAACTTACATACAAGATGTGTATCAATGTTTTTTTGTTTTTTTTTAGATTGAAGAAGTTTCAAGTATTCTTCAAAAATTGATCCAATACTTATAAAAAATTTCAAATATGCTAGCATCAATGGAGACTAATATTCTTACAATGCATTTAAATCAATCAAGTTTCATCAATCTCTTGCATTCCTTTGGAATTTCTTCCAAGAAATAAGATTTTATGCCTGGCAACAACTCTATAATTCTCTGGCATACAAAGACAACAGTAAACTACCGATTGCTCACATACTTAAGAATTTTGACATTCATTAGCAAACTTTTCTATAACTTTTTGAAAATCCTCTTGACGTAAAAGAAACTTTGAAAACCATGAGTGTATATTTTCAATAAAATCTGTGATATTTCCAAATGAGTCCATCATTAGACCTTTGCCAAAAGCATCATGGACTATGTGCAAGTTGCAGGTCCCTACATTAATTAATCCACATTCATTAAACAATTTGATTTCTCTGTCTATCAACTTAAAAACAGATTTGTTTACATGTGGACTACCTGACCCCAACATAATAAGATTCTTTAAATCAATTTCACATGACTTTGTAATAGATTTTATACTGGATGATATGCCCAGAGCTGTGGAATGTCCTAGTAAGTCATTCCCAATGTACTGTTCAGAAATACATTTCTCATTTGTACTCAAATACCTGACATGGACATCTAATTGTTTTAAGTTTCGTTTATTTAGTGCCTTATCATACACGAGGGTGAAAAAAGGTTGCTTAGTTTTAAACTCATTGTAACGTGTTTAACCCATTCGAGACCGATTGCACACCGTGTGTGCAATTGATTTCCGAGGCTATAAGACGGCCTGCACACCGTGTGTGCAATAACAGTAATGTGCAATTATCAGTTATTCTGAGTAAACTAGTCGTCGAAATAGGATTTTTCTTGAACTAATGAAATCTGTAAAGTACAGGAAAACAAAATTTGGCATTGGTTTTAATGTGTACCAAAAAATCTAAAAATTATCTGAAGCCTTTCTTATATGTAAATTACTATGAATACTCATGCAGCGCAGGCTTAACATAATAAGTTTCGTTTAGGCGGTATGAATAGAAGGCGATACGCAGGCTGTGTAGGCTTAAGATAATAAGTTTTTCTTTTCTTTGACCCATCTTTATCCGTGAATAAATAAGAAATTTGCTTCCACCACTCTATACTTTTTTACCCGACATAAACCGACCAGCAACGACGACGCGTAATAGTTCAGTCTTACAGAAAAATTCTCAAGCGATAGACAGTTCTATACTTAGCCCCTAAAATGTCAGATCCTAAGGCAGGAACATCAGGAATGCAGGAAGCAACCAGTGATAATGAAAGTGATGATTTCATGTTTGCAAGAAATAGAAAGAAGAATCGAAATTTTGTTATCATGGATAGTGATAGTGATTTAGAAAATGAGGAAAACATGAATGTGAATATTGAACTGTTAGATGATACACAGGATGAGGTTTTTGAAGAAAGTGATTGGGACGATTGTACTGACATTGAAAGTGAAATTGAACAGCATCAAAGTGAGCTTACTGAAGATACAGAAACGTGGGAAGATGATGGTTCTCTTACAAAAATTCCTTTTGTGGGTAAACCAGGTCTCCAAAAGTTACCAAACGGAGGTAGTCCGTACGAACTTTTATTTGATAATACCTTTTTCTCTTTGATTGTCAATGAAACAAACAAGTACGGCGAAATGATTTTAAAGGAAAAATGGAAGGACTTAACCATTTCTGAATTCAAGGTGTTTTTAAGTTTATTATTACATATGGGAACTATCAAATGTCCAAGAATTGATAATTATTGGAATAAAAGCGAACAATTTGGTTTTCAGTGTTTTTCCCGACACATGACTAGACAAAGATTTCAAAATGTCTTACGATCGCTTCATTTCTCGTCTGATAATGAAAGTGATCATCGCCTACGGAAAATAATTCCAATTGTAGATTATTTTAATAATAAAATGAGAGAAATATATTATCCTCACAGAGAGTTATCAATAGATGAATCTCTAGTTCCTTGGAGAGGAAGGTTAATATTTAAACAATATATTGCCGGTAAAAAACACAAACATGGTGTAAAGTTATACGTTGTGTGCGAAAGTTCTGGTACCGCGTTACGAATAAAAGTATACACGGGAAGTGGTGACGATATAAGTGGAAAAGGACATATAGATAAAGTTGTCTTTCATTTGATGAAAGATTTTCTAAATCAGGGACATTCTGTTTTCATGGACAATTATTACAGTTCTTTTGGTTTAGTTTCAAAATTGCTACAATACAAAAGTTATTGTACAGGAACATTGAGAAAGACAAGGAAAGGAAACAACTTGGAAGTAATAAAAAAAAAACCTGACGAAAAATGAAGTTATTTCTCGGTTCAAAAACAATGTAATGATAGGTAAATTTAAAGACAAAAGAGACGTGTTATTCATATCAAGTGAATACAAAGCAACGTTAAAAGAATATGAAAATAAATATAAACGAAATATTCTGTAACCAATTGCGTTGCATTACTACAACAACTATATGAACGGGATAGATCGCAAAGATCAGATGCTGTCTTACTATTCTTGCTCAAGGAGAACATTTAAATGGTACATCAAATTATGGATTCATTTAGTTGAAACTTTGGGTTTTAATTCCTTCAATTTATACAAAACATACTCACCAACAATAAGAAAATTGAGTTTTTACGACTATCGTCTAGAGATTTTAAAAAACTTAATTGGAAACCCCCCAGACAGAAGGTCGACAACACCAGAAACAAATGATCACCAACCTGAAATTTTACCAAGAAATAAAAATAGGAAAGTAAACAGAAAGATTTGCCGACAGTGCTACAAAGAAGGAAAATATAAACGTAGTAATTACTCTTGTCCTGCTTGTGTCGGTAATCCTGGATTATGTTTGGGAGAATGTTTCAAGCGCTACCATCAACCAACTAATGTATAATTACTTCACGATCAGTGTACTATTTCCTAAAAATGTATTTACAAATTATATTTTCTTTTTTATTACTGAGTTACATTACTTTATTATCTTTAGACATTTTTCTAAAAATTTATTTCTCGTTTATGTTATTTTTTTCATTATTCAACTTATTTTTTTTAACTTTTTACTACTTTTTAAAAATTTTCTTTGCATTATATTCTGTTCTTTATTATTGAAAGCAAAATAACGATTTTATATTATCTAACTATTTTTGAAATAAATGTTTATAAATTTTTTTAATGATGTATTTTCATTTTACCTTAACATTGCACACATGGTGTTCAATCCGCTCCTCGCAATAAAAATTTTCCGAGGAGCGAGCTGCACACCCGGTGTGCAATGATCTTATTTATGTGAATTCACTTACGAATTGGGTGATTTCCATAGTAAACATGTTTTTTTATTAAAAATGAACAATATAAAGAAAAAAAAAATTTCGCTCCTGGGGACCGTGTTCGAAAAAAATTGTCGTCTCGAATGGGTTAAAAAATATGGCCCCAAGTCCATGAGATATAGTATAAGATATTTTTCTAGAACATACCTCAATAAGTTTGGAGATGGAGGAGTATGGAAATATTTCTTTTCAGCAAAAAAAAACTATTAATGTCATTACATGACAGGTATGAATAACTACTTAATGCTACATGGATAATTCAAATTATTTCTGATTGACAAATTCAATTCGCTCTTCTGCTATGTTACTCGAGACTGGTTTATTAGATGAGCTGTTCTGGTTTGCATCAAAACACACACTTTTATGACCACAGTCATTTGCTTTTCCTATCAACACATACTGCGTATGGTCTTTTTTTTTTAAGTATCTAAAGTCTTATGTTTTTCAGTGCTGGCATGTTGTAGGAGTTGAATTTTACTGCTGTTGCTGATCGTGAGAACTCTTTTGCATAGCACACAACCAGAAGAAAAGTCTTTTCCCTTTCGTGCACCAATCAACGATAATATATCCATTTTTGTCCACTGCTTTTAACCAATCCTAACGAAATTTCATTTGCCGGTTCGATATTGTCACACACAATTGAAATTTTGCAGCCTACATAAACTTTTG
>QLNU02015360.1:191474848-191512073 GCA_006491805.2 Dysdera silvatica | reverse complement strand
GTTCTTTGTTTGTGCAGTTCCAGACCAATGTGCATTCCTGATGAGGGATGGCCAAAGTCGAATCGAAATGCATTGGCATTTGATTAGTAAACTTTCTACTATGTTATATAAATGTTTTTCTTCTCTCTCTCTATTTGTTATTTATTCCACATAGTGCAAAGATATGAGATTAATTTGATGTATCTTGTTGTGACACATTCTGATTTCTTTCCTTGTACTTACTGTTTTCTCATTTTTCCGAAATCGGGTGAACAGTTCTTTTTAACATATTAAAATGGGAGAAACAGACTACCAATTGAAACACTTGAAATGCAATGAGTACTTTGCAATTAAGAAATCCTCAACTGGCATTTTGTGCACTGTTCACAGAGCTTTCTGTACACTGACGTATATGAGAGAGACGGAGGCGGGTATTGTGATATATTAACTAAAGGTCTGTATAAATTTTAAAAAAATCATAAAAAAGAAGGAAAATTCATTGCATTGAAATGTGGTTTATGTGATGAATATTATTTAGAGGTGTTTGTTTTTAATATAATAAAAAAAAATAGTTCAAAGGTCACAAATAGGTGGCAGTGACACTAACCCATCAGCTAGAAATATGTAAATAAAGCTGTTACGAAGGAGTTAAGTGCTTGGTGAGTTCTTCATTCGATTCATTAATAAACATGGTGAAAAGAAGAATGTGTTTCTGCAAAAACGTTAATTTCGCCGAGACAAGCTTTGTTAGTGAAAATGTACCATACAGAAGTGGCGGATTTATAAAATTGCCGCCCTTAGGCACAGCCTGTACTGCCGCCCCCTCCCTCCTTTAGAAAGAACGGAATATTTGTTTAAAAAAAACGCATATCATACTCTTAACATTTGATATGTAAAGGAGATTTTTCATATAATTATTCAAACTAATAAGATACAACTCAAAATTATTGCTACCATAATCTCCGACTTCGTGAATTCGAGACACTTTTTGAATCCACAATAATTTTAGTATGGATTCTTGGAATCTTTGATTTGATCTGGTTGTAAAAACAAAAAAAAAAAAAACAAACCCTAAACACAATCACAAATATAAAATTGTAATGAAAGAGCGGTGTTACCAAAATAAATAGGAACTCGAAACCGCACAGTAACTATGATAGATATGAAATGCGGCTCATATTGCACAGAAAGCCCATTACCAACATCAACCATCCTTTGTTTACCTTTAGTGATGCCTGCAAAACTTTTCCGTTCGGACTTTTCTCAAAGTCAGAAAGTTAACATCAACAACTAATGGCAATTTCCACATGTTGATATTAGACACATCTGCTTCTGGTGGGAAGTATCGGATATTGTAATGTAAACAATATGATCATATGGTCATATCTCTTTGTCTTTCGATTCTGTAGTTTGCATTTGCCGGCAAGTTAAAGTAGGCTCCTATATAATCGCTGTTGGGGGAAACAAGGCAATAATTAAAAAGAAACATTATTTTCAACATTGCGCAGTTTGGAAAATTTTATTTTTAAGCTCTTTGATGCGCCCTGAGAAATGCCGCCCTTAGGTCTGTGCCCTGTCTGCTTACTTTGAAATCCGCCACTGTTATACAGTATCCATTTCACTGATTTCAAATGTCCAAAGCACTACCTATCAGTGACATTTGAACTAAAAAATTTGATTGGGTTATAAAAAACACATTCAGATAATATTTCTCATGCAAACCTCATATCAATCCGATGAATTTTCATTTTCTTATAAATTCGTAAAGTTTATACAAATTTTTGGTTGACTCTGTATATGCATATGAATATATGGAGCTGTAGCTCTGTAACCCCCCCCCCCACTATGAACTTTCTGTGTATGCCTATGTATCTGTAATTAACGCAATTGCTAATCCTAAACTGGAAATGTAAACAAATTCTTTCAGAAAATGGCACACAATGGTTTGGTTGTTTGTGTTTACCTCTGGTGCTATAATGGGTATGTTACATAGTGGTTCCTATACGGAAAATCTGTTCACTATCAATTTATGACATTAAGCATGGTTGTTATTTAAACAGTTTCCTGATTGTTTACCTTGAAATTATCTATAATAAAACTTCTCTGAGTGATAACCTTCCCTAATGCCCATATTTTAAGAAAATGGACCCCTCCCTATAAATACAATGCTAAATTAACTTCCATTCAGAGACCATTACAAACCATTTTCTCTTTAGAAGTGACTTTTTAAGACGAGAATTTCACTTTCTGTTTATTTTCTGATTTTAAACTCACAAGGGAACCCCTTTCGCTGTTCACTGCACTTTGAGATCAGACCTATGGGAGATGATAGTGCTTGACTTCCTGATCACGAATATGTAATCATTTGTCTGCTAAAATGATATGAAAATTTTTTTATGAATATTTGAAATCCAAAAATGACACTTTTACTCCAGGTTTGATATTTTTTAATCGCACTGTATGTGAGCAAAAACAGGTTTGAAGTCGGTAAGATTATGAAGGATCATCGTATTTAACGGATAAAAATAAAAAAATTATGTCTCAGCTAATTTAAATAGTATAAAAAAAATTAATATGAAAAATGAACTTTTAGCATAGATATTTGGCGAATTTGACGACAATTTTGAAGAGTTGGCGGGACATTTAAGTTTCGCATTCCACTAGCTATATAAACTCGTCCGCAAGTGTAACGTCAATATAGTTGTACGAGTTTCCGATTGTGAGAAAATGAAAAATATAGTGAACATAATTCAATCCGTTTTGAATTTGGTCGTTAATAAATACGACACGCTTCCGTCGTTAATAACTGACCAAGAACTTAAGGAAAGTCGGGAAGTATTGTCGAAAATCGAAAACATAATTTTTAATAACAATGTCAGTGAAAGTATCAGTTTAGATTTTGAAGACAATTGTGATTTCCGTATCGACGAAGAAAGTGATATTAGTATAGTCGGTGACGAATATTATAACTGTACTGTAAAGGGCGATCAATTGGCAAATGAATTCAGTTTAGAAAATATGCAAACAATTGTTCAGTATTTTGACAGTTGTCAAAAAAATAAATTCCAGAAAACAAACAGGAGATATCCAACAGTAAAATACCCTACTTATATTTCGAGGTTTAGAAAATATATATCAAATATGGGCACAAATATAGAAAAGTATAAAATAATAAAAAATGAAATGTTAGCCAGATTTACAAAAGCTAGGGAAAATTATTTACCTGTTCATGATATAGATTTGAAAAGATGGGCGATCCTGAAATCCCAAGAGTTAGGATTTGAGGATTTTAAATGTTCCGATAATTTTATATATAATTTTAAGAGCCAAAACAAAATAGTTGCGCGGAAAGTAACAAAATATATCACTCAAATATACACCCAGAATATGGGCAACATAGAAGATAGTGCCATAGAATTTATTTTGCATACGAGAAATGTTACTGCTAATATTATCCCCCAACAAATTTTTAACTCTGATCAAAGTGGTTTTAATTATTTTCTTCCAAATTAAAGGCAGCTATCGCATAAAGGTGAAAAACAGACATTTTCTTTAATAGGGTCTGATTTTGGTAGAACACATTCATATACAATAATGACAATAATATCAATGAATGGGGAACTGACAGGGAAAATGTTACTTTGTTTAAGAGAAGCTGCGGAAACATTTGGCCCGACTGTTCAACGATTAACAACGTTTCAAAACGAATTTATTTCAACCTTCAAACTTATATATTACATGCTCCAAGTCGGAAAAAATGGACAAAATCAAAATGAGAAAGTGGGTAGAATGTTGTATGAAACCCATCATGTCTCCTCCTTCCTGTGTTTTACTAAGCTAATGGACAGGTAGTACAGACCCAAACACTTATTAAGATTTTCCGGAAAATTGTATATCCTTGCAAATACCCCCCAAAGCAACATCCCTCATACAATCGCTGGATGTTTATTTCTTTCGACAAAATAAAAAATTTGTACAAAAAAATAATCAACAGAATAGCAATCGATGAAATGGATATTGACATACGACATCGAAATGAGATAATAAAAATGCATTCTTTGGTTCACAATCAATTACAGTCTAAAAAATATCGCCCTACGTTACAATATGCTTGGTTTAGGTGCTGTTATAGCGATCATGATCCCGGAAAATTCAAAAATGTTGAGGAAATTTCTTTTGAAATTGAATACAACAATTGTAGCCGAGATAATTGCAAAAATCTGTCATTCTTAAAATGTGCCCACTGTGATCAATTGCTTTGCTTCACTCTTTTCTTTTTTTGTACTGTATCACTTTTACGACATTCCTGAGATGTACACAGTTTAATTTTTCTCATTTTTAAATAAAGAGCATAATTCAACAATTAATCCACAATTTATGGTTAAATAACTTCATGAAATAAAGTACATTTCATGAAATTTTGTTCACATTTTTTCTAATTACAATAAATGCATTTTCAAATAGCCTACTATTAAGTTTTGTTCACAATTTTTTTAAATTCCATGGTTGCAACAGCATGTGATATGCAATGACCACATCCAGGTTGGATAAATATAGCAACTTTTCATTATTCATACGCATATATGGATGCTCATATATTCATACATTTCATTTATTCATACATTTCATTCTCATGTATGCATGCTTATATGTATTCATGTGCTTCTTTTCCTCATGAGATAATATTTTGGAAAAAGAAATGTAAAAGAAACTTGATATGGGCTGCGATAATACGAAATAACTATTTTAAACGAAAACCTGGCATAGACTTCAAAACTGTCACCAAATATTTACGCTAAAAGTTCATTTTTCATATTAATTTTTTTACACGGTTTGGATTAGTTGAGACATAATTTTTGTTTTATCCGTTAAATACGATGATCCTTCATAATTTTACAGACTTCAAACCTGTTTTTGCTCACATACAGTGCGATTAAAAAATATCAAACCTGGCGAAAAAAGTGTCAGTGTTGGATTTCAAATATTCATAAAAAATTGTCATGTCATTTTTGCAGACAAATGATTACATACTTGTGATTAGGAAGTCAAGCACTATCATCTCCTATAGGTCTGATCTCAAAGTTCAGTGAACAGCGAAAGGGATTCCCTTGTCAGTAAACAATTTGACTTCCTTCTTCAAGATTTTATCATAAATCTTATTTTAATATACAATCAAAAATTTAAATTCCAGAACCCTTATATTTGGCCTTTTAGGTTTTCAATCTGATTTCGATGAAAAACCACCATCTAAACTCTTTCAGAAAAACTCCCCAGTCCTCAGGAAACACCTGAAGTGAATAAATTAATGCAAACTCAAGTACTTGTGTCGAAGACAATAAAATAAATAATTTACTTTCTGAAATTCAAAATAGTTTAGAAGGAAAAGAAATGCAACGTTAAAATAAATTACTATATTCATCCATTTATAAAAAAAAAGTTGCGCATTACATAGCTTGTAAATAAAATTCCAAATCGTATTTTTTAATTTCATATTTTGAAGGTTAATGCGAAACAAATTTGGCTATTTATGTATGGAATTTCGATTGTTTTCTGTAAAATATAATTTATATAATCTCCCTCACCACAGACCTCTGTTAGACCATTTACCTGAACAACTACTTCTCACAGAACCTAGGGTGTTCAACTCAGGGAGGTTTCGCTGCATTCAAAACTTCTCATAATGGGTTAAAATGAAGTTTTATTTGATACAATTTGAACTTTTACGTTGCAGCACTATGTTATGGAACCTCGTAACAACATTATTTCTGTTGAATCATTTTTTGCTGATACAGGCATTTCAAAAAATAATTGCTATGGAAATGGACATCGGTTAACAGAGAGTAGATGTTCTACACCACTTTTAAAAATGTATCAGCATTCCAAGAGACCCCTTCCCACCTTCAAAGACAATATCAACTACAGTAAAATAAAACATAAAATTAAATAGTGGACTTTTTTTTAAAGCACCAAATAATTTTCAAGGTTCTTCAAATGTGGCAAGGTTAAATGTTATTCTGAACTTCGAACTGAAAGCAGTTTATTACAGTTTGGGTAGCAATTGGATGCTGAATAACTAGAGAACACGAAATCTGAAAAAAGACCACAGGCAAAACGATGCAAACACTAATTATACATGTTCATAAAAGGCAAGAAGATCTACAATATCATTTTTCACATTTTGAAACAGCAGAATTACGATAGTTGATGAATAGGTGGATGAACAGCAGCAAGGATAGTGAAGTATTATTTAAATCAATAAGTTTTAAATTATTGGTTAAAGGTAACTAAATTATACCTATTGTTGGTTGAATTTTTATGACGCAAGGACAGATACGGACATTGTGCAACAAACAAGGTGAGACCATACGTAAGGATTTAAAACCATTGTTTCTCTATATGTTTTATATAGGAATCACATTACATATATGTCATAATACATCACATTCTTTCACTGTATCTTATAGATACACACACACACACACATATATATATATACAAGGTGGTGCGTAAGCTCATTGGCAAAAATCAAAGCGTGTGTGTTGAGAGGCGTGCACAGTGAGAAAAGGAAAAGAATTTGCACAGTGCTAACGCAGACATAGCCTTTATAAAGAACAAGTTTGGTGAGCCTAAGATCAGTATTACTGTTTTTATACTAGGATGAATGAATTACGTCAGTTGATTATCTGTGCATTTCTAAGTAGTGAGAGTCAGGCCGACATTTGGAAGAGTCTGAAAAAACCCAACATTTCTTGTTAGTTGATGTTCAAAACTATTAAACAATGGAGGGGGACTGGTAGTGTCACCGACCAGGCACCATTCGGATGCCACATCAAATCAAACTGTGAAAGCTCGAATTTGCTGAAATCCTCAATGATCACAAAGAAAACTGGCATCCGAAATGAAAGTTTAAAGTAGATCAGTTCAAAGAATTATGAAGCACAATTTGAGAAGAAGACTTTTCAAAAGGCATAAAGTTCACGATTTTACAGTGAAGCAACGTAGGTCCAGACCCGAAGGATCGAAGGTGTTGCTTCGGTGGTAGGCTAATCAAGATGTGGAAAAAAATAATCTTTCCTGATGAGAAAATATTCGTTTTCCATGAACGCTCAAAATGACAGGGTTTACGTATCAAGTCTCGCAGATATTCCTCAGAATGTAAGAATTGTTCAACGCTTTCAGAAGCCTGAGTCTGTGATGGTTTGGGGAGCCATCTCCATTCTGGGTACCCTTCCCCTGATTTTTATGGAACACAGAGTAAAAATTAATGCTGCTTACTACGTAGGGCATTCAATAAGTTTTTAGATACAGCTAAACTTATTGAAAACAAAATGCAATGTTCTTGCACCATACGTTAGCTTATATTTGCATTAGACTACACGAGGTGGTAGCACAATACAGGACGCTTTCCTTTTTTGCGGGCATCCTTGAATGAAGACGAAGTATAGTTATTCGAGCAGTGATAATGGATTTGAACAGAAGTGCATTACGAACTGTGATTTTGAAAATGGTCTAGCACTGCAGTAATGTTACCAAACTCTGGCAGGTACTTTTCCTGGTCAAAAATCTTGCAGAGCAACAGTTTTCAACCGGTTTGCGGAATTTAAAAGGGGCAAAATTTCCATTTGTGATGACCCTCGTGGAGGAAGACCCTTGACGTTAGTAATGTCGGAAAATGTTGCTGCTGTGGCCAAACTAGTGAAACAAGGTCCCCATATCATGCAACTTGAAATAGAAGAGATCATGAGCATAAGTTCGGTGAGTGTTAGTAGCATCCCCCGTGATAATCTTGGACTAGCGAAGCATTCTTGTCGATGGATCCCACATCATGTTTAAGGAGCAAAAAGACACGTGTGTGGATTGGTGCCATTTTATGTTGAAAAAATTTAGAATAGAAACATTATGATGTGTGTCAAAGATACTATCTGGTGATAAAACATGGATCTATTGTTTTGAGTCACAAACGGAACAATAATCGTCTGTGTGGTACTTCCCACATGAAACTCATCCAACAAAAGTGAAAAAAAGAAGCACCGGAAAGAAAATGGCGGCATCGTTCTTTTCCAAAGTGGGTCATGTGGCAACTGTCCTTATAGAAACTCAACGGACATTCACTACTAACTGGTATGTTTCAACTTGCTTGCTAAAAGCTTTTGAAAGGCGGTCAGAATGACGACCAAAGACAGGTTGTCATGGTATATTGTTGCACCATGACAATGCGTCAGCTCATACTGCAGTTCGAATTGTAGATTTTATGGAAGAGATGTCAATAGCAAGTTTTCCCTATTCACTCTACTTACCTGATCTTGCCCCATGTGACTTTCTCTTATTTCCTTACGTGAAAAACTCGTTGCATGGAACAAGATTTCCAACCCCAGAAGGAGCCGTTGAAACTTATGAAGGATATTTAAAGAGCATTTCAAAAGAACAGTGGCAAGAATGTTTTAAAACATGGTTCCTGAGAATGAAAAGGCACACACAGTTTTCTGGACAGTACTTTGAGAAAATGTGGCTAAAATTTTTTAATCACTTGTATAATCTCTGTGTATCTAAAAACTTTTTGAATGTCCCTTTTGCCGGGACAAAATTCTTGAGGGTTATCTGAAAAAGGGGCTCAAACGTGTCTTCAAACTGAGGCGATGGACTTTTCAGCAAGACTATGCACCAGTCCATGAGGCAAAAGTCACTCAAGAGTGGTGTGGGCTAACTTCATTTCGTCACCAGAATGGCCCTCCTCGTCACCTGATTTAACCCACTGAACTACACCATATGGGGAGGCTTTTAGAGGCAAAGGTCAATGCCATCCAACACCGTAGCATTGACTCTATGAAGAAGAACCTGCGCGACTCATGGTGTAAAATGTCGATGGACACCGCGCGTAATTCTATAGCCGCATGGCGAAGAAGATTACAGGCGGTAGTTAAAGAACGAGGCGGCTGATTTGAATAAAATTTTTATGGAATATTTCTGAGACCATATCATCGTAAGCACTGGAATAAATTATTGAATTGCTTTTCATGTGTACAAATTATGATCAGATTCGTTTGTCAACGAAATTACGCGCCACACTGTATATATATACACACATATATATATATATATAGGGCGTCCGTACATTGTTTTGACAAAATAAGAGGGGTGATCGTACCCATCAAGACAAACGACAAAACAATATTTACTATGGAACTTAGGGTTGCATTTTTACTCAGAGTGACAGAAAAGTGTAACTTTGAACCATGTCCAGCATATACAAATATTTATTAGCAGTGCATGAATTGCACAAGAAAGAAATTGGGTGAGCTGATCAAGTACATAGATGATCAAGACATCATATTCTGTGGTTTTCATGCATTGATTGTAAATACTTGTGCATGCTGGACATTTTTCGAACTTGCTCTTTTCTGGCACAAGTGAAATATGACCCTAGGTTCCATGGTAAATACTATTTATCTTGATGGGTACTATCACCCCCTCTTATTTTGTCAAAACAGTTTATGAACATCCTGTATATATATAAAATTCAGTTAAAATTATATTAATTGAAATACATTATTTTAAAAAGGGAAGAAAAAAGAATTCCCCCAGATTTAGACATCAATGTAAACATTTTTACATAGTGTAATTTTAAATATCTATTAGAAAGCTTCCGATGTTATTATGAGCATATCAGACAGGTATTACATATTATTTTATACTTAAAATGTTTAGGACGATTGAGCAACCTGCTGACTGTGAAATATGGCATGTAAACCATTTTTTAATGTAATGAATGTGAAACTGATTGATATTGATTACCAGATACAAGAAGTCTCCAATGAAAATGCTACAAGTGAAGAACTGTTGAGAAAATGGGTCAGACAGTTCAAAGTCAACTTTTCTCACATGACACAGTGAACAAGGTGATGCATTCTAAAGTAATATTGTCATTGACGATGAGAGATATGTATCCTACATTTCTCTGAAATTAAAGCAACAGTCCATGGACTGGAGACATACATATCTTATAGCTAAAAAAACACAAATTTAAGCAGGTAATTTGAATATACAAGATCATGTGCTAAGTTTTTTAGGACAGGCAAGGAGTTTTTCTTATTGAAATATTGGCTAAAAGCATAATAAATGAAGCCTCATATTCTAAGACACTGAAGAAACTGTCATATAACCTAAAACGAAATGTGTGACATGTTTGTGTTGGTATACACGACAATACTTGGCTACATGATGTTGCCCACCTTCAAACTTCTATTATAAAATTTGGTTGTAAATAAATGCCTTATTCCCTTACAGTCCATACAGAATCAAGTAAGTTTCATCTGTTTTCGTATCTTAAGTTTTTTTCCAGCCAGCATTTCAATGATGATGATGTCAAAATAAAAATGCAGAAGTGGCTGTCTTTACGGGCAGCTATGGTCTATGAAAAGGGACTACAGATATTGCTATCTCATTATGATAAGTATCTCAATAATGGTGGAAACTATATAGGAATGTAACGTTAAGGTATGACATAAAAAAAATCCCATTAAAGTAGAATTGTTTAAAAATAAATACTTGAGATTTTAAAAATAGGTTAATGGTACCTACTTTCTGAATTATATTAATAAATTCATTGTAGAAAAAACAAAATTGTGGGTAATTCATGTTTAGATTTGTATATTTTAATTTGGGTCGTATTTGCTTAGGTTTCTATTAGTCATTTTATTCTATTTGCTATGTCCTCTGTTAAAAGTGATGACAAAGATGAGACTGCATATGGCAGTAACAATCAATTCATACGTCGTTCACAGCCTGATATTTATTTTTATGGAAGGTTAAGTCAACATTAAGGGGCAAATATATGGTTTTAAAAGTTACAATAACTTATTGAATGTGACAAATAGATAAATTTTGATTGCATAATTTTACGTCAAACTTCACACTAAATAATAATTATAAAAAATTAACCCTTTAACAAAATTCTTGAAAAAAATAAGGAATTAAGACACAAAATTATGAAAAGCAAAGAAATAGTAGAGGTGCTTGAGATATGCAAATGCTTGAAGTTTAGCAGTAGCAGGTCTCAGGGGCGGTGCTTGAAAGAGTATAAAATATAAAAACAACTACATCCTACAACAGGGGTGGGGAACCTTTGGCCTTAAGGCTGCATCTGGCCTTTTGGGCCCTTAAGTTTGGCCTTTTGGATGAATTCGAATTTTGCAAACCAAATCCTTTTATTTTTATTAATATGATTTTGTTCATCTTATTTTTTATTCATTTACTTTATAATCTTAAATGAACATATTTAGAATACAAAAGATAATAGAAGTAAAGTAAGGATAATCTAAAAATTTAATTTTTAAAGTAAAGGTGCAAAGAAATTAAAACGTACCCAAAAACACTTTTAATTACATATTACTAAACAACTACAGTAGACCCTCCACTATCCGGCCTAATATAGAGGAAGGGCAGTCCGGATAACGAAAAAGTCAGATAGGTCAGAGTTCCATAAATGCTCACTTCCTACCCTAATCATACCATTAAAACATTCTTTTTACCAAAATCAACTCTAATTCATATTTTTTCACCTCTTAGTATAAAAATAGAATAAAATTACAATATTGTATAAAATTTAAGATAAATTTTATAATATGTAACTTAATTGTAAGAAACGTAAAATTATGCACACTGTACAGTATGAATACATATACTTTTAAAATAAACAAAACATTAATGCAAAACATAGGCTTTATTCTTAGAAAAATTATTTAAATTTATTTTATTGTTAACTGATAAATGATTACACAAGTGTGAAAAGCTAGGCTCAAGATGGAAGAGTCAAAACTGACAGTTTTTAGTTTTTGAACAATAGTCTTGATCCCTTCCGAATGTGGGATGAGATTTTTCTTGTCTTCTGAGGCTACCTTCTCTTCCTCCTCGTTTATTAGTTCCCCCCGTGTCACAATTTCCACAACACTATTGTTAGTTATTTCATCAACTTCATCGTTTGCCATTCACTCTGTAATGTCTTCAGAATTGACACTGTTACAGCCCAGTACTTTTCGAGCAACGAAATAAGTTTATCGTTTTCACCTTCCACTTCGGTTTCACACACGGCTTCAAGATTGAAATGTCCACCTTCATGGTCCAAAAGAGTTTTCCAAGACTTTACAAATGATACGTTTGGAATCTCTTCCCATGCTTCGGCTAACCACCTTATGATCTTTTCCAGAGTGGTTACACAGCCTTTATTAGTATCATAAATCGCTAATATCAATGAACTGAGAAGATGCAGATGATACTTTAACATTTCAAGGATGCCCTGGTCCATCAGCTTGCAAAGAGAAGTCACATTGGATGGTAAAAATAAAGCTTTGATGTCCCCATCTGTGAGTTCATCAGTAGCAGGATGCGATATTGCATTGTCAAGAACTAGCACAGCTTTTCTCAGCAAATTGTTGTCTTTCAAACGTTTTTCTACAGTCAGTACAAATTCATTTTGGAACCAGGTTTTAAAGATTCCTGAATTTGAATAAACGTATAATTGCCCAAGGTCGTCTGCCTTCCGATCGTAGCCGGACAGTAGCACGATGGAGGAGAGAGGGAGAAATAGTAATATTTCTTTTAACTATGCTGGATAGTCGAGAGTCTACTGTATATAGCTAGTAAAGAACGTAACAAAGTAGATGTATGCGTTAATTGAGATTAAGTACAGTTGACCATTTCGGTTAAACGAAGTTCGAATAATCGAGATTCTGCTATATATCTAATGAGTGGCATAGGAAAGGGGGGCTCAAGCCCCCATTAGGTAGCAAAATACATTGTTCTGTTTAATGCCAAATCACATAATTTGTTAAAGAATTACTTGAGCCATTCCATAATTTTTTAATTACTACGCCCCTGTATCTAATTGAAATTTCTTGAATGCGGCCTTCCAACATGAAAAGGTTCCTCCCCACCCCTGTCCTAAAGTATACTGTCACCTTGTAAGATGTCAGTGATTGCGAAAGCACATCAAACAAATTATTCTGTATACGATAAGTCAAAAAACAGTGCAACATAGATAAACATTAAACTGCAGATCATCAATTTGTTACTGCATCACATTTTCTCATTATTGTTTGGATCTTAATGTCAGCACTATGCACTGATGCACGTCATAGCAGCTTTAAGAACACTAAGAATTATGAAAATGAGGCAACAGTATACAGATGAAGACAAAGGTAACAGGAGAGGAATTAATACATAAGAGTAGAAGTGTGAGATAGTTTGGCTGTTGCAAGTGAATTCATAACTCATTCACAGTACATAGGTGATGTACAGCAATCAGGTCAATGCAAATTATTAGAAAAAGCCAGGCTTCAAACCAGATAACTTGTAGCAAGCATACCATTACAGGTATAATCACTCATGGGAGAAGGTTCTCCACAGCATGTTTTTCAGCAGGACAACATGCTTTATTTTAGCTAATTCATGACACACTGTGTAGCAACAGCTAAGATTACACAAAACTGAAAGTTTTAACTAGGTCCATTTAACCATTTATGGCTGTTTCTGTAGCCATGTGCTACCAGGCAGTGTTGCTTAAAATATCAGTTTCGTGACCAGGGAAATACTGGAAATAGACCATGGGACCTTTGAAGCATCTCATTTTGGAGTAGATTTTGCAAATACGAAAAATAATACTAAAAGACAATCAATCATTGACAGTGATATCAATATTAGAAAGTATGTGCACGGTTTCAGAGAAATGGAGATTGAGTGGAGAAAAGCCTTTTTCAATGAGTTGTACCTTATAAAAAGAGAATTTATGGTCAGCTACCTATGAATGTTTGATAAAGGTTGATTTATGAAGTTCTTGTTTACAAGGACATGCACGAAGGGCTCACTGTATTTGGCCAATGTAAATATGATCATTTTGACATAGGGTAGAATCAATTTCCCAAAAATCAAAGTCCACAATGAGGTCTTTGAGCTTGAAGGAACCCAGATCATTGACAGGTATGAAGAAAACCCAAGAACTGAATTTTCAGAGTCTGGAAACAATCTCTGAAATTTTTGGTATGAAGGAGATGCAGATAGTGTTTAACATGGGTGAGGAGAAATCTGAGAGTATTAGCCAGTTCAGGCTGTGTAAGTTTTTTCAGGGCCTGATCGATGATGGAAGGCTAAAATCCGCAATCCATTGCGATGGCACGAATATAGTTGAGATCATTGTTAAGTGTTTCATCTTTGAATGAAAAATTAGTGCTTACATTAAAAACACTGTCTGCACACTTCTTGTAGCAAAAAATTCTTCAAAGATTGCTTCCAGACTCGGAAAATTCAATTTTCAGGTGGTTTTCACTCCTACCAATTTTGGGTTTTTCCAAACTTGAAAACCCCATTTCGAATTTTGACCTTTAGAAAATTTATTCCATTCCATGCCAACGTAACTATATTTATATCGGCCAAACATGGTGAGCTCTTCACATTAGCCTCAAAGAACATGAAGTTTCACTCATAAGCAAAAACTCCATAAATCTGCCTTGACCAACCACTCGTGGGAAGCTGACCATAAATTATTTTCTTTTGATAAGGCACAACTTCTTCAACATCTTCATTTGACAAAAAAAAAATAGACATCGAGTGGTTGAATTAGTGATGTGGTTTTCGGTGGAATTTTCAATATGGAACAAATTTCGTGAAGGTCACTATATATATATATTGGGATCAGTAAAACCTGTCCAGAGTCCAGAAGAATGATCGAAGGTGGATCTAATGTTGGAATAAGGTAATTAACTACACATTCCTTCATTTGAACTTTATCTATTATGCCAGAACTTGAATAAGATATATGCAAATTTGAAAGGTCAAAAAAACTTATTCTGAACTACTGGACTAAATTTTCCATTTTGTTCCTTTAAATAATGGAACATTTTTCCTTTTAGCTCTCCGCTCATGGAAATAATGGACATAATTGTGTATGCGCGGGTAGTGGCAAATTGGGACCAAAGTAATGCAAAGCTTTGCCTTTCTCCCATATGCGATACTGTTCCGTAATTTGAAATGAAATAATTGAAGCCACATTGATCACTGTTTAATATCTGGTCAGCTCTATGATTTGCGATTTTATCCATAGTTTGAAGGACAAATTCGATAGCATTGTTTTCAATCGATTCATAGTTATGCGTTTTGAATGAATGAATAAAAAAGTCAAATGCTTTGAATGAAAAGTAACCTATCTCTCTTGCTTATATAACAGCTCATCTTTTTAAGTCTATCTTGTGAACTGTCAAGTTATTATTTCTGGATGATATGAATTTGCACAAAACTGCTTTTTTAATAATTTCTATTTTCTCCATCTTTGCTCCATTGTTGGAAATGTAGGTTCTAAATCGGCTAATATATATCGAATATTTTACACGGAGGTATCTGAATCTGGTTTGTTTAAATTTTTTGTTACACAAGTCATAGAAATTAATAAATTTATTAACATGCTGCAAAGTAAATGTTTACCGATCAATTCCCAAATATTTGTCATCATAACATTCATCTACCATCTCATCACTGATCGCTTCCTTCAGATCGTCGAAATCGCATGTTTCATTTTCAATGTTGCCATTTTTCCCAAGTCTAATGGTATTTCTTTGGTTATATTTTAAGCAACAAGTAATTCTTCAATCCTACTCGGAAGAAATTTGCTCACTTCCAGTTCCACATTATTAAATTCCGACAGATATATATTGTATTTCAACATGGCTAAATCCCAAACTGACTTAATAATATTAACAACATTTTGCATACTGATAACTTTATATTGTACTATTTATAATTACATTCATTATCTATACAGTATTTTGAATGCCCAAATATTGATTCTCAATTCAACCAACAGATTGATGTGTTCGTTTCAAACAGGAATAACTGGTTACCAAGACATTGTCTTCCTTTTATTGCAAGCAAAAAGCCACCAATCCATCGCCAAACACTTGGCCAAAGCAATTTTGAAAATTCAACTGAAAATAAATTAATGTCTTACACAGGCATGGAATTGGGGGGAAGGGGCGGAGTGGCGATCACCACCCACTTGAATGAAAATTTAACATTGAAAAGATACAAGGTAAAGGTCCAATGAGGTATCATTTTCAAAAATCAAGTCATTAATTGCCCTCCCACCACTTGAATGACCTGTAATTCCACCCCTGGTCTTACAGATGTCTGATTACACACCATTAATTAATGTCTAACAAGGAAGGTCTTTTGACTGACAGATGCCGAATTTTAATGAAAAAATATAGTCGAAAGTACACAAACTAATAACCCCATCACATAAAAATTAGCAGCCGAATTCCCATATGAACTCTGAAAAAATTAATAAAAAATATAAAGAAATCACCAATTGCAACTCTTGGTGAGAATATTTTGGCGAGATTGAAATTTCAAAGGAAAACATTTCAGCAGTAAGTGGACAGATGCAAACACCTTGGTTGATTCATTCAACTTCCTAAATATATGTTCAATACTGCATATGTTCCAGTTACTTTATATTTCAAAAGCCTTCTTAAAATTTGTAGCGAGTTGTTCTTTTTATATTAGACTTCAACCTTATCATATTCATTTTATTTTTGAAAATAATGACAGAAAAATATCTGTAGTTTTATTTTTATAGTTCCTTGCAAGTTGCAATTATTTTAACTCAGTAATGCACTGCTTTTATTTTATTTCTGAAATATCAAACAATGACTCAAAGTACAAAAAACATGTTTTCCATAAACACGTATAACATTGTATTTACGTTTTTCGAGGAGTATTCCTCAAAAAATAGGAAATCATAAACCTACAATGTAATATGTATCTTATATATCATTTTCTGTTTTCATTTATTGTAAATCCAGTGTTGAATAATGCCATTCATTACTTTTAAAATACGATGAACAATAAAAAATTTAAGTAGGCAAATATATAACCCTAATTTAACATAAAATACTTATTTCGTAAAGTTATTTCTTTCATATATATTACGATTTTATTTTAGTTATTAACTTATTTCCGTATAATTCTAATTTTTGGTTTTTAATTCAATAAACCTTTCTTCATCGAAAGGGCTGAAAATTATGCTAGCCGATGGCATTCATAATCTAAGCAAATGCAGTGTTTCGTGGTACATATAAAGATTATCCAACACACTTTTATTTGACGCCAAATGGCGATAAAAACTTATTTCTGGTAACCTGGAACATATTTTTATTATTTCTTTTTGGAGTTCATATGGGAATTCGGCTGATAATTTTTACGTGATGGGGTTATCAGTATATGTGCTTTGATTATTTTTTTCGTAAAAATCGACATCTGTCGGTCAAAAAACCTTGCTTGTAAGAGACTACTGAATGTACTATGACTCAGTTTTAAATGCAACCAACACGTAACAAGGTTCCCTTGGTCAGTTTCATACAAATAGTTCTTAATATTCAGCTATTATAATTTTTGAATAATTGTTGAACAAATATTCCCAAAGAAACAAGCTCCTTTAGTTTCAGTTGATCATCATGCTTAGGGTAACCTATTTTAGCTCTGCCTAATAGATCACGATTTCATTGTGGTTGAAGGAAAATTTTGCTCTATATATTTCATGGTTTAAAACACGTTTAAATTTGATTTTTGTAACGAAAGATTTTTTTAAAGATTTTCTTTTTCGTAAAGGTCCAATAAAAGTAGTACTCATTTCACCAAAACGGGTGCCTAACATAAAAGGTAAAGTAGTTTTTAAGTCATAAAATTTAACTTCTCATAACTTCATGAACATTCCACTTAAAATGGATTTTTTATTTCACTAATCAGACACTGGAAAATATATTTTTTTAAAACTGAAAACAGTTTCATAGAAGTTGTGTGTCTGTAAAAAGTTATATTTCATATTTTCATATGCATACAATCTCTTGTAAAATAAATGATACATCCTATAGTTTTACATCATTTGGGTATTTTTCCAAATAGAAGTATTTAACTATGATCAACCGTTAAAAAGATAATGGAAGGTTCTCTCTCACCATGCAGAAAAAAAATTCCCTGACTAATTTCAAACAAAAGTTTGAGTTGAACTTCGCTTTCAAGGCCTATGTTGTGAAATTTAGCTATTCAGAACAAGTTAGGAAGGTTTTTCCTGACTTTTGCAAGTTTGACCAAAATTTTTCATTTTCCCTGACTGTCAGGGATGATTTCAAATTCCCTGATAATTCCAGATTGCGTGGGAACCGTGTAATTGGCATAACGTATATTTTTAATTACCTTACATATCAAAAGCATTATACATGCTTTAAAAATTTATCTATTTTTCAATCTGATCAGTAAAATTTTCTAGAACTTACCAATACTATTTAATTATTCTTCATTATTAAACATTTTCAGGATCACTATAGTATACTGTATGATGAAGGTAATATATTCTCAGATGAAATTTAATCGTACTGAACAAACAAAATCTTTAATTTCAGCAAATATTACGCTTTCAATGAAGTGAATTGACAAATCAAAAGTGGTAGAGAAAAAGGTAAAATCAGGTAGAAGAATTAATCAAACCAATCAAACCAGAAAAGTAAAGCAAAGATTACATATATAATTTGAAAATAACAGTTAATTAAATACATGCCATTTTTTAGTTATCGGGTCATAGTTCTGTTTTTCAACATTTAAAGGCAGCATAACTCTATTTTGAAACAATAACCAAACTTACAAGTAAAAACTCACAAACAATTTATAAATATACTTTAAATTTTCCAATATTATTTTCAGAATTTCCACACTGACAAAATACCTTTCAACATTTTCCCGGATTAAAGCTCAGGTATTGGGAGTTCTGACATTGATATTGTGGCTTAAATATACAATTGAAACTTGTATACAATTGAAGCAAGTATAGCTTATTTGGAAATACAAATCAAATCAAACATAATAAATACCTACCTAATGTAAGATTTTCTATATATAGCTTTGTTAATAAATTTAATTTCAGTGATAATGTAATTCATTAGTTCAATTACTATTTCAAAGGAACCAAGCATGTTTTTTGGTCAGTTGGTTGTATTTTTATGGTGCAAAGATAGCAAGGGTCATTCTGCACCAAGCAAGGTGTGAACGTGCACACAGGCTTAATATAAAACTAAATTAAAGCTAAAATGGTAAAAAACATGTTGAAAACAATTTGATAAAGGTACCAAACAAAACGATATAAAAAATCATATGAGATGGGAATAGTGAATATTAGATAAAAAGTTAAAAATACTTTCGTGGTTAAAGTTTTTTGTCAGGATGGGACGATTGGGCACTAAACCCATTATGGCATAGCCTATTGGGCACCTAATCCATTTTGCCATGAGTCAATGTTTTGGATATTCTGGCATTAAATTTATTCAACCTATATACATAGTTTTCTGTAAGCTGTTTTGTTGTCTCTCGAGTTTGTAGCAGTGTGTTTTATCCCTGGCGGAGGAATAATTAATTAAATAAGGAAAAAAGGCATTTGTGCATAATTGATTCCTATACGCCTTTGACAAAACGAACATAGCTGATATAATGCTTTGGTTTTGCCAGAAAAAACCCGAAAGGAAATTAAAAAGTATTCAGATGCAGATAAAACAATGCACGATACTGTAACTGTACGCAGATTTGAAAATATGAGTGCTGTTGAGTACCTCATCACCCATAATTACCAAATAACGAAGTAAATACTGATTTAATTTTTGTTGTGCAAGACAATAAAAATCATTCTTTAACATTAAAAATGTATTCAGAACAGATATTCACATTTTTAAAAATGAATTTTTAAAATTATGTTAATTTCATGTGACCAAAACAATGACATTCAATCGGCTTGGTACCCAATCGACCGTACTCAATAGCCAAAAATATTTCATCAGTAAACTTAATATAATATAAATAAAATGGAACTTGATTGTAGTGAACACGGATATAATGAATTCACTGCTATAATGAACAAATAATTTTGGTTAGTTTGTTTAATGTATAACATATCATTTCACGTTAGAATGAACCAAATTTTTTCTTTCTAATTTTTTACTCTTACAAAGATTGTGGGATTTCTATTCACTTTAAAAATAAAATTTGTACTATGAAACAAAGTAAACTTCAGATTTCGTTAGTATTTAGATCGTTCTCAAAACAAAAATGGAATTTTTTTACTCTAATGCTTCAGATGCAGTTGACACAATGGATTTTTTTTAGAGAATAGTGATACAAACGATAGCATTTTTGATGTTGGTTGGTTGTAGTTTTATAGTGCAAGGACAGCAATGGTCATTCTGTGCCAATCAAGGTGAGATCATACATACATTTTTGATGTTTTAAGCATTATTAAACTTGATCTTAGAAATATGAAACTGAATTTTCTTATGTAGATATGTACTATTAACTACATACACAGATATATGAGTATAAACGTATGCATACATTATATGATATATATGTTTTGTATGCTATTAACTATAGAAAGTAATTAGTTTTTAAAACACAACTCTTATAAGGGAACCACTTTTGTGGAAGCTCGTACTTTGAGACAAGACTTATCACAAATGATAGTACCCAAGCTCCTTATTAAGAATATGAAATCAGTTTTTTGTGAATAGCATATAAAATTTTTTTATTAATATTTAAAGTCCAAAAATCGCACTTTTTAGGTGAAGTTTGATATTTTTTATTCGCACTGTATATGAAGATAAGAACTTTTTAATTCAATTCGAATAAAGAGGGTAATTGTATTTAACGGATAAAATTATAAAATTAGACGAAAAATCTCATTCGGAGTATTTTAAAAAATTATATAAAAGTAAACTTTTTAATAGCGATATCTGGCATGTTTGGCAATGGTTTAAAGGAATTGGCGATATTGGCATGAAGTATGAGTATAAAAATACTTGTATAAACATTTCGTCAAAAAAATTTCAAACAAAATTGTTCTGGATGAAATCAAAATTGATGTAACACATCAAAATGAAATTTTAAAAATTCAGTTTTTGGTGTATAACCAATTACGTGCTGAACAATATCGCTCTATGCTGCAATATCTCTGATGTAACTAATTGCACTCCTAATGAAACTATTCAATTCAAAAATATTGCTAAATTATCTTTTCACTTAACTGATAAGATTTGCAATCATAATAAATGTAATTTACATCCTTTTTTAAAATGCAGCCATTGTGAGGTACAATTATGCTTTGAACACTTTTATGAAAAATATTATTACAATAACTTACAGAACTACTTCCGGATTTCGGTATTTTGAGTCCTTTTTATAATTTCCTCATATTGAAAGTCTTTGATTGATTTATAACATTCAAATTTCAAATTTTATTAATTCATCAAATTTCACGAGAGCCAGATTGACTACGTAAAAATAGTAGACTCTCAATATGATACAATGCTTGTCTACTTTTTGAAACAAATTATTTACGTTTAAAATTTTTGAAATGCCAGCTTCATTAAAACATTTTTCTTTATTAAAAAATTACGTAAAATATTTTGATGTTACGGCCATAAAATTTAGAAGATTTTCCCCCCCCTCTATCATGTCATTATATTTCCTAAAAATATTGTGGGTGAAGGTTGCAATATGAACGTAATTGAATAATAAATGCTTCGTGCCGATATCGCCAATTCTTCAAAACCATAGCCAAACGCGCCAAATATTGGTATTAAAAAGCTTAGTTTTTATATAATTTTTTAAAATACTCTGAATGACCTTTCGTGTAATTTTATAATTTTATCCCTTAAATGCAACCACCTTCTTTATTCGAATTGAGTTCAAAAGTTATTATCTTCATATACAGTGCGAATAAAAAATATCACACTTTACTTAAAAAGTGTGATTTTTGAACTTTGAATATTAATAAAAAAATTTATATGCTATTCACAAAAAACTGATTTCATATTCTCAATAAGTAGCTTAGGGACTACCATTTGTGATATGACTTGTCACAAAGTGTGAGCTTCCACAAAAGTGGCTCCCTTGTTAGTCGTTAAATATTATTCTCTTCTAAAACCTTAAAAACAAAGAGCGGTTGAGTAAACTCATTTACAAATTATGCATATTGACTATTAACAATGATTATACAAAATGATTTTTGGTAAATGGAATAGCTATAGTGAGAGTAATTCTATAATCCCTTAATATTTGTTATAACTGAGTTCCATAGTACTTTATATAAGCAAGCATATTTAATGAAAGCCTTCGTTTATATATATTTACTTGTATGTATTTACTATATTACTTGTATGTATTCAAATCTTCTGAAATAAATTGCAAATTATTTCAGTTACAACTTTGTAATTAATATAGAAAATTGTTTGAGGAGTTAATTTTCAAAATGCAAATCTTCATTTTCACATGAGATCAAAATGTAGCAAAGTGATTGTCAAGTCAAATAAATAAAACTGAAGTCTATTAATATCAAATTAAAAAGCATGCAAGTACACTTTCGTTAACCATAAAAGTTATAAGGTATTAACAACATAATAAGATCAACAATCATATTATATTTCACAGTGTTTCAGGTTAATATTAGTTTAATACTTTGAATGACATACAAATATAAAAAAAATGAGGATTTTTATATCATTCCTTTCTTATTTCTTTAAAGACTTCAATAATTATACAAAGTTCAATTAGGATTAAATAAAATTTTTAATATTTTACAGTGTTTGACATTTTATATAATTTGTGGTAATTTTTCATAATTTCTTATACAAAATATCGAGATGTGCAAGTATTTAAAAATTTCAAAAGAAAAGTTGCAGAAATATTAAACAAGGCCATCTTATATGGGAAATTTAGTAGCACAATGTAACTTTCATTGGTGAAGAACCAAGCCACGATAAAGAAATAATTTTAAAACAGAATACCTCTTTTCTGTTTATAGACGGTACAACTGTTTTGAGGGAACTATGTCTCATTCAAGTTAACATAATGATAATCCACAATTAAAAGAAGTCACACCATAAACATAAGTTTCAATACAATGTTTAACACATAAATCCATGTTATAAAAGAACTGTCTATTATTTGTACAATAGTACTCATTTTTGTTCTGTTTACGGACTGGGTACCTGTAAAGCAATTACTGAGAAAGTAAGCATAAGCGAACATAAATTACATTTTAAAGCTCTTTCGATCAGACTTCACAGAGGCACATTCAGGCTTTTCAGTAACAGTCAAGTTAAGACAATAGCTAGTGAGCACTGCAGATTTCGGTAAATGCAATGTTTCATCTACCTCTTTTAGGAAGACATTCACCAGATGTGCTAAAGAAGCAAAATGAACACAGCTAATAAGAAACACATGACAAAGTTCACAAAACATAAACATTTAAAAGTTCAGTACACTTTTTTTTCTTTCAGTATACAAAATTGTTAAAATACAACACTACCCAGAGGGCTTTGGAGCAAGTTTTAAGGCTTGAAATTAAGTAAAATTTGGATAACAACTCTTTGAAAGGATGTGCTTACCATTTATTAAAAAAAAAAAAAAAACAGACAGTGCCATAGAAATAACTTACACTATTTACTACTCAAAGAAAAGAAATATAGTCCCAACAAAATTATAGATGTATGCCAAAATGGACACCAATGGCCGTAGCAACTGTCTGCCATGACGGAACATTGTCTTGCAGACTTCTTTTTTAACCCAGTACTTTTCCTGAATCAGTATATATCTTGCCCCACCCCCAAGATATGTACTGATAAGGACAACGTCACCCCACACCCTCCAGAATGGATACATACATATGATCCTGACACTACAACCCCCTGTGTCTATAAACCTTGCAATAGCACTTTTCCTGAATTAGTTCATGCTTACTCAGACAATATGATGTCAAAATAGTAATGAGTGCAAAACAATTATCAATAACTAGTTTTGGAGGGTTTCCAAGAGAAAGATGCCAAGGGGAGTGTGTTCTGCACTATACAGGGTGTTTACAAAATGGTGAAAAAAAATTAGATTTACATAGCGTAATAAGGTCAGTAAACAAACCCTGTTCCAAAAATAATTTTTTGCAATGTAACAGAAATATGTAAAGTACCTGGAAAATAATATTGCAATAAATAAACATGAAAAGGGAATTGCCTATCCTAAAAAAATCATTTTGGGTAATGGAGGTAACAGAACTGAATGAACATTTCACCTTGACTTCGCTTAGGTTTCACATCGTCTGGGTCAAGCTCCCATTCACAAACTGTCCAGGAGTATGTTTTTCCCAGCACTAATACTACTGTTCATATCCAACATAACCCAGCATCCTCCTGGCTTTCTCGGTAACCAGCCACGGAATTAAGGGGCACATAAATAACTTAAAGTGCAATAAAACTCTGGGCTATGATAATATAAATTCAAAAATAATTAAAGAAAACATGGAATTTTCCTCCGAGGCACTCTCGTATTTAATTAATCTCGCCTTCCAAAATGTAGTTTTTCTTAATGAATTAAAAATAGCTAAAGTTATTTCTCTTCATAAAAAAGGTGATACGTCATTACTTTCAAACTATAGAAACCAATATCTATTTTTACTGCTTTCAGTAAGATTTTCGAAAAGGCAATATACCCCCGACTAGCAAAATTTATGTAACAAAATAAATTATTTTATTCAAAACAATATGGCTTTCACAGTAAACTACCTATGAACACAGGAATCATGGCACTTGTGGAAAAAATAAATATTCAAATGACTCTTAATCAGTTCACTTACTGCATATTTCACAATTTAAAGCATGCATTCGAAAACGTTAATCACACTATCTTTCTCAACAAACCCAACTCATTAGGTATTAAAAGAACTATGAATCTTTTGAAAAGCTATCTACAAAATAGGTTACACTATGTCACTTTATCAGGCACGATATCAGAAAATAATCATTAAACACTGGTGTTCCTCAAGGGTCATCTTTAGGATCATTGTATTTAGACATCTACATTGATGATTTGCCAAACTGCATTAAACGTTGTGAAACACACTTATCTATGTCGATGATCAAGGGTTGAAACTTGTGAATTTTTGTGGTTGCCCATGGGGCAACCATTGGAAATACTTTGGTTGCCCCTAAGTTAAGTTTATTGCCCTAAGTTATTTATTGTACAAAATGAGAAATTTTGTTGACGGTCATTACAATGATATAATAAATATTTATTTGTAAAATTGCCATATTCGCTTGCATATTGAGGAGTGAGAATAGGAACAGAGGATTTACTCATGCTGCAATTCTTTTAATCATCATCTGTTGTACAGCTATGGTCTGTACAATTATCACTCTATGAGACAAGCGAATCTTCTGGCAAAAGAAGTGCTTGTTTTCGACTTTTATATAGTTTCTGGTATGGTTTTCTCTGTTTTGCACTTAACCACACGTTAATGACTTCATTTGATTCAAAATCTTCGATACTATTTGTATTAAGTCTGTTGTAACGAAAACATGCAGTTTGCTTTGCCAATTACCTTTTACCCTTTTCATGACAGAAAAACCTTGTTCACAATCCACACTCTGAGTTGGAAGACTGAGAAGCAAGTCTATTAACAATGAAAAATTCTTTATAGTATTCGGTTCATTCATAAAATTCCACTCATACTTGCAGACATTCTTGCGTTTTATGTACAAAAAATGTTTAAAATCAATCCATTTGCATATGATGCTTTCCACACAACAGATGTTTTCTGACATAACATCATCAAATATTGTAATGCATTCGGTAATTTCTCTGTCCCCACATGTTTTTTCAAACTTTCCGAGCCAAATTTTGAAATTGAAAAAGTTCATAGAATTTATGATTGAAACATCTTCAAATCTATTTTTCAGTGATTGAAGAAGAGATTTTGTTACCGATGAAGCAGCAAAATCTTTATAAGCTTGGAGTTTTACTTTTACATTATGAAATAGTTTTGAAGATGGAATACTACTAAAGTTGATTCCTGGGCTTGATTCTAGTTTTTCCGTGTACATAAGGAATTGTGTAATGTATAATATACTTCAAGGAGGGGCAAATTTTGTAGTTGAAAATTTAATGATAACTGACTGAGAGTAGGCAAAATGTCCATCAGAAAATGCAAGTATAAAATAAAGTTTCCTGGTGTAATTACTGTGAAAAGCTGTTGTGACTTGCCCTTCACTTCAGCACTGTGTCCACCTACAGGAACCTGTTCAAGGTGTTTAATAAGAGCTGGATATAACTGATGAACTGCAGTTGCAGCTTCAAGGGAGTAAGTAATCCACCTCGTTTCATCAGCATGCCTGGGTTTCACAAATCTTGTTTTTAACGCACTGTGTGTTGTTTTGAGACCGGCCATACTTAGAGCACTTCTTGAATAGAAACAATACCTTCCATGAAGCGTTTGTTGGAAAGTTTTATGATATTGATAAGTATTAAAAGCTTGACAACAACGTACAAAGATTGACCAGGGCTTACCATAACTAGTAAAATTTGACACTGGTCGGAATATACGAAATACAAATGAAGAAGGTAAAAGATATTTACCATCTGCAAAAATATTCGCAACGTTTCGAGAACTACTGTTCCCTTCATCAAGCGAAAGTGTCAAGGAAGTGTAGGCGTTCGGTATTTATACCCCAACTTTGGTTTTCCCCAAAGCTATCCTCGTTCGATACCCCCTCGGCTGAATCTGGATTTTCTAAGAACTGTCCCACACTCGGTAATCCTGACAGGGGGGAATTTTTTTTTCTTATTTTGTAAGTAGTCACGTGAATATCTGGCAGGCTTGAACCGTATTTGCTATCAAAGGTATAGTACAGTGAACTCCAGATGCACATCTCAGCCCCCAGAAATGCATAATCCACCACCGACGAGCACATATTCCAATATTTTAAACAGAACAAAGTATGTCTATGAAGCAATGTTTCCTACAGGAGGATCCAACAGCAGAGGTCCTAGCGCAAATCGCATATCATCATATAACTTCGAAACTAGTTCATAATTTACCATCTTGGGTATTCAGTTTCGAAGGAAATGAAACGAGTTAAAGCAGATACTTGTTGATTCGGCTTTAATAGTAGTATTTTAGCTCGATGTTCATAACCGTGACAGGTATGTATAGGGCAGATATTATGGGGAATGGGTAGTCTTTTCGCAATAGGATCAACTTCCTATTAAAATTAACAGATCACTTAATTGGAGGTAACAAATTGCTAATGACATCCCTCCTTCCATTTGGAGTAGGTCCATGCTGCTTTTGATTCTGCCGTAAGCTATTCCATATCCCTTCTATTTGGAAACTGATGATCGCTATTTCATTTTTTAAAGAAAATTTCATATGATTAATTTTTGCCTCATTAATTGTAAAATAATAGATATTTTTTTTTTTCTCAAAGTACTTACTATAAGTTTTGTGGAAAATGAACAATGACAAACTGGGGTCTTTTCCTTGCGAGTTTTCCCTATTATGGAGGTGAACAGTACACTACTACTGTGATATGACATACGAACACAGCACCGCAGGATTAAATGAGAGCAAGGGAGGGACGGAGGTGGGTGGGGTGGCAGATGGCTTCAAAATGGCTATTCCCCTTCCTTATTGTTCTACTTCTGCTCATTTTCCATAATGAAATTAACCCTGCATCACCCCCTATGACAGCATCTAGGCCAAAGGATACATTTTTTATGAAGTTACCAGATTCAGATTGGTATTCAATTGGCTTTCTTTCCTAATACTTGGTGATGAAGAAACCTTCAATAGTCTGCCATACTTTAGAATTAAAATGACGTGCTTGGATACATAGCTAAATTTTTCAGGTGCTTATTGTACATGTGCTGATTAAAGTTAATGAATAAGCCTCACTCGTACTCAGCTGCACCTCCCTCTAAGGATTTCTTTGGTTTGCTTCTCTCATGATGGGAATTTCTGGTATATGACTCATTCTTCTGTGGCCTTAATTATCTTATTAAATATTGATTTTAAGCAAAAATTGTACTGGACATTTTTTATTCCTTTTTTCACAAGGAATCGTGTAGTGAACTTGTTCCGCCATTTTGTATACACCCTGTATATATAGCACACAGCATTTTACAGCTGAATAAGTTACTGGTTGTTGTTTAAAGACATCTTGGCTATCCCGATCATCTCATACTTGAACCTTCTCTATCAGTGAAATTTTTTTATTGTAATTCTGAAGTGTAATTTTGAGATCTTTTCTTTCACTCAGAAGTGTTTGAAGTGAGAAAGGACCAATGGCGTGTTTGGTGCGACTGTAAACGATCAATAGATTTGGAGAGACTGAATCTTTGGTAACATATCCACAAACTGTAAGTTTAGTAGCATCTCATTCAGTTGTGGTTACTGTTTTACAGGAGGCTGAAACCATCTGATGGCTTTCAAACATGGGGAATGAAGTGCTCAGGAAATTTTTCATTGAACTGGCATTTCACATCAAACAGTACTGAGAACATTAGGAGGAACACACATCCATATAAAATTCAACGCCTTTATGAAAGCCAAGTTCCTCATTTCATAAAGCAGAATAAATTTGCAAAATGAATTTTCTGAAAAATGGACACAAATGAAGCCTGACTGCTTAACGTTTTATAAACAGCTGAAGCACACCTCACGTTAAACAAAGCAGTGAATACACAAAACTGCTGCATCTGGGCACACACACAAAGGAAAATCCTCAAACTTTCATACACAATCTTCATTCCATTAGCCAAAAGTCACAGTGTGGTGTGGGTTCATATCTTCTTTCAATATTAGCCTAATTTTCTTCGAGGAAATCCATGGTACGGCTTTCAAAACTGTCTTTGTTACTGGTGAGTGTTATATGGAAGTTTTATGAAATAGCATCTTTAGCTTGCAATGAATGATTTCACATTCATGCAAAATGGAGCACTGTTTCATACTTCGCACACTGTCAAGCAACTACTGAAGACAACATTTGGAGAAAATCGGTGTGTTGAGCAATGAATTTCAACACAAATGGCCACCTAGGTTTCCACACATGACACCTTATGATTTTTAGTTAATGCTATTTGAAGTCACAGGTGTAAAGAGATTTTCTCACTTCATAAGCCATGTTGAAAGATTCTATCTGACATGTTTCAGTAATAGCAACGGATATGCTGTTTTGTGCGCATAGTGTCTTCCATTGTCTGCAGACAGTACTATGAATCACGGCATCATACATGTATATGAATCATGGGCATCACAGCAAACATGTGTGATTATAAGCTATTTTGTGTATTATGCAATTGTTCCTGCTTACAATTAAGCATTTGATAAAACCTCATATGATAATCATAAATAAACCTAAAATGTGTCCAATAACTTAGGCTTTAACTTAAAAAAAAATGTCATTCTGTGCATTACTTACCATTACATTGCACAACAGTCAAAACACCAAAAATCATTAATTTTTTAAGTTCTGAATGACTTTTGGATTGCCTTATATATACAAGGTGTCAATGGATCAAACAAAAAAGGTAGAAACAATAGTCCATTTTAATGTAGACAAAACCACATAGTCATGGTTTACAGTGTTTTGTTTCCAAAATGTGATACCTTTCATTTGTCATTTTTTTAATGTCATATTCTGACAGTTAATTGCATCTATCGAAGAAACTATTATGAATACTTTCATAATTCTTTTTTCCCCCTAAAGTCGCAATAACGGCTCCATGCTTTTTTACCAAAACTAGTGCCCATTTAAGAGCGTAGTATAATAAAAAAAAAAATGAAACACTTAAAAAAAACTAAAAAATACTTTCATTAAAGATGCACTGCTTTTTAATATTAGAAAACCACTTAAAAACTTCCTAACAATTAGTATAAATTTCACGCTTCTATATTTAGGGTGTCTACCCAAATTCTGTTTCGGACTTCCCCAGGTTTTAAAGACCAAATCTTAATCGATTTCCAGTTGCTAATTAAAGTAAACAATACAAAATGCATTAAAATTTGAGTAATCGGAACAAGTTTCAAAATCATAAAATCCACCAACACAAACCCCAAAGCCATTTATGACTCAATTACAGTGAATTTACAAATATAAAAACTATTAAAAAAATTGCATTTCTTTACACTAAAAACTTGCATTAATTAAATATTTACAACAACACTTTCATCCGGCCCTTTTTGAGTTCGTTATAAAGGAGTTTAACTATATAATCACAAAGCTGATGCTTCATCTTCTATTCCATTTAAAGTGTATATGACTATATATAAGAGAAAGGAGACTCGTATGTTCAAAATCCTTTATATTATGGTATGTATAAGTTTTCGCTGCCACTATAATACGGCACTCTAGTGGTCTAACCGGCTAGTGACCCACACTGTTATTTCGTTCAGAAAGTCAAACATGTCAGTTGATAAGGTTCATTTGTGTCACTGCTTGTTATTTATGCTCAATTTAGGGGAAAGTGCCAGTGAAACGCATGGTTCACTATGTAAGGCATATGGTGATATAGTTATTGGTGAGCGGACGTGTTGAGAATGGTTTCCAAGTTTAAGAAATGTAATCTAAGCTTGGAAGACAAACCACGTGCAGGTAGATCGAAGCAATTCTCAGACAAGCTGGAATTGCTGTTGCAAGAGGATGCCACACAGTCGACCATGCAACTGGCGAAATGTTTGGAAGTGGACCAACCGATGGTGGTACGGTGTCTATGGGCCTTGGGAAAGATCCAGAAGATAGGTAAGTGGGTTCCCCATACTTTAACGGAGAGTAATATTGGTCAACGATTGGGCATATGTATGTCATTGTTGCAGTGGTTTCAAAGGAAGAATTTCTTGTGGAAGGAGGTCACTGGGATGAAAAAGGGGTCTACTGCGAAAACCCAGTATGCAAGCGGTCCTGGGTGAACTAAGGCTAGGCCCTCAACATCTACTGCAAAACAGGATATTTATGGGAAAAAGTGATATGTGTGTGTGTGTGTGTGGTAGGATATGGATGGAGTACTGTACTTCGAACTGTTGAAAACAGGTGAAACAATCGATGCCCAATGGAAAAGTGGTCAGTTGATGAAACTGAATGCTGAAATTGAATGAAAACGCCCATGGAAAGGATGCCACCCAATTATCCTGTTACACGACAATGCAAGACCTATTGCTTCCACCACAAAATCAACCCTTGAATGAAGAGTTACTCTAGGAGGTTTTATCACACCCGGCTTACTCCTTAGATATTGCACCCTTAGACTTCCATCTGTTTCGCTCTATGCAACATTTCCTAGCCCAAGAGTGGTTCACCGCATTTGCAGATAACAAAAAATTCGTCGTCAAGTTCTTTAGCGCAAAACCCGAATCCTTCGATTACAGGGCATTCATTTATTGACTGAAAAATAGCAAAAGGACATTGACGTTAATGGCCAGTATTTTGTTGAATAAATATGTTCTAATTTCCTAATTGTTCATGTCTTCTTTTTCTTAAAATGGTGGAAACTTTTGCACACCCCCGAGAGATAATTTTGCGAAAAACATTTTTTTTTTTCCAAGTTTTAGTTAAAGATTCGGCAAATATTTTCCTTATGAGAACTATATCAGTTTAATGATTGTATACAAATTACATTAGTTTTGGTGCAAAAGGGTAATTTTTGTAAGAAGTTTAATCAAAAGTGTATGTTTTTCGAAATTTTCAGTATGTAATATGGCATGAAAAGCACAGTTAAGGAAAAATATGTCAATTTGTTATAACAATGAATTTCAAATTTATCTGACTTTTCCAGTCAGAAAAAACTTCTCTGACTTTTCCATATTATCCAGACCCATAAACATTCTGGTCATTACTTTCGGTTTTATTAACACACACAGGTAGTGCATTTGCAGAACCTGCTATGTTTCGAAGCACAGGTACAATTGTATTCATTACATATTTTTTTATATGAAAGGTATGCATACAGGACACTTTATATTGCAGCACAAATAGAAACAAGTGTTTCGGCACAAGATGACAAGAGATAGAAGAAGGAATGGAAGGAGTTGTAATGCTCATCTTTGGGAGGATTACTTGTAGTAACTCTACTCGGTTAACACACAAATTTGCTAATAGAGTGGAATAATTTCTAAATCAAAATTAACTGTGATGGACTGGATAGGGATGGTGGCAGGTGTGTTACAGCTTAGGCAGTCAGATCGCCCAACCTCACACCATTAGAGTTTGTTTGTTGGAAATTACGGAGCAAATGGTTAAGTGGGTGTAAGAAGAGTTCTTATTTTGCTTTTTATTTCACAGGACATAGATTCAGATAAAAGTGACAACAGTGACTTGAGGTGTAGTGAGGGAAAAAGCTGATGATAATGTCAGTATTACTAGCCCTGGGCACCCAAATACAAAAGTGGCACAATATAATTTAATAATAATGAAGAAGATAAACTATTTAAATTGAATAAGGCAAGAGTGGCTAAATAATCATAGAATATGTATAAACTAATGCAAGGATATTAGACAAAGAAATTAACAGATAGATTAGTAAACACAGAATACCACATACAACTCATGAACAATATTTAGTACTGTGGAACAGTACATAACTATACTATGCATGTAAATAGCAGATATTTATCTAGAAAATTGTTGTCCAAGTTACCTAAAACAATCCAACTAGTGATAAGACAAATTCAGGGATCGAAATAACATAATAAATAAACAAAAATAACTAACTATTCAATATAATTTATTAAACGTTTTAACACTTTATTTAAACATCCTGATATTCTGTATCTAGGTAATTGACAGTGGCAGAAATTTGGGACCTATTGAATTAACATGATAATAAAAATAATCGCTGAAAGCAGTAATGATTATCAATATTATCAATTGGTTTTATTCAGGGCTGGCATAAGATGGTAAGCGTGGCACCACACAAAAGGGGGCACCGGAGATGCTTTAAATCCGGAAAAAAATCAAGTCCCCAAAAACAAAAAATTAAAAGGAAAGGAAGACAAAAATTGCATTGATAAATGAAAAAGTTTGGAGGCAAGAAGTTTGCAATCCAGCATTCGGCAATGCAAAATCTGATCTTTTTAGTGTTTTCATATATTTCTGACCAATGGCAGGGGGCGTTCACTTACAATTTGCAGAGGCGAGCCAAACATACAAATGCCAGCCCTGGTTTTATTTGTTTTATAGTACAAGGACTGCAAAGGTTATGCTGCATCAGGACTTACAGTTTTTTCGAGAAATCCAAACCCCTTAAGGCATAGGGAACCGACCCTAGGACTACAGTAAGCAGTTTATAAGTAAGCATTTTATATTGATACTATTGGGAGTATAACCTGGGTTAATAGCACACTAGATGAACAGGTTACCCCTTCAGATCCCGGTATCAATTGAGGCATTGTGTGCAAGAAGAGTGAACTCAACAAAGGCATGTTTTGAGAAAAATCCCTTTAAAACAGTTTGGGTACCTAGAATGTATCTAGCCCCACAAATAATGGTTTGCCTAGCGTAATCCGGATTTTAATCTAATTTGCTACCCTGCAAGAAGTGGAAATTTTCCAATCCTAAAATGTTGTAGATTAAAAACCTGAAAAATAAAACTATCTTTGAAACGATTGACTGATACCTGAACAAGTAATCGATTATGAAGTTTGTATGAATACACTTTTTTTGTTGTATAATGGGATCAGAGTTTTCATATAAATTATATTCATTAAATGTAATATTAATACTAATATTAAAGAAATATTTTATTCTTTCAGTGAAATATTCTGATAACAGTATCTAGCAAAGGAAAAACATTGTTTCCCATTAAATAAAATTAAACACATTATCACAGTTAAAATAAATACGATGGTTTATAGCTATTTCGGAAGCGCGTTTAGGCTTCCTTCTTCAGAACCCTAGTTACACTAATGTGACACACGTGCTAGAAAAACTATCGATGCCAAATTGCTAGTCCAAAATTAGTTCGGGTAAACCAGTTGTGGGTCCGTAGCCGTGTCTTTTGCTATGGGACGAATGAATCGCTGCTTTTCTACGATCCTGGCTAACAACCATGATACTGTCCTTAATTCTTCTGAATTCATTTCCAAATTAAATTCCTCTTCTTCTTTCGCTTCTTCAAAAATAGTCTCGTTCGATGTCAAAAGCCTTTTCACAAATGTTCCCGTTCAGGGAGCTCTTGAAGCTCTTATCTTTCGTATGAAAGAATTTCATTTTGCTGATGCTGAAATCCGTGAATTAGTCAAATTTACGGAGATCTGTATCACACAGACTTGCTTTTCTTTCCGTGATCAATTATTTTCGCAAACTGATGGCCTTGCCATGGGAAATCCTTTTTCACCCATTTTATGTGATATTTACATGCATTATGTCGAAGAGGATATTCTCAATCGCATACCATTTAAACTGTGGATTAGATATGTGGATGACACATTCGCTATCCTTCCAAACGATTGTTCAGATCTCTCTACAATTCTCACCACCTTAAATTCCGTCAACCCTCACATACAATTCACTTTGGAAGAAGAAAACAACGGTTCATTGCCTTTCCTGGACGTTTTGGTACATAGATCGCCGTCCGGGTTCCAAACCAGCGTATATCGGAAACATTTTGTTGTTAGCCAAACGCCGCATGCTGCTTCCGCCCATCCACAAAATTAGACGATAAGCACGTTCTACAGGTTTGGTCTCATGTACTCTAAAATTGTCATCATCTGAAGAATTACTCAAGATTGAACTTAACCATATTCTTGACATCGCTCGAGATCGTGGTTACAATCCCACCATTATTGACGACGCTTTGAAGAAACTCACTAGACCTAAGCTGTGCAGTACACTCTTGATTGATTCCTCTCCTTGTAATTTTATCAGCATTCCTTTCGTTCCACGAATTTCTTCAAAAATTGCTTCCATCCTCCGTAAATTTAATTTCAAGGTCACTTTTACTCCAATCAATAAACTCGGTTATTCCAAACTCAAGGATATTATTCCTGATTGCAATTATTTTGGAATTTACTCCATTCCATGCCAGTGTAATCGTGTTTATATTGGTCAAACACGTCGGGCCCTTCGATTTCGTCTTAAAGAGCATGAAGCCTACGTGCGTAAACAACAACTGGAAAAATCTGCTTTGGCCAAACACGCCTGGGAAGCTGGCCACAAATTTTCTTTCGACAAGGCCCATCTAATAGAGAAAGTTTCTTCACCAGCCGACCTCAATTTCTTTGAAGCCTTCCATATTCTTTCGCATTCCTCTTCTACTGTTAACGATCAGCTTCCGTTCAATTCCATGTCCTCTATTTGGAGAAACTTCATTCGTCCCATAGCAAAAGACGCGGCTACGGACCCACAACTGGTTTACCCGAACTAATTTTGGACTAGCAATTTGGCATCGATAGTTTTTCTAGCACGTGTGCCACATTAGTGTAACTAGGGTTCTGAAGAAGGAAGCCTAAACGCGCTTCCGAAATAGCTATAAACCATCGTATTTATTTTAACTGTGTTAATGTGTTTTATTTTATTTAATATTTTGCGCAGTGTGTCGTTTCATCTTTACTATTGTTTCAAATGTACCCTAATGATTTCGTTCATGTTACAGGAAACTATTTATTTTGAGTTGGGGAGGGGGGGGCTACACAATTACCTATGAAAACTAATATAGGGTCATTCCACAGAATTTTGACAAATGGGGGTTGCTTGACCACTTTTGATTTCTTTCATACTTTGTATGCTGAAACATATATGCAAGAGAAGTCAAAAACCAATTGCAAATTGTTTTTATTTTTAATTTTTTGGCAACATGCATCGGAAAAATAAGATTTCGTGCAATTGTGCGAAAGTCAAGTACTTACAAAATCGCATGTATTTTATTAACTAATAAAGATAAATCAAATATTCAAAAAGATTTAAAATCTACGTAGTTTGTTTACTTACATCGCGTAAGTTTTACAGCTTTAGGTGATTTCTAAAAAAAAGTCTGATTAATGGGAAAATGAAATATCGCTAAAATTGACATCCTTGAAAACAATTTCCTCATGAAGGTGAACAGATAACAACGTTATGTTTTTTATATGTTAGTACTCTGTCTCAGTGTGTTACCTCAAAATAACTGGAGTTGTTATTTCCATCCCCCTGTTAACATACAAGAGTTTCAAGTTTTGAAAATGTTCAAATATGGACATTTTTGGCGACTCACAACTCAAAAGGGAGAGCAGTTATCTGTTTCAAATTTAACGAAGAAGCATCCCTCTGCATGTTATTTCTAATCTGAAAGTTTAATTCTGTTATTTCAATTAGTCTATGAGCTACAGCTACCTTCATACTGGAGAAACGGAAGATTGCCTTGAAAAGGATTGGGGGAGGGGGACAAAGTTAGTGGAGAAATTGAACTTGTTTCAATATTTGTATGTGTTGCCAAACTTCAATGTATAACATATTTTCCACAACAATTATGTCCAGTTTGACACTGACTGTAGTACCAAGATTGCATTATAGAGATAAAGTCTATTTTCAAGTTCTTGAAAGAAGTTCACCTTTTGTCTCTTATGTCTTAGTTTATTCATGTCTCCTTATTTTAGTATCTTTTTTGGAAAAAAGTTCAGAAATTGCATCACTCATTTCTGGCTTTATGTCATGCACTTGTCCTGTGGGTGTTGATAAATCCAAAGGACACAAGATTCTTAAAATATTTTTCAGTTCTACCCATATGCAGTCATTTTTACAAATTTTGAAACTGGTACACTTGGTCCTGAAGGATGAAAGATACTTATTTTAAAATCTTGTTCAGAAATAGAAATGTCTTTTACAATTCCAAGCCACCAATTTCCTTGATACATGCAAGCAACATTACTGTTATTCTTTACACACCCAAAGGAAACAAAGTCTTGGATATTTTCTTTGAAGATTTTACGATCGATGAAATGTTCTGAAAGGGAAGCTTCGCGGATTCCTATAGTACATATATTTAAAGGAATGTGGCTGTGGTAAGCTTGAGTGTTCAAAGTTCTAATATAGGAATTAAATCTGTCAGCAAGAAATTCTGCTAGCTCTTCAACCTTTGATTGTACCACAATGACATATTTGATTTGAGATATGTTTTGTTTACAAAACTCAAACATATCCTTTGGTGTTGTGATATGATCCTGGGTAATTCTTTGAACGTCCGCTTCTGATACAAGTCTTTTAGTGCCCCCCCCCCCATTGCCACCACAAGGTCCCTTACCATGTGAGGTTGCACAAAAATGCCACTCTGTATTCAGTCCAAAATCTTGGTAATGACTGAGGTTTATAAAGTTTTTCGATTTTTGCAGTACCTTGACGCCTTGTCGGAGAAATATACAACTTTTTCCACA
>QLNU02015360.1:191455891-191474748 GCA_006491805.2 Dysdera silvatica | reverse complement strand
AATGTTATCCGATGGTTTCGTTTTGCTAAAATCAACCGATTTCATTTACATTTATTTTCCCTATATTTATTAATCTTTGCAATTTTCAGGTCAATCTATTACCAATTATTATGAAATTATCAAATTTGCAGTAAAATCAATTACAGCATTGCAAAACAGAATTGGAAATCACAAATTATTGCAATTTTATTAGAAGCGGCATCATGAAGTCTGGGATATTCCATACAACCCATCTTGATAACTATTTTTAGATAAGTGGTATCTACTGAATAATAAAGCCACTCACGGCAACGGCATATAATATATGCAAGGTATACTGAACAGAAATAATTGCTACAGATGTAAATGCAACATGAATTTGATTAGTTCACATTATTGATAAATTGCATTCCGGTATTTTCATAGCAGCTTGTTAAAAAAAATTAAAAAATCAAAGAAAAAACTATACACGTACAGTACTATTCAGCTAACATATATTCAATCATTTGAGCAACACAACAAACACATACTTATAAACAAATAACTTCGATTAAAAATAATAGTTCTGTAATGCAATAAAATAATCCTGCAAAATTTCGTTTAATTAATTCTTTCAGTACAAGAAAACTTCATAAGTAAAAAACAAAGTACCCAAAAAAATTTGTTTCTAAAGTTAAAAATACATCACAGTGAATGGAGTTCTTCAAAATCTAATATATTCGTCAATTTCTACGTGCGTGATGTTTTCAAAGGTTATGTTGAAACTGCAAGAAAGAAATTTTTTTTAACTATTATACAGATGCATAAATTATTCAGAATTTCAAATTTTACATTACTGTCACAAATTGTCTGGTACTAGATTTATATAATTTGTTAGTTTATTCAAGCATGTCGTACACAATTGTTACAAATTTGCTATACATCTTATGGATTATGCATAATAAAATGACTCAAAGCAGCTGATCAAGCAAGGCGAACAAGAAGTGCAAAAAATTCTAAAACTGCAGATGAGTAGATTAAGAAAAAGCCCCATTGAATGGAATTTACAAATAATTTGCTGTTATAGAAGTCTATTAATTTCATGTATAGTTTAGGTACTATATATACAAAAGTTTGGAAGAGAACATGCAAAATATGAAAATACAATTAAAAAGGTTACCCAACAGATTTACAGAATACAGTCGAACTCACTCAATACGAGCATAGCAAAAACGAGCAATCTGTACACTAAATGTGTTTCACTATTTAACGATAGTAAGAGTTACATGCTTTTTACGAGCTATAAAACAAGAAACTCGGATAATACGAGAAAATTATTTTTCTACATCACACGCCGACAAGGTAAATCCTACCATGTTTACTTACTATCAGTTTTATCAGAAAGCGTTCTAACCCACCTGTGGTCAGCATGTAAGAATTCAAGATGCAAAGATCAATGTGATTTGTATGAAAGAAATGTATTGCAAATTTTACCTTTATTTTCCATACAACCCTTGCAATTCGAATTTAAGTGGGAGGAATGGGAAGAATCAACATTTACATCATTTTTCCTTAATGGGGTGGAAAAACCAGACGTCCTAGGTAACTGTGTTTCAAAATCTGTTGAATATCTTTCATCTATATCACTAAGGTTTTCGAAATATGCCAACTTTATACTGCCTATAAAAACATTATGCAAGAAGGCTATTCACTAAATCATTTTTACAACAATAAAAGTGTATAAAAACAGGTTTTAGGGATGCTAATTGCAAACCAAGATAAGGTAATACTGCAGAATTCTTATGGATTTTCAGGCATCATTTTCATTATACATTGTAATGTTGCAAATTCTACAGATGTATAGCCTATACATTTTTATATATAGAACCAATACAAATACATACATAGGCAACAAAATACCTTAGTTATGTCATGTGTGACTCTGATAATAACCTTTGAAATATGGGGTAAAAAACTCCCACAATTTTTTTAAATGGTGAAATGTAGAAAATTTGATGACAAAAAATTATTAAAAAATATACTTCAGCAATTTTAATGTTTATTTCAGGAATTCAATTTTTTGTTTTTAACATTGTGTTATATTTTGGCCACACTCCAGAATTATACCGGTTGCCAAAGGCGCGCTAACTTCTTTTCAAAGTAATCATTCTCGGATGACGTTTTATGCCGGATGTACTATAAGGACTGGAGCTTCGAGAAGTGTATGTAAATAAGTGCTCACCAAGTTTTAGACTTATGGCCTAAGTTCATGAGAAATTTATGAAAAAGTATTTGAAGACCTAAACTCTATGTGAGTACATCTATTGCACACTATATTATTTTATGTTTTTTACTAACTGCTATTATATAACTTTATTAACTGGAATTTGAATTTAACCTAAGCGTACGAACGAGCATTGCTCGAATTTGTGCTTTAGCACAAAACATGAGTCAACCTGGCGTATTACCAGTAGGACTAAACCTTAACTCTGGAGTTCTTACTGAGAACCTAAGTATCCTGCAGGAGATATATAACATAGAAATGCTTATCAAAAACCAAAAAGTAAGCGAAATCCATCGACTAGCGCAATAGATGATCTTCTATCAAAGCGCCTTAATCTATGCCAAACGTTAATGGCCGCTGTGGATAGAGAATTAAAAGCATCAGACGATGATGATGATCTGAAATTCATCACCCCGAAAAAAGCGAAACGAATTAAGTACTGTCGGGATAGAGATACCTCTAAACAACTTCCAACGACGAACACCTTTGAGGTATTAAACGAAGAATGCATGGAGACTATTAATAGTGAGGCGTCAACCTCTGGCTTCCATCTTCCAACCCAAAACTCTAGCTCTACTAGCAAAAAATCCCCAAATATACCAAAAGTTAAAATCCCACCAATATGTATCACTGACCAAAAATTTGACTGGATGTCATTCCAAAAGAAGTTGTCATGCGACCTGAAAATTAACATGACGGCAAAAATAACAATGGAAGCTATTCGGGTACAATTAATCACATCTGATGACTTCCGCCTAGTAACCCAAATGCTAGATGAAAACAAAGTGGAATTTTTTACATATCAGACACAAGACGAAAAATCTCTAAAGGTGGTTGTAAAAGGTCTTCCTAACCATGTAAGCGAACTGGAAATTGCAAATGAAATCAAAAACCGAGGTCTGCCTGTCCTTAGTGTCAGACAAATGAGCGGCATTAGAAATGGCCTAAGGGTAAGCATTCCGAACTACATAGTTGAACTGGAAAGGACCGAAAAAGGCAAAGAAATCTTTTTTGCTTAGTGATTTATTTTATCTTAAAATTAGAATCGAGTCTTTACACAGAAAAAAAGGCTTAGTTCAATGCCATAAATGTCAGGGATTTAACCACACCCAAAAGAGTTGTCACAGACCTACGAGGTGCCTTAAATGTGCGGGTGATCATTTTTCATATCAATGTGAAAGAAATAGAAATTCCAAAGAATCGCCAAAATGCGCCAACTGTGGAGGAAAACATGTTGAAAGTTATAGAAACTGCCCGGATCGCCCCGGGGTTAGGGGTCCTCCCCCAACTTTTACGACGTCGTTAGCGCCTAGCGTAAGAAGCAGAGAAATGCAAGTCGTAAACCCACCAGTTTCAGATGCAATCCATTGTAATCCCCCCTCCAAATCCTACGCTTCTGCACTTCTTAACAAAACGGAATTCGTCCCAAAATATAACAAGGCGGATCAACATCCTGCTAATGAAAATAATCTGTCTACAAACGAACTCTTACAATCTATCCAAATACAATCTATACAAATGGTTCAACAGCAAAAAAACTTTGACATTGCTCGTTGAACTTATCACCCAAAGAAATTAATTTTTCTCCATGGTCTTACACTATTCGTACATTTAAAGTTTTAAATTGGAATGCTAATGGCCTTAAATACCACATTAATGAGTTTCGTATGCTTCTGAAGGAAAATAATATCGATATTGCTCTGGTAACAGAAACACATTGGTCAGCCAAACATGAATTCAAAGTTGCAAATTATGAAGTCTACAGAACTGACAGAGTTGGCAGGTTAGGCGGGGGTACCGCAATATATATCAAGCGGAACATCAACCATTCGCAAATTTTAATCACTACTATTACAGGTCAACTCGAAGTAACCGCTATAAAAATGATTACAGGGAGTTCAGAAACTGTTTTTGTAGCAGCTTATAATCCACCAAATGAAGAACTTCAAGAAATGGATCTCCACTCATTCTTCCATTTAAATAACACGATAATAGTTGCCGGTGATCTTAATGCCAAAAGTACTGCATGGGGATGTCGTAAGGAGAATAGGAATGGCAGAATACTTAAAAAATTTCTTGATAATTGCAACAACGTTCATATTTCAGCTCCAAATCAATATACTTATATCCCGAATTTTACAAATCATAATCCAGATATTTTAGATATTCTACTACATCAAAATATCTACAGTGATATTAAATCTGAGGTAATTACAGCGCTCTCTTCTGATCACCTTCCGGTCATATACTCATTTGACAGCATTCCAACACCATTGAACCCTTCAACAAAATATATTTGTTGGGGAAATTACACAAAGCTTGTCGACGAAAAGATCAACTGCTCCATTCCGCTGTCTTGCACTGGCGATATCGATACTGCAATAAATAATCTTAACGATGTCATTAACAACGCAACTGAAGAAAGCGCAGTCACTAAAAACATTACAGGTGATCTCCTTGATCTTCCCCAGTGGATTAAAAAACATATTTCAAATAAAAATAAACTCAGACGACAATATCAGAAATCGTGGGATCCGGAAGATAAAAATCAATGGAGGATATGTGCAAATAATACGAAAAATATCATTAGGAGATTTACGCAAAGGAGGTGGGACAAATTCATCAAAGATCTCGATCATAAAAATGGCACGGCATGGAAGTTCATAAAGACATTGAAGAAACAGGATAACAAGATTCTTGAGCTTCGAGACGATAATACAAATCATGTTATGACTGATAAAAAACAAATTACCGATATTTTAGCCAATTCTCTTGAAAATCAGCTCAAAACACCAAGCCTCATTAATTCCCCGGTCTCATATATTGTGCACAAATCCATAGACATCTTTAAAAACACCTGTACAGAAACAAAATCTTTCTTGCCTACATCACCAACTGAAATAACGAAAATAATTAAGGAGCTACATACTAAAAAGGCATGTGGACCAGATAATATCACAAACAAACATATTAAAAATTTGCCTATGAAAGCAATAGTCCTTCTTACAAATATTTTTAATGCATCAATCAGACTTGGGTATTTTCCAGAAGTGTGGAAAACTGCCAAGATCATTGCTATTCCCAAAAAAAGATAACAGGTGCCTTAATCCATCAATGTATAGACCAATTAGTCTTCTCTCATGCCTAAGCAAAATATTTGAAAAATCATTCTGATAAGGTTGAATGACGAGGTAAACAAGAAACAATTGCTACATCCTTGCCAGTTTGGATTCAGAGAAAAACATTCTACCCAACATCAACTCTGGAGGGTAACGGAGTTTATTCTAGACGGGTTTAATAGAATGGAATGTACTGCCACAATCTTTTTAGATTTGGAAAAGGCGTTCGACAAAGTTTGGATAGATGGTCTCGTATACAAGCTGCTTAGACTTAACATTTCGCATTACCTTGTGAGGGTGATTTCGTCTTATCTCAGAAATAGGGGATTCGTATATGCCAATAATGGTGAATTCAGCAACAGGAGACCAATTACTGCAGGAATACCTCAAGGATCACTCTTAGGACCATTATTGTTCAACCTTTTCACTAGTGACTTCCCAGAAGTTAACAGAGGCATCCTTGCACTTTATGCTGACGATACGGCAATTTTATGTAAAAGTCAAGATATCAACTCCGCTGTAAATAACCTTCAAGACAACTTAACGACTATAGAAAGATGGCTTATGGCTTGGGGTCTTACCGTGAATCCAGCGAAAAGTCAATTAGTTATTTTCAGAAACGGTGGGAAAATTGGCTCTTACTCAGTCACAGTAAAAGATAAAAAAATCACTAACATAAACGCAGCAAAGTATTTGGAGATGATGCTAGACGAAAGACTTAGTTTCAAAAGGCATTTTGAAGTCACTAAAAACAAAGCTCGTGCTGCCTTCTCCACACTGTTACCAGTTTTAGGACCTAAATCCAAAATGAGCCTTCCAACAAAAATTCTGGTATATAAATCTTCAATTAGGTCAATTCTTCTTTACTGTTGTGCTGTCTTCACCTTTCTCGGTCCAGATAAAATGAGAACACTACAAATAATTCAAAATAAATGTTTACGAACAATGTGTGGAGCTCCTTGTTTCGTTTGAAACTCAAACATACACAAAGATTTAAAAGTCGAACTTCTTTACACAGCAGCACTTGACCAATGTTTCACCTTCGGTTTTGCGTCTAAGTGGGCTCATGGAACACCTGCAGCAAGGTGAACATTGTGCTTTGCGGATTTTTAATAATTAACTCACCTCGTGCTATCGTCGCTCGTGGTGAGAGCACTTGACTGCTCCCACTTACAGATAGTGGTTTCTTATCACAGAAAACCGGACAATGAACCAACACGTTTCAACTTGTTTTTGGACCGTTTCATTCGTGCCAGTGCTGTAGTGGCGCCTAACTTTATCATTAACTTAAAAGTGAATATCAATGCGAAATATATGGTCGCTGCCTGAGTCATTTGTACAAAAGAATTAAATTCTGTATTCACTACAAGTCATGAATTTTGAAAAATCTCACAGATGTTGTTGCATGAAATTCGCTAAATTCGGAATATGAACGTTGGGTGGTTCGTTTCGTTGGGTAAATACGTCCTGCTTTCCATTAATCGACGTTAAGACCACTGCATGTAGAGAAGCGAGGGTTTTTTACTATTGCAAGCTTTCGAATTATAGGAGATTGTGTCTCCGTGCTGTACTGATTTTTTTAGTGGCGAGGAGTGTAAGAGCACCTCTTCCCAACTAGTCTTCCACTTATTCACAAAAAATTCTCTTGCGTACAAAATAATGATGACCAACGTCCAGTGTCCATTCTTCCAGCGTTCCAAGATACAAGCCAGCCGGCCACACTGCATCGTTCGTCACACTGTTTCTCTCCTCCTGAAATTTTGTGAATATTGCAGTAGATCGACTTGTGATGTCATTCTTAGGCGTCTCTTCTGTGCCATTATCATACTCTCTCTCACTCTCTAACGTCATATTTGAATGTCGCTTTTGAGTTTTTAACGCCATTTTCACGTTTCTCAAAACTTTCGTTTTTTCATTGCAGCGAAATTATGTCGAAAATAATTTTGTAATTCATTTCTAGTCTTATTTTTAATTAAGAAGTTGCAGGTTTTTAGTGGTTCAATTAAGTCATTATGATTTGTCGTTTTGCGGATTCGCTTTATTTCTGGCTGCCATGATTGTTTACAAATGCATTTGCCTATTTGTATTATACCTTTTGGCTACTTAATTAGACATAAAGCAGAGACATTAATGAGTTTTATTGTTTTTGTTTAAAAACAATAACCACAGAGCTTTCGAAGCCAATCCCCCTTGATGCATCGTGTAGCGGTATCCTGTACCCTTTCAGTTACTTACACATGACACCAATATTCAGACATTCATGAGGTTTTTTTGGAAAAATTTTACAATTATCCCAGCCGCCAAGCTCCTTTCATCGCCAAAACTCATGCTATACTCTTAAAATTGATTCCGAGAGCTGCAAGCACCATGCCTGCAAGTGAATCGTAGCATCTGCAAAGGCTGGCTTATATATAAGGAACATTGTCGAAACAAACTCTGGGCGATGGCCATGTTTCTTTTGTATGCAAGGGTATTTTTTGCGAATCAGTATTTTTCCTGAATCAGTGAAAGCCTAGTGGGGGGTGTCCCCACACATCCCCATCACCCCAGAAACATCAGTAAAGCACAGAGCCGCAACTTCTCGCAATTTGAAAGCTTGTAATAGTAATAAAAAACCCTACCACTGTGCCTGCAGCAGTCGTTAATGTCGATGAAAGGAAAGCAGGACATATTTATGTAAAAAAAAACCAAAAAAACCCCAATGGTCATATTCCGACTTTAGCAAACTTCATGTCACAACCTCGGTGAGTTTTTTCAAAACAAAAAAAATTCGCAACTTGCAAAAAGTAAATCTATGATGACATCATCCGAAAACGGTTACCAGAGAAGGAAGTTATCTGCAGAAGTTAGATCCTTTGGCAATAGGGATAACCATAAAGTGTAGCAGGCTTTCTTTTATTGTTTTTGATTAAAAACAATAACCACAGAGCTGACAAGGTTTCTCCCCCTTCCCATTTGTTTTCAAGTATGAATTTTGGGAGACACTGCAGAACAATCTCATCATGCCAAATGCCAACTAACGTTGCCAGAACTCTTCCTATACTCTTAAAACTGACCGGAGAAGTTTTTGGATGTGGTAGAAGTGTACATGCATATCATTCGTCTCGTAGGTAGTATGTTTTGGGTGGAGGAGGGAAGGAGATTATTATTATTATTTTTTTAAAAGCATACCTGTTAGAAAATTTCTGTTTCCTTCATTAGTAAAGTGTAAGTGGAGGAAGACTTGAAGTTATGCTGGAGTAGTTGAATTACTAATTATTACCGATGATGTCATCACTGTAGGCAACATCCCTATAAAGAAGATTGTCCTTGTAGCGTCCCCTCATGCCATTTTGCCGGTAGCATTGTATAAGCCGTAAAGCAACGTGCAAATAAGAGCAAAAATGGATTATTTTTTTTATTTAAGAATTAATCAGTATATACGTGAATTAGTGGAAGGGTTTTTAGATAACAAGTACAAGGCAGGATTGTGTAAGCTGTAAAGCAACGTACAAATAAGAGCAAAAGTGTTGTTTTTTCTAAGAATTAATCAGTACATACTTGCACGTGATTTAATGGAAGAGTATTTAGATGATAAATACAAGGTAGCATTGTATAAGCCATTAAAGCAATGTAGAAATAAAAGCAAAAATGGATTATTTTTTTAAGAATTAACAAGTACGTACATGACTTAGTAGAAGGGTTTTTAGACAACAAGTACAAGGTAGCATTGTATAAGTTGTAAAGCAACGTAGAAATAAGAGCCAAAATGGAATATCGGACACACTGCATGGTTCGTCACACGGCTTCTCTCTCCTCTTAAAATTTTTCAAAACTTGCAGTAGATCGGTTTGTGATGTCATTCTTAGGCATCTTTCCTATGCCATCGTCATACTTTCATTCTAATGTCATTCTTGCACGTACCTTTTTGAGTTTTTAACGTCATTTTCTTTTTTCTCAAAGCTTTGTTTTTTTTTGTTACAGTGAAACTATGTCGGACATACTGTCGTAATTCGTTTCTCGTCCTATTTTTAATTAAGAAGTTATACGTTTTTAGTGGTTTAATTACGTCGTCATCATTTGTCGTTTTGCCAGGCGCTTTATTTCTGGTCACCATGATTGTTTACAAACTATCTATTTGTATTATACCTTTTGGTTACTTAATCAGACATAATACTGAGATATAATTTTGCCATTTAACTAAAACAACACCATGAGTTGTGCTTAGGCTACTCCCCGATGTACCGCAGGTGGATTATCCTGCAACGCTTAACTACTTACACGGATTAATTGATATTTCACCAGGATATTTATGTTGCTGTTTAAACAATAACGCCAGAGAAGTGCCATGGTGGCCCTCCAATCTGTTTTCAAGTATAATTTTGTAAAAAGTAAATACTAAACCCCAAAACACTGTCCACAATTATTTCCAACCTGGCAGAAGTTGATTAACCCTCGCTTGATCGGTTTCGGCAACATTGTAAAAAATTAGGAGAAAGAAGTCATGTGATGAACCATGCAGTGTCACCTGGAATATGCATTTTCTTTTAAGAAGTAATCAGCACATATGTGAATTAGTGGAAGGGTTTTAGATGACAAAATATCAGAAAAGTTGGGATTAAGCACCTAAAAATCGAAGCGGTATTTGTGTTAATAGAGAAGGTTCGTCGTTTTCACGCACCGCAACAGTTTTTAGATGACAAGCACATCGTAAAGTTGGGATTAAGTACAGCAACGATGATGAAAATCGTAAGTGACATTGTGTTAACGGAGAAGTGTCTTGTTTGTTTCCACATGTTCCAAAATATTTTTTATGAAAACTTCCAAAAACATAGGCCAAAATGCACATATATCCCCTGCGAGCTTTGTCGCCAAGGCTCGGCATCCTCCTTCACATATTACGTCAGTACACGTTCGCTTCCCGGCCGCCATGTTTTTTTAAGGAGTAACTCCCTGTTATACTGAGTTTACTACCTATTATAACCTTTTCAAATTTTTTTAATGAACAAAACTTCTGTCTTTAAGCGTCTGATTTTTTATTGCCTTTGGAGTCATTTCCTCCACTTCGTCTTTGTGACGCCGCCTCCACATATATTCTGCGAAGTATGAGTCAAACAGCTTTTTTTCGCCGACATTGCGATGCTCCACGTTCCCCTCATACCTCCTGCGAAGTATGAGTCCAACAGCTTTTCATCGTCGACATTGCGATACTCCACATTCCCCCTACCTCCTCTCCCCTCTTTCCCCCATACTTTCCCCACTTCTTCTCCCAATACCTCCTCTAATGTCTTTCCCCATATCTCCTCTCCATCCCAAATGTACTTTCAATTCCAATCTGTGAAAAAAAATAAAAAAAATTTAAACGTTTGCTCATCCTATTAATACAACTCACAAAATACCACCACCACGAAACGCACCCAGCACGACAAAATGGTTGAACGGACACTACAATACAACTACCCTGTGCATGCACACATCTTTTATGTTTCACAAAACTTTCTGTCCGTTTTAAGAGTATAACATGACTTTTAGCAACGAGTTGGCGACAAAACAGGGGATACATCTGTACTGTTAGCATATCCATCATAGCGTCACAAACAGGAAATCGCAGCAAGCAGAAATGAAGTTGGCACCATTGGCGACCAAACGGTGAGATTGTTATACAGTGATTCCGAATTTTGTAAAAAGTACATACTAACCTAAAGAACACCATCATTTAGTTCCAACGTAGCGGAAGCTGACAGCCTGTTGCCAATCGATTTTGGCAACATTGCAAAAAAAATTAGGAGAAAGCAGCCTTGTGACGAACCGTGCAGTGTCACCAGCCAGCCTTTGTGTGTGCTGCGATTCACCCACAGTGCTTAGAATCCTCAGACCCAACTTAAGATTATAACATGAGTTTTGGCAACGAAAGGAGCTTATCGACCGGGATATTTCTGGAGTGTCACCAAACTTTTAAAGGAAGTTAAAATGTAAAACTACCTTATTTTACAAAACAAGAGAACTACCTGAAATACCGATGGTGACAAAGTGTTGCATGTTAGTGATGGGCTTGTATAATTGTAATCCCCGGGATAGTTAATTTAAGGATATAAAATAAATTAAGCAGTAATACAATAACAATATTCACTTACTGAAATAACTCACCAGTGCTCACTGCTCTAGTGTAACAGCGTTCAAAATCTAAAGAATTTTCACGTTCAGAATCACATGCAACAAACAACTAGAGCCACATAATTTCTAATCAACATAGGACGATTCCGGTGTTGCCAAATCTCAGAAATAAATACACCTTTTTAAAAATATTTTTGCAAAGTAGTCGCAATAATTTATTTTCATAGTGATAGATTACAGTAAAAGTTATAATCATAACTTATAAGTGATTAATATTTACAATAAAATTACATATTCAAATTCGTATTAAGAATTAAATTAACTTACCTTTTGTCACTTTTACGTTAAAATTTGTTTGCAGCAATTAACTCAGCAAGATGACAGATCGCTTGCGTAAATGATTTGTTTCTAATAAAAAATTCTGTCATTTCTAGAATTCTGTGAATTATTAAAATTTTAATAATTGTGAGTGAACTTTCGAAAATTTTATATTTCATAAATGATAGCTTCTATATTAATAAGTATGTAACATAGGCATAGAGTTATATGTGCCCCCATCTCCAATAATTTGAAATAAATGGCAATTGTACATATACTGTATTGTAGAAATTTACAAAATATGTGCTTGGCCCCTCCCCTCCCAATAACTTTGAAAACTCTACACTGATGGTACATAATATATAGTCCTATGAGTGTTATTCAAGGAACGTAGAGAGCCGTAACATGTATCTAATGAATTGAAGTCAATATTGGTTTGAATACATATATGCCCGCAGCTTACCTTCTTTTAAGCCGATTTAGAGCATTTAACCATTTTCACGGATAGCTGTCACGACAATTTTGACCATTCACTCGAGGAGGATGACTCCCCACCCCAGTAAACACAGCCCTCCCCCTTCTATTAATCCTCATGACACGACTTTCGGACTCACATATTTGACGTGCCCATTCTCCTCGTAGACACATTCATAGGCATAATCAGAAAGTTCATAAGGGAACGGGGTTACAGAGATGCAACTGACATATTCCTATGTTAAATATACAAAATTTCATCACAATGGGGGGAGGGTTGCAACCCCCATCAACCCTCGGCTGCATATGACAATGGACCCTCGCCAAGAACAGAATCCATGATTTCAATCGCTATCTACATACTATTTGTATGTATTTAAAATTGGTTGCGAAGAATGCTTTTAAAATAAAACAAAATAAAGGACAGATAAAGATCTTTATCTGCTTTTTTTGATAGGTGGATATAATTATTTATTGATAGGTTGAATTACCTGCTTAATAGGTTTCCAAATAAAGATACCTGGCTCATTCATATTTTTAGCTGTCAAATTTTGCCCATTCTTTTTATATTTCAGTTTAACAAGAAATTAATAGGTACATTAGCAGATACAATAAGTGAATGAAGTCTGTGTAAATATATGTTTTCCATGGTTGGTTTAGAACTTATAGACGTTTTTAAATTTTAAACATTGGAATTTTTGCCAATTTCAACATTTTATAATTTTCAGACAAAATAAAACATAATTATATCAAGCACAGCTGTGTGAGAAACCAAATTTCAAATGTTCATGATTTTTGTGGCACTTGCTGAAGGCCCATATCTGGCAGCCGCAAAAAATACTGATATTTGGAATTTTTCAAGCTCCCGTAATAGGACCCCAAGTGGCGAGACACCCTATGTTGTAGCCGGCCGTAAATGCCATTAAGTTGCCATTGCTGGCCCATATGCTGCATGCTATTTGTCATTACTTTGCTATAAATGCCAGAAGCGGGCCATAAAAAAACCACCAATTCTATGTTTGCTGGGACTTCTTTTATCAATCAATATTAATTTTAGCTGAAAAAATATCCCCTCTACTTCTGCATGTGATATTTCTAAGAAATAAGCAATGCTCAATATCATATATTTTGCCAACAGTTGTCTGTTGTCTGTTTTTTTTTTGTTTTTTTTCAAACCGAATAGATGTTTTTTATTGACATTTACATGTCATTTTTATTAATAATACTGTGGCATTTCAGGTGTCCTCGCGTACATTTTCTGAATGCGGAATATCGTGGCCATAGCTCCAGTGGAAGCCTAGAAAAAGGATGGGGGCTCCAGGACACCCTGATATGGCCCTTACATGCAACATTGCAAGTGCCCTGGCATACACTTTCTGACTACGAAATATCATAATCATAGCTCCATTGGTAGCCTAGAAAAAGGATAGGGGCTTTGTGAAGCCCCGATACGGCCCTGACATGCAACATTTCAAGTGCCCTTGCCTACACTATGAATACGGAATATTGTAGTCGTAGCTCAAATAGCAGTCTAGAAAAAGGAGGGGGATTCGAGACCCCCGATATGGTCCTAACATGTGACATTTGCCCTCGCTGAGAAGTGCCCTCAAGTACACTCTCTGAATATGGAATATCGTAGTCGTAGCTCAAATAGCAGCCTAGAAAAAAGATGAGGTCTTCGGACCTCTTTCCTGATACATCCTTGACTGTTGGTGATAACTTCGAACTAAGACCACGATCTGTGAACAGTGATCGTAAATTGTGAATGAAAACTGCGAACGAAGACCAAAACCTATGAACGGTGATCGCAAACTACGAAGGAAGAGCGGTGATCGCGAACTGCGAAGGGATCTAAGATCACTAACTATGACGAGGAATGGTAGTTCACAAAAAAAAAAAAAATCTGTAAGAAAGGGTCATTTTTGTGAATAGTTAAAAAGACTCATCGTTTCACGAACGACCCATCTCTAATGTCAGCGAGAGGTGTCCTTACTGGGTATTCAGTCATGTACAAAGGAACCAACCATACATCTTGCCATTTTAAGGCCTAAAAGGGCGGCAATTTTTCATTTTAAAGGCATGTAGGGCAGGGTGCAGTACCCTTTATAAAACGCCTAGGATGAACACTGTTGTAGTGTTTTTAATACACTTTTTGCCACTATATAAGATTTATTTCATCTCTTGATTTAAAGCATGCGCAACGCCTCAATTGGTTTGGCACAGAATGACCTTTGCTCTGTCCTATTACTATAAAAGTTCAAACAACCAATCTAATGTATTATAAAAAAAAATGCAGAATTTCTTCACTAAATTCACGAAAATTTATTTTCCTGAATTAAAGCTTCTTGGGTGTTTGATATATTTTCTAATTAAAATCTTTTTAATTATATATTTTGTAGTACATGAATAATGTTACATCCTGGAGTCAAGCATGTGAACAAACTAATATTCCTAGAGATGTTACTCATTTGGAAGAAATTATTCATCAACATCAAACTCTTTACGAAACAATGTGTCAAGCATATACAGAAGTGAGTTTAATGGTTTTTTTTGTAATCCATTCCCATTGTTCGTTATAGTCATAGTCTGATGAAGATTCTCACTATGACTTTATCTACATATAATAATAAATATTCAGAAAATAAATTCTTAGTTTGCTGTGGACACCACTTGTCACATAGCCCCTCAGAGTTAAGGAAGTAAAGAGATAAATACATCCAAAGACTATTCATTGACATGGTAAAATGCCTATCAATATTTTCCCTCGTCAATCAGTAGGCAGGCCAAAACACTTTAAAAATTAGCACCTATTATTGACAATGATACATTTGCTATTATAAATTCCCAAGGAAGTTTTAGGCATAATTCTAAACTTAACTTTAATCTTTGGGTTCCAGAAATGGAAATTTTTGTTACATTGTCCACATAGGGGAATAATCCTCTGTAAGTTGCAAGATTTCGCATTGATTGTATGCAATATATTTCACACTCCCTGAATCAGCAAGATACTTTTCTGTTTGTAACACTTAGTTAAATATAAATAGATAGGCAGGTTTATTAACAGCTATTAACCTATCAGTAATAGCTATTCATACTCTCTTTTTTTTAATGAATAGGGTATTTATTTTGGTATAGGGTTTATTTTGGTACTTTGAGTTGTAAAAACAAATGAGAAGGGTTTTCTGTTTCCCTGATGGTTTGGCAGCTAAAGGAACAGGTGTATTTGCAGCGATAATCTTTTCCATGTTTTGGATGTTTGCTGTGCCCCTTTAAGGGAAGTTTTTCTATTTGTTCCATTATTGCTTGCAGCTGATTTGACAACATTTTAATTTGGTCTGGAAGAGAACTAGTTTGGCGTGATGGTTCATACATTGTATATGGACAGTTTGTAAAAGAAAAAAGGAGCATCTTTGTGCTGTCGAAAAAAGTAAAATGTCTAAACTTCTGCCAGAACATGCTTGGGAGAAAGGACATGCTCTAGATTGGAATGATGAAAAGTTCTTCATAAAAGTGTAACTTCTCATCCTTGTAGACTTTTCTTGAATTTTGGGGGACTTTTCAATTGAGGAATCAGGCCATTAACATCTCAAAACCTTTTCCTGAATCATACAAGATTTGTGTAAAAAGGTGAGGAAACTTGGGATAAAAAGTTCAGGGAAGAATTAGGTGTTGGAGTGCTCTGGGAAAAACCCAAAATTGGGGGTATAAATATGGATTTTGTTACTTTCTCAACACTTCGCTTGATAAAGAGAACAGTAGTTTTCAAAATATTGCGATATTTCTCTTATGCTGCTCTTTCTACTCTAGTTTTCTTTTATTTAATCTTTTATCTTTATTTTCTTTTATTTCCTTAACTGTTTCTAATTGCTTTAATCTTTTTTTCTATATTTCCTTAACTTTTTATAATTTATTTAATCTTTTTTTCTTCGTTTCCCTAAACTTTTTCTAATTTTCCTCTTTTCGTTATTTGTACCATTCTTATTTCTAATTTACTTATTTTTCTTTCTATTGTCTTTGCTTTTGCATCCCGACCAGTGATAAAAGTTTTTACTAGTTACATTGTATATTTCATACTATCTACTGGCACTTCATGCATCTCGTCAACAAATATTGGATGTTGGAATTCCTCTGATGAAGTTTACAAGTTCAATTATCTTTTTGTTGGTAACCACTATAACTATAAGTTTTTAATGTATCCTTAATTAATCATTATGCAGAAACTTCATATTTCTCTTAATTGAAAATTTGGTTTCTTATCCCCTAATTATGAATGGGATAATAATTTTTTAGATGTGTACTGTATGAAACTGAAACTCCTGTAAACAGTCTATCTTTTATTGCTTGATAGTGATAAATATTGGGAGGGGAGGGGGGATGTCTTTAATAGGACATCAGAAATATACAAAAAAATACCTGCATCAGTTGTTGATATTAATGTGTTATACAGTGAAATCTTTTGTAACGGTATGTTAGACTTACTTAGAAAACATATTGTGACAGACAGTTTGTCGTTATAGATGAGGTTGAATCTGAATTATGCAAATTTTTTGCATGATCCAAGTATCAGTTTCAAGATATTAGTAGCACAATTTTATAAGTGAAGAGTCTCCTGACTCTCAAGGAAAGGTATACGATGGTGAAAAGTAACATTTTTGTAAAGGGCTTTTGCAGCATTCAGTTAGGTGCATGTCCTCTCTCCTAAACATGTTCTGTCAGAAGATTAAACATCCCATATCCCATCCTTCTCTATTGCACAACAATATTCCCTTTTCCAGTTACAAACAGTTCTTTCTGTCTGCCAGTATATACTTTCCACATTATTTTAACAAAAGCTGTGCTCGAATCATATAAAAATTTTCCAGGAAGTTGGGGGAAAACAGGGAGGAGACTTCGGGGGAAACCTAACTCCTATCATCTTTATTTTTCCTTATGCCTTTAACTTTTTTCTTTTAATTCATTCTGTTCCCTAAGTCTGTTAACTTTACTTTTTTTATTTTCATTTTACTTCACTTTTTTTTTTCTTTTAATCCTCTTGTTTTTTCTTCCTTTCACGTCTTAACCAGTGGCTTCTTTTTTCTTTTCTTTTACTAGTTGTAATTACTTTGCTTTAAAATTTTTTACAGTGTTAAAACATTAATTATATTAATAATGAAACTAACAGAACACTAAATAATATATTAGTATATGCAGACATAATATTGGTAAGTTGAACCCACCAGTATTGTCAGTATTGAAAGAAACGTACAGATGCAGTGTTCACGGTTTGCATGGTCCTTGAAAGTCCTTGAATTTTTTTTCTGAATTTGGTACCCTTGAAAGTCCTTGAAAATTATGGAATTTAGGGAAAAGGCCTTGACAGTACTTTTTTTTTTAGCTTTGCCTGTGCTGAAATTAATGGTTTCCTAGTAACTGCATAATTTTGGATTGCATTGGAACCTGTCCAGACTAGTTTCTTTCAGGGCATATGTACCATTTGGGTAGGACAGAAGGAGGGAACCCCACCAAGCGGAAACTAAAATGAGGCCGGTATTCCACGGGTTTAGTTAGAATGTATCTAGATTAGTTCCTTTCACGGCTCGACTCATACTGTCCTTAAAAGCGTTTAATTTTTTAGAAAACAAATTTCAGTTCTTAAAAGTCCTTAATTTGGCTCCCCCAACTATCTATACAGGGTGAATTTGACCTAATCTGCCAAACGAAAGGGGGTGATAGAAGAGCCCATGTGGAGCATAAAAAACCATTGCAACCTTGTCCTATCTCTATCCATTTCCGAATTATGATGGAAAGAAGGAAAACGCATTGAGTCTGGAAAAGAAAAACGAAATTTGTGAGGTTACTGAAAGACCTACACGCAAAATAAGCATATGTTTGGAAAGAACAGAAAATGTCCTATAAGACGACGTTATTTCCATCAGGATATCTGAATTTAACGGCGAGCTACAAGCGCTGAAACATTGGCGAAGTACAAAATCGAGTAGGCCAAAATCTGTAACCAGCAATTCTGCAAACACCCTTCTAGCTACAATCGGTCAATTTTACCAAAAACGTATTCATGCTACCAGCTTTTGAATGAACCTATAATTAACCATATCGGTGTTCTAGTTTAGGAGAAATTTAGCCTTTTGTCTGCAATACATCACTGAAATCGGCATTCGTTGAAAAAGACCTGCTGTTTTTAGGTGCAAGAATGCACGTTTTAAAGCTAACCAATAAAAGTAACATTTGTTTTGAAGTATACAAACACAATGGAAATAAAAGAAGTATGACATTTTCTATGTCCTTCACAAAGGAATATGCAAAAAAAATATAATAAAAATAAAATCCCAATAGATGTATCCCACGTCTACTTGTGATTAAAGCACATATGTGTTACCTGCCAAACCTGATTTTAGGCCAAACTAGTTCATCCGATGTGCGTTAGGACAAACTAGTTTGTCCTAACGCACGTAGGATGAACTGGTTTGACCTAGGCTAATCTAGTTTGTCCTGCTATACACTGATTTGAACTAGTTTGGCCTAGGCCAATCTAGTTTATCCTAGGCCAATATAATTTGGTTTTATTTTATTAATATCTGAACTTTAAAAATAATTCAATACTTATATAGAACATA
>QLNU02015360.1:191405844-191435882 GCA_006491805.2 Dysdera silvatica | reverse complement strand
GAAATCTTCGCAACGCAATGGCGTCTAATTCAACGTTCAGGTAGAAGAACTACATCAGCAACATTTGATCTGGTAACTATAACATTCTCCAATTGTGCGGTACTGTTAGATTGGAATGAACATTCCAAGTGCATCCAGGTCTTTTATTGCAAGCCCGAGTTGTATCCTTCTGATGAATACCTTCCGTATCAGCGCCGTCTACAGGTAACTTTCTGAACTTTTTTTCCTCTCTATTAAAAAAATGCGATGCTCCTAGAAACCCTTTCGTGCAAACCGCACTTCTTTATCATTATTTGTTCTTTTTTTATGATTTTTTAAAGTTTTTACGAACTTTTCGCGCACCCTGTATATATAAGCATTTAAAATATAGAATAAGGTTAACCATGGACTGGAGACCCTAGAGCAGAAATGACCAACAGAAGGACCGCCAGCACGTTTTGCGTTCGCATCCAGACCATAGAAGTTTATCAAGTTTTTTTAAATGGACCTCTATCAGCAATAAATGGGGACCTCTGCTCTATCGAGGTCCCCATCTATTGTTGCCATACAAGCTCGCTACTCTGCGCTATCCTAACTCACCTTGCCTTTGGAGTGCCTCTGCTATCAAACGGTGGCACAAGATTCATTTGTTAGTATCTGATTAAAATTTGATTTTCGAACTCGTTCCGTTATTTTTCAGGCACACTATACATTTCAAATGATAGGCCTATATGAAAGTGTAATTTGTTCACGAAATGTAACTGCACTTCCCCTCCACTGGGCTACCCACCATTTGCACGTGTTCCTTCCGCTCGTAAATTTACAGTTTTTGATCTGGGGGGGGAGCAATTCCAGATGGAGGAAATGGAAGAATACATCTTCGTAAAAAAATATATCCAAAAAATTTATCCCGTGAAGAAGAATGCAGAACCTGAAAGTCACAATGAAGATAATGAGGACAATTTTTAATTATTATCGTTAAAAAAAGTTTTTCGTTATACTTTTTTTCTGCAATATGTGTGTAACACGCAGAATCCGTATGTCTCCCTTTCAACTTTCATCGCATTTCATATAAATGCTAAAGAAAATCTTATATTGACTTACATTAGATGAGAAGTGAACTTGTACCAAGTTAGTAGCGATTTATGCGGAATAAAATCGCAAATTAATCTGTAAAAATGAGGAAATAGCTTTTACTGGAGTGAGATATAGTTTGTAAAAATGAAAATAAAATGTTGTATATATATATTAAGAACGTAACGAATACGCAAAGCATATGATCTACACCCGATTATAATCTGCGCTGAAAGGAAAGACGTTACTTACGCCACTGCAAAAGAAATTTAACAAGAAATACTAACAAATCGTTAATATATTCATTTGACATAAAAATGAATTAAAGACGGCAAATTGTTCTCATTATAGCCGATGATGTAGTAATATTAGACGATAATTTTTTCTTATATATATATATATATTAGATACTATTACCCTTCACAGGGTTAGCCCAATTGCCAAATGGTCGGAGCACCGGAACATATTTTTGTAAATTGCTCACAAAGAAAAAAATGGTTTCATGATGCCTGGTGGGAACCATGAAACCATTTTTTTCTGAGACTGCGTGCTCTGATAATGCTACTATTCTGGAGCACATATATCTGTGCATAGGCTGACGTAAAGAAAATTCACAAGGATGGGGGTGAGGCTACAGGCTTCCAATAAAGGGTTACAGAGCTATAACTCCGTAGGTTCATATGTATATAAGAAAAATGTTGTTGCAGTACCTCATAAACCCCCCAAGTCTTTCGTCAATACATCTGTAAACAACTGTTTTCAAAAATGAAGTTGATAAAATCAGAAGTTAGGACCATAAAAACTCACGTCCACCTTGGAAACGCTCTCAGGGCAGCAATAAAGCCTAAAAGAAGCTGGAGAATATGTAGAAGACATACTTGCAAAATTCTTTACCAAATGTCTTAGCCATGGTTGGGCATCTGCTCCCCGCGCTAACCGTCGCCAAACTAGTAATAAACTTGCCAAGCTTGTAACCTTACCAAACTTTTGGGGCGGACTAAACTTCTTAGGGGGTGACCTTTCTAAGCCGCGTGGGCGGGGTTAACTGTCTTATATAACAAGCGGACTTTCTGATATTTTATATAAATGGATATTTCAAGACAAGTATAAACTAGTATTTCTTTTTTTATAATTCAAAACTAGCTATGTATTAAATATATACGAGGATTGTGTGATTATATGAAAATTCACGCAAAAATGTTATGTTATATTTGGACTAAAAAGGTGATAAAGAGGATTTGAAAAATTACCGACCAATTAGCTTGTTACCTGCTATTTATAAAATCTTCACAAAAGTGCTAACACATCGCCTGCAGAAAAAATTAGATGCAGCTCAACCAAGAGAACAAGCTGGATTTCGAAGTGGATTCAGTACAGTGGACCATATTCAAGTATTAAGAGAATTAATTGAAAGAACACATGAATATGAACTTCCATTGTGTGTTGCATTTATTGACTATGAGAAGGCCTTTGACTCTATTAAAACATCAGCAGTCATCAACTCTTTAAGATCAACAGACATTGAGGATGTGTACATTGACATGGTGAAACGTGTGTATAAAAATGCAAGTGCAAAATTTCGGTTACATAAAGATACCAAAACTATCAAAATTGGTAAAGGTGTGAGGCAGGGAGATACCATTTCTCCAAAACTTTTTACTTCAGCTTTACAGATGATTTTTCAGCTGATAAATTGGAATAACAAGGGAATAAAAATAAATGGTGAATATTTAAATCATTTGCGGTTTGCTGATGACATTGTTATTTTTTCAACGAACCCATCAGAACTCCAAGACATGGTACAGGAGCTCTCAACTAGAAGTAAAGAAGTTGGACTCAAGATGAACCTACAAAAAACTAAGATCATGTTCAATAATTTTGTAGAGGAAACAAAAATACAAGTTGACAACATTGAGCTAGAAATTGCTGATTCATATATTTACCTTGGCCAGCTGATTTCAATGGATGGCAACATTATGAAAGAACTCAACAGACGTATTAAACTTGGCTGGAGTGCATTTGGAAGAAACAGTTTTATCCTGAAGGGGAAATTGCCTTTGTGTCTAAAAAGAAAGGTCTTCAACCAGTGTGTATTGCCAGTCCTCTCTTATGGATCAGAGACATGGAGTCTAACAGTTGGAGCAATACGAAAGTTACAGACAACGCAAAGGAGCATGGAGAGGTGCATGCTTGGAATAACTAGGAGAGATCGAAAAAGAAACACTTGGGTGAGAGAGCAAACTAGAGTAGAGGACATCATTGTTAAAGTAAAAGGGCTGAAATGGCGATGGGCTGGGCATATTGCAAGAAGAACTGATCAACGATGGACAACAGAAATTCTGAACTGGATTCCAAGAGACCACCGAAGACCTAGAAAACGTCCTCAAACTAGATGGGTGGATGAAATAAGAAAACAGGTTGGGGTGACGTGGAAACGAATGGCCCAGGATAGACTTGTGTGGAAAGCATTTGGAGAGACCTTCATCCAGCAGTGGATAGATAATGGTTGAATATGATGATGATGATGATGATATATATATATATATCCACACACACACAGACACAGAGCAGTTATACTCACACTTGGCCTATTTAGAGAACACTGGAGCTTTAATCGTTGAACGAATTGACACCAAAATTGATATATAGACTATCCAAAGAATGCAGAAAAGTAATCCACAAAAAAAAAATTTTTACTTTAAAAACGTCTGCTAGGTGCGCTTTTTAGTGCAATACTGCAAAAGCAACCTTTAAAATGACCAACACGCAACATGAATGATATTTTTAACATTTAGTAACACTTAGTGCATCGAAACATTTTAAAAGAACGTTGTGCAAGCAATAAGAGTACGCAGGCGCTGCAGGCATACTATGGAGAAAAAAACTTACACACGCAGATAGCACAAAAAGAAATGTAGCAAACAAGTAGTTGTTAATCGTCTACAGGATGATGTAATGGAGGTTGCTCAGTGTGTCCACTATTGTTCACTGGTAGGAGTTTATGGCCCTGTCAAATGTTCTGTGACGGCCCTTCGGTGTTGTTAGTTGCTCCAGACGTTTGTTTTGCCGCAATTACAGAAACGACATCAACCATTTTCGTGCAAGATGGTGCGCACCCACATGTCGCACGATCCGTCAAAACTTTTTGCTCCAGCATCTCACCGATGAGCGTGTTATCAGTTGTTCATTTACCAATCAATGGCACATGTTTGCTGGATATCACTCCATGCGACTTCTAGTTGTGGGATCATTTAAAGAATTTGGTTTATTGTGGAAGTGTTGCTATGTTAGCAGAATCCAAGAATTCCATGACACTGCATGTGCGAAGCATCACAGGGGTTCAGTTGGGTGTGTTGTTGAACACACTGTGCATCGGCTTGAATCGTTACAAGTAAATAATGGCTGCCACATTGAGGAACATCCATTACATCGTCCTGTACACTATTAACAACTGCTTGCTTGTCCAATTTCTTTAAGCACTGTTTGCACGTGCAAAATTCACTTTTTTTTTTCCATTGTATGCCTGCATTGCCAGCTTACATTGTTCGTACAACGTTCATTTTAAATGTTTCGATGCAGTAAGTGTTACTAAATATTGAAAATGTCATTTGTATTGCGTGTTGGTCATTTCACAGGTTACTTTTGCCATATTGAGTAAAAAACGCCACCTAGTCGTCATTTTTGAAGTAAACATTTTTTTGTAGATTCCTTTTTCGCATCCTTTGGATAGTCTATATACCAATTTTGGTGTTAATCCGCTGAACGGTTCAAGCTCCAGATTGCTCCAAATAGGCCAAGTTTAACTGTAACCACCCAGTGTGCGTATATATATATACACAAGGTGTTTAAGAATTCCACATCCAAAATTTAATGGTAGGTAGGGGACACCAAATAAGGCATATTTGCCCATATCCCCGTGTCCGCAAAGGGGACGGTTTGGCTGTAGAGCGTAACTACTGTTTATGCCCATCACGTTGCTACGTAGCCAATTGCATGAATTAAATGCAATTTTTGATACATAATTTAAGTGATTGAGCTAATAATACAAAAGGGACAAAGAAATCCGGAATTCAGTTTCCTGATCTGTGTTACTATGTAGTGAAAATAAGCCTAAAACTGCCTTTTTTAGGGCCACAATCCAGCCCGCCGACAACTGCTTGGAATAAAAAAAAATCCAAAACAAACATTCCAGATTTTTTCTTTTTTTTTCAGAAAAATCACAGGAACAGCATAGGTTTTCTTTTTTTAAACAGATCCTCTGGCCTGCAAGCACAATGTAAAGTTTTTAAGTGGCCTGCTGCTCCAAAAGGTTGAACAGCCCTGGTCTAGGTGGGGGTTTTTTTGTTTTGTTTTTTTGTTGTTTTACAAAAAAAAAATAGTTCAAAACTCACCACCAATAGGTGATGCTCTAAGTGTTTGAAAGACAATGAAAATTACTGCTGTGTGTTCAATTTGTGTATTACATTAGCAAATGTTTGACGTGACCTTCACTACAAGGTACAACACAATTCAGGTAAGTGACAACTGTAGAATGCAGCATATCCTGATGAATGGAACACATCTCATGTTAAATGGCAGCTTTCGGTTCTGATAATGTTGAGCGCCCTAATTGTGATGAAGTCAAGATTTTAACGTTTATACAATAATTTAGATTTTAACGTTTGCTTACTGTTTTCATAACATAGAGTATTGTACTGTAAGGAGGTCCATGGACTTGTCGGATAGCATAATGCTATTTTAACCATGGTATCCCAGTCCAATAAACATTGGCTGGTCTCTTTTGCTCTCTCTCTCTCTCTCTCTTATTAGGTAAATGAAGATGCCTTTCATTATATCTTTATCAAATTAGTTTAAGAACAAACAGTATATTTCAAGTAACAGTCTTGATAACTTAAAATTTAAAGAAATGCAATTCATATCATTACAATTACTTTGTATTTGCATATATCTTTAACCTACTTGTGCAGTACTTGTTGTCCATCCAAATCTATTTCTTCAACAGGAATCTGAACTACCCTTTTTTTCAATACAGTATGATCTTCTATCATCACTTTAGCAGAAGCAACATCATCAGCAAAATCATTTCTGGTCATTTCTTCTTTAATGGCATCTATCCTACCAAGCAACTCTGTCGATTTCCACATAAAATTTTCATATGACTGAAAAATGTTTCATGTCACAAGAAAATAAATAAGTAGATACACATCATTCATACTTCTGACACAATTTATACAAGATGCACCATAATTCAAGACTTTTTGGTTGGTTGGTTGCATTTTTATGGCACAAGGACAGCAAGGGTCATTCTGCGCTAAACTCACTCAAGACTTCTTAAATATGATTAAGGCATTTGGAAGATAAAAAGTTAAAAAATATTAACAGAAAATAGTTAGCTTTTTTTCAGTAAATACAGGAGACATCAGCTATAAGAGTGAAGATTAAAAAACATCAACGACAAAAAGTTACAAATTTTATTGTTAAGTGAGATGAAAATTTTTTCTAGGTCAAAATGCATGAAACCATAGAAATTCTTGGAGATTATATGACTGTACGCTAGTTTTTAACACAAAACTTTAATAAAGCAATCTCTTTAAAAAAATGTACACTTAGCAAAAATTAAAAAGGCACCTGCTGTCAGAAAAGCAGCAAATATTCAAATAAGCTGTTATTTTTTCAGGTACATTTCCACATTGACCATCTTTAATTGCCTGACTTTTGAATACCCTTGTGTAGACTTTGTGAAGAAAGCCTGAACAGAGAACTTGGGGAATGAGAAGTCTTAAACATCGATTAAAAAAAACTCAGACCACTCAGGAATAAGCAGAAAAAAATTTTTGAGCAACTCCTTTATTCCCCATATACCTTAAATTTGCAATTCATGTTAAAATCGAAATTAGAAGAAAAATAGCTAAATCTCTTTCCAATATGTAATCAGGAAACATAAAATTAGAAAAGCTTACATGGTGTACCTTTATAATTTTTAATTGTTGTTTCTACAAGTTTTCATTTAAATATGTAAATAAAGATAAATTGTATTAGGAAGAAATTCTTAAAGGCCATAGTTTTTTTTGGTTTTTTTCTGGGGTAATTTAATTGTGCTAGAAGACATTTAAAAATTAAAAACCTTTTTAAAGTAAAAACATACATACAAGATGATTAAGATTCTATTTCTCAGATTAAATAAAATTAAATTTTGTTTAATTTCTAACTGATATAACAAAACAGATTTCTCATAACTGATAAAGGTTGATCAAAAACAATTTTTTTTTCTTCTTCTTATAAATGATAAAATTTGCTAACACTCGATCAAAGTATCATACGTTTTAATAGTGCTCATTTAAGGAGGCTGAAAATTTCATGTCACCACCCTTAACTTTGCCTGTCAGTTTTAAATGGTTAGCTGAAAATAAACTGTACAAAAGTTATACACACATTCAATATTTATTGGGAGAATATCACTGATATGTAGTTAAGTCTCTAATGTAATTAAAAATTATTCAACATTTTTATATTAAAACATAAAAAAAATACAAACAAAAAAAACATCTTATTTTTGGGTCACTGGCAACTTCATCATTCTAGTTACAACTCTAGGTTCTAAAGTTAAGTGAAATTGTCACAATAAATATACATTTATGCACTAAATGTTTTTATTTCACAAATATTCTCTATAAATTGTGTGTAAGTAAAAATTACCCATGCTTATCACTAATTCATTTTGAATAACATTATCTGTCTAACAAATTCAAATCAAGTGAATTTCTACAAATTTGTAGTACAAAATTAAAAGAGAGTCAAGATAGTGTTACCAACTTTTGTCAAGTTCATATCTAGATACATATTTCAAAATATAGCTAGAATTATCTCGATTTTTTTTATCATTTATCTCACAACTTAGCAAGGAAATATTTTACATTTTAATAATATTTAAATAACATTTTATCAAAAATAATTTAACTACTATGACAATAACTACCCAGATGTCTATTTTCATTAACTAGATAAAGTTAAAACTGGCTAGATCCGGTAAAAATCACAACTCTTTTCAATATGAGTCAGTTATAACTCAGGCTCAAGTTTGGTCAGTTAACTCACTTGAATAGATTACAGACTCATTGCACATTTCTAGTTTAAATGAACAAATAAATAATGCTTAACTTTTTAGAACTGAAGTAAAAGTGTTAGCATGGAGTATAGGCTCACATTCCACCATTAAAACAGAAAGTTTGTCTTTTTTTTTTTTTCCATACAATTTGTTCATATATAGGTATTAAATCCTGGCTAAAGTATCCTTAAAGACTGAATATTCTCACAGTATCACTGTTGGAACAAGTCATCGCTTCGTGTTAATACAAATAGTAACTTTGTCTAAAATAACACTAACATGTGAAGTTTTTGTTGTTTTGAAATGGCAATGTCTGTCAGAACGGACTTTTTCTCCAGATTACGAAATTGACCTTGAAAAATCCGTACCATGTCAGATTTTTTCAAAAATGTGAAAATGTGAAAACGTACAAAAAAAAAGTAAATTTTAATGACACTGATATATCACAACGTTTGTAACGTGTGAAAATGTTCTCTGGCAGAAAAGTAAGCGTGTGTAACGAATAGAGAAACACAAATACATATTTCAATACAAACATACCAAACATTCACCACTGTGCTCCTCTTGAAACTTCATCTTTTTGTTTTTTCTTCCATATTCTGCCGTTCGGTCTCTTTTCAGAATCCAACGATAGTTGGCCATCACATGTACAGTCCGCTTACATAGTTATCTCTTTTCCATCACTTTAATATCCTGGTGGAAGCGCTCTCCATGTTCTTCCATAAAATCACCAAGATTGTCAGGAAAGTAATTTAGATGAGCATGAAGAAAATGAACTCCGAACCTGACCTTGCAACCTAGCTGTTTGTAGGATTCCAACATCTTGTCTACTAAAGTGATGTAATTTACAGCCTTCGTGTATCCCAAAAAGTTGTGCACAAAATTCCTGAATTCAGTTCATGCTCACAATTTACACTTACTCATACTTTTCTTAAATATGGCATGTGCCATTAATTTCGTATTTGTGGGCCTATAAAAATGACAGTTTTGATATTTTCCAATGGTATAAATGGAAACTTAAAAGAAAGGTATTGAAAGCATTTACTGCCCGTACTTAAAGCTGCCATGAATGGCTTTATTAAACCTAGTTTAATGTGTAACGTTGGCAAAAGCATTTTCGAAGGATTAGCCAATGGAATTGAAACTTTTTTTTTTTTTGCAAAGTGTGAAGGTACTTCTGACTAGCCTCTGCTTCCAAACCCAATGGTCTTTCCTTGCTCTGGAGTCCCATTCACAAAAAGCACAGAAATTTCATGTAGCCTGCTTGTTGGCCGAGCAATATCCCAATCACCTTGAAATCCTAGCACAAAGACCATTCATAACGCTTGTACTGCATGTGTTCCAGCAGAAATTTGAGGTTGTCATACGTCTCTCTAAAAGTTTCAGATTTTTTTTCCCTCTTTCTCTCAGAGCAGCTATAATTTTTATTCTTAAACTGTTTGTTTTTTCAATGAAAAATCACTGTTTGAGAAATATTTGCTCAGGAATGTTTTTAGAATTTTACTTTCATAAATAATTTCTACATAAGTGGATTAATGCATATATCTGGACATAGGGAAAAAAGATGAATGCCATTTACTATATTAAATGAAATTAGATTTCCGTTTGCTTCATCACGGCACTACAAATGGCACTACATCCTGCATTAGGTCACTTTTTTTTAGGGGTGGGGTCAGGTTCGTTCGGGTTGACTTTAATTGTTTCGGGTTGGGAATTGACTCTTGAGGATCGGATTTGGGTTGACCCGATTTTTCAAAAAGTCTACAATATTATGTATAATTTAAAACTGCACACTAATCCAGGAAATGTTGCTAATAGAATTTCCCCTATCTTTTCTCTTCAAAATTGGCATATAAAGTTGAAAAAAATTCCAGCTTTTTTTTCTTTTTTGGTTCACTTTCATGCCTGGGTATGACTCAATTACGTAAATATGCAACTATTTGTGTGCATCTATTCATTATACATGCATTTTGTGCTGCCAAAGAACATTTGCATATATTACAAACATTGTGATGTATGGATGTCATTAAAAATTTACCTTTTTTTACATTTTTGTTATTTTTGAAAAAACCTTAAGTGGTATGAATTTTTCAAGGTCATTTTGGTAATCTGCAGAGAAAATTCTTTCCAACACACCTGTTTATTTCAACACAACAGCAAAAAGTGAAAAATACAGATTAGTATAATCATTATCGTTCCATTTATTATTTCATTTTATCAATATGCATTATCATTTTTAAAAAGATGAAAAAAATAAAAACTACTCACTAATCGTAATTCAATCCACAGATTGTGATCATATGTTAGAGTGCCAGCAAGATCACTAGTCAGTTGAGATGGATCAACATATTTACTTAAAGTCTCCACAGCAATAAGACTTGTTTCAAATTTATATTTAGCACTTCCAAGACTTGTTCTTTGTTTTTGCCAAAAATTTTCTGGCTTTATAATATATGCAGCATGAATTTTAGCAGGAAAATTTTCCTAAAACATAAACAGCTAATAAAAGTAGGCCTTTAATTCTATGGTTATATGACACAAGTATGTACATAATTACTACTTCAAAAAGAAATCTCTGATTGACATTTGTTTTGATTTTAAATGGAAGCTGGCATTTACCATTGCTTTTTCGATTTTTTCAAACGCATTGAAAAGATCATTATTGACATCAAAAGGGAGTAAATACTTATGCAAAACAGTCGTTAACTGAAAAACGGGATTTTAATTTTGGTATCATAATGACCTGCCCTGGTTCATGAATACATCGTTTCCACATAGCGAATTTCCTATATAACGAATTTTTTTTTATGGAACCGTCGATTTCATTATATAGAGGTTCTACTGTATATATACATTTAAAGTTATAATAGTTTTCCAAACCAAATTGGCAATTAGCATAGATACAACAAGCCTGTCAAGTTATGTAACAAATGCGATAGAAAAATATATTCATGTATGCTGATTTAAACAATTAGAATTTTACTTGCCTTGTCATTGAAACGATGCATATAACTACTTTTATAAATGCATCAACCTTGCTTTAATCAACTTGTAGTATTCCATATTAAGAGAGTGAACTTAATAAAAATTCTGCACATGCATGATGTTTAAAAATATGCGTAACAACATGAACCTGAGTTTTTTCTTATAAAAAGTGACGAGTTCTTAAAATAAAATTACCTGTAGAACTTTTAAAATAGGTTTCACAGTGTTCCATGTTGCACCTCGCATATCAATAATGACTGAAAATCCAAACTCTGATGCTTCCTCACTATAAAATAATGTCATTTTCAAAAAATAGTGGGGGAAAAAAAGCATAGTTTTCAATACTTATAACCAAAAAAATTTATAAATTACTATATTGCTATACAATTAGCCAGCATGCCGCACAAAATCAATATTTTACTTATGCCAGAAAACCTTGTACATAAAATATCACAAATATAAAACTAGATATGATTAAACGTTTAAATTCTAAAATCTGGTATTCTGCAAATTATCCAGCATGTCAGTTAATGTACAGGAATATGGTAAATTGAATGTTTTGGCAAATAATAGCAGTGTAATTACAGTAAATACATTGATCTCACCCCCCCCCATTTATCTTATCTCCTTCGGAAATAGAAATTAAACATTTGTGATACAATTCAAGTTTCATACCAGTGAATTTTCATTTCTCAGAATTAAGATTAACAAGTTATATATTCTGTAGCCAAATAAAACAAGAAATGTGCTTCAAAAATTACGATAAATTGTTTTTTGTTGATGATCATAAATCAATATTGTATGACTATCGTATATCATGAATTCACATTTCAACACTTGGACCACCCAAATTTAGTCTTATTTAAAGTTTATAGTCTGTAATCCAAACCAAATGGGTAATCATGAAATATAGGGGTATCTAATCTAATACATTTTACTGAGATTTAGAACATTGGTTAAATATATTTTTTTTAGTTCCAAATTTGTAAAAAAAAAAAAAATAATTTTTAAAATATTACTCTAAATTTGGTATAAACTTGTCAATTTATCACTTATTTATAAATACACAAAACTGCAATAAAATTGGTTGGATGGTTGAATTTTTATGATACAAGGACAGCAAAGATCATTCTGCACCAAATTGTTCACAGTAGGAAAGATTCCACTGTGAATATAAAACAATGCATGAATAATCCATTACTTAAATTAGGTAGAGGGGTCATATTCCGTGTCAAGTGATCCAAAGTAAAAACCTCACCCTCTCGGATTTTTTTCAAATTTGGCTCATTACATGTACTAGCAGAGATAGTGAAAAATCCAAATTTTCAGATTTTTAACTGCAGCATTTTTTTAAATTATAGGCCTCTGAAATCCGGAAAAAAGTATGATTTTCTGCTTATGTGCAATTACAAAAACTATTATTACTCAAGCTGGAAATGAGATATAGATGGATGAAATAAAAACCATGTTATAAATTATTTTATAAGCTTTCATATGATATCGAACATGACTAGGTTTGGGCAATTTTTAATTTCAAGACCATGCAATGAACTGTTTGACCTTGAATTTCTCAAAAAGCGGTATTTTTAAAATTTTGAAGAAAATCACACATAAACTTACATATCTTAGCATCATTTCTGGAAAGTTTAATCTTAGGATGGGGATGGGATCATATTTTGGCCATTTTTAAAAAAATATTATGCAAAGGAAAAACCATCTGCATAAATGGACATTCCACACTTATTAATTACTTTGGCAAAAACGACTGTTTTTAAAAGAAACAGCGTTATCATATTATGCTAAAATAGTTGAAAAAAATTACTCGGTTGGGAGGAGTGGGGAGGGGGGTGATTGAGGCTAAGGTAGGTGTATCTTAAGGAAATTACTTCCTCAAATAAACATTAACTTGTGAATTTATGAAAAGTTGTACCTTTTTACAAGTTGGTCGTGCCTCATTCCCCTTTTTCTATGTTATTAACTTCAACAATTCCCTGCAAGGTGATTTTTAAGAGCTGTGGTTGCCAAGTCCATTTCTGCTTTACAAATGTAGTGCAGCCAGTAGGACATCCTGGGTTCCACCAGAGTCAGAATTTTGGAAACATGCACTATTGTTGTACATGTTTATCTTTGAAGCTAAGTGGGTAGGTAAAGGATGGAATGGGACCTTTAGGATACAAAAACTTCACATTCACCATCTCGGTCATTCCATTCTTTTCCAAAATTATACTAAGCCACCATTGACTGTCATACTCGCATGTTACATATCCTTTTGCATCTGTTACTGTGACAGTCTTTTTCAACATTTCTCCTATCAAAGAGAACTTACAGGACTACTTGCTTTTTGAATATACTTTTGTCAGTATCTCTTCAGATGACACATTGTGGAAATTGTGGAATTTCCGGGTGCTAAGTATTGGCTTTGCAACCAGAAATCGTTTTTCTAGAACTTTCTGTTTGTCTTCATGTTGTTGTTTATTAAAAAAAAAAAAGAATTTCGTAGAGTCAATATTAGCTTGACACCATTTAAATAACTGTAATGGTGTCATAATTTGCTCATCATAAGGTCGTTGTAGACTTGCCCTTGCCACAAGTCTTTTCATAGTCCCTCCAAGACCATCGAATACATCTTTATTATGCAACGTTGCATAAAAATGTCACTCAGCCTCGATGCCGAACTCACTCTCATGGTGACATAAGTTTAAAAAGTTTTTTCAATTTTTGAATTGAGCAGCAGAACCATCTGAGAAGTAGAATATTTTTTTCAAGTCTGGTATTAATTCTGATTTTAGATATGAGCCAAGTTTTATTTGAAATAAACATACAGCAATTGTGTTATGCTTAAGATGTTCAGAGATACAAACAATGCTTTTAATTTTTAAAACATTAGAACCTTTATAGTGGACTGCCATTGGGAAAATTGTAGCCTGCTCATTGTTTCAATGAAAAAACAGGACCCCATATTGAAAACAGAGGCATAATTTTCAAAAAAGTCAAAGGGTATCACAGCCTCATTTTCTCTAACGTTCTCCTTGAAATAATTGTAGTACTCTGTCTTTGTGCTAAAAAAGAATGTCTCTTCAGAAGCAGCAGCTGTTCACACAATGACTCCAAAAAACTCATCGGTAATTTTGGTGAAAGTTTCAAAATTATATCTCTCAACGGATACCCATTGCTTGTATGTTATACAATCTATCATCTCTTCTTCCAACTTTACACCTAATTCTTGTTTCAGATGTTCAGCACCAGGATATAAAGGACATTCATTAAGGTGGAAAGCTGTACTTGGATCATTACACATTATCATCATTAAACAGGACTTATAGTCGCTTCTGTACCATCACTGTTATATTTTTCAGTTTAGCCCCTTGTACCTACGTAAGTTTCACATTTTGATATGTTGTATAAACACACACAGAGTGAGTACCACTTCCTCCAGCTAACACACAGTACTCGGGTTACAGTTCAGCAAATTTAGAAAATCCTACCTATTCAGTAGGATCTTTTTCCTTTAAAAACTCATACAATTCCTTTAAATTTCCTAAAACTAGCCTTTTTTTATAACTCCAACTTTTTTTTTAAAAAAATGACCAAAATATGATCTTATTCCCATCCCAAAATAAGACTTTCCAGAAATGATGCAAAGATATGCAAGTCTATGTGTTATTTTTTTTCAAAATTTTAAAAATACCACTTTTTGAGAAATTCAAAGTCAAAGAATTCATCACATGACCTTGAAATTCCAAACTGCCCAAAACTAGTTATGTTGGATATCATATAAAAACTTACAAAATAATCTATATAACATGGTTATTATTTCATCCATCTATCTCATTTCTAGCTTGAGTAACAACAGTTTTTGTAATTGCATGTGAGCAGAAAATCATGCTTTTTCTGGATTTCAGAGGCCTATAATTTAAAAAATACTGCAGTTAAAAATCTAAAAATTTGAATTTTATACTATCTCTGGTAGTACAGCAAATGAGCCAAATTTGGAAAAAATCTAAGAACGTGAGGTTCAAAAGCGGTAAAATTTTGGTTCATTTGACATGGAATGACCCGGAGTCAAAAAACAATGAGGCATTGTACTTTGAAGAGATAGAAGCCAATTTTTAAAAATAATTCTAAAAATAGGAGTGATTACCCCCCCTCCCTCTAGGGTTCCCACTCACATTGGAGAAAAAATTCCCTGACTTTCCCAGGTCCTCCCTTAAATTTTTCAACAAAATGCCCTAACCAATCACATGCAACTTTCAACTAAACCGGCTGTGGAGAAAATAGTTTCATGTTCGTAGGAGATTCATCTATTCAAAACAGAAGTTAAACCATCTGGTTTTCTGACTTTTCCAGGTTTGAACAAAAATCTCATTTTTCAAATTCCCTGATAATTCCAAATAGCATGGGAAGCCTCCCCCCTTAAAGAAATAATAGGTAAATTTATTGAAATAAATACGAAAAAAAAAGGTAAGTTATTGAAACAAATACGAGGTGTAGTATAAGAAATAGGAAATTCAAAAATAAACTATACTGCAAAATTTATAATGGGTTACAATAGTAAATAGAAGTAGTTTTAAAAACAAAGAATACAGTAAGAGCATAACGTTGAACAATAACACAAGCAGGGAGGGAAAATACTTTCAAAGAAAATTTATCTTCATTATAAATAGGACAACAGAGAAGAGGGAGAGTAAGTAGAAAAACAAGAAAAAAAGAGTGATGACAAAATAACAGAATAATAAGAAAACAGAAATACTGTGGTCTGTGCACTCACAACTCTGATGTAGTTTAGGAAGGATATCTCTCTTTTACGGCCTACCTAAGGTTCATGATGGTGGGGGGGTACCTCTTCGTCCTATTGTAAGTTTCTGCAATTCGTCGACTTATACATTGTCATATACCTAGCAAAACTTTTGTCACCTTTGGTTGGATTGATGGAGGTATCTATTGCTACCACTGATGATTTTATTTCTTCTGTGTGCATACTTTGGAGATCAATATGGAGGACATTATACTATCATTTGATGACATTTTCCTTTTATGAGTTAAAAATTTTTGTTCCTATAACAAAATTCTTATATTGTACTTGCCAGTTTTAAAAAATGTGCATCAATAAAATTATGCACCAAACTATGTTATCTCCATTAAAACCAAAAAATTATAATACCATTTATTCACTAATATTTTGAATATTTTGGAAAATAAAAGCTGAAATATTAAAAACTTTCAATTTTAATAAGTCAATTTATTTAAAAATCGTTTCGATCCTACCCCCCACCCCATCCCAAAATAAACAAAACATAGCTTTTAAATGTGTATTAGCCGTGGCTTATCTCTGTGAAATTACTGAAATAATGAGAAATAAATGGAAAATTTTATTTGCTGGTACATGGGCCATTCTAATGAGATACAGCCAATGAAAAAACAACCATTCTTGAAAAAGATGCAAATAGACTAAATATGGAGTTGCAGTTGGATTTCAAATTTTGAAGTGCACATATTGTCGGAGAGGTTTAAAAAAATAACTGAATGATTGTAAATGGTGAATACTTTTTTCCTCGATTAAGAAAGTGGGATTCTTAAAATAAATGCATAAATTTTACATGTCAATAAAACACATTGCAACATACCAATGGGGTGGCAAGGCAAAATGCTGTGTATGGAAGAGAAGGAACGTAAGGCCATTTTATTACAGAATTTATGAACTCTGAAATATGGGTGTTGAGTTGATACACATATTACATCCAGAAATTTAAGGCTCCAAACTACCCATAGAAACAAAAACATAGAATCAAATGGTGTAAACTTTGGAATTCTGGTTTGGGGTCTTGAACCACAGGAAAGGGGAAAAGGAAGCAAAAACCTAGCGGCCCAACGTGAAGTTTTTTCTAATTAAAATTAAAGACATCTTAAAAAAAATCTTAAGAGTTTCTATATTAGAAGGGAATAAATTCTTTAAAAAATTCAACAAATAAAAAATTGAAATTCTATGTACCTGTATGTAAAAGGAAGATATATACTTTAGAAAACAATAATAATCTCTTAGCTTTTGAAAACTGTCTGTATGGGGTGGGGAGAGAACATGCTAAACTTTTTAAGGGCCTGTAAATCCTGTGCCTGCTTGCCATCTCTGGTGTTGTGATCCCACCACATAGTATAGATGTGATGTCCTACAGCTTCATCACCTCTGACTAATCAGCATTCAACAATGTGAATTTTATGGCACCGATATTGCTTCTGGGGGGAAAAAAAATCATGCTCATATTTTTAGCTCAGCTCCTGAAAATTTTTTTAAGTACCTAAGTAAGAAAATAAGCACTTTTACAAACTCACAATAAAAGTAAGCACTTTTAAGGTCCTTAAAAAAGGTTCATAAAAATAAGCAGTTTCTAAGAACTTTTCATGACGTTATGCACACTGCAATGTTGTTTGTGGAACATGGTGGTGAGGTATCCTGTCTGTAATGATCATTCCAATCAACATTTTAGAGCAGGAAACATTTCCTATCTCCAAGAAACGAAAGCAAATTTATCTCTCTTAAACAAATGCATAGGTGCCAACTTCTAGAAGTGAAAAATCTGTAGTCAATCACGCACGCGTGGGCAGGCCACCATTTTTTAATTAAACAAAATCATACATAATTTATGAAAAAAGGGCACAATGAGGAAATTAAGTATTTATTAAATTAATAATAATAGAGGATTAAACTGTATTAAACGCAATATTAATTCTTAGAATTTACAAATGCTGTAGTGCAAGATTTTGCATTTTCGAGAAATTTTTTGTCAAATACATTCTCGTAACATTTCACACGTTGTCTGCATTTAACTATTAGTAAATTTTCCAATGTGTCATCAGACATGGTTGACCTGAAGTCAGTTCTAATTTTCTTCACTTGACTGAAGACTCTCTCGCATGCTGCATTACTGTGAGGGATCGTAAGTATTGACAGCATAACCTGAGAAAGTCGTTTAAATTTTAATTCACAAGTATCATTTTTTATTTTACCTATGGCTGCCCATTGTGCATCAATGCTACCTTCATTACTCACAGTTTGTGGAACTTCGAAAGCCTGGAACTCACTGAATTCTGTTTGTAAAGCATCAACAGCTTCATCTTCTGTATTATTGAACAAAAGAACAGGAAATTTTTCTGTAAAATATTTTAAGCTGGAAAATGATGCATTTTCAAAATTCGATATTTGTGTAACCTCTGCATGATGTAACACTTCTAACTCAAAAGGAAATTTATTGTGCATGTAGTCACATGCTGCTATGAAATAGCTTCTGACGTTTTCATAAAATTCATTTTTATCATGGATGTTAAAATCTTGGATTACTTTCAGTGTTCCATTTCCAATTAAGATATCAACATCATCTTTTTGATTACTCCTCTCATGATAGTGGACTTTCAAAATATCACTACATAATTTTATGATGCTTGGTTTTACAAATTTCACTAGCATTTCTCTGTATAATTTTAAGAGAAGAGATTTTAGCATATGAATATGTGGTTCCGCAGACTGAAGTTGAGCATTTGCTTTTTTAAATACAGGCACAGTATAAGATAAAAATAAACAGAAAGCCTTATTGATATCTTCCGACAGAAAATAAAACAACCTTTCTTCACGAGACATGGAGTTTTCAGTTTTTTGTTTCTTAGAAATATCCACATAATTTTGAGCTTTCCTTTTTAATTTCTGTGATGCTTTTTTGCTGTTACGTTCTTTCACTTTATCTGCATTTTCAACCGAAACTTTGATAGAGGGAATAGTAAAGAAAGAAAGTGGGGTGATTTGATTCCTTTTCATGGCCTCTTCCTTAAAAAACTGATCAAATGTCTACCAAAATTTCATCGATTTTAAATGGCAAACATGCAGCACTCTTTTCAGCTGCTAAGTTAATAAGGTGGCAGGAACAGCCCATAATTTCAATATTTTGGTGATGATTCTTTAACACCGCTGCTACACCTGCTTTTTTTCCTATCATAACAGGTGCATTATCACAGCTAAAGGCAACACAATTAGAAATTGGAAAGTTTTTAGATTGTAAAGCACTTACCAGAAGATTTCCAATATTTAACCCAGTAGCATCTTCTTTCAAAGATGGCATAGATAAAAGACAATTCACAATTTTTTCACATAAAGGATCGAAGAAAGTTACCACTATTGGATACAGCTTTGAATCAACATCGTTGCTTCCATCAGTTGCAATTGAAAATGGATAGCACCTTAAATTTTCAACAAGTGATGAGGATTCCTTTGCAGACATTTCTTTCATAATTGCAGAAGTTTTGGTCTTTGCAGATCCATATTGTTTTGCAATACTGCTGTCAGGAAACATTTTCCGAAAGAGCATCCCCGCGTGATCGCTGCAATTCATTGGCAAATTATGTTCGATCAAAAACGATGTAAATAAACATTCAGGCTTCCCTAAACAAAATCATGTGCTTGACCAAGACCTCATAGATGTAGCACATTCTTTCTTTCCTACCGAACAACTACATATCCAGATGCGCGATTTCCATTGTGCAGGGGCATCACTCTACGTCACAGCTGGAGCTAAAATTCCACGTCACGCCACGCATGTGCCATCAACGGCAGACGAATTTTTCTGGTGTTCTTACCGATATTTGAGTTTATTTATGCATATTTATTATTAAATATGCACATATGCGCAAAAATTTAAATAAACATGCATCAAGAAAAATAGGTATTTAATTTTTTTAAAAAAAATCAGTATTTTAAAAAACACTGGGGATTTTAGACGAAATCTCCGAAAATCAGAAGAAATCATTTTCCGACCAGAAGATCGATAAAAAATCGGAAGGATTGGCACCTATGCGAATGGTGTAAAATCCCTTTTGGTCAGTTCCAAGCATTGTCCGACTTCCTTCCTTGAAAAATATGGGCTGTATTGAATATACACAGCTGACCAACACCATATTAATAAAACATTGCAAGTGTTTCCATGTGTTTGTCCATTACCTGCACACTGAGACAGTGATATAATACACAACACAATATTACAGTAATAGAAATCTTTTCATATCCTCCTTCTTTGCCAATATTAAAGTGTATCTACCATCATAATAACAATGTTTTTCTTTTTCCTACTTCTCTATTCTGTTCCAGGTTGATTTGATTTGGTTAGATCTAGTTTTATATTTCTCTTAATGACTGCCTTGTTTTGGTTCCATACTTTTATTTTTGATATCACCTTGTTTATTAAGAATTTAAGTACAGTGGGGCGAAAGTATATTTACACTGGAATGTTGACACTTCTCACTCGTATAACAAAAAACTATTAACAGTAGAATTTTTCAAATTTAATGGAATAAGTACAAATCATATGTTTTTATTTCTTGAAACTTACGGACATGTAACGCAACTTCGTTTTATGTATTTAAACAAGATTTGAACCCCCTCCAGAATTTGAAGAGCAAAATTAGTTTACAAATAAATAAAACATCAAAAAAAGTAAAAATCTAGTACTTGGTAGGACCTTCCTTGGCCCGAATGACTTCACAGAGCCATTGACGCTATGGACAAAGTTAATCATAACGTTTGGTGGGACGCTGCTCCAAGCGTTTTGCAATGAAGTCTTGAATGCAGGGATGTTTGTGAGACATGATAATAGCACACGGCTGTCTAAAGTCCCCCAAAGATGCTCAATGGTGTTCAAATCAGGTGACTGAGATGGACATTCGAGCACCCTTATCTTCTTGGAGGCAGAATAAGCAACTAAAATACGAGATTTATGTTTGGGGTCATTGTCTTGTTGGAAAGACCAACCCCTTTTCAATCCCAACTTCACCTTGGATAGAGTTAAATTTGATTCCAAAATCTCCTTATACTTGTGGGAGTTCATAAGGCCATCAATGAATACCAAATTTGCCATTGCATTATTGGTAAAACAACCCCAAACCATAACTGATGATGGGTGTTTGATTGTTGGCTGCAAATTCTTGACATTAAACGCTGTTCCATCTTTTCTAAACACTATTTTCTTCTGTTGTTTTAATAGTTCAAACTTGCTTTCATCGCTCCACATCACATTTTCCCAGAATTTGAGTAGCTTATCAGCATGTTGAATTGCAAATTTTGAACTCCTTTGTTTATTTTTGGAAGAGATATAAGGTTTCTTACGTGTAATTCTTTCTTTATATCCCACCTTGTTTAACACCCTTGAAATTTGTCTCCGTGATATTGTCTTTTTGAATTGATCTTGAAATGTTTCTTGAATTTCCCTTCTTGATGTAAATGGATTTTTGTTTATGATTCTCATAATCGTCTTGCGCTCCCTTTCTGTGAACTTTGGTTTTCGACCTGTCCTTTGGGTGCTTACAACGTGTCCATTGATTTCATATCTTTTCACTATTTTCTGAGCTCCCATTGCACTTATTTCATACTTTTCTCCTAACTGTCTGTAGGATAATTTGCCATCCACTCTGTCTTTAGTTAAGGCTGTTCTTTCAATCACCGATAGTTCCCGTGTTTTCACCATTTTCACTCTACCCTTTATCAGCCCATGACTCACACATTCTCATGAATCGTTGATTATGCAAATTTGATTATATGCAAATTACATGAACACAGAAATTTGCTTCAAATTTCACATTTTTTGATGTTTTATTTATTTGTAAACTTAATTTTGCTCTTCATATTCTGGAGAGGGTTCAAATGTTGTTTAAATATATGAAACCAATTTGTGTTACAAGTTTGTAATTTTCAAGAAATAAAGGAACATGATTTATACTTATTCCATTAAATTTGAAAAATTCTACTGTTAATATTTTTTTTGCTATACGGGTGGGAAGTGTTAACATTCCAGTGTAAACATACTTTCGCCCCAACTGTAAACATGGTTTTGATGACAACAAACAATGTCATAAATTGCCTACCTTTCCAAACCAAAAATGTAAAGGAAGTTTTATACAGTTTTATGTTACACATTTATAAACAAACAGCATACCATGGTATTGATGCAAGATAGCATAAAAGTTTTCTTAAGTCTTCAGTTCTTAACCTTTCAGGTCTTGTACGGGCAGGAAAGGTAAGAATTGGACTCCCTCTTCGATCTCTGCCACCTAAAATTTTAGCAGAATGTGTTTATTTCCATAGATGGTTATTTAATATTTTACAAAGAAATTAAAAATGTAACTGTCAATGTTGTGAGTCTGCATAAAAGGGGATCTTGAAAAGTTGGTTAGAAATATTAATTGTTCAATAAAAAACATCGCAATTACAGACTAATTCTTTAAAAACTAACCCATTTGAGTATTTGATTGAATTGGTTATAATTCCCTAAGGATACTGTATTTAAAAATAAAAAACTGTCAGCTTAAATATTGATGGTTCCAACATATATTATTCAATTAAGTGAGGTATTCAATTATTCAGGGCAATGAATAAACAGCTACATAAGTAATTAAATAGTTAGTACACTAGTGCTGACTGCACAATAAACATCAAACAGTACCGAAAAGAATAACACTAAAACAGAAAAGAATATTATGCAAACATATATATTTCTTTTTCATAAAAAAAAATTGCAAACTAGTATGCACTCTTGCTGCATTACTTATGCCAAAAGAAATGTATCAAAGATTTTGTATTCTACTACTTGATATTGCTTTTCTCAAGCCGTCCCAGAAATGCTCAATAAGATTAAAGTCCGGAGATCTAGACAGCTACTCTATCATATACATCATATCAGATACATCCCAACCCAGCCCTATATGGATGAGCATTACCATTCATAAAAACAGTTATTCATTTTACAGCACAATGACAGCTAAGGTCATACTGTGCCAGAACCAACAGTTTTCCGAGGAATCTGGACCTCTGTTTATAGGATATTATCTTTTGTAGGGATCATACAACTGCCAACGAACATTCATGAGGGCAAATTAACAATGAATAATATATGATACCCATGTTTACAAAGTTCGACTTATAGCTGTTTTTATTAAGAAGAAAAAGAGACATAGTCCCAGATCGGATTCAAATTGACAACACTTCCTTTAGAACTGGAGTCTTGGGGCGATTCATGCCCATTCAACATGCGGACGTAGCCGCTACTTTCTCCCTAATACAAAGGTTCCCAGGAGATACCGCCTGACCTACCCATCGTTACGATGAGCATGCAAGACAGGCCATTAGACCAGGTAAGCGCCATCGGGACAGGTGAATGCCATTAACGATAGATGAGAAGATACGCCGAATTGTCCTGATGGGAAAACCTCAGACTGGAAACAACGGGAGAAAATATCACCTATTGAAGGTAGCAGCTACACACGTCAACGGTTGACAGCGGCGCCAGCCATCAATGCTCCTACCACATTCCAACATCAGGGGACCGTTGACCAACCAGCTGACCCAAGATGGATGTCGTCATCTCAAGCCAGCCAATGAGATGATGGAAAGGTCAGTGAAAAAGAAACCTTCCCTACGAAAGGACACTGACTATCTGATCGGCTAGCAAACTGTCCACACGTTCCTCTGCTCTCAATATCCGAATCAAGCAATGTATAATGTATGTCGAAACAACATCCGTAACCTGTAGTAATATGCGAGTGTAATGAGTGTATGTATCGAGTGTACGTAAATAGTATAGTTTTCTGTTATAAATTAAAATGATGAAATAATAAGAAATCAACCTCCTGACGAGTAAAAGTTGCACACCGTGCTACGAAGTTGGAGAATACTAGCCTACGCACAATCCGTGCAAAGAACGACAAGTAGCACGGTGAGTACCCCTCCAAGGCACCCCACTCTACAGTGCCTCCACTAAGGGGTACCTGAACAGTCTCATACCACTTAGACTAGCTACTGGGACACAGGAACCATGCTCCTTTTTTTTTAAAAAGGAGCATGGTTCCTGTGTTTCAGTAGTCTAGTCAATACGACACTCCAATCCCATCTGGTTCTAATGGAGGGGTTGTCAGCTTGACTCCATCTTGGGACAATCTTTTTCTTCTTCTTCTTTACAATGCGGCACAGCCACTGATGTGTTTTCGTACAACATTTTTCTCTGTGGAACTATGCTTTATAAAGCATAAAGGCAATCCGAAGAAGCACTCGCTCTCTCCTATCTCAAGCAGAACAGTTAGCTTTCACTAGCGATAGAGCAAGTTGCTTGACACCATGTGTTGATCAGTTTAAATTATTCTGTTTTGTTTTGAATAAAGTTCATTAGAAGGTGACCAGGTTATTTTGGTAATAACATATTCATCTAAACCCAACCTAAACTATACTGTTATAAGCACAATGGAGTCTACAAATACCAAACGCCATAACAAAAATAACTCTAGTTTGAGCTTTATAAACATAGGCGACAAACATTCATTCTAAACCTTCATCGCCTTCAGAACCACACCCTGGACTACGGTGGCAAGAAAGTACAGCATGCAATCTGTAGTACTACCGAAATTAAATCCAGGTTAACAATATAATAGATGAACATGCCAAAGTAGAACAAAAAATTACAACAAAAACACAGAGCAGCAAAAATCCAACTCACAACCCCTAGTTTAAGAGATAAGTGCTTTAACTACTGCGCTATGATGAGTCATAAAAATAAACTAGAGGCCGAAAGCTTAGGTGTTTTACTTTGCCATTTTACCAAAATGTAATCTCTTTTATTTAAAATTGCTCCATGATACATAATTCTTTTCAACAATATGAAATCCGGAATGGAAGTAAAATGACTCACTGTGCTGAATATATCACAATCGTAAAATAACACAATGGGCATAGTTTTTGAACTATACGATGTACAATATAAGAAGCTTACACAATACTGAGTATTGTGCAAGCTTCTTCGAAGAGGGCTAAAAGCCTTCGAAAAAACGTTTTAAAGCTATATTAAAGCATATAGTTAAAAAACTGTGCCCATTGTGTTATTTTACGATTGTGAAATATGAAATCCATCAAATAAAACATATAATACCTGTGCATACTTGGTTTTCAAAAGATAAAATATTAGTAATGTATGCATGTTATGAAAGTTTATTCATGAAAGTTTGTGTTTTATGGCACATGGTCGGCAAAGGTCATGCAGAGCCAGGACTATAGTTTTCCAAGGAATCCAAACCTCTTTTGCTCAGAGAATCAACCCACAGACTACAGTAAGCAGAAAAATGGAACGCATTCTATGATGCCATCAGAACTGAACCAGGATTAATGGCATGAGTGTTGAGAACATTACTACTATGCCACGAGAAGGACTAATTTGTGAAACAGAGTTCAGGAAAAATACAGTCAAAACTATCAGTAAAATATGTTTATACAAATGAAACAAATGATTTTTTTAATAGGTTATTTTATTATCTATTTTAGGTGGTTTTAGATGGAGCTAGTTTAGACAGGGTTTAGTTAGTTGAATAAGAATGACCTATCTCATGTTATAATTTTCATTACATCTCAATTCTCCAGTTGTTGTTTTTTTGTTTATTTTGGGGGGTGGGGGGGTTATTTAATGAAGTGCTCTTTTACAAATTGCAGCAATGAATTCTTAAACCTGTTTCAGATGAAGAGCCATTAAAAAAAAGGTGGGATTTACAAATTTGAGACTACAAAATTTACATCTTTTTATTAAATTTATAAACGTTTTCTTAATACTTCAATTAAATTAATTTAATTTATGGTGAATTTTCAGGTTACATTTCGTCTTCCTTTAAATCTAAAATTAGCAAACAATTATTAAACAATGTCAAACAATCAGCGTTTGTTGAAGTAGTGATATACATTTGCGTCGATGGTATGAAGCGTGATTAGATGGTAGAAACTAATTAATTAATTTAATCTGCGTAGTGTTCGATTTATATAAAATAAACAATTATTAGTCATCTTACGATTTACATCAGTGATTTTCAAAGTGAGTTGTACTACCTCCAGAAGAGCAATGGGCTTGTAAAAACATATCACTCACAAGGGAACCTCGCGAACTGTCAAGGCTCGATTTTTCTGAATTTCGGTTTATAGGCCAATATGACCGAGTAGATGAAAGATCCAAAATCAAATTTGGCCCAATCGACCTGGGGATCGAGCTACGGCCCACTGAAAATAGAGCTCACCCTACAATGATGCTTCGCTGCATGACAGGTGAAAACAGTGTTTTGGCGTGCTGAGCAAGCATTAAGCGCCAAAATTTTACTGTGAGTTACTTTTATTCATGTTAGAAGTTTAGCTTTCTACGTCTTGTAGAAGTGAAGTCCTGGCGCATCGGAAAAGCTGAGGTTCCTTTGCAAATAATTTTAGAGGCACTTTCCAAAATCAATTAAAATTATTTACCGCTGCAATATTGACATATGAAACTGATTTGAATTATGAATATGGAGTATTTACATATGAAACTGATTTGAATTATGAACATGGAGTATTTATGTATGAAAATGAATTTATGTAGATATGAAAAAAAAAATTTTGAGTTACCTAACTGCGGGGGTTTCCAGAGTTATAACTGCGCTCTTGGCTATGATGAACTTAAAACGCTTTTAATGGAAATGAAAATCAATAAAAAATGAGAAAGCATAATAACTTTGAGCAATGATTGCAACAAATGAATGAACTACCATCGCAGTCCATTTCGTGACACACTTGGTCCGTGAAATTAAAACAAATTTCTTGCACATTGAAGAATTTTTCAGGCTTTGGTATCGGGTACGTTGATTTCCACCAAGCATAGATTATCATATTACGGAATTTTGGGGAAGACAGCTGATTGTGAATGTGCGAATGTAATTTTGTGATGTTATGACGTTCTGATAAGATTATATGCTCATAATAATGCAAAAGGCAAAATCGTGTTAAGCGTTTAGCGAAATATTTCCATTGAAGAAAAAAATATACGTAGTATGGCTGTATGAGTGCTATCCCTCCAGGTGGTATAATCATCAATTTCGATTGCTCTGAAAGACTGGCTTGACTAAATTTATCATCAACTATATTTTCGTCCATTTGACTCGTCCACGAATCCATAATTAATAGAACTTTTGATGTTATGCCTGGTTTGAGTACTTCGCTGAGGAACATCTCATGTATTTCGGTAGAGGATTTGCCACTTTTGGAACATTCCAGAATAACATTAGGAGATTAAATAACTTTTCCTGTACCCGTGGATCGAATACACCCTTTGGTTCCTGATGGATGAGCAGAAATTGTCGCAATAATTGTCCAGTAGCAGAAATGATAGGTCGGATTATTACGGAATGGGATATGGCGTGAGAAGATTGAATGGTACTCGGAGTGTGCTTTTCCCCATTAATCGACAGAGTGCGCGTAGATGCCCGTTCTTTAGTGAATCCGCTGTGGTCAGTGTTTAAAACCTCATCAAAAGGATAGTTGCTCATTGCATCTGTAACTATGTTGACGAATTCTATAGCTCTATCTTCCAAAGCCGTTGTGTGCATAGTACGGTCATGCGTAACGAACTTGGTGACTCTTCTACTTGTTATGCCACGCTCTTTTATTAAAATTTTAATAGAAAAGCATCACTTGCGCTAAAGTTTGTGAGATTTTCTCTCATTGCAATGTTCAGAAACCATAACTTTAAATCGGCATCGTGAACTGTTAATAAAACATGTTCCCGGGCATTTTTAAACTTCTCAAATATTTCGTCTTTCATCCGTAAGAGTTTTTCACATCATTTACCCTGGGAAGCAACATAATCCCAAAATACACAATGTATAATTATTTCAGGTACAACTAAAATGACTATTATAAATATGTGCTATATTTTGTTCATATGTATTATTTTTTCTACAATAACATTTGGCACTTAATGCTTGCCAAAACACTGTTTTCACCTGTCATACAGTGAAGAATCACCGTAGGGTGAGCACTATTTTCAGTGGGCCGTAACTCGGACCCCAGGTCAATTAGGCCAAATTTGATTTTGGATCTTTCATCTACTCGGTTATATTGGCCTATAAACCGAAATTCAGAAAAATTGAGCTCTGACATTTTGCGAGGTTCCCTCGTGAGCAAATCTGGATGTAGCAAGAAGAACAGTGTTCAAGAAACCATAGCAATTCCCCTTTATGACTATAAACAGATGGCAGCGATCTGTAAGCAAGACACTGAGATATTACTCAGGTGCAGTTCTGAGTATTTTATGTTGAAGCCTTATAAATTGTTGCATGTAAAGTGACAATTCAACAGCTAGCATTCAGTTTTGACATAACTCTCAGAGAGTGAATGTACACTGCACAGTTTGAATTAAATTTTTTGCATCATTATTCTCTGTGTGTAATTGTCAGTTTCCACCATGGCTGAAACGTAAAAGGTCTATAATTACCACACTTTTTTGTTGTAACCTTTTTAACAAGGAAGGGCACAAAAATATTTAAAAAAAAAATCTAAGGCCTGTTGCAAAATGGATGTATGATTTATGGAATATTGTTGAAAATAATATGAAATATGTGATGGTTGTAGGAAAAAAAATGAATCTGGAAAAAATTAAAACAGAAGACAGCTCAGTAGTAATTATGCCAGTTCTTAGCAAGGCAGATAAGGACTTTGAAGACATAGATGTTAGTTTAGATTACCTTAATCTAAATTAACATGTCTCTTAGCACCTTTAACAAGTTTCTTAGCACCCTCGAAGAGTCACTTATAGTTAAGAAAAGATTACGTACACCATCATACTGTGAGTAAAAAATTAAGCAAAATAAAAAGATATTTAACAGACAAAGTATTGACAAGAACAAGTAAGGATGTACATGATATTGGGGAAAATAATTCAGATTGTGAAATGCTTAATCAGCTAATAGAAAAGTTTAAAGGAAGAAATCTAAGTGTCAGTGAAAATTTCGAAATTGAGACTCTGATGGAACCCAGATGTCCCACTGCACTTATTACCTTTATAAGGAGTCCTTTATTTAGATGTCCGCACTTATTACCTTTATAAAGAAGAAATGGACTTGGCAACCACAGCTCTTAAGAGTTCCCTTGTGGGGGATCATTGCAGTTAACAAGATAGAAAAAAGGGGACTGATGCAGCACCAACTTGTAAAAAGGTACAGTTTTCCATAAATTCACAAGTAAGTGTTTAGAGGATGTAATTTTCTTAAGACACACCTGCCTTGGTCTCGTCCATCTGTTCCCTCCTCCCCTCAACTGGGTAAATTTTTTCATTTATTTTAGCATAATATGATAGCACTGTTTCTTACTTTTAAAAATATTTTTTTCCTGCCAAAGTAATTGATAAGTGTGGACTAAAATAAAAAATTCCCATTTTTGCAGATGGTTTTCCTTGGCATAACTTTTTTTAAAAAAAAATAAAATCTGTTCCCATTCCTGTCCCAAGATGAAACTTTCCAGAAATGATAAGATGCATAAGTTTATGTATGATTTTTTCATAATTTTAAAAATAGCACTTTTTGAGAAATTCAAGGTCAAAGAGTTCATGGCACGAACTTGAAATCCCAAGCTACCTAAAACTACTCATGTTGGATATCATATGAAAGCTTATAATCTACAACATTATTTTTATTTCATCTATCTCATTTCTAGCTTGATTAGTAATAGTTTTTGTAACTGCACGTAAACAGAAAATCGTGCTTTTTTCCGGATTTCAGAGGCCCATAATTTATAAAATGCTACAGTTAAAAATCTAAAAATTTGGATTTTTCATTATCTCTGGTAGTTACATCTAATGAGCCAAATTTGAAAACAATCCAAGAGGGTGGGGTTCAGACATGCTAGAATTTTGGTTCACTTGACACGGAATGACCCGAATGTAGATCAATCAAGGCAGTTGCAAAGCAATAATGGAATGCTACACAGCTGGGAATGCTGCATATGGATAATTTGGACTCACTCGTGAATCTTTTTTTTTTTTAATGATATAACAGTCATTCGGATTATGCAACAGCTAGAACATACAATTTTCCAAGA
>QLNU02015360.1:191383479-191405744 GCA_006491805.2 Dysdera silvatica | reverse complement strand
AGCATCGCCAATTCTTACACATATTTCGCCAAACACCTGAATCTGTGAGAATTTTGAAAATTTTATTCTTTAATTAAAAATTAATATATAAATGTCATAGAAAAAGGACTTCGGATTCGTAATTAGGGGGTCTAAAATCTATAAATAGCAATATGTCTCAATTCTCAGTTAGCGACTCCCACTAGGCGTAGTTCCCTTATAAGCATAAACAATTTTAATAATTTACATAAGAAATGTAACACCAGGCTTTGGTTTATCAAATCTGTTGACGCAACCAAATGCCACACAGGCCGGCATAATGGGCGAAAACAACAATTTTCTGTTAAAAATTATTTGTCGCTCATTTTTTTGAAGCTTACCACACTAGCTGTAGGATATATCGAAGAGGTACACGTTTTCTGGACTGATAATGGCCGACCGGTAGAAGGCAATTTCATGGTATGGCTGCGATACGCCCTTTGGGCGCTTCCTTAAGTTTTAATTCCATGGTTCAGATGCTTTTCAATTTCTAATGGTGTTGGTTAGAGGTGTTGTGATGGCAACCACCTCGATTACGGAATATGTGGGGATATTTTTCGCCAAAAGCTTCCCTGCTTAGCTACCGCCATCTACAGTCGTAAATATTGTTAGATATTTCCCGTGTACTGAATAACGATCACTGCGAAATAATTTTTTTTTTATATTTGCAATTATTTTAGCAATTTATAAATCGTAAAAATAAAATAATAATAAGAAAATGAATTTTACGTAAAAATATCGAAATGTACATACTGTGCGCGCTCAGTTGGCGCGTGATACCGTTAGCAGACGGGTTAGTCCATTGCAGTTTAGGGAAGGCCGTCTTGGAGGAACTGGTTTTTCCCGCGCGAAAAACCAGTTTCGGCAAGACGCCCTTCCCTAAACTGCAATGGACTAACCCGTCTGCTAACGGTATCAGGCGTCAGGTCTGCGCGAACGCACAATATATGAAATACTGAAAAAGAAGACTAATATGAGAAATGAATTTGATGAAAAATGTTGGGGAAGTGGCACTTCCCTTCCTTCCCCTGAAAAGCCACCACTGCTTTATATGTATTTATTCTTCAGTTGTTCACCATTCCTTCCCAATAATAATAATAATAATATATACATATTATGATTCTTTTTGTGCGGGAAAGATGGTGAATAATCAATTAGTCCAACCGAATACTGTTTCCTTTATAATTAACTTATCAATAACTTTAAAAGTGTAATGGTTTAAAAATTAGACAAACAATTCAGCACCTATCAAGCAGCGGTCTATCAAGGAAGGAAATTTGTGGGGGCATGTAAAATACAGTAGTAATCACACTTACAACGAGCGTGCATTTGACGAATTTCCGGATATAACGAGGAAAATGTGGATATTTTGGCGTAATGATTAAACGCAATACAGTTTAACCGCTTTTAGCGAACAAGTGTTTTGGAACCCGGGTTTAACGAACAAATTCTTCAGAACCCAGATTTAAAGAACAAATTTTTTTAGAGATTACCCACTGTCTAAAGTCATACTACGCAACTGGATCACATCATTTTAAATTGTTTGTAGATATTTTTTTGTGAAAATGTGTAACATAATATGTATGTACAAATTAATTGTAATCTTAAATTTTTATCCCAATTAGGCGGAATGTTTTCCCACTTAAGTGATATGAATTACTATTAGTTTCTTGGTTTGGATTCGATTTCTTGAGATTTGGCCCAATTAAGCGGAGTCGACTGTATACATGCGTAATGCGGAGTTCCTAGGAAAGAACGCGACTAATAACTTTTGAACAAAGACATCTCTTTGAATGGAAATTAAGTATTGGTATAGTAAAATGACTATGCACTATCAGATGAGATGAATAGCAGCGTGCCTGGTGGCGAATTGAATAAGTTAAAAATTTTATTTCGAAAAATAAGGAAGACAGGAAAATATTTTCAATTAGAAAGTTGTAGAGCATCCTTCAGTTAGGAAAAAAGATATACGGATTGCATGCAATGTGTGCACGTACTTCCAAAAAGTGAGGTGTTCCAGAAGTTTCAATACATCACATTCAATTAACGCTTTCTGGTGTTTTAGAAGTTGAGTTGAAGTTCTTATAAGAAGACCCCGCCCCACACACACAACATGTTTCTTCCTTATAATGACTTCAGCTCAACTTCTAAAACACCAGAAAGCATTAACTTAAAGTGATGCATTGAAACTTCCAAAGCACTTTACTTTTTGGCAGTACGTATACATATTGCATGTAATCCGTATATCTTTTCTTACTTAACCGAAGAATGTTCTCCTTACAACTTTCTAGTTGAAAATATTTCCCTATTTTCATTATTTTTTGTAATACAATTTTTACTTCCTCAATTCGCCATCAGGAGCGCTGCTGTTCATCTCGTCTGATAGTACATAGTCATTTTATTAACTAATATCTAACTTTCTTTGCAAGAGATGTCTTCGTTCAAAAGTTATTGGCCGCATCCGGTCTTTCCTAGGAACCCTGTATATGTGGAAATAACATAAAAATAAGTTTTCTTTGCTTAAATCTAAACAGTATGTCTGCATATAAAAGTCAAATAAATCTGTACAAGAAATACCCCAAAACCAATTAGACTAATCTCCAATTATACCCCACACGTATCCCTCCCCTCCGTCACCCAATAACAAGTGTATATATTTATAGAATTGTTAAATATTTTTATTAAACCAATATCAATGCTTTTTAATAGGCAAGGTTACTTTTTATATCTATATATACATATAACATGACTATGAAATTAGGAAAAAATAGGCAAATAAGTTAAAAATATAAAAATGCATTTAAACTAGAAGGACGAAATGGTAAACTATGATCTGGGTCAGCCCTGTTAGCCCCTACTATCGTATCTAGCACAGGTTATAAAATTTAGTTGAAAATGTTCTTTATGGCAAACATTTTTCACTTGGTATCTTATATGATAAACATGTGAACAGACTAAACTGTAATGACTGTTTCGTATAACATATAAAGCAGCGTAATTGTAATTAGAAATATTAAGAACCCTTAAAACATTAGCAGCAAACATCATATAAATTTTATTAGTGCAGTTAATTTATAAAACGAAACGTTATAATAGTTTAAAAGCAACGTTGCTGATGCTATTTCAATAGCGCAACGGCTATCCTCGTCAGAGCGCGGCGGCTTCCGTTCTTCATCTTTTTTTTGGCACTGATGAGATCACCAGAGCAAGTATTGACAGATGGGCTTCTGTTTATTTCCGTGATGTTGCTTGGTGTTGCCATTACGTTGGTTGGGAACTTGATTGGGTGGAGGAGTTACGTATATTAGTGGTGTCGTCTCTAGACGCAAAAGGTTTTCCAAATATATGAGATCGAATAGCTAAGGAGTTGGTCATTAACTGTAACGTTGATATTTGATATGATAAAATTTAAAATGCCTCAAAAAGGGTGAGATCAAGTGTTAAGTTGATTTTTTTAGTAATACAGTAGAACCTTCATATCATCCTCACGAACATCCGTATAGCGAAATTCTCTATATAGCAAAGTTTTGGTAAATCCCCGTGGTCATTACATATTGAAGTGTTTCTATATAACGAAATTTTTAACGACCAAAACAGAAAATCAAGTGAAATATTGGCTGCGTTCGACAAAATACGTGGTGGATTTCAGTTTCTAGAAAATATTCCTGACTATGTATTTCCCAATTTTAATAAGTGCGAACACTTTTATGATGAATCAACATCACCATTTGTTGTGCAGCAGGATATTAAGAGGTTTTTTTTTACAAAAGCATGAACATGTATGAAAGAAGCATTAAATACATTTTCATTTTAAGGTAAGAATTGTTCAACTATTTTTTTTTTTATATGCATGTATATTTCACATTTAAAAACGTACATTTTTAAATGGTTGAATGTTATTTATGAGAAACAGTCGTTTACTGAAAAACGGGATTTTAATTGTGGTATCATATTGTAATACCCTGGTTCATGAATACATCGTTTCCACCTAGCGAATTTTCTATAAAACAAATTATTTTCATGGAACCGCCCATTTCGTTATATGGAGGTTCTACTGTACTTGCATTGGAGAATAAGAACTTGTGTCTGAATTCCCATGAGTCCTTTACCAGAGCCGATTTATGAAATTGTTGCTTTCTGATGTAAGCTTCGTGTTCTTTTAATCTGAGACTCAGTGCTCTTCGCGTTTAGACAATATACACTCTTTTGCAACAACAACGAAGCACCCCTAAAAAAATAATCCGATCATCTCAAAATTTCGCATGCAAATTCCTTTAGACCAAGTATGCAAATATTTAAATTTTCAAAGCCAATGAGTGTTAACTTCGATCATAGCAAACATTTCTACTGCACAACTGGCATCGTATAAAAGAGGTAAAAATTGCGGACGGTTTATTTTTTCTCGTTGCCAATGTTGCAGTTGCTTGGAGACACAACCAGTAATGCCAAGATGCACTAATGCGAGGCAAAATCGGTTGGTTGTGCGAGAGGTTCGAGCTCACTCAACGACATTACTGTCCGCCACTCAACGTGCTGCAGCTTCTTCCATACCACCTGTTCACCATCTCACGACGCTTGGCTGAGGTGGGGTTACGCTCACAGCGGCCTTTAAGACGTTTGCCTTTAACCCCACACCATCGACAGAGTCGTCTGGAGTGGTGTCATAGCCGATCATCATAGCTGCCAGCAGATTGGTATCACATAGTGTTCAACGATGAATCCCGCTTCAGTCTTGGAGCAGATGGCCATCGGATCCGTGTGTGTGGAGATGGCAGGGATAGCGGTCCCAACCACCCTTTGTTTTACAGAGGTACACAGCTATTACCACTAGAGTGATGGTGTGGGGTGTTATCTCATACGACAGCAGGACGCTCCTAGTCATCCTACGTCCAACTTCAACAACTCAACGATATGTTGATGACATCCTGTGGCCGTTTGCGTTACTCTTCATGACACGACAGTTTGGAGTCATTTTCCAACAAGATAATGCCAGGCCCCATATGGTTCGCATATCTGTGAGCTACCCCAGTGCTGTTGATACTCTTCCTTGGCCAGAAAGGTCACCAGACCTTTCGCCAATCGAACATGTATGGGACATGGTAGGCCGCCAGATTCGGGCACCGCAAAATATCGCAGATCTGGGGCAACAAGCGAGAAATACCTAGCAGAACGTGTCGCAAGATGACATTAAGAAACTTCATGACTCTTTCCCTAGACGTATAGAAGCATGTATCGCTGCCAGGGAGAAATTTCGCCAACTATTGATTTGAACATTCAATGTGCAATTCCTAGCCATTGATGGGTCCTACGGCCTTGAATATTTTTATCATTTCCTTACCTGCGTATGTGCTGGATATATATTTAATTTTAATAAAAACAGATAATTTCCTAATGGTGCTTCACTTTTAGTGAAAAAATAGTCACACATGCGTGTTTGCTTTCGAAGTTATATTATCCAACGAATTCGCAAATGTGCTATAATTAGCTTTAAGCTGACAAGGGAACCACTTTTGTGGAAGCTCGTACTCTGACACAAGACTTATCACAAACGATAGTCCCTAAATTTCTTATTAAGAATATGAAATCAGTTTTTTGTGAATAGCATATAAATTTTTTTATTAATATTCAAAGTCCAAAAATCGCACTTTTTAGGTGAAGTTTGATATTTTTTATTCGCACTGTATATGAAGATAATAATTTTTGAACTCAATTCGAATAAAGAGGGTAATTGTATTTAACGGATAAAATTATAAAATTACACGAAAGATCATTCAGAGTATTTTAAAAAATTATATAAAACTAAGCTTTTTAATACCAATATTTGGCGCATTTGGCTATGGTTTAGAAGAATTGGCGATATCGGCATGAAGTATAAACATTTCGTCAAAAAAAAATTTCAAACAAAATTGTTCTGAATAAAATCAAAATTGATGTAACACACCAAAACGAAATTTTAAAAATTCATTTTTTGGTGTATAACCAATTACGTGCTGAACAATATCGCCCTATGCTGCAATATCATTGGTGCAAATGTAATTATACTCCTAATGAAACTATGAAATTCAAAAATATTGACAAAATATCTTTTCACTTAATTAATACGATTTTCAGCGATAATGAATGTAATTTACATCCTTTTTAAAGTGCAGCCATTGTGAAGAACAATTACGTTTTGAACGTTTTTATGAAAAGTATCATCATCACAATTTATAAAAATAGTTCCGGAATCCGATATTTTGAGACATTTTTATAATTTTCTCATATTGAAAGTCTTTGATTGATTTGCAACATTTAAGCTTTCCGCGTAAAATTTTTTACGAGAGCCCGGTCGACTCAGCAAAAAATAGTAGACGTTCAATATGATGCAATGCTTGTCTGCTTTTTAAAACAAATTATTTACGTATTTTTTGAAATGCCAGCTTCATTAAAACATTTTTCTTTATTAAAAATTATATAAAATATCCTGTTACGCACGGCCGTTGGGAAACTGGAATCCAGCGCCATGCTGTTTATCACGTGGTGTGACCTCAAAGCCATAGGCTCAGTAGTCGAAACCGACGCGACGCCTTGTTTTGCAAGTGGTGGTACGTTTGTCGTGATAAGTTCTTGAAGCAAAAAAATAATAATTGGATTCATTAATTCATGACACAACTGTGGCATTTGAAAAACCAACGATATGTATAAAATTATCAAACATCACTAGATATACTAATTATAATGCATTCTCCGCCTGGAATGTTCAAATAAGACACTTACACATGATTTACAAAATGCTCCTTTTATTTGTCTGCATAACAAAAATATTACCAAAATCATAAGTTCAAATATACTGAATATTAAATCAGCATATAAATAATAATAGATTTTAAAAGCACTTTTAGTTCATATTACATTTCTCTTAATATTTACATTATGTAACGTGCCATACGATTATAGTCAAATTAAATAACTTCCATAAATTTGATACAACACTTACGAGAAACCGAAGGGCTAAATCTGAAACAAGTGCCACCGGGTGGGGGAAGGGGTGCTGTAGCAGTAATCGCAGAAACGGCAGTATTTGTTTGTTTGTTTAAATTTTTATGGCTCAAGAGCATCTGGGAAATACTGAACCAGACAGTATTTCCATCGATCGCTATGATGGCAAAGCCAACGATACCATCTCCCTCACCATAACAAAATTTATTTTGTTTGGCGAAGCAAGATATTAGTTTTCTTTGCGTCACAAAAATTTAATCAACAATAACGATTCTATTGTTTTTAAACATGACATTTTAGTAAAATATAAGTTTAGAAAAATTAAAATGATTTAAATTTTTACATAATACTATATATGATTCAAGAACAAATATCTGTCTAAATGTTGGAAAAAAAGTTGGAACCGAATGGAATAAAGTCAAAAAAATTAATATTCAATAAGCATGAACTGCAGCATTAAAAACAGTGTAGTAAATTGTCTGCCTAATGACGTGTCGGCGAAACGACCTTGTCGGCAAAATGATCTGTCGGTGAAATGACGTGTCGGCGAAACGATCCTGTCGGTGAAACGACGTGTCGGCGAAACTACCCTGTAGGCGAAACGACCCTGTAGGCGAAATGAAGTGTCTGCGAAGTGGTGTCGGTGACGTAACGTGTCGTGTAGTAATTGTCAGCGAAATGAACCGGATCCAGGAAGAAAAGTTTGGATACATGCTACAAAGCGAAAGGATTTCATTTCTACACAGTGATTTTTATTTCTGTTATAGGTCGCTATTTCTGGCCTCTCAATAGATGGCGCTAGTTTTTCGTAATCTTTGATATTTTTAACAATGCCTTGCTTTGGCAGAGAGACAATGTTTATGGCAGTTGCAAAGCGCTCTCGGAAAATTTCCAGAGAAAATTATTGTTCTGTTTTAAAGATGGTGTGCAGAAAAGCTTCATCGGTATTTTGGTGATGACCCTTAAGCACGTGGTATGTCAACGTAGACGTGTTTCGTGAGTCTCGTGAGGATGCTCACCGAGATTAACATCGCCGGCTAATTGCAACCGAATAACTTACCGTGATATTAAAGCATCCTTAGGCATATCAATGACTTCAATTCATAAGATCAAAATTAGGTGTTCCCAATAATTTGTCAGAGACTCAGATCGTGTTAATTGGAGTAAGGTAGATTTCCACTGAAGAACAGTGTTCGTCATCGGGATATACTGTTATGACCCGGAAAACGTGGGTGTTTCCCAACGAAAATGAAAAGAAGCACTGGAAAGAAGGGGGCCACTACCCTTTTCAGTAAAACTGGGTTCCATTAGAAGATCGTCGTACGGTTGGTACACAAACGTTTGCCTGTCTTAGAGAAAATTCGCGCACCCAGAAGTCGCATCCACCATGACAATACATCATGACACACCGCCGCTAAGACAATCATAACCGATTCAGGAGCAAAAACAATGACCCACTCGCTATACGGAGCACCGTGTGACTTCTTCCTTTTCCCAATAATTAAGGATAAAATGCGCCGTATTGTCAGAAATACAGTGAATCGTAGATAAACCGTGATAACACTTATGCCAAAATGCCTATATTACACGCAGGGGCGACTTTCATTTTAGAGGGTCATTTGTCATGGTTTTGGAATAACATTTATCATAAGAGTTTAAATTCTTTACAGTGAAAAAATATATTGTCGTGATCCACCGTGTTTTTTAAAATATGAAAGAAATTAGAAGGCTTCAAATGGCGATGAAGTCTCTTTTCTGTCAACTCAAACTCGTATTTTACTAATTATTGTTAATCTGAAGAGATAGCTGCTAATTTTCATGTATCTTATAGTGTGTACTGAATTAAATTCGGAGTGTGAGCTCGGGAGGGGTTCCTTGTCAGCATTATGGGATGAGCTCACAAATGAATGCTCGTTTTCTTGCGAATTTCACCGTGCAGCTACGATTCGAACTTAAGTCAACAATACATAGGTCACAAACTTTGTTCTAAACTCGCCTAGCGGTGCCTAACTTCGGTGTTTTGAATTGGAATAAGCGAATTACCGTTGCTTTTTACTATTATTATTTTTACTTATTAAACTTCCAATAAACACCAGGTTTGCAGCTTTTAGTGTAAAGCCAGACAAGGAAGAATCAAACAATTCAGATTGTACTTTTTTTTTCATTCATTTTTTGCATGAATGCAATAAGTTACTTTGTGCAACCTTTGCAAGTATGCATTTTTATTATAGGCACTAGAGCATCTTTCAGTATCAAGGGAGGATGCAAGGGTGGTCATGGGTTCACGACCTTCCCCAAAATATATTTTTTCACTGTAAAAAATTCCAACTTTCATGATAAATGAAGGGTGTTATTCCAAGACCATGGCAAATTCTGTCCTTGACCCCCCCAAAATGGAAGTCTGTATCCCCTCCTGTTCAGTATCAGTTACTCTCATAAATTTAATTTTTCATAGACACTTTCAGAGATATTGAAATAAAATTTTGAATCAGCAACCACCATTAATGTTACCAAAAAAAAAAAATCCATATCACACATTACACATCTAACTTAAACTTAATATCTTTAATTAAATTATCGTGATATTCCTTCTCATGATATAATCAATTTTATAATATAGTTTTTCCGATTTTTGGACGATGTTACAGAGTAATTTGATGGTATATAAACTATTTATGTTCTTTCTCTACCCTACATAAACAAATGCCACGTGCAACCACACACCATTTATACGTCTAATAGGAAGGAAGAAACTTTACAACAAAAATATTAAGTCCTTATCTTCAACAATCCCTAATAATACAATGGCTGTCGTTGTTATTTAACAGTTACACAGGAAAAACTTAAAACATCTGCCAAACAATCAACATTACATCGAACATACAGTACACGATTAAACGGCTGAACCCAATCTCATGGGAAGTACTTCAGCCTGGATTGCCTACGTCACCGGATCGCACCGGAGCGTGGATTTCCCACGAGCCTTGTTTATTTTGTATATTACGACGCTTAAAGCGCCATCTGTTGCTAAAATTTGGAACTATTTTTTCTTATGCACTACCATTTCCCCCTTCTTCGAATATATTCACTTCAAATTTCAGGTCATTCTGAGCAGTGTTTCTTTTTTTACAGCTTTTTGAAAGTTGAACTTTAATTACAATCACATTGTATATTATTAAAGGTAATCTATTTCACTTCCGACAGAACTTTCCGGTAGACCTAATACATTAACATGATATTTTGGTTTGACACGCATATTATCATCTTCCTATATAACAAAAACGCATTATTTGTAAGCCAAGCAACCCATTGATTTTTTTTATATTATGGACTCTGTATGAATATCAACTAAATCCGTCTATTATTTATTACACAAAACGAAATTCGCGTTAATTTTTTCAAAATTCTAAGATTTCTATTCGATATATTTTTAATGTTCATAAAAATAGTGCAGTTTTTGTTAACTAGTCTCCGCAAGAGAGTGCGGTGACATTAGGATATGTTCAATTATTACCAAATACGCTCCTCCTCCCTATTCATGTGGGATGAATCGTTTTTTGTCAACCTGAATTTATAAGAGGGGCGCTCCTTCCAAAGTATGCTCAGAAGCGGTTATAACTTTGTTTTTTTAATCTGGTATATGCATTATTACGATAAACTAACTAAATGCATATCGATATTCTACGAAATTTTCGTATATTTAAAATTGTTTATGTCATAGATTCTCATGTGAAACTTTTTTTAAAAAACACACCAATAGTTTTTTTACTATAAATTGTACATGTGTTGAACACCCAAACGCTAATTGACGATAGAAACGTAACGTTATAAAGCGGGGTAGCAAAGCTTATTCAAAAACTTCAGTGGTATTAAACTTTTTAAGATAGGGGACTGGACAGCAAAGCTGTTTGTTTTTTAAAAATCTGCCAGTTCAACGTTAGTAATATCTATTTTTGGAATCGAACTTAGGACATGCTAGGTAAATACGATACTCAGTGGTTTTCATACTGAACTGGTCCTTCTGTCGATTATATGAAAACACGCAACCGTAGAAAGCGTCGAGAGTTCTCATATTGTAATAATAGACCTATCTATATCCACCCTTATCAGTTGAAGCAACTTAACAAATTGCATGTATTTCGACGCGGAAGTACACGTGTAGTGGGCGTTTCATCAATCTCAATATCTACTTTGTATTTATCAACAAATTTTTTTTTATTTTACAGCATATTTCTTGATCACTATTTTCAACATCAATTTTGTAATCAATAATAACCAGCTTCAAATTTACAAAACACGACTTGTACGTTTTGAAGCTATCCAAGTAACCCGACAAATTAACTGAAATTATTGCCTCACCATACACACTTACAATCGTATTTATACGATACCCGCTCTACACGTTCTTTTACGTAACCTGAGTGATATACTACAAAAAACGTAAAAGTCCGGCATGCAATCTGACGACCTTCCACCGACAATCGCCTTCTGTAATCCATGACGCACAAGATTTAATACACGTCAGCGGGGAGGATAATGTACTGCAAACACTCAACAAAAAAATGCCCGTACGTGTGACAAATTATTAAAAAATGGCCCTTATAATGAAACCTTAGCACAGATTTTTCTATACTGTAATAATTCAGAACCAAACGTTTCTTAAAATTAATCAATGGAAGAAGACAGTAACCTGAGGGAATATTATTATTTTCCTATAGCAACAACACGAGAAAAATAGTCGTTGACCCAAAAATCGCCTTCTGTAATATTTGAATCCATTGCTAATAAAACATAATTACTAAACTGCTGGTTAAGCTTATGAGCCCGCAAAAAATTAAATTATTTTTAATTAAGTAAATGTTATCAAATTCACTTTATTAAACACTACTTACTTACAACATAAAAAATATTACTTCATAATACACCAAGTGGCCAAAAGACACATGGTCCGGCTCTGATCACAGCCGATATTCTTCTTGACTCAACAAGTTGCTCAGGAATGTTGGCCTTGCAGCTTGGACGGTGACGTCTTTAAAGTGACTTCGTCCTACAAATGCTCAATAAGAGAAACTCTGACTGATGTTGCTCAAATGATCGGGCAAGGTGCATTGTCCTGGGAACATCATCGCTAGTGCATGTGATTGGCAATGATGTTGAGGTAAGCTATGTTGTCTACAGATATCAAGGGACATGCCCCCACCGTCCCCAATTTCTTTGTTCTTGGGCCCGCTGTGATATCAAAGGCACTCCTGCTGCAAAAGTCCATCCTTTGCGAAGTCCATCTTATTGGGGATATGCTTTGTGATGCACCGGTATTTCCGTTTCTTCCCGCTAGTTTCTTTTGCTGTTAATCTTTTAGGACCGTTTACGTAAGCATCTTTAGGGTATGACAGGCAATGTGACACCACCTTCTATACATGTCACCTTGATTGGCGCAGAATGACCTTTGCTGTGCCACCAACAATCGCCTTCTGCAACACTTGGATCCAAGTACAAGATATAAAATAAATTAAACCAAGCTCAGCTCCTCGCAAATATTAAAACCCACACAATGCAGTCTTATTTCAAAAAGTTGTACCAAACAATTAGAGAACTAAAGTCTTACGTAAGCAGTGCCATATCTCCCAGGGCGGCAAAATTTTGTGTGTGATATAAAAAAACAATACCTTATGATGTTTTGCCTACAAAAAATTTATGCTTTCCATTCGATAAGGTTTCGTTTTTTGTTAAATTAAAATTTATTTCAATGAAATTGAATTTGATATACAAAAAAAAAAAAAGGCCCATGTCGTCAATTTATGACTTTGGTTTTCAACATTGTCGTTTTTGGCATAGTTCTTACCACTAGGATAGGCAGTAAAAGTAGCTTTGAGGCGGCAGAAATAGCCTAGGGGCAGCAAAATAGCAAATCCGCTCATGCAGGAATTTTTTTATTTTTCTTGGGCTATACTATACTGAAAAAGCTAGCTCAATTGATTTTATTACTCTTTACGGATTAATATTAACTTGACTGTACATATATAGATAACGTTTGCAAAATAAGACGCATCAAGTGAAGTAATGAGGGTTTAAATCGATACAGTAGCGGGCCCGACCAAGTGTAACGACGACCCCGCTCGAACTCTTCACCCCACTTGCTTCGCTGACCCCCCAATTCTTAAAGAATTCCTGGATCTCCCTGATGATCCCCGCCTGCAGCATGCTCTCATCGCCGCCACGGTCGTTTTCTTCAATGCCCTAGGGCATGGTGCAAGATAGACTGGTGAGCCAACTCTGAGAAATATATTAGACTCTTAAGTGTCATTTTCCATTAGATGTCGATCCCGACTGCGGGCCTATCCCGCGACATAAGATATGCACTGTGGCTTGTAAAACCATAATCAGCGAATATATAATCTTTGGGAGCGTAATGCTCATTTTAGTATTTAAACACAAGTATTTCTCAAAATTGACCAATAGAAAGAAAGGTGCGGACGGAACTACACCCTTTATTCTAGCTATCTTGGTTTCTTCCCATCAAAGTTTCCAATGTGTCCAAAATTCCCGGGTTTTTTACAACTTTACCTAGGGCGTCCTCTTTGAGTTTCTGCACATATCCTTTTGTGATTTCCAAAGAGCTTTGCACCATCTCTGTTAAGAGATGAGGCCTTTCCTTTTTATCAAGGCTTCTGCCCGATGGCGAACCACTGCGTATCCACCAGCAAACCATTGTGCCCGTTACAGCCTTTTTGGGAAAACAGAGACACTTCGGCGATTCACCATTCCCAACAATGCTAGAAAGCACAATATAAAAAAAATTACTATACGAATACCAAATTTATGTTGCCAGTTTTGTCTTGGTTTAAAAGCTATTGGACGCATTCGGCCTTTCCTAGGAACTCTCAGTGACTGTTCATTGGGGCACATTTCCTCAGCGTTGATATTTTATGTTTTTTTGTATATATAGCTTCTGTGGAAAACAGAGCAGCCTGCAGCGATACACCAATCCCAACGACAATCGAAAGCATAACAATAAATGAAAAAAAAAAGTTTTGGAGTTAGGATTTCGACACCCGAGGTTAAATAAGTTGGTTGCAATGAAGAGTTCTCATAACACTGTAGTCTCTTTAGCTTGGGAGATCTAAATTAGGTGGGAAAATTGAGAAATGAAAGGTAGCGCCTTTGGAGTTAAAGAAAGAGGCAAAAGTGGCTTTATTTGTCATGGTTTGGAGTTCACTCACATGTCTCGCCCCTAGACAATTCTTCATATTCATCATTGTTCAGAGTCGTCAAACCAGCTCATTTAGAAGGAAATAAAATAAGAAAAAATAGAGAATTTCACATTTTTTACAAGTGGTTTAAAATTCCCATTTCTATTTTAGAACATAATTTATATAGCTTTAGGGTTGCTTATCCTCCAGGAAATTAAGGAGTGCAAAGAAAGATTTTTGTCCCTAAAATTGGCCTTATTGATTGTGTTTGTGTTGGCGGATAAGTATGTCATCGTTTTGATCTGGAGGTTTTGGATAATATTAAGCGAGATTTGTTGACTTTCCGAAAAAGAAATCGAATTGCTTCAGCTGTCTTGTTTTTATGTTGTGAATAGTGAATTTATCCCATCGTTCTTATTTGTTTTGAGACCAGTAATGCTTTCGTTGTGATTTACTGAAGTAGTGAGCAATAATGTCAAACAAATCTTTTAGAACGGACGATGAAAAGGGATCCTTATTATTTTGTAATAAAATCGTTATTTTATAGTGTTAAGTGTTTTTATGAACGGTAAAATGGAGTATTCAACTGATATGTCTTCCGATAACGAAGCCCAGTATTTTAAATCTGGTATGTAACCAAACTTATCTTATTTACAGTGATCCTAGAGTGTAATCATACATTATTGCATGTTTTAGTAATTTGTATTGATATAAATTTTAATTTGTTACACGTTGGTGATAGTGACTGTTTTCTCCTATCACTTTTAGTTTTAAGTATATATAATGGGTGAAAACTTTCTGGCTAAACTTCCTTTTTAAACAGAGAAATGCGCATGTTTCAAAATTATAAATATTTTCATTTGCCGGTAACTTGAAGATAATTGCATTAATTTTGCTTAGTTCTAAAAACGTAATTGAGAAATCCCAGGCATTTTTTCCTAACTTTAAAATACTACTTGAAAATTGATTTTCCAGTAAAATATTACAGTCTGATCCTAGTCATAATTTTATTTTAAAATCTGTAATTTGTTCATTGTAAAACTGTTGTAATGGTAGGTAGTTGTTTTTTTTTAAGTTAAAAAGAAAAAAAGTGGCCCACACCCGGATGTGGTGATTTTAATTGATTTGATTTAAATTACTCGTTCTTTTTAAACCATTGATTGAAATCAAAACTAAATTCTATTTTTTTATTTTGATTATTATCACAGTTTAATTACATTCTAAATAAAAATCTACAATAGGAAACAGGTTATTAAAAAAAAAAAAATGTACTCAATACAGCATAAGAATGTCTTGTTTTTTCAACTAAAATTCTCTTCTGCTCATGTGTGAAAACAATCACTGGAGGGATAACAGTATTCATCGAGATAACAATAACAACTGACAACTATTGAAAAAACTAAATTTTCATAAACTCGGTTCATTATGAGTTGGAACAACATTTATAGTTGTTTTGATAAAAATAAAAACAACAACATAGAAACTGACAAGTATTTCACTTTTTGGCTACTAACCAATAGGTGTTACTCATAAACTTGTTTTTCAAGTACAGTGAAACCCCTCATTAGCTAGCAGACGCTCTTCAGACAGAAAAATTTATCTATAAAAGATGGGTAGGGGGAGGTCATTCTGAAATATTACATTTGGTAAAACTCCAGATGTATCCCAGTCGCCGAGCTCCTTTCATCACCAAAACTTATGCTATACCTTTAAAACGAGTCTGAGAATTCTAAGCACTGTCCTTTCTCTGTGTGTGAATTGCAGCATACGCAAAGCCCAGCTTGTATTTTGGAACAGTGCTAGGATGGACATTGGGCATCGGTCAGCATTGTTTTGTATGCAGGGGTATTTTTTGCGAATTAGTATTTTTTCTGAATCAGTTAAAGTCTAGTGGGGGGCTCCCCGCATTTTCATCACCAAAAACAAAAAACCATCAGTACAGCATGGAGGCTCACTTTCCTGTAATTCTAAAATTTGCAATAAAAAAAAATCTCGTCCCTGTACATGCAGCGGTCATAACGTTGATTAAAGGAAAGCAGGACATATTCACACAACAGAATGAACCCCACCAACAGTCATATTCCGAGTTCAGCAAACTTCATGCCCCAACATTGGTGAGTTTTTTTCAAAACATTTAGAAAAATTCGCGATTCGCAAAATGATTAGTCTATAATGACGTCATCCGAGAACGATTACCTGAGAAGGAAGTTAGCGTACCTTTAGCGACCAGGATACATCTGGAGTTTGGCCTTATATTTCAATCATTTGAATACTACATTTTGAAACATATATTTTTGAATACATAAGACAAGTTTAAGATAACAAATGTAAGCATTTGTTGAATATGACAAGTAAATTACGTTCTTGATGTGCCATCTACCAACAAAGTTGTGAACTTTTTAAATGTACTGTAATTAATGACTGTTGGTCATTTTTTAGTATTTTTCCATCAAAATAGAGGAGATACCTGATATACCAGCTACTGGCGGGATGCAAAATTAGTGGTCATTAGTCATATTTTGCACCTATAAATTTCCATCCAAAGAAATAATATGTTTGCAGTGAAGAGGGGGCAAGTTTTGTTGACAAAAGCTAATTTGCGTATTTCAACGATTTTAGCTTTTCAAGAGAAGAACAGGGAAGAGGTTTCAAAATTACAGAAAAAGAAACGAAGAACTTGATGTTTATGAAGTTTCTCTTTTTCGAAAAAAACAAAAAAAAACAAACAAAAAAAACCCCCATTGACTTTTGATATTTATCCTGCTCATTCATTGATTAAACTATTTCTATTTTTTACCTACTACAAAACTCTTGCGAAAACCAATTTTCCTGTGCAAAATAAAATTGTGGTGTTTACCTTCTACAAATCTGGCAGAGTTTTTTCTCTACAAAGCCAATATCGAAAGCCATTTTTCCTGCTACGAAACTGATACAAAAGGTCATTTCTTTTGCTATGAAGCTGATACAAATGGTATTGGTGAGAGTGTGATCATTTTGTACGTACATAAACATACGCAGTTGAGTCACATTATCAGGAATACTTGCATATTTTCTTTCAAAGGGGTGGGGGTGGGGGGAGTAGAGGTACATATATTGTGCTATGTAAGAATGAGGGTGCTTTAGTTATAAAAATTCTTTTTGCAGGAAATAAAAGTGTGCAGTTTTACTGAAAACTATGGGAAAATTCTTGACTTTTTTACTGAAAACTACTGAAAATTCTTGACTGATTACTGATTACTTGACTATTACTGATTATTACTTTCTCGGGTTGGCATCTCTGCATACAATGTGTCATCACATGTGAAGGTGGCTACATCGAGCACTGCTAAATAAATGTGAAATAGTATGGTTTCTTCTTGTCTTTTTTTCTTATTCTATCGTTCACATTGCTTTTTTGGTACTGCTCTTGCAAGGCCATTTTTACAGTTAAAGGAAAATTTTCAACGGCATTTTGGTTGCGATAATAAAAAAAGGGGTGTTGCCATTTGAAATTTTTGAAATTTGATAACTGTAACAATGGTAGTTTAAGTTTTTTAATGTACGTAATTCTCGAGCACACGCCTTGAAATGTCTGCATCTAAGTTTCATTTCAATACCTTGAAAATTTCACTCCCTAGGGTCTCTTACGTAGAGGAAGTTACTTTATGACCACCCTGTACATGTACACACACACACACACACACATATATATATATAAAATAAATACTAAAATAGTCTAAAATAATTACATAAGCGTCTTTTTGCTTGACCACCTACTAATTATGTAATAGTAAAAAATAGAGGGGGGGGGTCAATGAAAAATCAAATTCTAGAAGGGATCAATGGCAAAAATGTTTAAGGATCCTTGGTGTAAATCATAATAATTTGTCATCTTCACTACATACTTAACTTTTTAAGCTTCCACAGATATCTGTCACTATTTATACAATGCTTGTGGCTGAAACCATTTACGAGAAAAGATGTCTGCTACATATTTGGAATGAGAGTATTTATCTCAATTTTTCTGGTACTTCAGTTGATATTGTTAATTGTCCAGGTTTGCTTCAAGAACATTAATTGTGCCTTAAAAAATATTAATTCTCTTTTCAAAATAAATTGATATTGACGTTTCTATCTATTACAAAAACTAGTAAGAAGTAAATATATTCTGCCTGCAATTTATAGAGAGTACTACATATATCATACATGTAATTTATGTAACATTCCTGACCATACAATTGTAAATAAATATAATAATGTAAATATTAAAATATTTGAAAATTAAAAAAAAAAAAAAAGGTAAGAATTATATTCTGTGTATATCAGGGGTCAAAATTAACTTTTTAAATCAGGTGCACAAGTGCACCCAAGTCTTACGACTTAGGTGCATAAAATACTAGTTATGTGTTTAAGTAACAGAATAGAAAGTAAACCTCAACATTAAAAATGAGTAAAATGTAAGCATAGCAATTATATTTAAACCTGTAAACTAAAAAAACTGAAATTTTTCAAAACAATTGAACATTGTTTGAAAAAAAAATGCAGATACCCGGAGAAAATTATATAAAATTAGTCCATAGGTCACTGTTCTTGAAAAATAAATGCAAGTAGCCATAGTTTTGAATAGTTAGGTGCACTGCATGCACCCAAATTAAAAATTTACGTGCACGGATAAAATTCCATGTGCACAGTGCACCCACTAATTTCAAAGACTGGTGTATTTAATCTCATCATTAGGCCTTGCATTATTGCAGTAGTAAGCTTAATGACAAACTGCTTACTCTCTGTCGTCTAGGGTTGGTTTCCTAGGCCTTAAGAGGTTTGGATTTCTGGGAAAAATGCAAGTTCACTACCTTATGGTAACACAATATTTTTGGAAAAAAAATAAGATTCTATCTCAAAATCAATTTGGCTTCCTAAAAGGAAAATCGACAGGTGACATATTGTTAAAAACTATCGTAAAAATTCAAAATAAAATAGAAGAAAAGGAATATGTAATGGGACTGTTCTTCAATCTCTCTAAGGCATTTGATGTTTTGGATAAAAAAATATCATTAAACTATGGAATACGAGGTACGGTGTTAAAATTATTTGATAGTTATTTGACTGATGGGTATCAAGTGGTTAATATCGGAAAGATTAATTCTAAACACAGGAAAAATTCTCTTCTGGGGTACTGCAGGGCTCCATCCTTGGTCCATTACTTTTTTTTTAATTTATATTAATGATATCACAATGGAGGTTGAGGACCTATTAAAATAAGGACTAGAATGGGAGAAAGATAAATTTTTATGGTATTAAATACTGGAACCGGCGGCCGGAGTCATTGCAAAATTGCAGAAATATTTTTAGATTTAAATCTCTTGTAAAAGAACATACTTTAACTAGAACAAATTAGCTACAGGTGAACACAGGAGGATATTGGGAATACAGGAGTTAACGTATGTTTCTATGTATTTCCCACCATGCCATGCATGTCTCCAATGAGTCAATCCTTTATAAATATTAAATATGAATCTATTGAGAGTGATTGTATGAGCATATTATTATAGTGGTGATGCATCTGTGGCATTTGAATAATTATGACGTTTAACGTAATTATGTAGAATCATGACGTATGTCTAGATGGCATACCTTTTCAACCTTGTATAAATGCCGTGTGCATGAGCTCTCCATGCGCTTCAAGTATTTTGGTAACTTTTATTTAAATTAAATTAGTCATGTTTTCATTAATTTTGTTTGTGTCGTAAATGTTAGGTTTTGTTAAGCTGTTTGTCTTCGATCGTTAATCTTGCAAAGCGAACACTTCCAATTTAATTACTTTGAATTTCTAATATTCAACCTTGTGCCACAACCAATGTCTAATCAACTCGATAAAATTCCACTAAAAAGTGGAGTTATAAAATGGTGACTCGTACATTGAATTAACGTAACTCTGAAGAAGTGGAGTTCTCGGTTTCCTAGAATCTGTTGGCGATGTTTTTGGAAGAAGTATTCGCGATCACCTGAAGCAACGTAGTTTTACGTCCTGCGTTTATAGTAATATATTTTCGAGAGTACCGGAGAACTGTGCTTATGCCTGTCAATTGCATATCTTTGTGTTTGGCTGTGTTCACGCCACTGCACTTTGGATTTAAGGTGAGTAACTTGTTTTTGAACCCTGTATTATTCTAATAGTGGCAGTGACCTTTTATTTGCTGTGTGCTCCATTGTTATCAGTTAATTAATTGCAAGGCTTTACCCCTTTTTGTATATCATGCCTGTAGTTACGATCGTAAATACAGGTTAGAAAGACATGACCGTTCATCTAAACGTGATTGTTCAGTGAGGCGGAACGTGTCATTCAAATCAAGTAAATTGAATTTTAATAATGAGAACTGCTTATATCATGCCAAATATGGAGCAAGAGCTCATAAATGTGTTTTACCTTGTTTATGGATGGAAAATTTGAAACATCCTCCTAACTTAACAGTATTGGGAATTGGCGAGCATTCAAGCCGCTTATTTGTTAGGGACAGTAAAATAGGGCTACAGTTCTTTGTTGATAGTGGAGCCACTATTTCTGTTTTTCTGAAAACGTTGACACAACAGATACCCTGTTTTGTCGCCAACTCGTCTCCAAAACTGATGCTATACTCTTAAAAGGGAGGGAAAGTTTTGTGAAGCGTTAAAAATGTACGCATGTGGTAGCTATAGTGTCGTATCGTCGGTTTGTGACGGTGGTGGTTTGTGAGTTGTAGGGATAGGATGAGCGACCATTTAAACGTATTTATTTTTGTAACAGATTGGAATTGATGGTATGTTTGGGATGGAGAAGGAATTATAGGAGGGAAAAGGTTTGAGGAGGTATGGGGAGAAGAGGTTAGAGGTATGGAGGGAAAAAGGGGAGAAGAGGTAGGTTGGAGATGAAGGGAATGTGCAGTATTGTAACGTTGGTGATGAAAAGCTGTTGGGCTCGCACTTCGCAGAAGTTATGGGGGAGAGAAGGTATGAGGGTAACGTGGAGCATCGCAATATCGGTGATGCAATGCTGTTTGACTCATACTACGCAGAGTATATGTGGAGACGGTGTCACAAAGAGGAAGTGGAGGAAATGATTCCAAAAGCCATAAAAAATCAATGCTTAAAGACAGAAGTTTTTTTTTTTTGTTAAAAAAATCTGAAAAGAGTATAATAGGTAGTAAACTCAGTATAAAAGGTAATTACTCCTTAAAAAAGTATGGCGGCCGGGAAGCGAGCGCACGATGACGTAATCCGGAAAGGAGGTTGCCGCGACAGGGTTGCCACGTCTTGACGACAAATCGCACAGGGGACACACATGTAGTATAGCCACGAAAACTGATGTACCTAATCAAAAACCTAGTAAAGATTTTTTTTTTTTATGCCACTAATGGAACCAAAATTCAAACTTTTCTAACAGTTTTTTGAAATTAGATTTCGGTTTTCAAAGACAGTTGCGTTGGGTGTTTGTTGTTGCTAGTGTTTGAAAACTCATTTTGGGGATTGATTTTTTGGAAGATTTAATTTACTAATCGAAGCCATAAATCGTTGCCTTATAGTCAGTCAGTCTTTACGTAAGGCAAAAGGCGAATTGGTTAAAACTCCTCCACGTTTAACAATGGTTACTGGTACTTTACCATATCACCGGAACCTGTCCGGATTTCCTAACTTCACTAACCCATCCCTCATTTGTGCCAAGAGGACTCATGATACCATATATTGTATTTTAACAATGGGACCTCCTATTTTTTCTAAATCCAGGAGATTAAGTCTGGATAAGGTAAGATAAACTTTATTCCGGAGAATCACACATAGATTACAGATACTCTAATATATTGCTGAACATAGGAGGATTTACCTGGCCTTTGTACGTGAATGATTCATGTGGCCCATAAATTGGCCTTTGTTAAAAGAGAATTTAAAACCTTGCTCGATCAAGGGATTGTACAACCTTTTTGTAGTCTATGGACAAGTCCCATTCACTTGGTACCGAAGGAGGATGCGGGATGATGCATTTGCGGCGATTATAGGCACTTTAATGTTGTTACAGAGCCGAATAGGTATTTGATACACCACATCGAAGATTTTTCTTTGAGCTTT
>QLNU02015360.1:191371740-191383379 GCA_006491805.2 Dysdera silvatica | reverse complement strand
GTTTTACAAAACATTTAAAAAAGTTACACATTGTTCAAATAAATCCTTACCTGACAGTACAGCAATTCGTTCTTGTAACAGAGACAAGATATCCCCAGCGCGAAGTTCTTGTCCTCGTTTTTTTTGCTGACCTACGAAGATAAAATGTTTTAAAAGAACACCGAATGCAAATTTAAGGAAAAAAATAATTATTGTACATTGAAAAACTAATTTCACCAAATATACTCTCCATTATTAGAAATAATTCCTGAAAATAAATATTAATTTTTCTTTAAAAAATCCTGTAATCAGAGGCGTATTAAGCTTAATGGGGGCCCCTGGCAGTAAAAATTTCGAGGCTTTGAAACCCAAGCTCCAAAACAAAACAAAAAATATGTGTAAGGAACTGAGGACTTTTTCGGGAAGATTTCAGTAGTAAATTTTTAGTGAGTTCCTTAAACCGGCAATATGTAACTAATAATAAACTCAACGTTTCAAGAAAAATCAGATATTTATTCAAAAAATTTAATAGTAATAAATTACCTTAGTGCTTAAAAATGTTTTGTATATAAATTTATGTCTTGATTTCTCTTTGGAAGATTCATCAATTATATTTGCAGTATCTATTTCGTCCAAAATTTCTTTTCCCACGCATAACATGGCAATGTTGTTCATTCTCTCTTCTCCCATCGTGCTCCTTAATTAAATAGATTTTAACGTGTTTTAAAACTGAAAAAAGATCTTTCACCTGTTGCATTTGATATTGGCATTGTTAAAAATATTTTCGAAATAATATCTACATTAGGAAAAGTTCCACTCTCTCTTTATACACTTAGAACTATTATTCAATAGCACTTCTGGCTATTTATTTATCAACACTTCTGATTATTTATTTATAAGTTTCTTACACTCTTATTATTTCTTCCTTTTTAATGACATATATTAATATTAGATGTTAAATTACTCATAAAGAAATCAATGATTTTCCATAAATCTATTTTTTTTTCCCTAATGGTTTTTCGTAAAGAAAGAATGAAAATCATTCTTTTCTTTGCAAGTAATTTAACATCTATTGTTGCCACATCATCAGTTAATATGAAAAAATTTTGATTTAATAATATATTAGTATCCTTTGCAAATGTTCGTGCAAATTTTTTAATATCACTTATTGTATCAGGTTTCCAAACATAATTGTTTTACCACCTTTAATTTACATAATTATTAATTTTCGTAACTTCTGCAAAAATAGAATAAACAGTACTTACAATTTGATTAGACTCTTTACGTTGGTATATACACTAGTGTGGAAAACTTAAGCAACAAATTCATCTTTCAACTTACAACCATGAAATTGTTGAAAAGGGCTTTTTGCTATCAGTACAATGAAAAATCAGCTCAGTAGAAAGGTGATGCATATGCAAATATCAGCACCATGATGTCAGGGCACGCAGAGTGTGCGAAATCAGCATGTGCAGTGCAAGGCAATGTGAAAAGAAGAAAGGTGCATTTCTGAACATTCTTCTGCTAGCGAAAGTGAGATTGTGCATGCAATATGCCTACAGGAAAACATCAAGACGCCTTCATACATGGTAGAATGATTGACAAACTTGAGGAGGGGCATACTTTGATGTCTATCACCAAAGAGTTTGGAATTGATAAAAGTGTTGTTTCATGAGCTTGGAAAGCCTTCCAAAGGCCAGGTATAGCTGTAAGAAAGGTTGGTGATCGTCGACCAAGAAAAACAATGATGACTGATGACCGATATATAGCCCTTCAGGCGAAAAGAAATCAAAAGCAGACAGCGGGCAACATGCTCAGCAGTTTCTTATGGCAACCAGACGACAGGTGTCCCGGTATACTGTGGCCAGATGACAATGAAGGTGGCCTATTCGCCCGCCGTCCTGAACACTGCATACCATTGACAGCAGCCCATCGGCAGCACTGTTTACAGTGGTGTAAAGAACACAAAGACTAGACACATCATCAATGGAATCATGTACTCTTGACCGATGAGAGTCGTTTCAGTCTGACAAACGATTCTCGGCGCTTGTTGATATGGAAAGAGGTAAGGACACGCTTTAATCCCATTAACATCAGAGAAAGACATCGTTGGGGTGGTCCTGGCATGCTGGTATGGGGAGGTATTATGATGAACGGAAGGACAGAGCACATTTTCGACAGAGATTCAGTTTCCGGAGATCGTTACTGTGATGAAGTTGTCCTCCACCACATGTGTCTTTTCCAGGGGGCCATTGGTCCTGACTTCGTTTTTATGGATGACAATGCACAGCCACACAGGGCTCTTGCTGTTGAGGAGCTCCTGGAAAGTGAAGATATTCCCATAATGGATTGGCCAGCGTGCTCCTCTGATTTAAATCCCATTGAACATGTATAGGGGTACTTTAAGGAGACGCCTGATGGCACGATCTTACCCTCCGGCGAACACCAGACAACTGAAACAGCTGCTTCTCGAGGAATGGAAACGCTTACCCCAAGGGCTGTTAGATAATCTCTTGTTGAGTATGGACAAACGGTGCCACGCAACCACTTCAGTTAGGGGAGGTCATGTCTCTTACTAGGGTTCTTTGGTTTGTTGTTCTCCCTCTTTGCGTTTGACAGCGCCCAGACAGTGTTTTGTACAGACGCCATTCCGTCAATAAAGCCTTTTCCACTTCGTTCCATACTGCATGCGTCCTATTCATTTTTTTGCTACTATACTTTCCTCATCCTTTCAGTACTATATTGTACCTCTGTAGTATAAATTTCATGTCTTCCAGTTGATTTTTGCAGAATCAAGGCCAAAATCAGAAAAGTTGCTTAAGTTTTGCATACTAGTGTATATCCAAGATATAAATACTTCAATAATAATGGTGCACCAATAATCCCATTGATTATTCACCCCATAAAATGCAAACACTGTCTTTCTTTTTTAGGTTTTATTTATTCCATAACATTGAAGATTTCTTTAAAATAATGATGATGATAATAATAACAGTCCAAGGGGAATTTTAGAAAAATCAATACAACTGAAGCAGGAAACAAACGTTTTCTCGTCCTTGAAGATTTATCCAGTAGTTCCAATTTTCGAGCGAAAATATTATTTAAACAATGATTTAATAGAATCCAATTACCTTTTAGCATTCTCGAGCTCAAGTATGCATGTTATATGTATGTGTGTGTAAATATATATATACACAGAGGATAAGTATTAAGGTGCGTGCCTAGAGGTAAAATAAAAGTAGTCCTTCTCCTCAGCTTTTTATTTAAAAAAAATGGCGTTATTGAACGTTTCCGCCATTATAATTTAATTTCATTTAATTCTAAATTCGTTTAATTATACATGGCGAAACTACAGTTAGTGAAGTGCTATATATATATATATATATACACATATAGGCACTTAAACTGAATAAACATGCACCAAAAATAAATGAATATGTATTTAAAATTTTTTAATGATTGAAAATCTTATATCCCATATTTTAAAACAAATAGATTTATTAACAGCCAAGTAGAAAAACTCGATATACATTAAATCATATGTTTTATATATCACAAATCCTATGACTGTATATCACAACATGTCACTCATTGTCCTAATCCAGGGGTGTATAACCTTTTGGCTTCCGTGGGCCACATTGGAAGTAAAAGAATTCTTTTGGGCCACACATATAAAATACACTAACATTACAGTTGATGAGCAAAAAATAACGTAGAATATATAATTAACATATGTAAACTATTTAAACTTAATTAATTCCGGGACTTTTTTACTATAAAAGTAAAAGACAAGCCAGCAACATGAAATTAGCGAGATGTTTGCAATTGCTTCCGAGACACTAATGCTTCGATATTTGGTTAGATGGAAGTAGTTGCAGTTCTCAGTGAGTTATCAAGGTGCTCCTCAGATATTTTGGTTTGAGTTTTATTCTTTGTGTGCTTCATCCTTGAAAATATCTGCTCACAAATATAGGTGCTTTCAAATAGCGATGACATGAATAAGGCATGATTATGAAGCGAGGGATATTATTCTATGGGAAAATATATCTTATAGAAGTTCGGTAAAGAGATATAATCACATTTTTCTTTACGTTGAATATCAGATGGTAGCTCTACACATCCCATTTGAAAATTAGCAGATAGTATGTTAATATTGACTGAATATGGAGTCACAAATATATCAAAAGATTGATGATTTTTACGGAAATCAATAAACCTTTTCTCAAATTCCTGTATCAAACTGAAAAGCAAGGCTGCATATTTTTCGATGTTCACAGGACCGTGTTTAGCCAACGTACCAAAACGCATAAAATTACCTTAATTTGAGATTGCTATAGTTTATTTTTATTTCGAACTCTGTTATAGTTTGAAACATTGTTTGATCACTTAGTTTTTACCTTGAAGACACATGTTTAAACTTATTTAAAAAAGTGGTCAAGTTTACTAAAAATGCCAAATCTGTGAGCCAGTTTTTATTATAAAGTTCTGACACACATTTTGTTTTTGATTCCATAAAGGACTTGATTTCATTTTGCAAATCATTTTACAATTTTGGGATTCTCTTGAATCGTTCTATTGTCATCCATAAAGTTCGTCCTTAAGAGTTATGCAATCAAGTTACCAAAAAAAAATTAAAAAAAATTTCATGTCTTATACTTAAGTTTAGGATTTTGTGTTGGGCTGCATTCATAGTTGTCCTGGGCCATGGGTTGGACAAGCCTGTTCTAAACAGTTAAGCTTTATCTTCTATCATGTAATAACATTTTTATGGCCAAAAGGCTCCTTTCAGATTTGTATGTTTGTGGTTTTACGGCTCAAGGACTATGGTCGTGCCACGCCATGGCCTACTATTTTCCAAGGAATCCGATCCTTTAAGGTCTAAGGAACCAAAACCTGGAATACAGTGAGCAGTGCAATCTTTATGAGATCTCTGACTAAGCACCAATGGGAGTCGAACCCGGATTAACGGCACACTAGGTGAACGCGTTACCACACTGCGCCACCGCAGGACGCAAAGCTTTCCAAAGCTACAAAAGATATTGAACAGCACATAATTTTTGTGGGTTGTCTACTACGAATAGTTTATCGATGATAGAACGATGTCTATCACTGAAGGAAAATGGTGTGGAAATTTAGAATAAGTGTTTGTTTTAATTTGACCTTCAATCAATTTCCAGTCAAACACAGTAAAACTCAGCTTTGGTTTTCCTAACATGGATGGTGGCTATAATTCAGCTACGACAACATTTTGGCGCCCTAAAACATAATTAAACGTGTACATTTACAAATTCCATTGCCTTTCCACTCAGATAAGAAGTAAGAGGAAAGTTCAACTTTAGTATTGTGGTGAAATTTTTCAGATGAGAGAATAATAAAATTCTGAAAATTGCTAAAACACTTAAAATATGCAGTTATTCTGGAAATACATCGTTTTTATGCATTTATATGCAAAAACACTAAAAACAGCTAAAATATGCGATTGCATATGCGCATATACAATTGCGTATAATCCGGGCTCTAGTTATGACAGTAACATTTTATTTTTCTGCACTCATTATTTGAATTAATCTGATTTTTAATTAGCCTTAATTTAATAAAAGAACATTCTATACTTATATACGTATGATACGTGAATATTATTAAATAGTGTTTCATCCAGAAAAAAAATTAAGTCAGGGCGATTGACCTGTCAAAACGCCATTTTTTTATTTATTTATATCTTTGGGGAGGGGGTGGCACTTATAATACACAGATATTCATGACGAACATCCGCGGTTACGTCAGCTTTACTGATACTAACTCCTTTAAACCATGTCTTAATTGATTTAGTTCCTACTGCTGCTTCCTTTAAATTTTTTAGTTTTTGTTTGCAGGTAAGCATTTTTTTTTTAATCCGGAGTTAAGTACATGCAAAATGCGAGAGGAAATTGCACGTGATTGCAATCTAACTAACGGCAGGGTTTCCAAATGGCAATCCCAACTTTGTACGAAAAATAATAATTAAATTAATATAACTATAATTTAGTTAAACAATATCCTATACTATATGACAAGTAAGCTTCATAAAATAGGGATGTAAAACATGCTTAGTTCAGAGCTTAACCCTCTGATTGATTAATTTTTTTTCTTTTTTAATCAAAGTCGCTTCAAAAACTGCATATTTCTTTTTATTCAATATTTCAAATCTACATGTAATTGAGAGTTAAAATATGTAGCACATTTTTGTAACCAAAGATGATGAGAGATGAAAGATGGAAAAATTTCATACCCGCGAAAATCGCTTGAAAAGAAAATTTTGTTACTTTCATGTTGCCCGTGGAAATCGAGGGATAAGCAGTCAGAGGGTTAAATAAAGACAAACAAATTGATTTTAACAAAAATTTGATCTCAAAAATACGTGGAACCGCTAACGTTTATCGCAGTAGTCCGTGGTTGAAAGTCTGCAAACCTGGCAACAGTGCTTTGTTTACAAATATTCGTCAGCAATCTTGTTTTGCCAAAACCATCAGTGTTATTACGAAAATGAAATGCTGGAGTACAAAATTTTTATAAATCAACAAATTTCGTCACGCGTTTTGGATTCAAACGTGGGAATTTGAATTATCATCGGGGACGGATGATGTGTTATTTTCTGAGGGCTAGATGGGACATTTGGGCACAAGGGCAGACAAGTTGAAGGGCAGGGTGCTTAATAGGTTCAGCAGGGCATTGCGCCCTTCTATTTCGCTTTAGATGAAACATTAATTAAATATTGCATCTTTTGCTTTTTAATATCCTGCAACCAAATATCAATATTTGGTTGCAGGATATTCGGTATTCAACCTCGCTAGCCAAACATTTGGTCACATCCCTATTTAAAATCAATCCGCATGCCATCCAAAAGTAGTCTGTGTGCCATAGGTTGCCGACCCCTGTCCTATATTGCGATATTAAAACATTACAGGCAGTGGTGGATTAAGCGGAGCCACCAGGGGCCTCAAGCTCGAGTGATTCCTAGTTAAAAACTGCCACAACACAAAAAGCGAAAGATGCAATACTTAATTAATGTTTCATCTAAAGCGAAATAGAAGGGCGTAATCTCTTTAATCACTATGAATATAAACAAAATGTATTTGTCATGTTTTAAATTGAGAATAAAATTAAATCCATTTTTTTTTTAAATTTTATATAGCCAAGTATTCGGCTACCTTCAAGGCGGGATAATTGGCCGAATATGTAGCTTTGAAGCTAGCCGAATACTTGGCTATATAGAATTTTAAAAAAAAAAGTGTTTTAATTTTATTTTCAATTTAAGAAATGACGAATCCATTTCGTTTACATTCACAGTAAATTTTAAAGGAAATTTATATTTGGTTGCAGAATATTTAGTATTCAGCCTCGCTGACCACTTCTTAATAATTATATGTCTATTTGCCATAATAATAATCATCCGGATGTGATCTTCAATGTCCTTAGTATCCATCAGGACCAATTATAGGTTCCTACCTGTGTGCCACTGAGCTATTTTTGCTCCTTTGAATGTTGTTATGACTGCAGGAAAGTTACAAAATCATAATATCGATAACAGCTTGGATGTGATTTTAAATTTTCGATTACATTCGTTAGCATTTAACAAGAAAAAGTTTTCAAAAAAGAAGTATTGGTAACATTAATTTCATAACCTGGTCATAATGGAGGATTCCTGTGGCAACAGCGTGTATGACTTCTGTATAAAAACGGTAACCATTAATTATCACTGTATTCATTATTGCAACACAGTATTCTGGTTTTCACTTTTCAATAGTACAACAGTTTTTGATAATTTTAATAGTTTTTGATATCAAAAAGTGTTCTAATTATTGTGCTCGTTGTTTATTGCATTCGCAATTAATATGGAATCAGATATTTAGTTACTAAAACTTTCAGCTCGACATGTGGTAAATAGACACGCTATATTTGCAACCATCTTCCATTTTTAATTGCCCTGCACTCAAGAAAGCTTTTGGAAAGGTTTTTATCAATATTATTTTTTATAATCTGGTCATTTGTTAACTTCATCTTAGATTTATGTAAAATGATCAAGAAACTTGCACCCAGCCTATGAAATTGGTAATAGTACCATTTAAGACCTTTTCATTTTGGAAGTCAGGCCATGAATTGCGATTTGACCAAATCTAGTCACAGTTCATTATATCCAAAATATCGAATGGAATAACCGAATTCTATTCAGTTGTTGCTCCTGTTGACACAAAAGCACTCGCCTGGTCTGCAGGCTTAGTCCATTCTTCTCCAAAGAAAGAAATATACAATGCCTTAACAATGCGTACAATAGAACAACACTTACGATCACAAATTCCGAAGCTGAAGTCTTTATCACAGGACTTGACAATAACTTTCAGAGTTAATTAAAAATTATATATTTCTTACTTTATAATTTTTTAAATACCTTAGATCAAGGTTTATATGCATTTCTTTACATCAAATTTAAGGACCTAAAAAAATTAAAAAACCACTCATGCACATAGCAAATGAATTAAACAGGGTTCGTACACATTTCTTTACATGAAATTTAAGGACTTTTTAACCCCTTAACTGCTGAGGAAAACTTACGAGATTCGCTACCCAGTGTCACCGTTTTTCGCATAGGTGCACATAGTAATACGGTGTATTGGGGGAAAAACAGAAGCAGGGTTTGCAATCTAAAAATATATATAATTATAATTGCAATAAAAATATATATAATTATAATTGCAATAAAAATATACCTAATATAATTGTAATCTAAAAACATAAAGAAATTAAAGAAAGAAAGATATTTAGGAAAGTATATATCATGGGGTCAATGCTCCGGATGTGCAAGGCATATATCGCCTGTGGCAGATTAATGAGTTGGAACCCTTTAAGGATCAGAAATAGAAAGGTAAGGGCCTATTAGCAAATAAGATTGAATGAATCAGATATAAGCTATGAAAATGACTTTATACCCAGGGCCATTAAAGTACAGCTCTCAGAATACCTCTTAAAAAAAAAAAAAAAAAAAAATGTACTGGCCACAAGTAGGGTTGCCATATATGGGGTAGGATCGCCATATTCTACTTTTATGTATTTTTGAATTTTTTCCCAATTATTTGAAATGCTTTTACAAACATGCATAAAATAATTTTATGTAATAAAATGGTCTCATGTATCATCGTATCTCATAATCATCTATAATTCAAAAACATTTTAATGTATTGCATTTGAGATTTCAGAAAGATTAAAATATCTAAGAACATAAATGTGAAGAGTCAATTCAAAAAATGTTTTGTTCAATTTTTGAGGTCATGACTAATATGATTTTGTGTATCTTTGCCTGTCAGTACTAAAGTACCACTTGTCATCATCTGGATTAAAGTTTTAAATATCTGGTCCATTTATAGATATTGTTAGGTCACCCATAGTGTTTGTTGCTAATGCATTCCTATATGCAGTTTTAATTCTGTTCAATGAACTAAAACCTCTCTCACACATGCAGCTGTGCTAGGGGGTAAAACAACAATGTAGTTCGCAACAGGGAGCAGAGTTGTAAATCTATCAGGATTTTCATTAATTCTCTTCAGAGCTTCTTGAGAATTCAAAGATGAGGTGGTCAGCTTGCATTCTGCCAATTCTGCAAAGAGAAGATTCCTCTTATTGTGCCAATCATTTGAATAGATGTGTTTTCCCAATGTTTCTATTTCATGCAGTCTGTAATTTAAAAGATCACCTCGAGGTGGCCATTGCAAGCTATCAAAGATATGCATTGATTGTATCAAGTCATTTGACACTGGTTCTAGCCTGCTTTGCAAGTGTGATTTTGAATTCGAGATTGATTTTTCTTTTATGCTTTGGAAATTTTTTTCTTTTGCATTAATGTTACAAGTTGTATGTCTTTACACATTCTTGATAATGAAACATTTTCCAAAAACTGTTGTTCCCTTAGATCTGCTGCATTTTCTAACTTACTCAGTGAATGCACTGCTTGTTCACATTTTCTCTTCAAAGCAGGAAGCACTAAATGCAAACTTTGCAGGGAAATACATAATGGTTTGAGAATTCCATAGAAATCAACCAGAAAGTGTAACAGCTTCACAAACTGGAACTGTTCTAATAAGTTTAACAACAGTCCTTTGGTTTTTGATGCATCTGGATCATAGTTTACAACAGACTGTTTTCTAAATCAAGGAAAACAGCTTTCCAGGAATCACATAATGCCTAAAGAACTTTTTCTCTGCTTAGTATCTACTGTACACTGTGCATATCCCTTAACTTGAATAATTTTTCACCAAGGAAAGGACTTTTGAAGTTTCCTGTAATTTATGAAGTCGTTTGGCTGAACCACTGTAAAATTTACATACACACTTTACAGCATTTTCAAAAGACTGTATGTAATCAATTGTTTTGCAAGCGTCTAAAATTGTTAAGCTGTAATCTGTGTGCTACAGTGGAGTGTGGTGACATTTTCCTGTAGGCAAGCAATATGCTTTTTTTTTTATGGATACCTTCGATATATATATATATATATAATCCAAAAATTCTAACCCTGAAGCTGTCCAAAATGCAATAAAAATTACTATCGATACCACTAGATGGCAGCATTATCGTTAACATAAGCTATTAGAAAATTGCTTATCAGATTAAAATTATTTCACTCTTACGCGGCTTAAAAAATTAAAACAATTAGTATTTATAAATTTAATTGAGGTTTAATTTGACGAACTCACAGATTTCAAGCAAAAAACACGATAAAATGGGAAATAAAAATAGGTTAACATCAAAATGCTCACGAAAACTTGTCCATAGAGATCCATAGTTAACATTTTCCCCTAGAAAGCAGGAATTAAATTGCTTTTCATCAGATGTCACAAACCCCACATTTAGACTGTGGTGCCATCCAGTGACAAAAAATTGCGAAGCCACACACCACTGGTGTGCTATACAGTGGATGCTTATAAGATTGACACACACATATTTCATCATAACACAAATACCATATTTATGTCCAACCATATTTGCTGCTCCATCGGTCCCTAACCCAACAATGTACATTTTATCTTTATAATTTTCTGCACCAATACACTTATTTATCAAATCAGTCAGTGCTATAAAATATCCTTCTGAAATGGCTGATGAAAGATCAATAACACCTAAAAAATCTTCCATTATAATTCCATTTTCTATGTACCTGATATAAACCATTGCATGTTCCATAGTAGTTCTGTCTGTCAAACTATCAATCCTAATACTAATGAACTGTGATTTTTTAAATTTTACTTCTAATTGATTTCTGAGTATTTCAGCAATATAGTGAACGAAGATTCTGCATGCCATTTCATTGCAATATTTACTTAACATCTTCACCTCCAGTTTTGTTGCTAAAGGCAAAAGACCTTCAAAATCTGCAAAAAGTTTATTATGTTTAGCAATGTAATAGGAAATATTAAACGATTTTTTCATGTGAGAAAATATTTCTTTGTCCATTTTTTTAATGCATTTAGCCATGGGTGCCTCTGTGAGTGCAGCTTTTGCCTTAAATTTTTCAACTGTAGCTTTATGAACTCTGCTTTTATCAGAAATGCAAAGTTTCCCTTTTAAAAGACGCACTAAATCCTTTGATCCATTTCCAAGCAACTTTCTGCAATACTTACAACTCACTGTGTTAA
>QLNU02015360.1:191331437-191364472 GCA_006491805.2 Dysdera silvatica | reverse complement strand
TCACGAGGTCACCACCAAACTGTCACTTTGAAAATGTGGCTTTTTCATGAAGAAGGTCATGCCAGTAATAATGGAATCCGTCCGGCCCATCCAAATTAAACTTCTTTTCATCTGAAAACACAACATTTTTCTACTTATCTCCAAAAGCCACATGTTTTTTAGCGAATTCAACTCTATGCTGCTTTCGTTTTTTCATAAAAGGTGGTTAGGCTTTCATTTTTGAGTACTAAATGTTTGGATTCCTCATTAACATGTTATGTACCATTCAGCTAGAACAAAATAATCCTAAATTACTTTCAATTGGGATTAAGATTGCTTTTTTGTGACAAGCTTGGCTAAATATGGCTCTCTTTTAACAAGTAGTAACAGAAACTGGCCTACCTGTGCGTTTCTTTTTCTCGTAGTTTTATGGATCATTTAAGAAATAATATATAACACTCTCAGATCTGTTTATTTTTTTTCAAAATTTCATGTCCACTCATTCCACATGCTTTTAATCCAATGACCTGGCCTCACTCAATCTCTAATAATTCTTTAGTTTTCGGCATTTTAAAGAGCACAGTTGCTGTGAAACCAACTACGTAAAATGATTTTCAATGCTTAACACTACGGTCAAAACAAGATAAAATATGCCACTTTAGGTTGCGACGTAAAAAATCTTGGATGTCATTATACTTTTTTCTAAGCTGTATAGCATCCGCAAATCATTGAATGGTACATTAAAAGTAGTTTTAAGATTTTTAAAATAAATACTATCAAAAAATATTCAGTTCCACCTCATTGTAGTTTAATCTCATTTGTATAAAGTTATGACCTCTGATTTCCCACATTTGGTGATCTTTTGCTTGTCCTTAAACTTTTTTCAAGCACTGTATAAATATATAATATAAATACATATGTAATCCATATTATTCCACAGTTGGGTTTTCCCCCTTTTGCCAGAAGGGGTAATTTAAAGGGTTGCCAGAACCAATACACTCTCTTCAATGTTTCATTATCTAGATATTAAATTACTCGTAAAGAAAAGAATGATTTTCCGGCGCCTGTTGGGACCTGAACCCACGACCTCCTGATTGCCGGTCAGGTGCTCTACCTACTAAGCTACAGGCCCAACCACTCTTTCCCTTACGAGTATATATATAGCTTTCCATGGACAAGTTCGCTATTGGTGTGGCAGTAATAATATTAAAATCTAGTTCGTCATATCGGACATTCTTGCTTCTTTAACTTGTCGCTTTGGCAACGGTAGTCACAGTACTGCCACACCAATAGCGAACTTGTCCATGCAAAGTTATATATATATACTCGTAAGGGAGAGAGTGGTTGCGCCTGTAGCTTAGTAGGTAGAGCACCTGACCGGCAATCAGGAGGTCGTGGGTTCGGGTCCCACCAGGCGCCGGAGAAATCGTTCTTTTCTTTACGAGTAATTTAACATCTTTTGTTGCCACATCATCAGCTAATATGAAAAAACTGTTGCTTTAATAATGTTTCATTATCTACTTTCACTACAGGTCCCAGGATTCTGGACATCCACTAGTGGTTCTTATAGAATCGCTGGTTATAGTACTTTCACGGTAACATACGTATATATATAATGAAAATAATGCATTATAAAAAAATTGTTCAAGACGTTTACAGCAATTTGTGTATTATTGAAAAAAATAGGGTTTGGGGAAATACTTGATATTCCCTTGTCATTATGATGGCATATATACTCATACACACATATACTTATTGGCACATATACTCGTTTTGATGTGTAAAAACTAAAGATATGAAAAAATCAGCACTAATCTGTACAATTTCATTTCAGGCATTTGTAAAATGAATTTTGAATGAACAACTCGCCAATTATGGCACTCTTTGAAGCAAAATTGCATCAAGTGAGCAAATATATAGAACGTCCCATCGGAAAACCAGTTGCCCATCACATTCATTCCCTAATCGTAATTGTAAGAAGTATGCACTACAAGGAAGCTTTGGAATTAGCCTTTGGTTTTTTAATTCTTGCTGTGACAATGTTGAATAAGCTTAGGCTTTTTTGATTGTGAGAGGGTTTAAATAATTTGGGGTTTTTTGAGAGAACTGAATTCAGGTTTTTGGTGGTGGTGTTTTTTTAACAACTAACAACGTTTGCATAATAGTTGCATATCATTTCTATCGCTAGTATAGTTTTATTAGTTTAGTTTTACTTTTCTAATACAATTTCTAATAATTGCATTATTAGGATCAGATTTCAAAATATTGTTTATTTTCATTTACAATACATTCCTTACATTATACAACTAATTTAATTCATTATAGTTCACTTTATTTTGTATTTGTCATGATTTTTGTTGGAAGGAAAAGCAATGGTCAGAATATCAAATATTGCTAAATACTTTTTTGACGTAATACAAAAGAAATATGGCCAAACCAATAGCTTTGTAAATGATTCAGAAATTCATATTGGGAATGAAGTAATTCCCATTGCCGAAACATTGGTGCAAAGTCCAAATTTTGAAGAATTTACTTGCGATATTGACAATGAGAGAAATGTAGAAATTACTGAAGACAAGTTAAATGTCTTTCCCATGATGATAGTATGCCACATGATTTATTGTATAATAAATTTACCCACGAAAAAGCTCACAAAAATCTCGTCCCCGAGGCTTTTCTGTGTTGACCATAATTTGGCAATTGTGTTATCCCTGTGAAGGGTAATAAGATCTTACATGATTTATTGTCCCACTGGCTTGCCTACATGAAACAAGTCATTGGCTTTCCATGAACAGCATCAGGCAAACGAAAACTTGAGTATACACTTCAACATTGTTTTCGTAACCCCAGTCTTAAATATAGACAAATTTATAAGATGAAAAAATACGTCACTAATATCGGAAATAAGATTGAAAAATTGTATTCAATAAAGAAGCATAGTTTTGAAAATTTCAAAATTGCGAGACAGAATGGTTTTCCTGCATATGATATTGATCTTCAAACTTGGGAACACAACTATACACTGCCGGAAAATGAAAAAAGAACACCAAGAAAGAATTGCTGCACGGTTATGAAATTTGCATATGTTAATGGATGCAGTATACATAGGCGTGATTTTAATTTCAGGATCAACCAATTATCGCTTACGCCAAACATGCTATAATATGCAAATTATAGTCGGTGGTATTTAAGGAAAAGGGTGAAGTGGGTGTAATCAGTAGTCGAATTATAGACACTTGCGAAGACATTGAAGAAGCTAGAATGTCCAAACGTGAAAAAAGTATACAATTTCAGCCGTTATCGAACTATGAGAGAGGTCGTCTAGCGGGACTCCGTGAGGCCGGTTGATCGTATCGTCGTACTGCGGAGCGAATTGGATGGGAAGTATCGGTGGTGGTACGTACATTGGTGGCGTAGATGGTCCGAAGAACATTCCCACACGAGAAGACGTGGAACCAGGGCTCACAGACAGATTGATGTGAAGACAGAGCGATGGATAAGAAAATGGGCATTGTCAAGCAGGACCTCCATTGCCTCATAAATTCGAGCTGCCGTTGCACCTGAGGTGACCCTGCAAACAATCCTAACCATCTGCTGGAAGTAGGACTACATGCAAGTGTGCTTCTGGCATGTGTGCCTCTGACTCCAACACGCCGTTGGAAATGGCTGTAGTGGTTCAGCAAACGTTAGCACTGGAGAGCGCAATATCGAACTGTCGTTTTCAGCAATGAAAGCAGATTCTGTTTGGGAGCCTCAGACGGCCGCATGTGTATTCACAGATGCACACAAGGGAGCATCTCCACTCTTCTTGCATCTGCCACTGACACACAGAGCTTACACCTGGTCTCCTCGTATGGGGAGAGATCAGCTATCACTCCAGTACAGAACTAGTGTTTGTACCGGGCACATTAAACAGCACTCGGTATATCCGAAGTATCATTCAGCCAATTGTTGTGTCATTTGTAAGGTTGATCCACAATGGTGCAAACCAGCATGATAATGCCTGCCCACACACGGCACCTGCAACGCAACGTGCACTTCAAGGTGTGAGACAACATTCATGGCCTGCACGTTCACCGGACTTGCCGCCATTGAGCACGTGTGGAATTGTATGGGACAACGACCAACCGGCCTCACGGAGTCCCACTAGACGACCTCTCTCAAATTTCGTTAACTGCTGAAATTTTACACGTCTTCCACGTCCAGGCATTGTAGCTTCTTCAGAGTCTTCGCAAGTGTCTATAATTCAACGATTGATTACATCCACTTCACCCTTCTCTTTAAATAACACTGACTATAATTTGTATATTAGAGCATGTTTTGGCATAAGCATTAACCGGTTGATCCTAAAATTAAGATCACGCCTACTTGTGCTCCATCCCATTAACATATGCAAATTTCGTAACCATCCAGCAATTCCTTCCTAGTGTTTTTTTTTTCGTTTTCTGGCAGTGTAGTAAAGAAATTAAATACAGACTTTCCAAAGCATCTCCCACTTTTATAGCTCCTTTCAAGAAATAATGTGGCATTTCTGGTAGAAAAATAACAAAATTCGTAACAAAATTGAAGTACAAAATTCAGAATATTTGGAAAACCAAGTTATTAAGTTTGCTTTCCATGCATCTGATGCAATGAAAATAGGGCTAGACTGATCAATTGGCGACGCCGATGCATCGGTGCCAATTGTTCATAAAATTAGCCATTGCCATCGCCGGTCGATGTTAACTTGGAGAAAAAATTGGCCATCGGCCTAAAAAAATACCTAGCTGCGAAGATGGTTTTCGTAAAAAAAAAGCGGAAAATTGTCGGACCTTAAGTTTTTTATTTTATATTTAAAAGTATAGGCGTAATCTGGCGGGGGAAAGGGAGGCAGTTGCCCCTCCCAGTTTTTTTGGAAAAGAAGCAAAATCGTACTTTTCCCACACAATTTTGGATTTTTTGTCCCTCCCTCCATCCAGTTTATGCTATATTTAACCTCCAAGTTACACCTATGTTTTAAAGTAAGTAGACTGACAGAGCCAGCTCCAATTGGGGGAGACCCGTGCCACTGCCTAGGGTGGCAAATTTTACGATGTCAAAATTCAAAGAAATTTAAATAAACATTTGAGTACCGAGAGTCAAGCAGAGTACCTAATTAAACATGTGCACTGCGAGACCCTTCATATTTCATATAGTAATTAATTAGTATAATTGATTCACAAGAGATGTTCAGGATTGCATAGTTAGTTATTCATGCATGTTTCATTTATTCTTCTTGTAAATATTACATTTATTTTGCATTTAAATTGGTTTAAAGTTAATGTTTATTTCTCTTCGTTAGTTTTGATTTCCCATGGTTTTACCTCTCATCATGTGTCCAGAAGAAAGGCTTCAACACTATGTCCCCCTCCCCCTCTTTCTCGGCTGTCTTTTTCTTTATTATTCAGCGTTAACTAAAATGCTAAATGTATAAGAAGTACCAAACGTCCTTTTCTACTGAATTTAAACAGGTTAAATGAGCTAATTTGCCTTTTGTTTCACTAAATGGTAGATCTCTTTACAACCAAAATAAAGCATAATAAACATTGTAAAACAAACGCAGAATGAATTTTTGTCTCTGTTTTTTAATATATTCTCATAGGTGTCAATCCTTTCGATTTACTTGCAAGGTTTCCAATTTTTTATCGGTCTTCCGGTCGGAAAACGATTTCTTCCATTTCTTCTGATTTCGTCTAACATCTATTTTTTTTTTTTTTTCTTCTAAATATCTATTTTTCTTGGTATGTATTCATTTAACTTTTTATGCATATATAGGTATTTAAACAATCATAAATATGAATGGTAAACAAGCGAGAAACACTGGTCTGCTGTTGACAAATGCCTGACGTGGAATTTTAGCTTTTGCCATGAGATAGTGGATTTCACTGCGCAACTTGATGGTTGAGAGAAGAAAGAAGAAATGTTATACATCGATAAGCTTGCACCAAGCACTGGACTCATTTTAGAGAAGCAATGTGTTAATAGTTTAGGGAAGCCATGTGTTAGATGTTGCCATAGTGTTGCGGATATTTCTTTGCTCCAGAAAGAAAGTTTTGTTTTTAAGTGCTTGAAAGTAACGATAACAATGCCAACCAACCATTAATAAAAGCAGGGCTCACAGCAGGTCCATATTTTTCGTCGTCTGAAATCGATTGTTTTTAGCGGGTTTTAATAGATGTTGAACATGCCATTGCTTTTTCTGTCTGTCTGTATGTAATAAAAAGAGTAAAAGGTCTTCTGTAAATGCAGGGATGGGAAGTCTGTGCCAAACAGTGCCAAAACTGTTACCCTGTGCCAAGCTGCTACAAAATCATTATTTTGGACAATTCTGCACCCAAAACTTCTTTTACGTTATTTTTGCTATAAAATAGCTATTTTTAAACACTTTTTGGCTATTTATAGCTAAATCTGGCAACTTTCCGGACACAAAAACCTCTTCATTCCCAAGCGAGAATTTTTTACTTCTGAGAACTAGCATCTACCAGCAGGAGCTACACTCTGTTCTGTGCACGTGCGTGAACTTCGTAAATATAAGTACTTCGTTTAGATAAGAGTTATGCCGAAACACGTTATAAATTAGCTAGATCTGGCTTTTAAGTTTTAACAGTGAAAAGGGCAAGGTCTTTTTTGCAAATACAATGATAAGCAGAGCTGCAACCAGGGGGGATCTGAGCCCCCCCCCTAGGGTGTCCTCAGACCGGGGAACAGCCGGGAAATTTGGTGTTTAGGAAAATATTAGGAAATTCATCAAAAAGTTAAAATTAAGCAGGAAATTTTAACATAAATGCATTTTTAAAAAAATTGCCAAAATTCATAAAGGAATTTTTCTTCTTCATTGTCTCGTTTCTCAGCAAAAAGCCAAGGCAAAAGAGTGCCTAGGAAGTTGGTTGTCGTAGCTTCAAATAGAGCTGGTAAGAGAAGTTCATTGGCATCATGCCAATTTTTAACCCTTTTCCTTTGTTGTAGAAGGTTCAACAGATGTAAACCAGGTGATCTGATCTAAACCAGCGATCCCTCCTGATTGTTGATCCGCTCATGAAATTTTATAATAAATTTTATTTTTAAGATTTATTAAAATTTTAATTTCAAACTAATAAAATAAATTAATAAGCTAAATAAATTGTTTAAATTAAATGCAATAATAAGTAAATCTTAATTTAAATACATTTTAATTCAAAATTGTAATTGAAATAAAATTAATTAAATTTTAGTTTAAATAAATTTTAATACATTCTTCCAGTCTTACCATACATGTTGTGAACTGCATACATTGCATGGTGCTTTTAAAACTGTAAATAAAGCTACAAACTGGTCTTTAATCCACTTTCTGCGGCGTCTGTATAATTTATTTAAAAATGTTTCATGTCCTTTGCTTTCTATTCATTATTCCAATTCTAAGAACTTTCTTCAAAAGTTTTGTTCAATCTGTTGGCTGCAAAATGGAGAGATTGCACAAGCTGCTTTTGACATCATATAACTAATATCAAAGGTTTGTTGATGGCACAAAGAATGACAAAGCAAGTTTATGTTGCATGAATTTTTAATAAAATTTGTTCATTTCATTTGCTTAACAATTTTCGACACCCACATAGAAATAAGCTCAAACTAGAGCTGTTTTCGTTTAGGAGAAAAAAGAGACGCCGTCCTCATCCTGGATTCGAACCAGGGTCCCTCCATTTAGCCCACAGTGTCCTGACCTACTAGACCAGCAGTTCTTCAACTGTGGGCCGCGGACCCCTGGGGTTCAGCGGGAGCATATCAGGGGGCCACGAGATCCTCCCAGTGTTCCACAATGGTTTGAAAAATACTAGGACATGAACATTTGCTCTTTAATGCTAAGAATAAATTATGAGGGAAGGAAAAATTCCTTCCTCAAATGGTGAAAATTAGTGATGAAACACTAGAAATAAATATGTGTGATGCAAATTCTGGGCTTTAAACTTTGAGTTAATTCTTGGGGGTCCGCAAGGGCGAGTGATCTCTGAAGGGGGTCCACTGTCTAGGAAAGTTAAAGAACAGCTATACTGCACGAACAAGGACAAGAACCTTTTTCTCCATATATAAGGTTGTAAGGTATTATTACCCTTCACAGGGATAACACAATTGCCATATAATGGTCAACACACAAAACTTTGTGAGTTTTATTTATTATATAGCAATTGTGTTATCCCTGTAGAGGGTAATAATATCTTACAAAATTTGTTCATTTGTGGGAGATCCCCTTCTAGAAGCAGAATTAAAATTTTTTTAATCTTTAATAGCAGTAGTCGAACCTATCTCAAAAGAATATCAAAGTGATATTCGATTAGTTCCATTCCTACATGGATCCTTGGACCTCATTGTTGTTAATGTGATTGGTAAATTTTTTTAGTGTTTTAAAATCCTACACTACAATTCAAAAAACAAATTTTACAGAGAATAAAAATCTTTTGTTTGCTAATAATATTAATCTAGATTATGCTATACATGGTGGTCTAAAACAAAAGGAAGACAAAGTTTCATACAAAGATATTTTGTAATTTCGTAAACCATCTGCTATAAGTTTAAAGACTTTGTCTTAAGGAGTTAATAAGCAGTTGCATTATAAGTATTTGGGCCATCTTAAGTAAAAACCTGCAAATTCTAAATTTCAGATATTGGTGTAATTTGTAACTTTATCTTTTCACCTTTTCCTTTAATTTTTTTCCAGTTTTTAAGTATTGGGAATTTAAAGTTGCAAAACTGATACTTTTCTTTTCTGTATGTGTATTTAAAACTTACTACATTCATTGATGCACCATAAATAAAAGAAAACAATATATTCTAATATGAACTATTTCATGTAATTATTTTATATTAGCCTATATGTAAATAAACCAAAAGCAGTATTTACCAATGTAATGTACTGTCTGCACATTCTGGATTTTGCATTGTAATAAACAAAAGCAAATTACATTCATGAAACACAAAATTAACAAATTATATATATATATACTCTCCTCTCTACTAAACATCAGCAGTCATCAGCTCTTTAAGATCAACAGACGTTGAGGATGTGTACATTGACATATTGAAACGTGTGTATAAAAATGCAAGTGCAAAATTTCGGTTACATAAAGATACCAAAACTATCAAACTTGGCAAAGCTGTGAGGCAGGGAGATACCATTTCTCCAAAACTTTTTACTTCAGCTTTACAGATGATTTTTCAGCAGATAAATTGGAATAACAAGGGAATAAAAATAAATGGTGAATATTTAAATCATCTGCGGTTTGCTGATGACATTGTTATTTTTTCAACGAACCCATTAGAACTCCAAGACATGGTACAGGAGCTCTCAACTAGAAGTAAAGAAGTTGGACTCAAGATGAACCTACAAAAAACTAAAATCATGTTCAATAATTTCGTAGAGGAAACAAAAATACAAGTTGACAACATTGAGCTAGAAATTGCTGATTCATATATTTACCTTGGCCAGCTGATTTCAATGGATGGCAACATTATGAAAGAACTCAACAGACGTATTAAACTTGGCTGGAGTGCATTTGGAAGAAACAGTTTTATCCTGAAGGGGAAATTGCCTTTGTGTCTAAAAAGAAAGGTCTTCAACCAGTGTGTATTGCCAGTCCTCTCTTATGGATCAGAGACATGGAGTCTAACAGTTGGAGCAATACGAAAGTTACAGACAACGCAAAGGAGCATGGAGAGGTGCATGCTTGGAATAACTAGGAGAGATCGAAAAAGAAACACTTGGGTGAGAGAGCAAACTAGAGTAGAGGACATCATTGTTAAAGTAAAAGGGCTGAAATGGCGATGGGCTGGGCATATTGCAAGAAGAACTGATCAACGATGGACAACAGAAATTCTGAACTGGATTCCAAGAGACCACCGAAGACCTAGAAAACGTCCTCAAACTAGATGGGTGGATGAAATAAGAAAAGAGGTTGGGGTGACGTGGAAACGAATGGCCCAGGATAGACTTGTGTGGAAAGCATTTGGAGAGACCTTCATCCAGCAGTGGATAGATAATGGTTGAATATGATGATGATGATATATATATATAGTCCATAGCTTTCTTGATCTGTGGAACAAGAAAGAAATGAATCAAATGATACATTTTTGACACTTATTCCATGTGTTTTAATGGTTTAAAGCCATTGGCTGTTGCAAAGAAAAATAATCAGCCATCGGCCTTTTGAATTTTCGAACAATCGGCATCAGCCAAAAAGTGCCATCGATCTAGCCCTAAATGTAAAGGTATTTACTGGGTCACATTTTAAATACAGGTCAAAGCAGTTTCAGCAAAGAAATGACATCAATGCAAACACTTTCTTTTGAAACAGACAAACATGTTCATGAGACCAATCAATCGGCAAATGCAGTTTCGCATTCGTTCACAATACAACCAGTAATTTCTATTGGTGGGAGACTGTTGTTAAAATTTTTGCTCATACATCAAGAGCGAAAGCGTACTTTTGTCCCCCACATTTGTGCTACTTTATTTAGCCCTCCAAATGTCGTTATTACATGCACAAAAAATGGGAAATCGTCAAAATATATATACATAAGGTTTTTATTAGACAATGTCATCAAGCTCAATTTAATAATAAATTACAAAGTGTTGGTATTATTGGACTGTTCAAGTGATCAAAAAGATAAACATACTGCGGAAACATTTTCTATTGGGGAACACTCGTACCAGTTCTTATTCCACCAGGCACAACTTTTTGAGTTCAACCTTATGATGTTTATTTTTTCCGATAATGGAAATATTTTGCAAACTTTATTATATTTCACTACATAAATGAATTTAACATCTATGAGCAAAACAATATCACAAAATTACACTGTTTAATTCATAACCAATTGTCCACTTCTGCATTTAATAACATGATAAAATATGCTTGGTGGAAATCAGCTTACCGTTTTTCGAAACCAGAAGCATTTAAAAATGTCAAACAAATTTTGTTCACTTTTCAACAAAATCAATCATGTTATACAGAAAATTGCATAAACAGTGCATTTACATATTGTAGTCATTGCTCAAATTTCATATGTTTTCCACTCTCATTTTTAGTAGTAAAGCAAAATAAGCTCATACTTCTTATAAATCAAAAATCCTACTTTATGTTCTATACAAGAAAGAAATCAATCTTTATTTATCATCAATACACAACTTTGGGTTAACTTCTTGTACATTTTTTTTATCATGTGGGCTATTAGTAATGAGTAGTTCAAAGTCATTACAAGTTAATACATCATTGTACATAGTTCATACTTTCATATCCCATATAGTTCATCGTCATATTGTGCATAATTATGAGAACTATTAAGTATGCTATTAGATGATATGAAATTGCAACTGACACAAATATTTCAAATTTTTATAAAAATTTCCTTACCCTTATTTTTGACATTGGAATGTTTTTTCTGTAAACTTGATAAGTGAATATTTTTCAATAGCACTTTAATAGATTACTCGGTTAAAGATAGTGTTTTCACAAGCACAACTATTGATGATTTCAGTGAAACAACAGATATTTTTTCAAATTTCATGAAAAATTGCCAAATTTGGCAAAAAATCCAATATTTTGCCAAATTTCAATGGCTTCTACCTCTGCTTGGGGGTCAATTGAAGCAAATTTTACTTTATGTTTTACCATCGTACTAGCTATCTACTGACCAAATATCAAACCGATCCAGGAAAGACACCTGGAGTAGTTAGTTCCCTTGTAAGTGTAAATAACTAGTTTATTGGTTTTGGCAGTTCTTTCCCCTTCATCATTCTCAACTATGACACAACTAACGAATATTAACTGTACATGAATACACATGTGTATGAATATATACTGTTTTTTATTATAAAGAATGGTGAAAATATCACTAACCCTGTAAATTCAATATGATATTTCAAAACAATATTTTCCCAAAACTCAATGTCTTATGATGAAGAATTCTGCCATACTAATTGAATATTACCATACTTGCCCTAGCATAAATTGCCATACTTGTCCTAGAAAAATCAAATTAATCTAAAAGGCCTACATTCACAAACTAATATGGACATGAAAAAAGCAAGCTATAATTGGGGTCTGAAATTTCAGCAAACATAAATTGAGATGGTTAAGAATTAATAAACATTTTCAGTTTTGCTATAAAAAACATCTTACACAAAATTAAGTAAGCATTATTCAACTTGTTATATAATAATGAAATTGGAAATAGTTATAAGTTGAGTATGTGTTATGAAAAATGATTGTTTTTAATTTATCCATGCACATACAATACATGAAGATGTGTAATACATAATATGTAGAAGTGAATTTATGATGAAACTAATGTACTGCTGTAAAGAAATACATATATGTATGTAAGTAAAAAATTATCTGTACTTTTGTCATAACATATCTTTAAGTTAGGCATACTGCCTTCTGTGCATGCTAAGAGTTGATACTAATGTAGTCAAGTTATCGAAGTTTGGCCTTGGTAGCGCAAAACGGCGAAAAACTTCCCTTTAATGCAAATACATAAAGAAGCCTAATTAATTTGTACAAAAAGACGTATGTCATGATGCGATAAATGGATTTCTATGCTCTTTTCTATTGAAAAGAGATTTAATTTAGATAAACCCGATGGCCTAAAGCATTATTGGCAAGATTTATGAAAGAAACAAAGACAGTTCTTCAGTCAACAACAAGCAGGTGGACCTGTGGCTGCTAAGATTTGCTTTGGCTTCAATGAAGGTTCAGAAACAGCATTTATTTCTGCATCAAACGCAGCTCTGGATTATCAGTTTACTAGAGAAGTGTTTTCGTCCATGTTTAAGTATATTTGGTGGATGAGAATGCATATTTCAGCAAGGCAATGCCACTATCCACACTGTACATTCTGCAAAATGGTGGTTCTCTTCTAATAATATGAGGGCGAATCAGAAAGTGTTTGCTCCTATTTTTCATTAGCCAAAATAAGGTACATACAGGTAATTACAAATATACATACTATTTTATGTATCTTACACTATTTTTCCACATAATCCCCACACTGGTTCAGACATTTGTCCCATCGCATCACTAAATTTGAGATGCCCCTGTGGTAGAATTCGTCCGGCTGACTGTGGAACCACCATCGGACTGCTATCTTGGCTTCATCGTTGTACGTGAATTGCTGTCCTGCCAGAAACTTCTTCAGCGGACCGAAAACGTGGAAATCACTAGGGGGCGAGGTCCGGACTGTATGCAATCAGAACCGCCGACAAGCTCCGGTCATTTCACTGGGAGAGTCTGGACCACCCACCATACAGTCCGGACCTCGCCCCTAGTGATTTCCACGTTTTCGGTCCGCTGAAGAAGTTCCTGGCAGGACAGCGATTCACGTGCAACGATGAAGCCAAGACAGCAGTCCGACGGTGGTTCCACAGTCAGCCGGACGAATTCTACCACAGGGGCATCTCAAATTTAGTGCTGCGATGGGACAAATGTCTGAACCGGTGTGGGGACTATGTGGAAAAATAGTGTAAGGTACGTAGAATAGTACGTATATTTGTAATTACCTGTATGTACCTTATTTTGGCTAATAAAAAATAGGGGCAAAGACTTTCTGATTCGCCCTCGTATTAAAGATGTGGGATGGTCTTCTGGAAGTCTGGATTTGAATCCAATTGGGAATATTTGGGGTACACTAACAAGAATGCTACATGCAGAAGGAAAGCAATTCCCAAGCATTGTGGAACTGAAAAAGAAATTTATCAATGTGGATATAAATTACCACCAAAATTTTCAAAATTTTAATTTCTGGAATGCCAGATCATGTCTTTGAGATTATCAGACCTAATGGTAAGGCAGCCAAATATTAATTTTTAAAAGTACATTTGTTTTCTAATGATTATTTATCATTTTGGTACATGTGCAGAGCAACTTCCTTTTGTTTTTCCTGACTGTATATTAACTTTATAGCGAAGTGAAATGTTTTTCTTCAGAGTTTAAAGGCATACCTAAGTACTGTAAAAAATGGAAAAAAATTGTAAAATAACAAAAAAAATTATATGTTTTATCTACTATTTTGGGGCTGAGTCAGACCCACTTATATTGAAGTTTTTCTGTGCTCCTTGAACTTAATGTCCATGAGCCTGGTATGAATATATAGTGTAATCTGTCTATAAAGGGGTGGGGAACCTTTTCATGTTAGAAAGCCGCATTAAGTTAGTTATAATGGAAGAAGGCTGCATTCAAGAAGTTTCAATTAGGTACAGGGATGTAGTAATTCAAAAATTATGTTTTTTAACAGATCATGTTATTTGGCGTTAAACGGAATAATGTATTTATCCCTTCTTCTCACTAATATATCTTCTAACTCAGGGCTGCGGGCCACAATACAGCTTGCCGGTAACTGTTTGAAATAAAAAAAAATCACCAGAAATAACATGAGCGACCATAATAAATTACCGTGAAATTTTATTTTGATACCTGGTTATATGGTCCATTGCTTTTTTTTTTTTTTTTACTGAACTCGCTGAAACTGATGGCCAGTGAGATCTGTGAAAATTTTCCAAGTGGCCCGCTGTCAAAGAGGTTGGACAACACTGTTCTAACTGATTAAATTCGGAAGGGTACTTCCGTTTGATTTTTTGTTCTTCATGAGAAGAGCTTTCCATCAGCACCACTTGACCAAATCAAGAACTCATTCCTCAGGTGGTTTCCTAGTAAGTAGTGTCGGTGTAATTACAAACACCATGTGTGTGTGTATATATTTGCATTTTTTAAAAGTAAATTTCAATTACTCATAGAAATTTGTTTTACTTTAATATTGCAAAAACATAGTTCTCAATATTTATGGAACTGACTATACATATACGAAATTGTCATAAACAAAAAGAAGAAAAAAAAGAAACCTTCTCACTGTTACTGATCTGTATTTGTGATCTCAGTTGCAAAATTTCTTGTTCATATGTCTTAATTTTGGCACATAATTCATCATAGTCCTAAAACAAGAAATTACAAGTGATTTCAAATATTTATCACTTTAAACAAGAAATATCAAAAGTTAGATTCATATCATTTATTTTTCTTTTTGATAAAGTATATGGATTTTTAAGATTAGCAATAAACATGATTAACAGTTAAGTTTAATGTAAACATTCAGACTTCTGTCAAATTTTGAGAAAGAATGGCTATTTCCTCCGAAATAATTGTCAACTGTTTATATTGAATTTACCTGTTAGTTGTGCTTTTTATTGTTAATCTTAGTATATATGGATTTTTGTTTATTTATTCCTTAAAAAATTCTATATTCTAAAAAACAATTATCAACATAACATACTATATACACAGGGTGGCCTAAAAGTTACTTTTTGGAATTTTGATGATTATCGTGATGGCAATTATGGAGGATTTAACTGAATTTAGGATCCTGGGGTTTGTTAGAATGCACTCTTTCGTTACATAACCAAAATCGTGCTAAGTTAGATAATTACAATTATACTGAGTGTATTTCAAAATATTTCAATAGCAACATATAAATTAAACAACTTTTTCCAAAATAATTGTCATTCCTCTTGAAATGTTTTTTAAACTCCCAATGAACTTTGATAACTCAAAGTAAAATGCCCGTCCCTTGAATTTCGAGTTATCAAGATTCCACTGAATAATTTTCAAACCAAAATAGAATCCTAAATAAAATTTGTTTTTCTTTTTTATACTAAAATAAAAACAAATACAAAATATACATAAAACTGCAAAAACATATTACAAACTTATACAAAAACATATTACAAACTTATACAAAAACATATAATGTACAAATTAAGGTAGTACTAAATATACAGTTAAACTCCAATTTAATGCCACTATCCATTACAAGGAAATTTAGCACTCTAACGAGTTTGGAGATATATCAATTTGTCTCTACAACATTTATCAAATTGAACTGAAACATGTGAATTTACCTCTTTAAATTCTTTACAGGCATTCTTATAAGCACAGTAAACATAATACGGAATACACAAAAATTTCATTTTAATCTATTATTTTTACTCCAGAAATAATTCTAAATGCTTGCTTGGGTTTTTTGTTTTGTAATAATTTTTTCAATATATTTTTTAATTAATAAAACATTGCCCGTCATAATCTTATCTATAGCACTTTTTTTTCATAAATCTTTGTGATTTGTTAATGATTTTGTTTTCTGCTTCTAATTTGATATTCTGTTCATGTTCAGTTTACCTTTCAGATGAAACTGGGGTTAAATCTGAATTTGTTAATAAAACAATTTCTGCAGTAATCAGTTCTTTAAACGTTGCAACAGATCTTTGTCAATATTAACACAATCAACTGCTGTGAAGGGATTATGTAAATCAGTTAATATATCTTTGGAATCTTGTATTAATTTCTATAGAGTTTTGTGCCAAAGTAGACTTTTCCTTTTTTATTAAACCAGTATGTATCGATCAATTAACAACAGTCTTTTAAGAGACTTCATCCCAAGCTCTCTTTATCATGTACAGAGTCAACTAAAAGTCTGCAAAACTGTAAAAATTCATAAAAAAAAAAAGTAAAAATCATCACATTGAAGTATGGTTTACATGATAAATATTATTTGGATGTGGGATGGTTTTTTTTGTTTTTTTGTTTTCATAATAAAAAGCTTTAGTTCAAAGGTCACTGATAGATGGCACTAACACTAAAATATCCGTCAGAAACATGAAATGAAGAAATTTTCCTTATTTCTGGAGGGGGATCTAAAATCTTTGTCTCAAAATCCTGTAATTTTTTTTTATTTCAAACAGTTGTCAGCAGGCCGTATGTCGGACAACCCTGAGTTAGAAGAAACAGGCCAATTTGTTTTATATGCAGAAAAAAATCCAGCACTACAATGTTCTACCAATAAACAAATATTTAACATTATTTTAGTGTATAACATTTAAATACATTTACCATTTGTGCTGGCTTGACATGTTTTTTACGGCCAATCCAGAACTAACCCCTTGCCTGGTTCTACAGGACAAAAAGAGGGCACGGACATGGTCTAAGGGGTGGTTTGTTCAGGCATTCAACCGTGGCGAATTATAGCAGTACTTATGGCTTGCGTTCCAGGTGCACTAGTTCAAGGGATGTGACATGCACCCTTGTGACATGCAAAGTTGGGCAAAGTTCTGGGAGTTTCATCGGTGAGCTCTTATTCTGTAAGACTATCGCTGACAAAACCATGCTCTCCAAATTTGTTGCTAATCGGCTCCTAGTCCACTTTGGTGAACTAGAGGTAGTGATCCAACACCTCAAGAGCAAATCATCAGAACAGTAAGCACCCGTTCAACAGTCTTTGAATTCATCGAAAACGAGTTTTTAGGATCTTTCGATATTGTCTTTGAAAGTACTGTCGACGAATACGAATTGCAACATGCCCCAAATTTTGAACCTGGTGAGCCCTGCCAAAGCAAGTAAGAGCAATCGAGGAGGTACCTATAGAAATAATGAAGAAGGCAGTGGAGGCCTATAAGAAGGTGAAAAAGGTACATTAAAGGGTGCATAGCATGTTTCCAAGAAGGCAGACAACAGGTGATTGAACGTTGAAAAAATATTTCAAACAAAGTGAAAAATGCAAGATAAGATAGAGGAAGATGATAAACCATATCATTATTATGATGAGAAAACTTCCATACTTTAAGATAGAGGAAGTTAAGGAACATATGTGGTCACAATTTTTCCGTCACCGCATAGAGTTGAAAGTCACTGCTTACGACCGGGACCTGAAAATGTGGGCCATGGGCAAAGCAATGGAGCTTGCAATTCCGAAGTTTAAAGTAAGTCCACACTTTATCCTGGAGTTTAAACACAAAATAAAATAAGCCGCAAGGTGACACACAGACAAAAGAGACCTATTTCCCGAATTATCTCTCTAGCCTGTGATCAACAACTTCCGACAAAACGTAAATAAAATGATTGAACAGCACAATTACAACCTAATCTCCATCCTGCACACTGTCGACAGCGGCCTCAATACGATATTGTGTAATAGAACCCTATACATTGAGGGTTCTAAAACGCCGCACACAGCAGTCATCAATTAGAATCAAACCATTCATCACTTACACCATCCAAATGACCATCAGAGTTGCCGAAAAGTTTGTTGGTCCTTTGCTAATCATGACGCAAGAATCATCAAGGAGAGTTTGCCCCCCCCCCCCACAAATGACGCAGAAGTTGCAAAAACTGAAAAACTGACCTATTCGAATGTGCTCATCAGGTATTCCAAATCTAGCAAAAGCACAAAACAATTGACTGGAAAGTACTTTAAAAAGATCAAGGGATCTATTGGCAATGACAAGACTCTTCTGATACTGCACTCATGATCTGGCCAAACAGACACAAAATTGAGCAGGCAGAAAATAGGAAATAATGTCGAAGACCTGCTTATTCCTCCGTGCACGACAAAGTACCTCCAGCCATTAGATGTATACTTCTTCCAGGACTATAAACACCTGGTAAAAAAAATTGTTGAGCACTCAAAGACTCATCGTGCAGATGTGAATATTAAAAACACGGAGGCGATAGTAAAGCTGCATTATTTGGCATACAACCAGTTATCTTCCACCAACTTTGACAACATGTGCTGGTATGCCTTTCAGAAGGTTTTGATTTAAAATACAAACCCCATCTTCCCGTCTGTCAAACAGGTATGCTTCAACCTGACCAAGTACACTTGCACTGACTGTACAACACTACCCTTCCTTGTGTGTGCTTGGTGGTGGAAACACTTAATCTTCAAACACTTCTGTTCAAAAACACACTACCATGGTTAAAATATCATTTCAGCTATTTCAGGAAGCTAGCAGCACACTAACCATCCTAAGGGCAAGATTACATGTTTGCCATTTTTCCTTTGAACTTACAAAAATATTCATTTATTTGTAGTGCTGGATGGATTCTTTCTGCACATAAAACAAATCGGCCTATATTTCCTAAGTAGTTGGATTCGGAAGGATACTTGAATTTGATTTTTTGTTCCTCATGGTAGGAGTTTTCTATCAACACCACTCTCGAGCAAATCAAGAACTTACACCTCAGGTGATTTCCTAGTCAGAGCCATTTATAGTTCGATCTAAGAACCAGAACGGCACCAAATTTGGAAGGGGAACTAATGATGACATGGGAAGAAGGACTCTGTGAAAAAAATTGTAGTTACAAAATTTGCTGAAAGGGGAAAATAGGATGATCTGAAATAAGAAAAACATGGAAAAAGAACAAAATTCGAATAACTAAGACAAATCTAGAATAAAATTTTAATTTTTTAAGTCGACTCATTGCAAAAACTAAAAGAAACTTTGATAAATTGCCACAGGAAATGTATTTCATAAATACATTCAACTTTTATTCACATTTTCGTAAATGTCGCTGATTTTGAAGTTGAGCTTTAATATGGTTGCCATTGTTTTGGACCAGAAATTGCATTTGATGCACAGCATGCTTAACTGCAGAATGCAACATCTCTGGAGAAATATTCCACACATGCTGCATTATGTTATCATTTAAAACAACTGGATTAGGGACAGATCCTAGATAAACATTGGCTTTGAGGTGACCCCGCAACTAAAAAGTGCATAGTGTAAAATCAGGAGACCCTGGCAGCCATGCTATGGGAAAATAATATCTACATTTACATTACCAGTTGGATAGTAAAATAAACATTCACAACTTGGTGTGTATAGGCTAGCACACGGAATGAGACTGCAGTATTACTTCAGAACAAGACCTCTAAAAGCTTACCAACCCCTCTTCTAGACCTTTTGGGAAGCTGAATCTGTTTATGTTTTATAGTGCAAAAAAAAGATAAAATCATGTTGCACTGGAACCTACAATTTTAAAAAGGTAGTTAAATGATAATATTGGAATTGTACCTAGGTACAGCATGACAGATGAATGTATTACCATCATGTCACTGTAGAGCTAGATGTTGAATTTAGACTTTGAAATTAATTCAACATTGATAAACCACAGGACTCAATTCAACAAACTTGCCACATCTCTCTGACTTGCTGCCATTCAACCGCTGGTTAAACCACAACACTTCTATTTTGTCTGTCTGTGGTTTTACGGCTCAAAGACTACAGTGGTCATGCTGCGCCGGGACCTACTGTTTTCCGAGGAATCCGAACCTCTTAAGGCCTAGGGAACCAAACCCCGGACTACAGTGAGCAGTGCGATCTTTATGAGATCTCTGAGTAAGCGTTCTTTGCACTGCTGGGAGTCGAACCCGAGTTAAAGGCGCACTATGCGAACGCGTTACCACACTGTGCAACCGCAGGGCCCATTAACACTTCTAGCACACAAATGATAGTGCTCAAGATTATGTCTATAAAATGGCTATCTCTGATTCCTTTTTCACAGTTCCAACATGAAATGATGACCCACTCCAAAATGCTCACTCTTGTGGTGTTGTCCATTTGTATGAACAGATGCTAGCATCACTAATTTTTGTATGATTTTCTGACTCGGCCCTGGTAACATACTGCCATTTTGTACATATCTAACTATTTGTAGACTAATATAACCATAATTATGTTTTTTTTCCCTCAATTTATGGAAACTAGTAGGCATAGAAAATGTACTTACTTCCATACGATTTAGTTCTAAGCGTAATTTTTCAACATTATCTTTGTAGTTGGTTTTTTCTTTATATAGAACCTCAACTTGCTGACAATAGTCATCAATAACAGCTTTATTATCAGATGCATCATTTGCCATATTGGTTAGTTTCACATTTGCTTCCTGAAACATAAATAAAACAATATGTTAACCTTACTACACACACAGTACATAAAAATTTTCTCTATATATTTTGATTGTTTGAAAAATACAAGAAAAAGAAAGTGTGACATTGAATATAAACAATTGTTGTTAAATTTAATAGTGTGCAAAACATGATTAGTTATATATGATATAATATTTGTAGGCAGATGACAGTGATTAAAAAAATGAGCAGAAAAGTTACAACAGACGACATCAAGTATAACAACCTATGATTTAAGTGTAAATGTAAAATTGAAAACTTGCACTCACTTAGGGTGGTAAGGGCAGAACCCCAATGAATAAGCACATCTTATGGTAACCAATCAAAAGGTTCAATTTATGTACCATAAAATCTTATTTAATGACCACTTTTTTTGGAAACTTATTTCCTCCCTCCCCTCAATTGGCCCAATGCTAAATTTATCACTGTTCAGAGACAATCGAAAACCATCCTCCTTCTAACAGCAACTATATTTTTGGGTACTGATAAGAGATGAGTTTCATTTATTGTGTATATGCAGATCTTGACCAGAAAAATGGTTAGGAGCTCACTATGTGGTTTTGAAAAAGCAGTCATGCTTGTTTGCATTTTCAATATGACAGATAAAAGAGTGATTTTAACCTTAAGGCAGTGAATTAGTATTATAAATGAACATGGAAGAGGAAACTCTGAAAGGAAATTAGCCCAATGTTTAAATGTAGAAAAACACAGATAAATAATATCTTAAAAAATAAAGAAATGTTTTTGGAGGAATGGAACAATGATAAATTGTGGGGAATAAAAGGCAAACGGGTGAAAGTGCACAGTTCGCACTGGTTGCCAAATGTTTCCTTGAAGAATCATTCCAAAACTAGTTGCTACTGTCTGACTGCTGATAAAATTCTTTTACATTTTGGTAGATTTGGTATTCTGTTCTTATCCTTCGTTCAAAGACAGTGTTTGTTTGTTTTTTAACCATTACGTTTAAGTATTTGAACTTGATTTTTTTTTCATGGATTAGAACTGAAGGGTAAGAAGTAGGGTCATCCATGGAGTGACCGTCATCCATGATGGAATGTTGTTTCTTCCCATTTGTCCAACATACATGTCCATGATGGAATGTTGTTTCTTCCCGTCTGTCCATCTATATGCATGCGGTAGCTAGGGAAGACAATTCAAGCCAGTGGGCTAAACATGTCTTCAGGGAGGGTCAGGAACCAGATTGGCATTTGATGAAAGTATTACATCAGAATGTGACAAATCTGAAGAGTAGACTTTTTCTGGAATCATGGGAAAGCTACGGTTTGAGGAGTCAGTGCAATAAACATCGCCAAACCTCTACCAGAACCTTACAGGATTTTTGCAAAACCTCCAGTTGGGGGTATTCATCTGATGTTGACGGGTGCAGGGGGTTCCCGGTGAGGGTTTCCCCAGCTGGAACTGCTCCGCACCAGATGACTTCAGATGGGGATTCCCAACATGCGGGTATATAAGCTTAGAACTTTCACGAACTCTTCATTCTGCCTTCATTTGACAAAGGGAGCAGTTGGCTCCCGAAACGTCGTGTTTTTAAACCTTACGCCAGTGTCGAAATAACTGTTTGTTATGTAATAAACATACCTGAAGCTGAAACTGCAATTCCCCAATTTGCTTCGTAGTTTCCTGATGAGTAGAACTTTCCATTTCGACCTGTTTAGAAAGTAATGAACATTCCTTTTGTAATGTAGACAATTTTTCTTTTTGTTGATCAATCACTGTATCTTTATTAATCTGCATTTCATCCATTTTTTCTTTTAACATTATGTTTTCTTCTTTTAAGTCATTCAGCATCTATTCAAAAATCAAAAAAAAGTTTATAATAAAAGTAAAACATTACCTTATTACAATGAGAACATATACATAAATTAATATTTCTGGTATTCTAACTGCTCTTAAATTCTGGTACAAACCATGTTTCAATCATTGACAGATTAAAATATAACATATCTTCAGTTTATAAATACCAGTGAATTAATATTAATTTTACATGGTTCGTATGCATTTCCTTACATGAAATTTGTATGTATGTATGCAGGGGGAATTGGGAAGGGTGGCCACCAAAGGCGGCGCTGTAATCCAAGTTACATGAAATTTAAGGACCTATCAGCAAACAGGAATCAAATGAATCAGAGATAATCTACATAACTGACTTCATACTTATAATACTATTTGAAGAATAAAATAAAAATTAGGATATATTATACAATTAAACTTAATCTCAGAATTAACAATTATGAATCAAGAACAATTGTGTCAATGAAAAGCATTCCCTAAAAGGATCCAGCAGTTAGCTTCAAACAAGAAACATACATCAAATAAGGTTGATAAGTAAAGTTAATGGGTTTCAGATTTATAATAAATTCTAATTCAATACATAATATTGATAATAAAAATTCCCTTCCATTGACAAAATTGAATGTCATATACAGCACAATCCCAGCTGTAGAATTTGTGGTGGACCAGTTTAAAAAAAAAAAATTGGCAAAATTCCGTAAAGTGGCACTATGTAACCTTTTTTCACTCCTCCTGTTCGAGACACAGCGGTTGGTCAAAAATATGGCATCTTTGTCACGAAACCATGTAAAAATAAAAAGTTCCAAAAAGTGCTGTTAGAGGTAACACTATCAATTCAGTCCCTCTCAATTGGCAGAACAGATCGCTGACACAAACAGTATGACCCCTGTTCCAAAATTTCAGTAAATGGGCTGATGTAAAGAAAAAATTGATAAAATGAAGCTAGAGTATGCTATCATCTTTTTTTCCCTCTTTGTCAAGCATTCTGCCCTTGTTCAACCATATCCATCATTGACTCATGCTTGTTTATGAGTTTTACAGTGCAAAGACACCAAAGGTCATGCTGCACCAGGATTTACAGCTTTCCGAGGATTCCAATCCACATAAAGCCAAGGGAACAAACCCCCAGATTACAGAGAACAGTTTGACTGTAGGCTTTTTTGGGAGGGGAGATTACCGTTGGAAGTCGAACCACCTTACATTAGTTGGCCAGAGCCCACTAGATTGCACAGCGTGGGTTCCCCCTCAATGAGAGCAACAATGATTCTGATCTTGGGACTTTCGTCGGTAAGATTGGTAGAGGGGAAAATAAAGGATTGAGCAATCGAAATTTACGTCATATAAATAATAAAAATTGGACATTTTAGACGCCAAAAATGGCGACTGGGTCTAAAATCTTAATCGTCAAAACAAAATTTATAGGTGCAATAACGACTGCTAATTTCAAGCTCTGTTTCAATCTGATTTGTTAAAAAAAATTGCTTTCTGCAGACCTGATGCCACTAACATAAATTTATAAAAAAACACATGTTGCACAATGTTATTTTCCCTTCTTCCGCACAAAACACATGTTGTGAAACTTGGTAAGTCCAGAAATCATGTTATCCAAACTAGACGTTTTAGTGTTTCCAGTTTTCATTCGATGAAGATGCCAAATGTAAGATTTACGTATTAAACTGGTACATTTTAGTGAAAATGTTTTTTTGAGGGGGGGGGGGATTTTTGTTTTTAATGCAGATTTGGTGCAAACTTCGTTAAATTTCCCTTTTTGTATCAGGACGGCACAAAACCGGTCTTTTGATGCAGCATGGCACAATTGGAGCAGGTCTGGCATCACTTTAGTATAAATCATCTAATATGTATGACTTCTTTACATGTACATACAGTCTGTAAAAAGTATACAATGTAAAAATGCTGGACTGTTTACCATTCACTGTACTAAATGCTTATCTGGTGATGATGCTTTTACTATTTGTTTTAGAAAAACCCTAATCCTGCACGTTCTGAAAATTACCAACTACTGCACTTTAACCAGTAAATTTTTGTGACTGATCCGAAGTATAAGAAAAGATTCCACAACATTTCGAGAACTATAATAGAATTACCTTTATAAAATGAAGTGTAGAGAAAGTAAGAATGTACTGTAGTTATACCCCCAGTTCTGGGTTTTTCAAGAACAATCCTGCACCCAGGTTTCCTCAAAGCAGACCCACACCCAAGTTTCCTCAAAGCTGTCCGACACCCAGGTTTACCTTAAACTCTTATCCTAGTTATCCTTATCTTCTTGTACAAATATTATATGATTCAGGCATAGGTTTTGTGATGTTAATGGCCAGATTCCATAATCGAAAAATCTACAAGGGCAAAAGGTAACATTTTATGAACTTTTGCAGCATTCCAGTCAGGAGCATGTCCCTTCTCCCAAGCATGTTCTGCCACAAAAGTAGGAAATGCACTCTTCTACATCATATGATGTTTCTTTTTCCACTTACAAAGAGTTCTTCCCATCTTGTCAGTGTATACTTTTTCACAGTCTTTGCAGAGTATCTGATAAATAGTTTCAGTCAATTTTTTTTCTGCTCGAACTCTGACACTCTCTAACAAATTACGTAAAATAGTAGCTGGCTTGTAGAAGACCTTAATGTCAGCTTTATGCAACACGTATGTAATCTCCTCAAAAACTCATTCTACATAGGGTAAAACAACAGTTCCTTAAGTTTGCTTCTATCATCAGATTTTTGGGCAATGAGGTGGTTTGGGTAGCCAATATCCACTAGCTTCTTGATTCTTCTTAATTCAACACCTTTCAACCTGACACTGCTACAGTGCATGAGAACTTGGTGAGTTAAATATCACATAATACAAGCTTTATAACAAGTTGGGTGATATAAGCGAAAGTCCAAATATCAGTCTGTATGATTTGGCTTTCAATACACCGAAGTTGACAAGCTTTCACCTTTACCATTGGGAATTTTCATACGCAAAAATGCTAAGCACCCCCTCATTTTCAACCTTCAGGGTAAACTGAATATGAGGATTTGGGCTGCTTAAATAACAATGGAAGCTATCTGCCTTGCTTCTTGGAAGCACAACAAAAGTATCATCCACATACTGTCTCCAAACCTTGATGTGAAAACCATTATAGCTCAAGATACCAGTTTGCAACATCTCCATGGAAAGGTTGGATACAACACTTGGAACAGGTGGCCTCATTGTGGTCCTTCGCTTCCGTTTGTAAATATTCCCACCGAAGATGAAATAAGTCACATCTCGAAAAATTCCAACAACATGCAAATGTTCTCTGCTAATAAATTTGTACATGTTGCAAGTGTTTCATGGTTTTAAGTCAGTCTACAGCAGTAGAAACCACAAGGGAGGTAAGTATGTTTGTAAAAAGAAAAATTACATCAAATGACACCATAACCTAATCTGTATCAATCTATAAAGTACACACAGAAGAAACGAAATCTTCAGTGGTAGCAACAAATATTACCGTCAACCCAACCAAAGTTGACAAAATCCAAGCTAAGAATTGATACAAAGCACAAGTTGATGCACTGCGATATGTAATAGAATCTTTTCTTATACGTTGGACTAATGACAAAATTTTACTAGTTATGATAAGCCTTGGTCAATCGTTGTATTCTTTTGTTAATGTAGTTTAAGTTGTTTACTAGGTGTCCAGGAAGTTTGATTTAAATGGGCTACTTTAATTATGAACATGAAGTTGATATATATAAAACAGAATGAAAGCGAGAGTAATTAAAGTTCATTATTAAAATTCCATTATAAAATACAATCCTTTTTTAATTACCATATCTAACGTTTTTCATATTTTTAAATAAAAATGCAATTAAAAAATATACATTGATGTGCCATCAATATTATCAGGATTAAAACACAGATCTATGCTGGCAAGAAAATCTGATCTAAATGAAGAAAAAAATTTGAAAAATAAAAACACTGTTAAAGTGCAAAACAACTCTACATATAACAAATAAAACAATATCAGAAATTCCTGGTACACTTTTAACCATCCTTTTCAAATAAATGTGTAAAATAATCTTCTAAACTCTCAAGATTTATAAAAAAAAATGATACAAATCTAAATATAAAAATATAATAGAACTTTCAAAAGGAAATAATGCATTCCTTTCAGATTTATACCATATTTAAGTCATTTACAACACTAGCTAATTGTTCAGTTTTAGCATTCAACTCATTCTTGACACTATTCATTTCATCTTGTACTTCTTTTAGTTGGTGTTCATGAGAAACCTCTTTCTTATCAATATCAGTTTGCTATAAAAGACAAAGAGAGAGAAAGAAAAAATGTACATTATTTATTTTTCATAAACGCTATAGATGAAATTATGCGCATCAGTGCCAAATTAACAAAAACTGCATGCGATGCCAATAACTGTTAAGCATAAAAAAAAATACTGATAAGGTTGAAAACTTCAGACAGACACTACACACACACACGCATATGTGCATGCCATATCACATGTTAAAAAAATATACTTTTAACTTTCATCTTATTAGTTATAATAAGGAGCATTAATAAATTAATGAAACAGGCATAAAATTGACAAATACATTAACATATTCGTTCAGAAGAAGGTAGATATGGTCTTGCTTAAACAACTGTCAATGCCTTAATAAATTATGTAACTGTTTTAGTTTTGTGCACAATTTGTTCAACCACTTTTTGCACAGTGTGTCAATATTCTATTTATAAACCTTAATATGTTGACAATTTATAATTTCTAAGCAAATGTCTAGTATTCAACCAGGCACATTTAACTTGTAGGAAATTTCTATATTTCAAGACTGTAAAACATCTTGGAATGAATCATTATTTATTTGTGTTTTTATGGTGCAAGCGTCATGCTGCATAAGGACCTACAGTGACTAAGTCGCATTATCTTAAAAAGACCTCTAAACCATGAGACATGATAATCCATGATGGCCAAACTTACTGAGAACCAGACCTTGCTCAGTAAGCTGAGCAATTTTTGGATCACAGACTTTTGTCAACTTCATATTTGGTTGAAATAAGAGGTGCTAATACTTTCCAGCTCAAACTAAAATTAATAACTATAATAAATATACTCCCATTTTTGCAATAATTATTACTTATGAGGTACACACATACATTAAATATATAAATAATATTTTTTTACTTAATAACTTTCGACACCTACATAGAAACAAGCTCAAACTAGATCTGTTTTTGTTTAGGAGAAAAAGAGACACCGTCCTCAATCTGGATTCGAACCAGAGTCCTTTCATTTAGCCTGGAATGTCCTGACCACTAGACGAACGAGGAGAGAAGAACAACAGCCTTTTTCTCCATATAATGTAAGATATTATTACCCTTCACAGGGATAACACAATTGTCAAATAATGGTCAACACACAAAGCCACCTGGGTTTTTATAAGGGGAATTTATTTTTTACTTAATAATTTTCGACACCCACGTAGAAATAAGCTCAAACTAGAGCTATTTTTTGTTTAGGAGAAAAAGAGACGCCGTTCTCATCCTGGATTCGAGCCAGGGTCCTTCCATTTAGCCTGGAGTGTCCTGACTACTAAATGAATGAGGACAAGAATAATGGTCTTCTTAAACAAAAACATCCCTAGTTTGAGCTTCTTTCTGCATGGGTATTGAAAATTATTGAGTAAAAATAAATTCCTCCATGAAAACTCACAAAAACTTGCCCCGGTGACTTTGTGTGTTGACCATATTTGGCAATTGTGTTATCCCTGCGGAGGGTAATAATATCTTACATCCTTACATACGGAGAAAAAGAGCGTTGTTTCCTGTCCTCATTCGTCTAGCGGTCCAAGACACTCCGGGCTAAACGGAGGGACCCTGGTTCGAATCCAGGATGGGGAAAGCGTCTCTTTTTCTCCAAAACGAATAAGCTCTAGTTTGAGCTTATTTCTACGTGGGTGTTGAAAATTATTAAGTAAAAAAATAAATTCCACACGAAAACTCACAAAAACTCACCCCCGTGGTTTTGTGTTTTGACCTTTATTTGGCAATTGTTTTATCCCTGCGAAAGATAATATATATTCCATCCTTATATATGGAGAAAAAGGCCGTTCTTGTCCTCATTCATCTAGTAGTCAGGACACTCCAGGCTAAATGGACAGACTCTGGTTTAAATCCAGGATGAGGATGGTGCTTTTTCTCTTAAGCAAAAACAGCTCTAGTTTGAGCTCATTTCTAGTGGGTATCGAAAATTGTTGGGTAAAAAATAAATTCCCCCACGAAAACTCACAAAAAACTTGCCTTGGTGGCTTTGTGTGTTGACCATTATTTGGCAATTGTGTTATCCTTGAGAAGGGTAATAATATAAGTAATAAGTAAGTATAGTAATATAGTAGTATAAGTAATACCTAACTTTGTTTTATTTGATTTCCTTTCACCATCGCAGGTTTAGGAAATCGAATATATTTGATAAATGCATTGATGTATTTAGAAATCATTATTATATGAATTACATCTTAAAATTTAATAAAGTTACATACAGTATAATAATAATATAATACATTCAGTAGTTAGATCTACACAGTAGGAGGGGAATTAGGAAAATTACACCCTTCCAAATTCATGAAAATAGAAATCGGTTATAACGATGTCCATTCAGGTTTCGCACTCTTTTTCCAAAATAAAAAATAAGTAGCTTCTAACTACCTAAATGATATTTTTTAAGGACCAAGCGTGATATGCCAAAATCCATATTGCATCTTCACCACATTACCACCCAACAAACACGCAATGTTGGCATTGAATCGGGCCGGCGTCAGATTGCCGATTGTATGTTGATGGCAGATTGCCACCCACTCTTATAGGCCGTTGCTGACTATGTTGCCCGTGGACCAATGTATTGCCAGTCACTTTATAGACCAGTATCAGCCGTGCCAATGGCGGCCCAGTGCAATGCTGATTATTCTCTAGACCACTGCCGGTTGTGCCATTAACGAACCTACAGAATGTAAATCACTTTACTGATCAATGCCTGCGGCAAAACCGGCCCTATGAAGAAATAGTGGGCTGTGTGTCAAGACAAAAATAAAGACACATTCGTATATTTTGTCTAAACATTTCGCAAGTAGAAAATTATTTCACAGCGCCCTGTGATATAATTTTCGTTGACCATTTTACACAGGGATGGGAGTGAGTTTAGAAGTAAAAAATAGCTATTTTGGTGATTAAAATTATTAAAAAGGAGACAAAACGTGACTAGAATTTTAAAAAAAAAAGAGACTGTTTCGACATGGACTTGCTTGAAAACTTTTTTTTTTCCTTCTAATTTAATTACCCTACCAAAAGGCCGGTTAGGTTCAGAACGAAATGTTAATTTATTAGATCTAGCAAAGTTAATTTCAAAATTCTTCCAGATACAATAAAAACCGTTATTTCGTTTTGAATATGAATGGGGCATGGCCAACATTTTCTTTATTTCAATACAAAATAAGATTTACAGAAAACAATAAAATTACAAATACATACACACAAAATCTAGGATTTCAACTGGTTTTAGGACCCAACAAGGACAGTTCCAAAAAACAAAATAATAAAATAAATACGTTAAACATTAAAACATAGATATCTATTAAAGAAAATGAGAGCAAATCCTTTTAAATATTAAAAAAAAGTCCATATGTTCATTTAAACATTCTTCAAAGAAGTCTAAATTTTTAGAAATAACTACTAAATCTTTTTACTCTTCTTAAATCTTGATTTTAAAGAGTTATTATAAAACCACAAAAAAAAACTGAAATAAAAAACTATTCTCAGAATTTTTATAATAAAAGTTGATAATTAGCATGATTTTCCTTTTTTTCAACATCAGTTTGGAGCTCTTGAACTGTTTTGTATTATTTCTTTTCATAGTTTTTCATCAATCGAAAACCCTCTAGTATTTCTTTGACTACTTGAATCTGTACAAGGTCACCTTACTCCAAACCTTTTTTCAGCTTTTCCGTTGAATCACCAAACAAAACATTTGCTGATTCTCTGGTGGTTTCGAGGTTCTTCTTGTTTTTAAGAGTACAGTCCAAGTCTTGAATTTTTTTCTGGGAAATCTCTGTCTCCTTCAGTTTTTGTCCCTCTTCCTTCCTTTGCTTCTCTTTTTCTATGTTCAACTGCTCTTCTTTTTCTTTCAGTCGCCTTTGCTCCCCCAGATATGCTTGGTAATGCTTATTGTCATTATGTGCCAAAGATATCGATTTCTTGATAATTGGTAAAAAAAAAGTTTATTTTTATATTGCTTCATTCCATCTTTGATGACCAGAATTGAATTCAATGTTCTGAGAGACATTTGTGGACTAACATCAAGAATTAACTTGGAAACTGAAAATAGTCTTTCAATATCAGCATTTCCATGTGAAAGGCATAATACTGCTTGCACCACCTTGGAAATAATAGGATACTTGGGAGATCTATCAGTGGTTTTTAGAGCAAAAAAGTGGCTCCAACACTTTTCGATTTCAACTGCATCTGATTCTTCACTTTCCACCTGAAGACATTTCCACTCACCTAGGAGACTATCTTCACCAATATCCAAGGGAAGAACTCTTGCAACTAAACCATCGCAATCTATCGACAGCTTCTCTCTGTTTTTCTTTCTAACTTCTGTAAACACCCAAGAGCTTTTTTAAGCCTCAATGAAGGTATGAGAGCTTTCTTGATAAGGTGCATACAACCAGCAATATAATGTGATTGGACACACATTTAAAAAGTCATTTTACCTTTTTTACCTAGCAAAGAAACTTCTTTCTCAACTTCTCAGACATATTAATAGATGACAGTTCTGCCAAATTTTTCTGATGAAGTAAGTTCTCATTTTCCCAGTCAAATATATGTAAATTTTTCAGAGCAGATGATCGACAAATGCAACCTACCAGCTTCTGAACTACTGAGAGCAGTTGCGAAAACGGAATATGAACCAGTGGACGATTACTTTGAAAAGTTTTAATGAAGGCCTGAAATAGCTCAGCAGATGAAACAGTAAAGTGGAGGTCCGCCAACATCACAGGTTCATTTAATAATTCATCAACATTTTTTTTTTATAAGAGCTTCTCTGAATAGTGTCATTACTTTTCCTTGCAGGTACGAATTTCAAAAAACACTTATGAACAGCAGACTATTGCTCAATCAGTCTTTTCAGTCCATCAGCAGCATCAATAAAAGTTAACCACCTAGAAGAAGTTTGTGTAATGAACTTATGTGCTGACAGTTTAAGTTCATTCTGGATAGTTTCAAAATCTTGCCACCTTAATGGCCAATCACCAAAACAGTTGTGAATGTTTGTCACCAAAGTGGATATATCATTCTCACCGAAAGTTTCAAGAGCTTTAAGGAATGCATTGTGAACTGTGTGGATTGGGCGTGTTCCAATATTAACTAAGTCTTTGGACCTCGTTTGTAAAAGATCCTCACTGAATAATCTGTGCACCTTTTCGTTAACGTTAGGTCCATCAAAGCCTATCATTAACAGGTTATTTAAAAGTAGATTTGCACAACTAATTACTGAGGAAATCTCAGAATGTGCAACTGCATCAGCTTTACCAAGAAAGATGGTTCCCAAATGTTGGGAAACAACTTCGGTTCTGGTCTCTGACCAATAACGAACAGGGATTTGCAACTCTTTTTTGTTTTCAATATTAGACGTTTCATCATATGAAACAATAAAAAGTGTGGAGCCAGAATCTTCCAACATTTGATCATGAAAATATATACCAAGAGCATCTGTTATGAGATACTACATTTTTTTACTGATAGAAAAGTCAGATGGAACTGATCCTGGAAATATGCCATCCAAAACTTGCTTCCAGTCATGTTAATATTGTGTAACTCCAACTCCAAATTTGCATTACATGCAGCTCCCACCATCGCAATGTTCTCTCGCTAATAGGTTGGGATGGACCTTCATTAACAGACTGTAGCAATTTCTGTCGGGTTTGAAAGCGATTTTGATTCATAAACCGTGAAACTCTTCTCTGGTCCTTCTCGGTTAGGATGTTTTCCCGACCACAATTCTGGCGTCGTGTTTCATGGCTATGCGTGTTACACCACTGTTTGTAGACAAGCTGAAGAGTCCTCTGCAAAGCCTCAACAAATCCGGCAACTTCAGTCACCAAATGACGATGGGCATGGCCAAACACAATTGCCCCTTTTTGCCAATCTGTCACATCCCTGTATTTCCCCATCTTGACACACAATTCCCGCTTGTAACAACAAACAACAATGTCTTACTCAACGTTACTGCCTTATGATCACATAGAGGTAGTGCACGCAGTTGAGCATGTAACTCGACCGCTGCGCCATTTGTACCTTTTTAAAGACTACTCCATGCTTGCGCGTCAGGGCAAATAATTTTTTTTCCTGTGAGCTTATGCTTCAGTGTAAGAATTAACTCTGTAGTAGTTCCTTTATCTTTGAGCTCATT
>QLNU02015360.1:191320236-191331337 GCA_006491805.2 Dysdera silvatica | reverse complement strand
TATTGATGAAAACTGTTTAGATTACATACATGGCATAGTTATCATAATTTGTGCAAGTTTCTTAGATAAATATTTAAGTAATAAAATTTTATAATAATGCATGTTTTAAGTACCATGATTTATAATAGTGAACAGTAAAAAAAAATACAACATAAACATGATACAAAATTATTTCACTGAGAAAATAAGCCTGTGTGTTGTATGGTTAGGGATGTCAATTTTCAGAAATATGTGGACTTACAATTAAATATGATGAAAAAGAATGCACTGAAACTCTGGATCATTTAGCTTGGATGTATTGATTGCACTCAATATACTGAATAATTACTAAAAAATATATTCACTATTTAGTAACTAAGTGCTGCACTCTCAGAATTAGAACCATGCATGTCTATGTAATAAAAAAATTGGTTCAAAATTTCGTTAAACCATTGAGTTAAGAAATAATATTAAACTTAATATTTCTTGTCTTATGGTTTGGTATTTCCCATATGAAGATGCTTTGCTTGTATCAGAAGTCTTGAACCTCTCATTAAAGCACTTGTAAAGTTAAAATCATTATTTTTTGTAATATATTGATATATATAAATCATGTTGTTGCATCAAATGTATGGTCCCCACTATAATTTATGTTTAAAACTGGCCTATGACTTTTGAAAGTTTATGCACTCCATATTACCACCTGCTGTCACGTTAGAAAAATTAGTAAAATTATATTAATTTCTTCTTTTAAAATGAACCCTCAGTGAACAAATGTACATATATATTTGTAGTACTTTTTATTATTCTAGCCATATAGCTATAGCAAATTTCAACATCATGGTTTATATAAAATTGGGACTGCTGTGGTTTTTAATTTCCTGGAAGTGTATTTCAACGACAAATCATTGCTCTCCACTCCCGCTCAACTAGAAATGGATTGGCCCCCATATTTGCCAGATTTAAATCCTTGCTACTTCTTTCTATGGGGCAACTTGAAACACAACATATACAGTAACAATCCAAGAACAAACTTGAGGAGCTTGAAACATTAATCACTGATGCATGTGTATTAAAGTGCTTCTAAAAAATAAAAGTGCTGGAAATTTATCCTCCTGCCCTTTGTTGAATGATATCAACTGCTAAGAGGTCCCAGCAAAAAAGTTCGGTTAATAGATTAATATTTATGACTTGCCCAACTCAAGACATGTTTTGATATTTTCTAACATTATGAACATTATATTACAAAAATTTGTCACCCCTATTTAGTCAAAATACTTTTAATATTCACACATAATACAGTACAATATATTGTAGACTGGCAGTGCATTGTGATGGTTTAGCAATGTGGCTTGCAATCAAAATTATTTATCAGTACATTAAATACCTTAATGCCTAATCTAGTTTATTGTCCGCGTGTCTGGATGGCTTTATAACGTCAGCCTTGGTTGATGCAGAAAATTGTTTCCTATGCTTCTTAACAACCTACAATAAGTACTGTTTCTGTTCTTCGCTACAGGGAAAAAAAGAACTGTTGATTTCTTATATAAGTGCAACCCCTCATTCTGTAAGGTCGATGACCACTTTTACAGGTTTAATGACAAATTACTGTTTCTGTATTCCTCCTGAAATCTCCATTTACTAGGATCACTCTGTAAAATCCCTCAGACAGACCAAGGATCTTGAAAAGCTCATCATCGAAGTTGTGACAAAGTCGTGTAATCCCTTCATTTCTGGATCCTGCAATGGTTTTATTCGTTTTGAAATAACATTTGACCCCTCTCTCTCTAAGAGAGCAACTACCATTATTTTTTTTCTTCCATTGAAACCTCATCATCAAAAAATCCAAAGCCAACCAAAAAAAGTTCAGATAAATACCAAAGATGATGACCAAATGCTGTGGTAGCTACCTTAACTACATATTTGTTTGGATGCTGGGGCAGTTCACAGAGCAATCCGAGACCAGTTCTTGGTGATGCAGTAGAAGATGGACTCTGGAATCAGTATTGCATATAAAGTGCTGTTACAAAAAGGCATATATCCTTTAAATGATTCCATGTTTGTTCATAATGCAAATGGCCACAGGACCTTCACAATCCTGATGATCTTTGTTGTAGTGGTTCATTTTGGTTACAAAAGATCTTAATTCAGCATCTTAATTCAGTAAATAGCCCTAGTCATCCAGCGAGCAGGGTGAACTGCTCATGAATATCGAAAGTTTGTCCCATGGGATGAATCAGCACCTTAGAAGATAATTGACAATTTAAGAAGTTAGAGATAATCATCTCGTGACTGAAATTTCCTCAACTCTGCTACTGCAAAGTTAATAACATTACCTTTACAGGGAGTGATCAATGTTGCCATGTTTTCATCGTCCATAGCTGTCGAAAATGAACACTGATCTATTCGTTGCCAAAAATTCTTAAAATGGTTAAAAAGTTCCATATTTGGAAATTTCAAAACATCATACAGACTGAGGACTTTTTCAAGCATGATCTCTGAGATGTGGTGATGTCAGACTAAATTTAACATTTCTCTACCAAGTTACAATTCAATGAATAGAATTAAATCAGTGAAATTCAAAGATAATTATATTCAAAATTATCAAAGTATCACACTCACAACATCCAAAATTACGAGCATAAAAATCAAAACATAAAAGTGTAAGCAAACAGATGTGCACAAAGTGCTCTACCTCAATCTTTAAAAAAAAATCAAACAGAACATTAGCAATTCCGCCAGTGTTTCTTAAAGACTGCTCTTTCTGTAAAATTTCTGATTTTATAACCTTTTTATAGCTTCTCAATGCGTCAATGAGCTCCTATGATGTCCAAAATGCTTTACAAATGGTGGTGCCCTCTGTGGCTCAGAAATGGCAACTATTTATCAATTATTCTATAGATCAACTAGTTAGCTAAGTAATCACATAAACTTAATTAATAAAATTCAGTTCATAATTTTATAAAATTGTACATGAATATTTTCATCATTGTAGCAATAAGAAGAATTAAATTCTAACTGTGAATACTCATAGGTCCAGACCTAATACCCCATAGAGACCTTAAAGGAGCCTTGGGTTATTACAATTTAAGCATTATTTGAATCCTGTTTACTTACAAAGGTCAGAGAAATCTTTATTACTGCTAAACATGAATATTGAAAACAAGTAATTTTAAAAAACTCATGGTTTATTGATTGAATATCACAAGAGCCACACTCTTTAGGGGCCCATTCTATTCTTTCAACCTAGGGCCCATAAAAATATAAAACAGCTGGAACAGATTTTTCCAGTGTCCAAATTTTTCTCAACACTTCTCTCCCTAATTTCCTCATTCAAGCAAATTCAAATAATATACACTTACTATGGAATTTCTTTAAAACTATATACCATTCAATCCTCCTCACTATTCCTACAAAAAGAATTAGAACTAGTCACTCTAGTAAACTTTGGATCACCAGACATGCTATTCACCTTCAACATAAAGTTTTAAGACTTTCTGCCAAATTTAAAAACAGCCCTTTCAATCTAGATTTAAAAACAAAATTTCATAGCTCTTATTATGAATTTAAAAGTTCATATAAGAATGCTAAGTTGGATTATCTCACTTCTACTTTACCCCAATATCTTAAAGATAAACCAGAAACATTCTGGAACTTTTTAAGACCCAAACCCTTCAAACAAATAATCTTACTATTCCAAAAGAATCTAGTTTCTGACCCTTATAAAAGAAGTTCTGATTTTGCCACAAATTTTAAATCAGCTTTTCATCTTTTTTTTTTTTTCGATTGACGAACACTTTACCAATTCAACAATTACTCCCCCCACATCATCTTCTACCTCTCTATTTGTTTTTTTAAATCAGGTTTAATAAAACTACTAAAACTATTAAAATAAATGCTGAAAGTCAAGATGGTATACCAAATTTTTTGCTCAAAAATTTTCCAGACTCCATGGCTGAATACCTTATTATTCTGTTTAACGTTTCATTAAATTCTTCGGAATTTCCTAATGCTTGAAAAATCAATAAAATCATTCCAATTTACAAATTTGGTAGTCATTCCTATCCATTAAAATAGACCTATTGCAATTACTTCACCCTGTTATGAACTTTTCGAACATATCATAGACAAAGAGATACACCTTATACTTGAGTCCAAAAATGTTTTCCTACCAACCCGACATGGATTAAGAGAGGGTTATTTAACGATTATCTAACTTATTATTTCTGCGCCAGATTTAGCCACATCCATTGACAATAACGCCCAAACAAATTTTTCACATCCAAATTTTTCTTGATTTTTCAAAGGCATTTGACAGGGTTCTTCAATCAAAATTAATCTACAAATTCTACTTATTTGGCCTTGACAAGCAAATTTTATCATGGCCTGAAGCTTTCCTAAAAGGTCAAAAACAGTTTGTGCATGTACACAACACTAATTCCGATTTTTTTTTTTTTTTACATTTATTCAGGCACTCCCAGGATGCAGTTTTATCTCCCCTTCTCTTTCTGATTTTTATTAATGATATTGCATCCTCTATCCCTGTTTCAATTTGGCTATTTGCAGATGATTGCATTATCTGTAATCAAATATTTTCAATAAATGATCATTGGCATCCACGTTCTAACTTTCACCTTATTTCTCAATGGTGCACTCGTTGGTCTCCACCTTTAAACTCGTCTAAGACAGTCCTATTACCCATCCACTGGAAAACTAATGCTTCTTCCTTTTCCTATAAAATCCAATTCACTATAAATCAAGAAGTAAATAAAGCATTTCATATATCTGAATCTAACGTTTACTTCTGATCTCTGATAGAACCTCCACACTTTTAATATCATTAATCAAGCTAAATCAAAAGTATTTAATCTATGGAAACAAAGCATTGTACTAAATCAATCAGATTATTATGATACGAAACTTCTTCAGTTCACTCTTATAGCCTCATTAAAAATTTAATTCCTCTTTCCATCCATCACAAACACCTTCACCTTAACTCTTAGATAAAATTCTTCATAATCATTATAAACATAACTTTTTTCTTAATATCTCATACCCATCAATTACATCTCTTCTTGTATAAATCATCTGCTGAAATTACAGTTACTAACCTCTCATAGTAACTCTTTTTTTGATCAACCGATTAACAATTGGAAGAAGCTTAATTCAGAATATTGTTTTTTCAACCAATGTCAACAAATTTGTTCATATCATCCAACAATATGTAACATCCTAATTGTACCACCTGCCTGGGCACATGGGCCAAGTAGTATTGCATAAATAAATAAATTAATTAATGTTTCAAATTTTTAAACCTGAGATGGTAATATAGTGCAGATTTTATAAGTTTCACTGAACTTGGAAAATACTCAGCTTCAATAAGAAATTTACAATAGTGTTCATGTATCATGAGCAGAAACAGGTTTACATGCAATTAATAAATTGTGTGTCATAAAATACATACATATGAACTCAAAAACAACTAGGTTAAATATAATTGATTCTCTTTACTATTGTGTGTAAGTAAATTATTTTGCTGTAACATGCCTAATTTTCTAGTAACAGCAAATGACCACTACATATTAAAATATACCTTTTCTTTCAACTGAGAACGTAGAGACTTATTTTCATCCACTACAGTAGAAAGACTTTCTTCAGATTCTTTTAGTTTAGCTGTAAGCTTAGAATTCAGTTCTATGTATTCTTTGAGTTTTAATTCAGACTGCAATAAAAATGCTTACATAAAATTAAGTAAAACATAATCACGAAAATAAATGTACATTTAAATTCAAACTGAAGAAACAATTCATCAAAACAAACACATAAAAGTATTAACTTCAATATAATCAAACACATAAAAGTATTAACTTCAATATAATCAAACATATAAAAGTATTAACTTCAATATAATCATATTGGATATGAACAAAAATGAGTAGTTTTGCAACTCTACCTTCTCCCCCTCCCTCCCCCCCACACACAGTAAAAATACAGTATTGTAAGCCATATGTATAAACATTAAGGGGTTTCATTTTTCCAAAGTTGCTATTTTCATGTCAATTTGCTCATCCCCTTGGTTCTATTCCTCTGCTTGATCTGTATGCCGAATTTCTGATAAATCGAATAATATATAGGGGTTGCACACTTTTGTCAGATTCAGCGGTTTTTGACAGGGACATGTAGCATATCTGCACTCCACTTATTTCGGAAATTGTAATGCACTAATTATTTTCTCTTTTTAAAGTTCTGAAAATGAGTACTAGAAAGGAAATTTGTTTGCTTGAAAAGATACCAAGTAGTGAATTTCTAGGGGCTCGGCTCCCCTCTAGAGAACAAGTGCTAATAGTCTTCATCTACCATCACAAAGAGATAAAGGAAACGTTCTCTGATGCTGCAAAGTCCACAAGCATCAAACTTCATTAAGTGTGGAAGAAAGCAAACATCCCTGTAATGACAGAGGAGAAAATTATAGCTTGTATTCAGAAGCTATACAAGAAAGAGTAAAATGTGGGTAAAGAGAAATCAAGAAACAAAGAAACAGCGAATATGAAGTGTCAGATTTGAAAAGAATTTGATGGCCAATGGTCTTATGGATCTATTTGATATCTTTTGGCAAGATGTGATGACAATAAAGAGTGTATTGCAAGAAAGCATTCCTTAAATTTACAAAAATGAAATGAAATGATTAGATGTAAAAAAACCTAATTTTTCAAGAGAAAGACTTGATCAAATTTGTTACCAGCCATGCAAAGATATTCGTTTGATTATTTGGGGCCAATGAAATGGGGGAATACTGCAGGGATGGGCTAAGAAGATTCATCAATGCCCTTAAAGTAGTAAGTGACATTGCAGAAAGGGGTATTGCTCTAAAAAAAGAAATTCAACGAGTCAGCCAGGGATGAACAACAGAAACAATTCCTGTTGAAGAATGTTGGGCACCACAGAAAAGTCGTCACCAAGCAAACCAAAGCAGGAGTTGCAGCCTACAAATCTAACTAATATAAATAACATGAATGTTATTAAGTTGTTCCATAAAAGTCTTGTTTGCAGTTCAGTTTTGTTGAATGGATTTGAAAATAAGAAAATAAAAATAATAATCGTTGGAAATCTTGTTCCTTTAGCTTATATATATATACTGCATATGTGAGTGTGGAACATCTAAATATTATCCAATATTCCTCAAATTTGAGGAATAACCATCGACCATTTTTATATTAATAGGACTTAGAACAGGAGCAAAGTCAACAATAATGTGATATTTTAATTTTTGTCTAATAAAATGAAACACCATATTAAACATACTGACATTTGTAACTTCTTCACAGAAAAAATTATAAAACATACTAAGCACTATTATATATAGAATGATTCAAATTAAAATATTCCTATTTGGAACAATCTGCAGAGAAAGCAGTAGACGAAACACAGTAATACTTGGTGCATAACGTGGCTTCAAAGATGGACCATCTCCAATAGTTTGCCATCCCCCACTTCAATAAAAAAAGTCACAATTCGTGTATTTATATATCATTGTCATGATATACATTTAAATTGGAAAACCACTCTATACAAACATGAGTGAAAAGATTAGAGCACGAGACCAGTGAGACCCAAACTCAGAACCTTCCTACTGCATGTAGGATGCCCTACCAACTGAGTTACAGTCTACATTCAACTTCTCCTTCACTAGGTTTATATAGACACACGCACATATTGGGGAAACATTTACACATTACGACTTGAATACCATGCACCACAATAGGAAATCACAAGTGTAGAATACACACCAAGTAATCTATTTCGCCAAGGAAGGCTAACAAAGACATATTCTGTATTACATCATGGAAACCACGCAAATTACAGCTGGGATTCACAAGTTTAAATATGTATGACTTTAAAAATCACACATAAACATGAGTGTAGACCATAGCTCAGTTAGTAGAGCATCTTGTACGTAAGAGGATAGGCCCAAATTCATATCATATGGTTTCATACTCTTTGCTCTTATGCTTACATGTGATTTTCGAATTTATATCTATTTACACTTGCGAATTGCAGCTGCAATTTTAGCATTTTTTTATAAAAGGGAAGATGGTCCACAGAACTGCAGAAATCACACTACTCCATTGGTATGTACAAAAACGTAAATCATGTGAAGGAAGTGATTTTGAAAATAAAAACAAAATGGTTAAAAAAAATCCCTAATAGGGCGAAATGTAGAGATGTACGCAGGATAAACAGGATGAAATTGATAGAAATGTTAATGGGAAATTAATTATAATTAACAGTAAAAATTGTGTAATCAATGAATTTTATTACATGCATTGTATGTACATGATGCATAATGTGGCTATCACTAAAAGTAAAATTTTGTCACTAGTCAGAGTGTGAAAGACAAAATAAGGAGAAGATAATATTTACCATCTGCATAAAAATTTAGGCTTCAAAAACTATTATTCCTTTTATTAAAAGAAGTATAAAGAACATGCAGGTGTTTTGTATTTATACCCAATTTTTTTTTTTTTAATTCCCCTATTTTATGTTTAAGATGATCTTGCACTTGGGATTTTTTTAGCTTCATCCTGCACTCACATTTTTTCCCCAGAGCTGGGTCTAATTTGTCCCAAGCTATCCCATCCTAGGTCTCCCTTCTTCATTCTTGACAAATTCATTGAAATGCAGGGGGCATCAGTTTTGAAATGTTGATCACCCTACTATGGATTGAAAAGGTATTACAAAAGACCCCAGAAAAAGTCTACAACAGTGAGAAGTGACATTTTTATGATAAATTTTTATACCATTCCAATCGGGTACATGTCCTCTCTTCTAGTAGGCATAATCCGCCGGAAGATTAGCCATGTCACTCTTCTTCACAGTACAGTGGTGTTTCTTTTGTGGTTACTAACAGTTCTTCTCATCATGCCGATGAATACTTTTTTATTCTCTACACAATGGTATGTAAAGTAAATCTGTGCTGTTATGGTATGCACACTACAATATGTATTCTCACTTGATTATTCCGATGACTAATGTTGCAACTTCTTTAATACCGTTTTGGAATCTTAGATTATTATAGAATATTAGATATTGTACGTGTGTTTTCCTTATTTATACTGTAAAGTCATCTACTTCCTCAAATTTATTACTCACATGTCATGTTGCATATACAGTTCTTTTAGAAAGCTAAACCTTTGTCACCAAGGGAACTAAACTCTGGTCTATGATGGACAGAAAAACATCATCCATTCTATGGTACCATTTCTCTTGTCGTGGTGATTGGTTGCATTGTTGTTGAGAAAGCAAAGCGTATGCTTTTGTGACTTGTGACACGCCTGAAATAATAATCATATCGATATGCCATACACCTGCCTGTAACATACCAACACCCTTACTTCTGTTCTTAATCCTTAAGCATACTCTAGACACCACTGTTTGTGTGGTAATGAATAAGGGTAGCTAAGATTAAGCTGGCTACAAGAATATGGAAATTATGAACTTGAGAAAAATGCTTAACCTTTTTTTAGTAATAGACTGATGATGACAGATGTAAAATATGATGATGAGTGATTAAATAAAAATAATTGAAATTTACTTACATTATTAAACTCCTGATTTAAATCATGGATATCCTGATACAACTTTTTCACAATTTCATCATTAGCATTTTGCTGCCATGAAGAGTCTTCTATTAACTTGGCCTGACGGAAAAAGAAAATAATATTTCAAAAAAAGAAGTCTCTGTATTAGAAATATTTCTAATATATATGTGTGTGTGTATCATCATCATCATATTCAACCATTATCTATCCACTGCTGGATGAAGGTCTCTCCAAATGCTTTCCACACAAGTCTATCCTGAGCAATTCGCTTCCACGTCACCCCAACCTGTTTTCTTATTTCATCCACCCATCTAGTTTGAGGACGTTTTCTAGGTCTTCGGTGGTCTCTTGGAATCCAGTTGAGAATTTCTGTTGTCCATCATTGATCAGTTCTTGCGATATGCCCAGCCCATCGCCATTTCAGCCCTTTTACTTTAACAATGATGTCCTCCACTCTAGTTTGCTCTCTCACCCAAGTGTTCCTTTTCCGATCTCTCCTAGTTATTCCAAGCATGCACCTCTCCATGCTCCTTTGTGTTGTCTGTAACTTTCGTATTGCTCCAACAGTTAGACTCCATGTCTCTGATCCATAAGAGAGGACTGGCAATACACACTGGTTGAAGACCTTTCTTTTTAGACACAAAGGCAATTTCCCCTTCAGGATAAAACTGTTTCTTCCAAATGCACTCCAGCCAAGTTTAATACGTCTGTTGAGTTCTTTCATAATGTTACCATTCATTGAAATCAGCTGGCCAAGGTAAATATATGAATCAGCAATTTCTAGCTCAATGTTGTCAACTTGTATTTTTGTTTCCTCTACGAAATTATTGAACATGATCTTAGTTTTTTGTAGGTTCATCTTGAGTCCAACTTCTTTACTTCTAGTTGAGAGCTCCTGTACCATGTCTTGGAGTTCTGATGGGTTCGTTGAAAAAATAACAATGTCATCAGCAAACCGCAAATGATTTAAATATTCACCATTTATTTTTATTCCCTTGTTATTCCAATTTATTTGCTGAAAAATCATCTGTAAAGCTGAAGTAAAAAGTTTTGGAGAAATGGTATCTCCCTGCCTCACACCTTTACCAATTTTGATAGTTTTGGTATCTTTATGTAACCGAAATTTTGCACTTGCATTTTTATACACACGTTTCACCATGTCAATGTACACATCCTCGATGTCTGCTGATCTTAAAGAGTTGATGACTGCTGATGTTTTAATAGAGTCAAAGGCCTTCTCATAGTCAATAAATGCCACACACAATGGAAGTTCATATTCATGTGTTCTTTCAATTAATTCTCTTAATACCTGAATATGGTCTACTGTACTGAATCCACTTCGAAATCCAGCTTGTTCTCTTGGTTGAGCTGCATCTAATTTTTTCTGCAGGCGATGTGTTAGTACTTTTGTGAAGATTTTATAAATAGCAGGTAATAAGCTGATTGGTCGGTAATTTTTCCACTCCTCTTTATCACCTTTTTTTATGCAAAGAATTACTGTTGCAGAATCCCATTGGTTTGGT
>QLNU02015360.1:191297261-191313313 GCA_006491805.2 Dysdera silvatica | reverse complement strand
AGAAGAAATATTATACACTCGTGTCCAAAATTAAGGTTACATTCAATGTTATTTCAATGGGAGAGGTACATATTTTGCTCTGTAACTCTCGATGTGCTTTATTTATAAAAAATCATTTTACAGAAAATTAAAGAGCTATAAACACTTAACAGAATTTTGCTAAAAGAAATGAAGGAAACGATCAAAAATGGCACAAAAAATTGATTGTGGAAACAAAACGAACAAACAGTTATTTCGACACTGGCGTAAGGTTTAAAAAACACGACGTTTCGGGAGCCAACTGCTCCCTTTGTCAAGTGAAGGCAGAATGAAGAGTTCGTGAAAGTCCTAAGCTTATATACCCGCATGTTGGGAATCCCCATCTGACGCCATTTGGTGCGGAGCATTTCCAGCTGGGGAAACCCTCGCCGGGAAAGCCCCCGCACCCGACGATGTCAGATGAACACCCCCAACTCGAGGTTTTGCAAAAATCCTGTAAGGTTCTGGTAGAGGTTTTGCGATGTTTATTGCACGACTCCTCAAACCGTAGGTTTCCCATGATTCCAGAAAAAGTCTACTCCCCAGATTCGTCACATTCTGATGTAATATTTTCATCGAATGCCAATCTGGTTCGTGACCCTCCCTGAAGACATGTTCAGCCAACTGGCTTGAATCGTCTCCCCTAGCTACCGCACGCATATGCTCCTTCCCTCGTAGACGTATCGATCTTCCCGTCTGTCCAACATACACCTTGTCACAGTCTCCACACGGTATTTGGTAAATAGCACCAGATTTTTCCTCCTCAGGGACGCGATCCTTAACTTTAAGTAATAAATCACGCAGGGTGTAGACAGGTTTGTAGTAGGTCTTAACATTCACACAACTGAGAATTCGAGACAGCTTTTCTGAGACACCCGCCACATATGGCAAAACCACTGATGTCTTCCTAGTCTCATCCTCTACATTCCTGTTTCCACCACTAACACCACACTGATTACAAGTCATAAATTTATTCAGGTAACCGTTCATTTTCAACACGCTTTTGTTGCATCGTAATTCAACGTTGTGAAGGTCATCATTACAACAATGTGTAAAGGCTCGTCGGTGCAAGGCTCTAATGACAGATGCTTTGGGTGATGCCGGGTAATGAGAACGAAAGTCAAGATACCTATCAGTATGTGTTGGTTTCCTAAACACCGTAGTCAACAGTCGCCCATGCCCATCTCTATTTATCCGAACATCTAAGAAGGGTAATGAACCGCTATCTTCTTCCTCTAACGTAAATTGAAAATGAGGCTTCAAGCTGTTCAAATAGAGATGAAAATCAGCAACTGAAGACCTTGGTAGGATAACAAACGTATCATCGACGTATTGCTTCCACACCTTGACACAGTAAGTACACTCATCTAAAGCACTGTTTTCAAACGCCTCCATACACAAATTTGCCACCACACTCGAAACGGGTGACCCCATCGCCGTACCTCTTTTCGGTCGGTAAAATCTACCGTTCAAGCCGAAAACCGTGGAATTCAAACAGAAATCTAACATGCAACATATCTCTTCCGTACTATGTCTAGTTCTTTCTTCCAGGCTTCCATCATGCCTCAGTCGCTCCAACGCTGCTGATACCGCCAAATTAGTTGGAATACAGGTGAAAAGTGAAACAACACTAAAAGGCACCATAGCATCATCGGGAGCGATTTTTACGTTTCTGATAGAAGAAATAAACTCCTCAGAGGTAGACACCGACCGTTCAGAGCACCCAACAAGAGGAGATAGTATACCTGCAAGATATTTAGAAAGTGCATATGTTGGCGAACTACAAAAACTCACAATAGGTCTAAGAGGAATATCGTGTTTATGGACTTTTGGGAGTCCATAGAACAATGGTATTCTTCCAGACGAACAACGGAGTCGCGAGTAAAGTTTCTCATCCAGTTTCGACTCTTTGTGAAGTTTTAGCAGGCAACCATTCATCTGCCTCTCAATACAACCAGTAGGGTCTTTATCTACAACGGAATAGGTATCGCCATCATTTAAAAGTGACATTACTTTATCATCGTAAACCGACCTATCCATCACAACAGTAGTACGACCCTTATCTGCCGGTAAGACCACAACCTTTTTACTGTCTCTGCTTCAGGGCTTTCCGCTTAGGAACAGAAAGATTATCCACAAGTGCCTTACGTTCAAATAACACTCTCGAAACCTCCATGCGCACTTCAGTACACCTATCCTCCGTCATATTCCACAAGGCCGGTTCAATAGCCGAAGGGATTTTTGAAACCGGAATCGACGAGGGTGTAGGTGCAAAATTCAAACCACGTGATAGCACAGAAGTTTCATAATCACTTAGGCGTCGCTTAGAAAGATTAAGAACCCAACGGGAGTCCATTCGACCACTGTTCCTGCAGTAGTTTCGTTTGTACTCCGTTCTCAATCTCTCAAGCTTTTCCTTTTGAACACCACGAACTCTAGAACGAGTAGTTGCTTCTTCTCTTTCAGCTTCAACCAAAACACGGGAGAAGGTTTCAGAGTCGAGAGCAGTTTCCAGACTAGGTTCAAAAGATACCAACATCAGGCGCGTACGATTAATCATGTTATGACAATGACCAATCCGTGCAGACAAAACTTGAAACTTGCATTCTTTGCAATGTTACGTCCTTCAGTCGTAAAAACAAGGGGTTTCACATGCAAAGCCTTAGGCATCAATTTCTCCAGTTTACAATGGACGATTCTTCAGTTTCCATAAAATAATTGCTAATTTCATAATTATTCAGTATGTGTATAACTTGATTTTTAAACTGATTTCAGACTTCGTATAGGTGGACAATTTCATATTTTTTGAGGAATTCTCCTCGAAAAGCATCCATACAATGTTATGCATATTTATAGAAAATATGATTTTTGTACTGTGAGACATTGTCGGATATTTCGAAATAAAATAAAAGCAGTATGTTACTGAATTAAAATAATTACAACTTGCAAGAAACTATAACAATAAAACAGATATTTTTTCTGTCATTATTTTCAAAAATAAAATGAATATAATAAGATTAAAATCTAATATAAAAAGAACAACTAGCTTACAACTTGTAACAAATTTTAAAGCGGCTTTTGAAATATAAAATAACTGGTATATATGCAGTACTGATAACATATTTAGGAAGTTGAATGAAACCAACTAACTCGTTTGCATCTGTCCACTTACTGCTGAAATGTTTTCCTTTGAAATTTCAATCTCGCCAAAATATTCTCACCAAGAGTTGCAATTGGTGATTTTACTACATTTTTTTTTAATTTTTTTTTTGAGTTCATATGAGAATTTGGCTGCTGATTTTTACGTGATGAGGTTATTAGTGTGTGTGCTTTTGATTGTATTTTTTTTCCGTTGAAATCGGCATCTGTCGGTCAAAAGACCTTCCTTGTAAAGACAAAGAAATTCAAGCTCAGGTAGAAAATCAATAAAAAAGCAAATTATTCAAATTAAGTTAATATAAGAAAAATATACTAATATAATAATAAAAAAAAAAATAAATGGTTTGTTGTATCACATTTCCTTAAAAATGTTCAAAATACAAAAATGAGAAAATTCAATTTTCTCCAGTTTGGAAAAAAAGATGATTACAGCATTTTCTAAAGCATATAAAAATAATATCAATGAACACATGTTGACTGATATTATTTATTTTTAGTATAAGTAAGTAATGTTGTGTTTTCCCCATAGAAAAATTTTTTAATTTGGAGTGATTCAATTGGTTTTACGAAATGCTGGCATGGTATTTGCAATGAAAAACCTTAAATCTGTAAACATCAGTTTGATGGTAGATCAAGTAATGGTGTGAAAGGCATTTACAAAAGATAGAAAAATACCCATTGTATTCCTTGATACCAAAAGGGAAGGTAATGAAGTTTAGTTTCTCAGGCCCTGAGTTTGGCTTTTTCTAACACATGCCCATACATTCTTAGTTCAATAGTTATAATTTTCCTTTTAACATAAGCAAACTGGCATTTACGTCTTTAAAAATCATCACATGAGCTGGAAAACGCCTATGGAACAAAACCATTGAATTCTCCAGAGATTCAAAGCCAACTACAAAATGTCAAACTCAAATATGCAAGAGGTTAAACGCAAACATCAAACGATGTATAACGTCAATGGCACCAGGTAACCAACTTTGGCTGTAATTCACTAATATATAACAAAAAAAGAAAAGTAATCATGAACTCTTCATACCAGAAATCCATACCAAGTGACTTAAGAGTTCAGCCAAGATCAGCTGAAATTTTGATGAGAAATATAGCACCATATATCAGGTTACGTCATAGACTCTACGAGCACATGATTCAAGACCCTGCTGTTCAAGTTTCCCAACCATGAAGATGTAAAATAGCAGCAGTCCGTGGGGACTGCAGCCTCCACGATACATGGCCAATCTTCAATTTCATGCAAGTTCCATATTTTAGTTATCTTTACTTTCCCTTATTTTCAGTTTATTTTTTTTTAATATTGCTCCCAGTCCTCTACAGCATGTAGCCTTCAGTCTATGTTTAAAAGGTTTATTGTTAGTAAGATTCGTATTAAGTTTAAAGATTTTTTTATAATAGGAAAACTGTTTCTATGAAGTAAATCTAGGTTGATAATGGTATCTTCTTTAAAGATAAATTCTCCAGTAGATGTTACAAAAAATTAAGGAATCATTGGTATTTTATAATTTAATTTTGAGTTATGTTGGGTCTAGTGCAGAACTCGCCAACATTATTAAATGTATTCTATAAATATATGTTTATCAGTTGAATGGAACCCTAAATTGGTTAACTTTTAACTTCATAATGAATTAATAAAAGAATTGGGTAATGAAACTTCTTGCAAAAATTGTATATAACCTTTTTAAACATGTCTGTATTAAATACTATATTGAGCAGTTACAAAATGGTCTAGTCACTTATAGTTAATTAAGAGTGTGGTCAATATGTTTTGTGATAGCATTAATTGGTGTTCAAGTAGAGGCTGACTTTTGCATAATATTAGAAATTAAGTAAATAAGATTACTATTTTCGCATGTTAATTAAATAATTAAGACATCATTATTATGTACTGAGGGTACTTGTTTGGGCTCCTGTTCCAGACCCCTTGGGTTATTGCAAGTAATTTCCTTATTAGCAAAGTTAATAAGACAGTTACTGAATACAAACACAATCCTCACTAGTTCGATTTTCGGCTTATATTTTTAATAAAAAAAGTCTTAATGACATTAGAAATATGTAAAAACATTAAACTAAATTAATATCAGACAATCTTCACCCCATTATAACATATGTACCTCATGAAGAATACCCAAATGAAAAAAATAAAATTATTTTAAAAATTTAAAATTATTTTGTCTTACCTTGCAAAATAACTCATCTCTTCCAATCTTCATTTGCTTAAGTTCGGTTTTTGTATTTTCTAATTCAAGTTCAATCTTCTGAATTTGTTGGTCCCTACAAAAAGTACAAATAATAAATATCAAATTTCAAATTCAAATAGTCAACTATATTAGGGCAGTTCAGTTAGCAAAGCATCACTATTTGTTTCTGTTTTACAGAACAAGTATTGCTAAGGTCCATTCATGAGCCAGAACCTGTAGTTTTTTGAGGAATCCAAACTTTTTTTTGTTACCTAGAGAACCAAACCCTGGATTGTGGTAGGCAGAAAAAACACATGTTCTATAGTAGTGTTTCTCAACCATCGCGTTGCAGCCAGGTACTATCTCGATGTTTTGGGAAACTTAAATTTCCAGGATAATCCTTTACTCTTAGGGGGTTGGGAGCTTGTATGTCGCCTACTCTCTGTAAATAAAAACTTGGCCCTTCTGTTAAGTCACTCCAAATCTCTGTTCCCAGGGAATAAACAGTTGAGTAAGAATTGTTTAGGTTATATTTATAAACTCAAATTGTCACCGGATGTCCATGAAACAACAGGGGGTCGTTTACAAACTAAAATATAAAAGCATTCACAAATTGCATCATTCTGAACACTTTTCATAATTTTAAAATGGGATTGCCGATAATGGAGTAATGGGAGCTAAAAACCCGTAATGATTGGCATCTTCATTATATTTATTAAATCTCAAATTTGAGTTGTGATGTATAATTTAATATGTTTTCATTTAATTTGATTTGAAAAATATTACTTGTTTTTTGCTTTTTTTTATCCATAATGAATTTTTCACAGTGTGGCCAACCGAACAAAGAGGAGAAAAATTTCCGGACGCAGACCATAAAATTAAATATTAAATACGAATTTCAAGCATAATCACCTCCCCCTCCCCCCGAGGTGCTAAAAATTCAAGCACATTTCCTAATTATAATGACGTCTGGACACCCTAATAATAGTTGAATAGTGTGTGACAATTTTGAAAAACTACTAAATCACTCTTGATAAAGCCACTTTATTTTCTTGTGCCTGAAACCATAGAGTAATCCCAAAATCGACGTAGTACTGGTTTTCTAACCTATCATCTACTCACAAGCAACAAGAAAACTTACAATGGAGATCGAGGTGCTGTTGTAGAATTCAAACAAAAACCGAACATGTGATGGAACAAACAAAGAAATGCGTTCCGTATGAAAAATTGCCAGATCTACTATAATTTTTACAAAAAAAAACTAAAGCTACTAAATTTTTTGGAAAAAAATTGCCTAACCTACTGAAATTTTGAATTTTTTCAAAATCTACTAAATTTAGCAAAATTCCCAAATCTACTGAAATTTCCTGCAAAATTATCCAAATCTACTGAACTTCAAAACAATTTTGTTGGTTCGATACAAATGAATAACAAAATGACAACAGGCACAGAATCGGATTAATTTCAGCAAAAACACATACCTCTAGGAGCAGAGTGGAGCAGGCATAGGTGTTTTAGAGTAGTTGGGCGCAATGGGCACAGAATTAACATCCTGTATTATTCTTTTCAATAATATTTCATGTTTTTTATATATGCAGTCAACACATGTGTACTAGGATATTACGTATATATGTAGCTGTGCACTTATTTCCAACAGATAATATAAATTCATCACTTAATCAAATCATATTACCGTAACCATCAATATTCATTTAAGCAGGGCTGACTGCATAAGCTTAATGCTCAGCTCCACTAAAAGTTTTAATAATGTAGATAGTACAATAAAAAATAGATAAATCTCTAATCACATTTCTTGTTTAACTGTAATAATGAAGTAGAACAATAAGAATAACAAATAGAACCAATAGAATAAAGAAGTAGAAAATTACTAGTGTACTTCCAAGAGGCTTTTTGAATTTTGAACAGCATATTACAGTACATGTAACATAAAAATTATTACCTTTTTATAGACTGTTCTTTATATTTTTCAATCGATATTTTCTTGTCTTCAACCTCTTTTACCAAGACAGCATTATTTGCTACCTACAAATTTTTAAACTTAATAAGACAATAATTAAAATTTTGACATATGCTATTAAATTCTCTTTGTTATTTTCTTAAAATACACCAAGAACTGTCACCAAATAATTAAAAGAGAGAGAATATACAAAATATACATTTGCAAATTTTAACAAATTAATGAATTTTACATGAGAGAGAGAGAAAACAGACAGAACATATTTATATTAGTTTTAGTAATTATTAATATTGGATGACGATGTCTTTGTTACCGGCCAAACCCGATTTTCGGGCAAACTAGATTGGCCTAGGCCAAACTAGTTTATCCTATGTGCGTTAGGATAAACTAATTTGTTTAAATTATCTAGTCCAATCTAGTTTGGCCTGCTATACACTGGTCTGAACTAGCTTAGCCTGTAGTTTGGCATAATCTTATTTATCTTTGAGTGTTAAAAATAATTCAATACTTATATAAACATTTCATTAAAAATAGTTATATTTTATTAAAAATAATTTTCTCTTCTGTGGATGTCTACACTATGTAAATAAATTATAAACTCACCTATAAAACACAAATAACTTATGATTGCAATAAGCGTTTGATATAAATTTATGCAAATAATGTACCAATGGTGATTACATACATATACCAATTACAACTTTTGAAAATGGTGAACAATTTTGTTCGTGAAAAAAATAATCACAAACTATAAAGAAAATATAAACTCAACATGCAAATTCTTGGACTACGAGCCTGTTAACTAATTTGCACATGTGTAGTTTTATACACATCATATGATACATGTAGGCTATCATATGGATCCAATGTTGTGATGAAAATTGCGTTTTGTGAGTATGCATTGAGGAAAAGAACTAAATGAAAAGGATGCAAGAAAAATATATTCGCTGCATGGCAAGGGATAGTCAACAAGAGGAATGGTTCGTAAAATAGGGCATCTGATAATCAACTATTAGTTTAATCTTTTTATAACAGGATAGCAAAGCAAATTGACAAAAGTGCATAAGTAACAAACATCGTTTTATTTATAACTTATTACACATTATAAAGCTATTCACATCTTAATACATTCTTAGTTATTATTACGAGCTAAACTGCTATGGCACTTTAAATTACAACGTGGTGATTTCTTCCTACAGAGACATTTCTTAAATGTTCACATTTTCAGACAACTGTAGCGAACGAATCCCTGACCCGTACCAACCCAATGTTTGATTGTAGTACTCCTCAAACAAATTTCATTGTATTTGATAACTTCTCCTTCAGACAAAAATATCTATGCACATATGTCAAGTTCCGTTCTAAGTGGGAAGATAAGCTATTGGCTTAAAGAATTTATACCAGGTTGGCGGCGGAAGAATCGTCTGGATCAATAAAATTATGCCAAATTACTTTGGCCTAGGATAAACTAGACTGGTCTAGGCTAAACTAGTTCAGACCAGTGTATAGCAGGCCAAACTAGATTGGCCTAGGCCGAACTAATTTATCGTAACGGGCATAAAATAAACTATTTTTGGCCCAGGCCAATCTAGTTTGGCCAGTAACATCTTCAAGTACTGTTTGTGAATTTTATAGAACAAGGTCATGCTACGCCTAGAGCTACAGTTTTCCAAGGAATTTGAACTTCTTACGGCCTAGTTCTCTAAGCCGTAAGAGTGGGGGTACCATTGGGAATCAAACCCAAAATAATGGCATGCTAGGTTACCAATGCGAACATGTTACCATTGCACGACCCTTTCAAGTATTATCCGTACATATGAATTTAGTTATTGTTTTTCAAAATTAACAGCAATATTCAGTTCTATACAATAATGTTTGCCACCCATGTATATTTAGCTCAAACTAGAGTTTTTTGATTTTGGAGAAAAAGAGGCGCCGTCCTCATCCTGGACTTGAAACAGTGTCCCCGCATTGAGCCCGTGGTGTCTTAACTGACTAGACGAACGAGGACAAGAACAAATGCATTTTTCTCCATATATAAGGATGTAAGATATTATTACCCTTCACAGGGATAACACAATTGCATAATAGTGGTCAACACAGAAAAGCCTCCGGGGCGAGATTTTTGTAAGTTTTTCATGTGGGAATTTATTATACAATAATGTTTGCCACCCACGTATATTTAGCTCAAGCTAGAGCTTTTTTGTTTTTGGAGAAAAAGAGGCGCCGTCCTCATCTTGGACTCGAACCAGGGTCCCCGTGTTGGGCCCGCGATGTCTTAACCTACTAGACGAATGAGAACAAGAACAAAGGCACTTTTCTCCGTATATAAGGATGTAAGATATTATTACCCTTCGCAGGGATAACACAATTGCCAAATATGGTCAACACAGAAAAGCCTCCGGGGCGAGATTTTTGTGAGTTTTTCGTGGAGAATTTATTATATTAGGTCTACCAGAAAGTTATGTCCGATAATGTTACCTCAAGTTTCAACACACATGCAAGTGTTCATTTGAGACACACATGGCTCTCTCGCTTTATCATTGCATTTATACACATCTGCTCTTCTAAATTAGATGAAACAAACGTGTCTCATTTCATTATCAAGTGAGGCGCGATCGTGTAAACATGGTTACCGATAAAGTTCATTTACAACGCTGTATTTTGTATGAATTACAATAAGGCAGAAATGCTACAGAAGCGTGTCAAAATTTAGTGAAAGTTTTTGGTGGGGATGCAATTTCAGATAAAACGTGCAGGAGATGGTTTGAAAATTTTCAAACAAGTGATTTCAACCTTAATGATAAACCATGCTTTGGGCAGCCATCTTTGATCGATGACGATATTGTCAAGACCATGATAGCGCAAGATCCTTTTTCGACAACATCGGAGATTGCAGAAAAGCTTAACTCAGCCCAACAAACCATTTCAGACCATATTTGGAAACTAGGATTGGTCTATAAATATTCCAGATGGGTGCCTCATGAGTTAAGTGAGAAAAATGTGCATGATCGAGTCGCCATATGCACATCTCTGCCTGCTCGGAACAAAAACAAACCCTTCTTGGACCAGATGATAACTGGTGATGAAAAGTGGATTAACTAAGAAAACATTGTTAGGAAAAGAGCATACTGTGAGCCTGAAGAAGAGAATGCCATGTTTATGGTTGGACGACCAAGGATCATTACAAGCTTTTGAACCCTAACAAAAAGCTCAATTCAGAGAGACACTGTCAGCAAATGGATGATTTAAACAAAGAAGTCAAAGAAAAGAGGCCGGCGATATTCAATAAGAAGCACATCATACTGCGCCATGATAATGCTAGACCACATGCTGCTTTGGTGACTCGTCAGAAACTTACAGAGCTAGGCTGGGAAATTCTGCCACATACACCATTTATACTCCACAGGCCTAGCACCCCCCGATTATCACTTGTTTCTCTCCTTCCAAAATTTTTTGAAGGGGAAAAAATTCAAAACTGAAGCAGGTGTCAGCCAAGATCTACTTAAGTTCTTCACCTTCAAGGACAAGACATTTTTCAAAAATGGCATTTACAAATTACCATCACGCTGATAAGTCATAAGTAACAACGGAAATTATATTATACAATAAATATTATTAAAGGTATGAAAAATGTATTATTTTCTTTTACTTTGCAAACGGACAGAACTTTCCGGTAGACCTAATATAATAATGTTTGCCATCCATGTATATTTAGCTCAAACTAGAGATTTTTGTTTTTGGAGAAAAAGAGACGCCGTCCTCATCCTGGACTCGAACCAGGGTCCCCACGTTAAACCTGCGATGTCTTGACCTACTAGACGAATGAAGGCAAGAACGAGCGCATTTTTCTCCATATATGTGGATGTAAGGTATTATTACCCTCCGCAGGGATAACACAATTGCCAAATATGGTCAACACAGAAAAGCCTCCAGGACGAGATTTTTGTGAGTTTTTCGTGGGGGAATTTATTATACAATAATTTTTGCCACCCACGTTCATATAGCTCAAACTAGAGCTTTTTTTATATTTGGAGAAAAAAAGGCGCCGTCCTCATCCTGGGCTCGAACCAGGGTCCCCGCATTGAGCACGCGGTGTCTTGACCTACTAGACGAACGAGGACAAGAACAAACGCATTTTTCTCCGGATATGAGGATGTAAGATATTATTACCCTTCACAGGGATAACACAATTGCCAAATAATGGTCAACACAGAAAAGCCTCCGGGGCGAGATTTTTGTGAGTTTTTCGTGGGGGAATTTATTATATAATAATTTTTGGCACCCATGTATATATAGCTCAAACTAGAGCTTTTCGTTTTTGGAGAAAAAGAGGCGCTGTCTCTTTTTCTCCAAAATTACACAAGCTCTAGTTTGAGCTGTAATTAAAACGTGGGTGGCAAAAATTATAGTATAATAAATTTCCCCCACGAAAACTCACAAAATTCTCGCCCCGGAGGCTTTCTTGTGTTGACCATATTTGGCAATTGTGTTATCCCTCTGTGAAGGGTACATTCCATAATATCTAGTTCCTCTTAATCTATTAGCATTTCAGAACTATAAGATTCATAAATTTTTAATATATTAATTCTATATTAGGATTATATATTCTTATACATTTATTACAAGGTTTATGTATTTATATTTATTTATATATTAAGATATGCAAGGTTCATATAGATTATGCATATGTTACAGTGAAAGTGGAAAGTCAGAGAAAGTGGACACTGACTTGTCACTGTAGACATTCGTTAGTTTAAACAGTGAAAGTGTACAATGAAGCGTTGGACGGAACTTGCGGTTTTCAGCAACCCTTTAAATTGCCCCCTCTAGCATGAGAGGGGCAAACCAACTATGTAACAAATAGTGATTATGTATACATTTACATTGTATATTTGGAGTTGTATTCTTTATTTAAATTATATTATATTGCGAATTATGGGTGTCTCACACCCATACACAGAGTTTCCAAATACAGGTGGGTAACATAAAATGGAAAGACTGATAAAAACAAAATTTTCTCTCACAATGAATTTTATGTTGTACATTATTTTTTTTAATAATGAATTCTTTAGGGGGTTCGAAATATTTTTTTAACCTTATTGATAGAAAAATCAGTCACATGGTAGCATAGATGCAATATGTTTGTATAGAAACATGTGATGTAATGTGTTTATAAAAAATACATTAACTCATATTAATACTGCTTACCATTTTTTCTACTAATCTGTATTTCAGGGTTTGATCCCTTAAACAATAGAGGTTTGAATCTTTCAGAAAACTATAGTTCCTGGCACAGCATAATCTGAGCTGTTCTTACACCATAAAGTACAAACTAAAGCTCTGTAAAATCGATACAACGTTTACTTTTTTAACTATTTGTTCTCAGCACAGCAATTATATAAACAAAGGGGGGGAAATGACAATTCAGAACTATCTAATACACATTTAAAAATGGGCAAGAAGTAAGACAAAAAAAAACTAACCTAAAAATCTGTATAAACGGTAGAAAGTTTTTTAACTGAAGTAAATGAAAAAGGACTTGAAAAATATGAACTTATATTTAAAAACACTATGTCACTATCACTTCAAATAGTTAATGGATAATAAGATCAGGTGATATAAGTTTTCCACAGTTGTGTAAAGCATAGGAAAATTTTAGTTGTAGGATGTAGAGGAAGCAGAAGTCAAGATGCACTAAACAGAGTCAAATTGATAAAATATGCCTATGAATAAGACTATAAACATGTACCGGGTGATCCAAAAGTACCAGAAAAAGTAAAAACTTCATAATTCGAAAAATATAGACAACAGCATGGTGTGGTTTTCGCAGAAATGCACAGAAAGATTATCGGATTTTTTTAGTAACAAAAAAAATTATCAGAATAGCTACATTTGCCACTGCCAGTTGGTGCTTCAGTTGTGTCAGTAGTTTGCTCAGTGGTGCAGCACATTTCATAACTCAACTAGAATTACAAACGTTCAATGTGATGGCTGTCATTTATGGGAATGGCTATCAGACATACCATGACACCCTGAACAGCATCGAAAAGGGTTCAGCTGTAATGCTTATTACATGATGGTGAATAGCTCCTTTCAACATGGCCAATAATGTTAGCCAATCTCTGCACCCTGTGACTTCAAGTATCGCCAAAACAAAAAGTTACAAGGTGTAAGGTCTGAAGACCTTGGTTGCCATTTATGTGGGAAAGAGTGACTAAGGACATGGTCATCGCCAAATGTTGATCACAGCAGGTGTTGGACAGGGCCTGTAATGTGCGAACAGGCATTCCATTCTGCATGAATGTGACACTATGGAGCGCTTGCCTCTCTTGCAAGGAAGGAATGATGCTGTCTCTTAGAAGTGCTGAATACCACTCGCCTGCAACTGAAATAGTTCGAAATGTACCGTTGTGAACTTCCTTAAAGAAAAAAAGGCCTATAATGAATGATGCAGTGAACCTGCACCACAACGTCACCTTTGGCTGATGCAAAGGGGTTTTCACAATTGTGTGTGGGTTCTCTCTTGCCTAGATATGGCAGTTCTGTGCATTTACACTTCTATTAAGCAAAAAGTATGCCTCGTCAGTCCAAAGGACATTTGACAGCCTGTCCGCATCATTTTCCATCTGTTGAAAAGCCCAATTTGCCAATTCATGACGTCTCTCGAAATCGGTTAGTTTCAGTTCCTGTACGTGTTGAATTTTTTAAGGAAACCTCTTAGGGATGATCTTGAGTGATCGCCATACAGTCTCGTACGAAACACCAGTTCATCTTGAAATTTTATGTGCACTGCATTCCCCATGAACGGAAGCTGCCGATTGTATGTCGTCTTCGTGTTCAACCTCAGGCACAACTGCAATATATTTTTTTTTTTGGCCTCTCGCTTATTGCACATGCTTCCAAACTGAAAGTGTCCTCAAACCCTTTTTATAATAGCTATCAGTCAGAAACAAAACATAGGTCCCTTTCCACTTCTGATACCCCGCATCAAACGATAGGTGTGAAAAGCCACACTTGCACAATAAGAGTTCTGACAACTCCAGGACCACTACAATACCAGCTGGTGGTGGAAAACGTAGCTATTCTGGCAATACAATTTTTCATCATTAAAAAAAATCCCATGTCTTCATGTGCGTTTCTGTGAAAACCACATTGTTCTGTCTATATTTTTCTAATTATTAATTTTTTACTTTTTCCGTACTTTGGATCACTCGGTACTTATACAGAAAAATCATGAACATTTACATGCAATTCCTCAAAAAGTTAGCAGTAACTAGTCAAACTTAGTTAATTTGAAATTTTAGGGACTATGAACTTAGTCTGAATTATCTAAGCATTCAAATTAGTGAAGTTTTAATATGGGCACTAAAACTAACTCCAAATGTTAAGTCTCTCAATAGAACAGCATTTTATTAAGATATATATGTATGTTTATGTACAATGTTGCATATTTACAGCTTTTAAAAAAAGCTAAAAATTTTAATTGTTTTTCAGAGTTCATTTTTGATTATTTGTAAACACTTCTATTTTATTGAACATATAGAAAATACAAACAATTGTGTGCAGCTGACTCTTGACTTTATCTGAAACCTTGCGTATTTTCCATGGCCTGTGTACATGTAGGAATCTGCTCTTCTAAGAGTTCCATATTTCACTTATTAGACACTATGTTCTATTTCTTTATCTGAAGAGGCAACATCTGTCCTACTGTATCTAATGTCTACGAAAATTTTGGCCTTCGCAATATCTCTACAAACTTTCAAGTTCTTATCAACATTTACAAATCCTTATAAGGACTATCTGCATTTTGCCAGTTTCCCACAATGATCATGATTAACTTGTTTGAGAAATTCCACAAACGAATAATCAGGCCAGTGAAACACTTGCAATAAAGAACCACTTTCTTTTGCATCTTCCAGGAAATGAAACTTTTGAATCACAGGTACTTTTTTACATTATTTTATAGAAGATTCACCACAGTAAAAGTTCAAATTATGCATGAATTAAATACTTTCGAGTTATCTAAGTTTGACTGTATATAAAATAATCACATTTCCCTTTTTATAAAAACAAATAACATCATATTAAAAACAGGATACAAGGCTTTTACCTGTTTGAAAATGGAAATAGCCCCTAGTTTGTGATCACTTCTTTAAAACAATGAAATAAAAACAAAGTTTATCTTACCAAATCTTTTTCTTTTAAATTCAGGGACTCTTTCTCCTCTTTGAGTTTCACATTTTCTTTCATATATTCTTTTAACTGCCCATGCATGAATTCTGATTCATCCGTACTATATATAAAAGTAAAGTACTAGTATAAAATATTCAATTAAGCATATTAGAGGAATACCTCTGACTATATACTTTCTTGCATGGACTATTTCATCCAACTACAAAATATTTTATAGATGGTGTAATATATACAGGTAACATGCAAACACTATTCATGTGTGGTTTCTACCCAAATTCTGTTTCAAACTTCTCTGACTTTTCAAGGTTTTCCAGACTAAATCATACTTGATTATCAGTTGCTAATTATAGTAAACAACACATAATAATACGTTAAAATTTACATAATCAAAACAAGTTGCACGAAAATAAAATCCACTAATATAAACCCTAAAGCCATTTATAACTTAATTACAGTGAATTTACAAATACAAAAATTATATTAAAAAAATGCATTTCTTTAAACTAAAA
>QLNU02015360.1:191247229-191268899 GCA_006491805.2 Dysdera silvatica | reverse complement strand
AAAAAGAATCCCCATTCCAATCTGAACTCTTGAGTGTGTTTGTGTGTTGATTTTCTTTGATTGCATGGCTTTGCTTTTTGCACTTGCCTTTGCCCACTTTGCTTTTTGCCACAAGTGGAGTTTTGTTGTATTGACGAAGATATATTCTCATTGATAGTGACAACGAAAGTTTGGCGAAAGTATTGTCGTTGACAAAAGTTAGTCTAGAATGACATCTTGTGTACAGTGACAAACTCAAAATATGGTTGTACTATCTTAGGGCATCAAGAGTGCACAGCATCAGTTAACATATCTGTGTACATAAGATGGCATTTCATACTAACTAAATAAATCAAACAACAATATCAATCAACGTTTATTGGCGTAGTGATACCAGCGCCGATGTTATGGCGTGATTAGATGGTGAAACGTTCGAAAGAAAATAAATATTTCTGCCTTCGGTGGGACCTGAACCCACGACCTTCCACTTGCCGGGCGGAGGCTCTACCCACTGAGCTACGAAGGACAATATATAATCTCTTTACGAACGTATATATATTGTTGCCAGTTATTTCGCAGAATGGTGTAGTACATAGACTACTATTTAAACCAAATTGCAAAGAGACTGGTATTAAATTGATCGAAATGCCCGTTGCAGCATATGTATTTATTTTATATAAATCGAACACTACGCAGATTAAATCAAACAACAATGTCAATCAATCAACGTTTATTGGCGTAGTGATACCAACGCCGATGGTATCACTACGCCAATAAACGTTGATTGATCGACATTGTTGTTTGATTTAATCTGCGTAGTGTTCGATTTATATAAAATAAATACATACATGTATGCTGCAACGTGCATTTCGATCAATTTAATACCAGTCTCTTTGCAATTTGGTTTAAATAGTAGTCCATGTACTACACCATTCTGCGAAATAACTGGCAACAATATATATACGTTCGTAAAGAGATTGGATATTGTCGTTCGTAGCTCAGTGGGTAGAGCCTCCTCCCGGCAAGTGGAAGGTCGTGGGTTCAGGTCCCACCGAACGCAGAAATATTTATTTTCTTTCGAACGTTTCACCATCTAATCACGCCATAACATCGGCGCTGGTATCACTACGCCAATAAACGTTGATTAATATTGTTGTTTGATTTAATCTGCGTAGTGTTCGATTTATATAAAAATAACTCAATAATGCTGAATAACCTTGTAATTGACATTTTTTCTGTATCTCCTTCACTTCATGATTTACATTCCATAACTTCTGAATTTAGTTATCAGGGATACTGCATTAAATCTCGTCTGCTAGCCCCTAAGTAATTTACTTATCGGTGCCTAACTTTCATATCTTCAGCCATCTTAGTTCTACAGGTATTTCCCCGACAAGGCTGAACGAAAGGGATATAACCCTGCGTTTTACCGATCCATGTACATGAGATATCATTTCATACTAACTAAACAACGTTGAATAAAATTGTCATTGACATTTTTACTGTATCTCATTTACTTTCTGAGTTACGTTTAATAACTTCTGATTTAAACCACCAGGGGCACTGCAGTCAACCTCATCTGGTAGAAAATAGGCATTTTACTATATCAGTGCATAACTTCCATATCTCTAGCTATCTTAGTTCCACAGATATTTTTCTGATTTCGGACTTTAGTTTGCCCCCTGTATGTGTGTGTGTATACAAGGAGTATTCAAAAGGTAAGCTCCCCTTATCAAGGAATAATAGAAAAATAATTACAAAATTACCAGACATATTTATTTACCTTTGTATACTATTTTTTTATTTTCCACATAATTTTCATCCCTTTACAAGCATTTCTTGTACATATGCAACTGTTTTTTAATTCCGTCTTTTCGTACTAATCTGCCACCAAATTCTGAAATCAGTTTGGACCTCCTCTTGCACTTCGTTGTCATTGGCAAAGCAGCGACTGCGGAGATGATTTTTAAGTTCAGGAAACATGGAAGTTACTTGGAGCAAGGTTAGGAGAGTAAGATGGGTCCTTGAAAATATCCCATTTCGGCAGAAGCTCCCTCGTTGCTTGAGCAGCATGAGGCCGGGTGTTGTTGTTAAGAATCAAAACTTTTCTTGACCAAAGCCCCCGCCTTTTATTCTGCGTAACATGATAATGTCTTGTTAGCACTTCACAGTAGCGCCATGCATTTATTGTTGTTCCTTAAATGACCTCACGCACAGCATTAATGGCACTGGCTTGGCAGAAGGTCGTTGGTCGCCCGGTAGGCTCATCATCATGAACATTTTCTCTGCCTTCAATAAACGTTGTTTACCAATGGTGAACCATTTGCACAGACATAACATCTTCACCATAAACACTGCATAACTGACGATGAATATCCACGGCCGATTCCTTTTTTGCAGTCAAAAAATGAATCACACTGTATATTTCATAGCTGGCAGCAAAACGAAATGGACTCTTCAAGGCGGTCAGCAATAAAATGAGAACTCTTGAAGGTCACCAAACCAGATCCAAGTGCTGCTACTAAATCCAAACTAAAATTCCCTGCTCACATAAACTTCCCGTATCGTGTGTAATGTGATATAAAAATTAGGGAAATTTTCTTTTTGAACGCCCCTTGTATATACTGGGTGGGCCATGGGAAGTTGATAATGTAAATATCTAAAGAAATAAACACTTTACAAAAAAGGTTTGAAACAAAATTTGCTTGTTTTGAAGTTGGGGGGGGGAGGAGTCTTTTTTATTATCTACGTTTTCCTTGAGGGTCGTTTTCAAGGTCATTTGCAGGTCAAACTTGTTTTTTTAAAGGGAAACTTATATTTTTTATTCTTATTCCTCATAAAAAAATAAATAACTGTTCTAGAAAGCATTTTCGGATTTAGTACTTACTTTCCAAGGTATTTAAAAAATAAGTTTGAATAACGACGTTCATGCCATATCATGCATGTTGCATATTTCTCCTCAATTCCCCATATATAGGAATTATTTCAATTTTTTTCTCTACAGACAGATACTTTATTTTTAACACACAATAAACTAATTTATCTTAACACTTAAGTGCTAACTTTCAAATGACTTACATTAAATGGATGTCTGTAAGTCAGAAGTAGAGAAAAAGCTGAATGCTGGTAGCAAGTGGCCATCTTGCTTCGATACCAATTAGCACTATGCGCAATATCTCATTTTTCTAGGGAATATAAATCAGTTGTATGACATATCAACTGATCATATTTATTTTTATTTGTGTGTACAATGTCTCTCCAAGTACTGCATACTTAATTTCTGTCATTTTTTGAATATTACATTAGTTGTTTATGATATGGCATGAATGTCTTTATTCAAGCTTATTTTTTAAATATCTCGGAAACTAAGCGCAAAATCAAAATAACACTTCCTGCGAAAGCTATTTATTTTTTATGAGGAATAAAAATAAAAAATATAGGTTTCCCTTTAAAAAAAAAATAGTTTGACCTTCAAATGACCTTGAAACCCCCCCCACCCCCAAGTAAAATGTAGATAATGAAAACACTTTCCCTTCAAAACATGCAACTTTTGTTTAAACATTTTTCTGTAACACGCTCATTTTTGAGATATTTTATTTATTTATTTTTTTTATATAATGAATACTGATTAAACAAAGTCAATTAATCAATCGTTATGTGATATGACGCCGATGGTATGGTCGGTAAACGTCCAAATATTTATTTTCTTTCGAACGTTTCACCATCTAATCACGCCATACCATCGGCGTTGGTATCACTACGCCAATAAACGTTGATTGATTGACATTGTTGTTTGATTTAATCTGCGTAGTGTTCGATTTATATAAAATAAATACATATGCCACAACGGGCTTTTCGATAAATTTAATACCAGTTTCTTTGCAATTTGGTTTAAATAGTAGTCGATGTACTACACCATTCTGCGAAATAACTGGCAACAATATATATACGTTCGTAAAGAGAGTATGTATTGTCCTTCGTAGCTCAGTGGGTAGAGCCTCCGCCCGGCAAGTGGAAGGTCGTGGGTTCAGGTCCCACCGAAGGCAGAAATATTTATTTTCTTTCGAACGTTTCACCATCTAATCACGCCATACCATCGGCGTTGGTATCACTACGCCAATAAACGTTGATTGTTTGACATTGTTGTTTGATATTTTACATTATCAACTTTCCGTGGTCCACCCTGTATATACAGGATGTTTGCAAAATGGCAGAAGAAAGTTCACTACACGATTCCTTGTGAAAAAAGGAATAAAAAATGTCCAGTACAATTTTTGCTTAAGATCATTATTTAATAAGTTATTTCAAATCATAGTTGAACCAATAATAAGGCAAAGTCAACCCATTTAGCACCGCTTTAAGGCAATGGCATACGCGTTTGGGTATGGGCATCCCTTGCCACGAAGAGAGAGAAGAAGCGAAGATTTCACTGGTTTTTAAAAACTTGCTTAGGTCACGTGTTACTTGAACTTTGGGATATTGGAACTACTCAGCTAGCTTGTTTACATCATAATCAACAGTAAACACCAAATTTGGTGATTTCTCGTGCCAAATCGCACATACCATGGATGGGACTATGGGGTTTGCCACTAGATTCAACCACTTTTCTTCTTTGTTGTGGGAAAAATATTATAATTAATAGTAACTTTTTCTTATTTTGTAAGTAGCCGCGTCCCAGCGACATTTCTTCGCGTGCCAGTCTGACAGGCTTGCGATGTATTTGCTATCAACAGTATAGTAAAGTGAACTCCAGACGAATGCTTCGGCCCTCTTGAAATATATAATCTGCCACTGCCGGCAGTGAGTACATATTCCAATATTTTAAACAGAACATAGTATATCTATTCAGTAATGTTTGCCACAGGAGGGTCCAGCAGATTCAGAAAAAAGATCGGTGTTTCATTTGCTTTCTTTTCTAATATTTGGCGATGAAACAACCTTTACTAGGTTGCCATACTTCGGAATTCCAATGAGGTATTTGGACACGTAGCTAAATTTTCAGGTAATCGTTGCACATTTGCTGATTGAAGTTAACGTATAAGGCTTACTTGTGCTCATCCACACCTGTCTGAGAATTCTTTTGGTTTGCTTTTCTAATGATGGGCGTGTCTGGCATGTGATTCGTTCATCTTTGGCCTTAATTATCTTATTAAATATTGATTTTAAGCAAAAATTGTACAATGAAAAAAAAATTGTACAAAGAAAATTATCAAAAACACAAAAGTCAAATAATTGATTCCAAATGTTCTTAGCAATTCCAATACTACTACTGTAACTGTCAAATAAATAATCCCTAATATCTCTAATATCATCCAAGGATATATTTGTAAATAAATTTTCAAAATCATGTGTTAATTTTTTCTATAGTATTTTGGTTTTCAGCTAAATATTTTAACACTTTCAGATTATTAAAAATAATAAAAGATTTTTCTTTATGCTATATCACCCGTAAAATTTTACTTAATATATTTTGAAATTCCATAGATGCTTTTCTATTGTATGCAGTAGAACGGCATGTAATAAATCTAAATCCCACAGGAGATTTATGGAATTTAATTGTAATAAATAAATATGAAAACATAAATTCAGCAATTGGAATTTTAAGTCTCTTATGCTTTCAATAATTTTTTTCTTAAATATAATTAATACCATAGTTTCTTCAAGACTTTATATGTATAATTCATATCATATTCTTTAATAAGTAAGTCTATAATATTTTTTAACAATAATATTAAAGTTATTATTACATTGGGAGAATGTATGCCATTTTAGAAATGCTGATTGTTAACAGAACACTTATTTATTTATTGCCGATGGGGTGGATTCTCCCATGACAAAGTTCTCCCTCGGGTAATTCTCACATTTTTTTCTTTCAATTTTTCATTTGTTCTAAATTTGTTTTGTAGTTTTTGCTATGTGGTTTGGTCTTTTTGGGTTGTTCTGTTGTAATTTTGTGTTTGTTCTATATTTAGTGTTGTCATTTTTTTTTACATAAAATATATATATATGGCAAAATTGTAGTATGATTGTGACATGTAGTACCTTCTAATGTAATATACATAAATACACTACACTTAAGCATATATTAACTTGGACAAAGTTAAAGTTGTAAAGTAATATCACACAAGGTAGTAAAACCAAGTAAATTAAAATAGTAGAAACATCTCAGAATAAAAATTGAAATTGTAGTAGTAAAAGGTGAAGAGGAGTAAAAGATTAAACAATACCAAGAATTTTGTTCTTCATCAGGGACCGCACAAAATCCCTGTTATTGGTTTGCTTTTTCTGACTACAATAATTGAGATTTGTGATTAATACTGAATAAACCAGCATTGACCAAAACTTAGCTAAAAACAGTATAAACCCAGAATATAATTAGTTTAACAATATTTTAGTAATTTAGAAGGGTCTCTTTATTAATACTGAGAACAATCTCAATTGTTGTAAGCGGCCCAAAAGCAAACTTACAACAAGTAGATAGAGGTATTGAAAGTGATTAAAGTGTAAAAGTTGAATTAACATGAATAGAGAAGATGATGGGGTGAGAAAATTCACTAACTATACCAAAAAATTATAACAAAAAGTTTTACATGAATATGTCACACTCAAGATAAACACTTAATTATTAACTAGTAAAAATATATAAGTTTAAGTTTAAATAAATCCGTATATTCAAAATAAACAATTTTTTTCTTTGCACTCATAATAGACCCAGAAGTGTGCAATCAGAATAAAGACATATATATGCTCATATGCATAAACATACACACACCTATATATATATATATATATATATATACAAACAAATTAAATAAAATATGCATACTATATATACACAAATTAAACAAAACATGCATAATATATATACACAAATATAATTTGAACAATATTAAATACAAAAACGTTTTTGAACATAGAGAACTCAATAAATATGCATACAACAGCTAGAAAAAGCTTACTATAATTCTCAAACCTGATATCAAAACACTTACCTACATTACAGAGATAAACTTGTTAGTATAATAAATAAAAATGTAAGAAAAGCTAAACTACAAGTGACAAGAAATGTTTAAGAAAAAGTACTGAAGGATTAGAAGTAAGAAAGTTGATAAAAGAAATAAGATTTGCCATGTCTTGGGTGTAGGAGAAAACACCAAAGCACTGGGGTTCTTTTTGCTAGAAAAGTTGCCTTTTGTCCACTAGGACTTAAAATTATATATATACAATCAATGAATATACATAATATAATATATATATATAATCAATACAATTTTTATATTTAATGTGTTTTCTTTACTTTGCATAAAAAATGCTTTTGTTATGCAAATGTGGCGGCGGCGGACAGGGAAGGGTCACAGATTTTTGGTTACTGTAAAATAGGGTAGCGGATTACTTGGCTACTGTAAAAGTGGGTAGCGGCTTGAAAAGGGGTGGGGACCACTGCTCAGAGTATTATACTATAGCTAACAAGGTTTTAAAATATATTGTTTATAACGCACTTAACGTGTCCTTTGAAGGGTTGTTATAACCTTTTCACTGTATATATATATACATACATACATACACACACAGGGTGGACCACTTAACTAGATAATGTAAAATGTCCTTAAAAAAATAAGCATTTTACAAAAAATTGTTGTAAACAAAAGTTGCTTGGCTTGTAGGGGGAAAGTATTTTTTATTATATGTTTTACTTGAGTGTTGTTTTCAAAGTCATTAGAAAGTCAAACTGATTTTTTGAAGGGAAACACATTTTTTATTCTTATTCCTCTTAAAAAAATTAACAATTTTTGTAGAAACTATTTTTTCAATTTAGTGTGTAATTTCAGAGAGATTTAAAAAGTGAACCTCAATAAAGAAATTCGTGCCATATCATGCTTATTGCATATTTCTCCAAGATTCCCCATAAATAAGAACCATTTCCTCTACACACAGATACTTAATTTTAACACCAAATAAACTAAAACTCAATGAAATAATTTGATGACACTGCACATTATTAAATTAATTGAAAAGGCAACAAATTAACACAGTTGAATAAAGTTAAATCATTTACAGCTGTTTCAATAGCTCTGGGCTATTTTCATCAGAATGGCCAATGATAAAACAATGTGTAATGACAAACCTGTGTTACAAACAGCGGTTACAGGTATAATGAAATGAACAGTAAAAATCAATCAAGCACATGGGTTAGGGGAAATGTCTCTGGTAATGGAACGTAAAGTTTAGAGAAACGTTTGTGGTAGTAAAACATGAGTTTAAAAAGAAACAACCTGGTAGTTTTAAATTAATTCTGTATGGGATAAATTGTGCCATTAGTGAGTAGAAACTTTTGAAGAAGAATTACTGTTCGATGTGGGGAGAAAGTTCTTCCAAAAGGGAGAAAAGAAATTAGATGGCAACTGGTTATTAACAGTGTTATCTTCATTGGCAATTGTATGTAAGGCCTCAAAAAAAGTTGAGGTCCAGTGGAAAGGAAACTTTTTGGGTAAGTTGTGCTTTATGAAATAAAAATTTATAGCAAGATTCCCACGAGTATTTAGCCAAAGCAGATCTGTGGAGTTCTTGGTTCTGAACATAAGCAACATGTTCTTTTAAACGAATTTGAAGGGCTCTACGTGTTTAGCCAATGTAGATCTGATCTCATTGGCAAGGAATGGAATACATTCCCCAAAAATCAAGATCAGGAATGACGTCTTTGAATTTGGAGAAACTCAGTTTATTAATGGGAGTGAAGACAATATGAAAATTGAATTTACGAAAGCTGGAAGCAATCTTGGTAGATATTTTTGGCACAAAGTGTATATTGACAGTTTTCAGCGCAGGAGAAAAGGAACCAACGAGAGTAGTAGGCAGTTTAGGTCGTGGGAGTTTCTTCAGGGCCCGAATCCGCGATCAGTTGCAATTCCACGAATGTAGTTGAGTTCAGTTTTGAGTACTTCATCTGTAGATAAAAACCTCAGAACCTGAGAAACTGACCAATAAAACATTCTGATTTTCTGACCATGTGGATGTGCAAAAGCATCATGAGGTGAGAGACATACTGCAAAAGGTTTCTGACAAACACTTGCGAGGAAACCTGATTGGGTTTGATGGACGAGAACGTCAAGAAAAGAAGTGTGCCATTTCTCTCTTCCTCGAAGGTGAACTGAATATGTGGATTCACGGAATTCAAAACATCAGCAATTTCAAAAAGATCTATGCTTGTGTCCAGGTGAATGCTGAAAGTGTCATCCACAGTTTGAAATGGATGTATTGAAGAATCTTATCCTCCATGTAGTACACGTAGATGTCACATAGGATGGGTGATAAAGAATTGCCCATGGAAAGATCCCCAATTTCTTTGAATAAAAAACCTTTGAAGTAACGAAATTGATAGAATTGCAAATGGTGAAAATGTCAATTTCGTTAAGAAGATTAGATCGTTTTCTCCAGTTTGTTTCAAGATGGCTTCTTTTCATATCAAAAGTTTGTTTGCTGACATTCCCATTCAAGGTTCTTCGGATTGTCTCACCCAGAAATTACAAGAATTTCACTTTCCTAACATTAAAATCAGGGAACTGGTCTGCCTCTCAGAGTTGTGCATATCTCAAAGATATTTTCCCTTCCAAGGACTTTTATTCAAACAGACGGTCTTTCCATGGGCAATTCTGTATCATCCATCCTATGTTACATCTATATGCACTGCATAGAGGATAAGATTCTTCAACGCATCCCTTTCAAACTGTGGACCAGATGTGTAAATGACACTTTCACCATTTTCCCGGATACCATCACAGATCTTTCTGAAATTGTTGATATTTTGAATTCCGTTGATCCACATATCCAGTTCACCTTTGACGAAGAAAGCAATGGCACACTTCCTTTTCTTTATGTTCTTGTCCATAGAACATAATCAGGTTTCCTCACAAGTGTTTACCGGAAACCATTTGCAGTGTGTCTCCTGCCTCATGCTTCTTCTGCACATCTGCATGGTTAGAAAATCAGCACATTTTATTGGTTGTTTTCTCGGGCTTTGAGGCTGTCATCCACAGATGATGCACTCAAAACTGAACTCAACTACATTCGTAGAATTGCAGCTGATCACAGATTCGAACCTTCCATCATTGATCAGGCCCTGAAGAAACTTATGCAACCTCAACTATCTACTACTGTAGTTGGTTTCTCTTCTCCTGCGCTGGAAACTGTCTGTATACCCTTTGTGCCAAAAATATCTACCAAGATTGCTTCCAGCCTTTGTAAATTCAATTTTCGTGTTGTCTTCACTCCCATTAATAAACTGAGTTTCTCCAAATTCAAAGACGTCATCCCTGGCCTTGATTTTTAGGGAATTTATTCCATTCCTTGCCAATGTCGTCAGGTCTACATTGGCCAAACATGCAGAGCCCTTCAAATTCGTTTAAAAGAACATGACACTTATGTTCAGAAACAAGAACTCCACAGATCTGCTTTGGCTAAACACTTGTGAGGATCTGGCTATAAATTTTTATATCATAAAGCACAAATTATCCAGAAAGTTTTTTAGGCCCTACATATAATTGTCAACGCAGATAACACCATTAATGATCAGATAACCATCTAATTTCATTTCTTCCTTTTTGGCCGTTCTGATGAAAGTAATCCAGGACTATTGAAACAGCTGTAAACGATTTAACTTTATTAATTTATGTTAATTTGTTGCCTTTTCAATTAATTTAAAACTCAATGAACTAATTTATCTTAACACTTAACCGTTTACTTTTAAACAAATTACATTAAATGGACGGCTGTAAGACGGAAGTAGATAAAAAGCTGAATGCTGGTAGCAAGTGGCCATCTTGCTTCGATACTAATTTTTACAACGTGCAATATCTCATTTTTCTATGGAATATAAATCGATTGTATGACTTATCAACGAATCATATTTATTTGTGTGTACAATGCCTCCCCAACTACTGCATACTTAATTTTTTTCATTTTTTAAATATTAAATTAGTTGTCTATGATATAGCATGAATTTCTTTATTCAAGCTTACCTTTTAAATATCTCTTTAATTAGTGCTAAATTGAAAAAAATAGTTTCTACAAAAGTTGTTTATTTTTTTATTTTTTTTTTATGAAGAATGAGAATAGAAAAATATGTTTTCCTTTAAAAATTAGTTTGATCTTCAAATGACCTTGACCCCCCAGTAAAACATAGATAATGAAAAATACTCTCCCGCCCCCTTCAAGCCAATCAATTTTTTAAAACATTTTTTTTGTAAAATGCTTATTTTTTGAGATATTTTATTATCAAGTTAAATCGTCTACCCAATATTTAAAAGGAAGCAAAATAAAATGCTTATATGAGATAGGATAAACACTGGTTTGTGGAGTACTCTTACTCATCACCTTTAATTACTTTGGTCATCAAAGTGTTAAAGTATTTTACTTTAAATTTCTTTTAAAAAGTAATTTTTAATTTTCTGTTTTTACTATGTATATGCATGTTCTGTCTTATTATAAATAATGTGCTGTTCGACAGTGGACTTCCATGATATTTTAATATGCTATTGCAGGGTTATAACTTTTTTTTTTTTTTTTAAAGAATGAACTTGAAAGTTTACATGTGCAAAGACGTCAAGAGTGGGATCAGTCTTCGTCTCATTTTCAAGCTCAAATAGGAATTCTAAATGAAAATATAAATACATTGCAAGAGGATTTAAAGTCAGAAAAAAATCAATGTCAACATCTAAATGAAAAATTAGTTGAGATCAGTGGCAGCAAATTAGGTAAGTGTGGTTGAATTATTTGTTATGCACCTACAAGTTGATATCATTTTTCAGATGGAAAGAAATGAACTTGTGAAGAAGAAAAACGAAAGGACTGATGATGTAAGAATATCATGTTATGTCTTCAGTATTTGATATTAATGTGAATGTCTGTAAGAATCCCCAAATAATTCAAGGCAAGAAATTGTGGATGGAGGGCTGAAAAAAAATTTTCACATTATAATTAGCTAAGAAAAGTTTATAACTTAGCATCTGTAAAATGTACCATTGCAAATATGGATACTTACTGGTAGTAAAACTATTTATGGAAAAAAAAATTAACAGTTATTAAATATTAACAAATACATCAAGGCTTTCTAAGATTAGCTTATTTCCATCATTGTGTTTAGTGTGATATATTTTTAATCACAATTTGTTATACTAGTTCAGCTTTAATTAGGATTAATATGGTTAACATTTTTAATGACTTTAGTTAAATCACTGAATTGATTCTAATATTTTAATTCAATTATTTTTATTTTAGCCAAAAAGTTACAAGGGCTACTAATTTGTTACTAAAAGTACTGAGGCTACTGTACATGGGGAGAATATTGCATTTGATATTATCTGCACATACAGTAGAATCTCATTAACATGAACACTCATAGGGGCAAAAAATTCGTTTATGTTAAAAGCAATTTGTCTTCTAAAAAGAATAGGATTGTGTTACTATCACTATCCAATTTGACAAGGATTCAGGAAATGGGTCATGTTAAAAGTAATTCACATTAAACAGATTTGACTGTATACAACAGCAGCTTTTAATAATTTGGAGTCAAAATCTCACCAGGCAAAGTTTTGCAGATAAAAGATCACATGATCATCGTGTGGGCAAAATAATTCTCTTTTTTGTTTTTTTTGTAAGGTTTTTATTTGACAATAATCGTTAATTTACAATAACTATCACTACATAACATTACATTGTCATTTACATAAGATTTCAGTAAAAATGACCACAACTACTAAAATGTCATTCTTATCAGCAACGATGATCATTCCCTTGTTAGAACATGTATTAATTGTGAAGTTATTTTATGAGAACAAGGCAACAATGCTATGGTTGCATTCGTAGAATTTTGCCATCGTAAGGATTTACGGCAAGGACCGATTTCTCGACAAGCTGCTTGGAAAAAGGTCATTTAGTTTGAGGATGGAATTTAAGAATTCAACCCGGTCGAGCATTCAAGCACATTATTTCACATGGTACTGAACTTGTTGTTACAGCTGTTATTGAACAGTCAGTGACAAATGCTTCAGGTTCTGGTAGCACATGTGAGTTGGATATATCATATGGCACTGCTTAAAATATGCTGATAAGGGTAGAGTATTATTATTCTTATAAGATCGGCCATAGACATCAGTTGCTTTCTGGTGACAAAAGATCCTGACTGACCTTTCTTGCTAGAATGGAAGTGGGTTAATCTTGGACACTGAAGATTTTATGAAGCAATGTGGCATATTTTCATTTCAGTGGAAGTGTTAAATTTTCACATTTATTTGGTTATGGATTATTCGTGTGCTTCTGAATAGATTCCACTGCACTCGCTTGACGTTACTATGTGTGGTGTAAATTTACAGCTAAATTTATCCTTAGACCATTCTTCAAGGAAGTTATTAGCAATAACCCTTTGATATGTTATGTGATGGCCCTCAGCTATCAAGAGATGTTGTCAGATCCTAATTACAACAGCAACAATACCTAAGTCAATCACTTTTTTGTAAAATGGAAAATATCCTACAAGTCAGACTGCATAAAGCGGAGGCCCTGCGGTGGCGCAGTGTGGTAACGCGTTCTCCTATTGCGCGGCTAATCCGGGTTCGACTCCCAGCAGTGCAAAAAGAACGCTTACTCAGAGATCTCATAAAAGATCGCACTGCTCACTGTAGTCCGGGGTTTGGTTCCCCAGGCCTTAAGAGGTTCGGATTCCTCGGAAAACAGTAGGTCCCGGCGCAGCATGACCACTGTAGTCTTTGAGCCGTAAAACCAAAAAACAAACAAATAAGCATAAAGCGGTTTTCATGCTAACATTTCACCAATGACAGTATGATTAGTGATATATTTCCTATCATCTGGCTACCACGTTTTTCAGGTCTGAATTGCGATTTTTGATTGTTTAGCCACTTAAAAAATGTGGTTTATCAAGGACATGTTACAACTTTGACAGACTTGAAGTGCAGTGTTATATTGCATGTGAGAAGAGTAATTGAAGACTAGTTACAATCGATTTTTGAATATATTGTTCATTTCCTTCAAATTTGTAAGAAGAACTAGATTGTTCTTTGAGAATAAAGCACTGATAAAAACTGATGTTGTGCTCTGTGGAATTTAAATATTCAATTTAGAGTTACCTTATTGGTCTATAAATGCTCATTCATTCATTAGAAAAGTTAAGGAAAATAAAGGAAAAGGTTAAAATAAAGAAAATTAGGTAGAAAGAAATAAAGAAAGATTAAGAATAAGTAAAACCTACTAACAGCAAGAAAAATATCACGACATTTCGAGAACTGCTATTCCCTTGTATCAAGTGAAATGTATGTTAAGATATTATTACCCTTCACAGGGATAACACAATTGCCAAATAAAGGTCAACACAGAAAAGCCTCCGGGGCGAGATTTTTGTGAGTTTTGTCGTGGGGAATTTATTATACAATAATTTTTGCCACCCACGTATATTTAGCTCAAACTAGAGCTTTTTTATATTTGGAGAAAAAGAGGAGCCGTCCTCATCCTGGATTCGAACCAGGGTCCCCGCGTTTAGCCCGCGGTGTCTTGACCTACTAGACGAACGAGGACAAGAACAAACGCATTTTTCTCCATATATTAGGATGTAAGATATTATTACCCTTCACAGTAATAAATTCCCCCACGAAAAACTCACAAAAATCTCGCCCCGGAGGCTTTTCTGTGTTGACCATTATTTGGCAATTGTGTTATCCCTGTGAAGGGTAATAATATCTTACATCCTTATATACGGAGAAAAATGCGTTTGTTCTTGTCCTAGTTTGTCTAGTAGGTCAAGACACCCCAGGCTCAACACGAGGACTCTGGTTCAAATCCAGGGATGACGCCTCTTTTCTCCAAAACTAAAAAGGTCTAGTTTGAGCTAAATAATTAAGTGGCAAAAATTATTGTATATAATGCGAAGTGTATGTGTAAAAAAAAACAGAACTTGGGGAACCTTCCTTATAACTAATATGTATGATGCAGAGCTACCATAAAAAATGTTCAAACTCATTGCATCCATTATGGGCATTACTATTTCTATTATTGATGTAGTTTTCTAAATGATGGAATATATTTAAAAACAAAATTGTTTAAAATTTCTAAATGTGAATCAATTGAAAACGTTGATTACCAATTTGTCTTGTTTCAAAAATCAAATTTTGTCCAAAGTTTAGAATTTTTTAAATTTCTTTGGTCATTTCTCAGTGTTAAAACAGAAGAGAAACTGCAAAAATCATTAAGTCATCAACATTAAGGTCAACTTGTTATAATAAATAATTGACACTATTGGACATGCCTGTTGCTGTCGCAAATTCAGTGACATTTTGTTCTGCCTCGAGCCGTTCACCTGCTATGTCCATTATCATGCACACTCAAATGATGGCTTAAAGATATTCTGCAACCAGTATTCACTGCAACCAAAATAATGAGTGAAAATTTGCAGCACAGTCTTCCAAAACATGATTTTATTTTCAAGCTGTACTGATTCCGATTTTGCCAGAATAATAGTTTGTGAGGTGCTGCCATTTATACCGGTAAGAAAACTAGCATATTCAGGCCTCTTCATTTCATTTTCTGTGACTGTGTATTTGTTGCGGGCACTACATGCCAGCAACCAGTTATTTCTTAGCAGTTGTCAAGTAATGTATGATGAAAAAGGAGTATGCTATGATCGGTGTACTTCTAGTTTTATATCCATTCAAGGTGCTATCTTAATTAAATAATCAGGGTTCATGTGATTAAAATGTCTCTAATTTTTGTGAAAACTACTTTTGGTTCATAAAAATCCTTATTTTCACCCACAATTTGCAAAAAGTCTTAATTGTTTTCTCACTTCATCCTTGATATTATTATATAGCACTTTTTCATTTAGTTTTTCATTACTGCTATTCTTTTAACAGCATGAATGAACATAACAAACGAATATGGAATTCAAACCATGCAACTCTTAACGTGGCTCATTGCAAACAGTGCAGTGAGGAGGGTAGAGGGGGAGGGATATTTCACAGTTTCATATTAAAACAAAAAAGAGAGGAGGACACTTTCCTGAGGAGAGCAAATCAACAGAATCCTGTGGTAAAGAGATTGCAATGAAAAAAATGATAGTTCACCGCCTTTTAAAATTTGGCACTCTCAATTCATTTAGAACATCAAATAGGAAATGTTGTGAACAAACTTTTAACATCAAAGGAAACCATCTTGGGAAGAAACATAGAGAGCGATCTGATTTTCTTAACAAAATCAGTATAGTTGCAAATGGTGAAAACATTGATTTCGTTAAGAAGATTAGATCGCTCTCCTTGGTTCGTTCCAAGATGGCTTCGTTTGATGTCAAAAGTTTGTTCACCAATGTTCCCATTCAAGATTCTCTGGGTTGTCTCACCCAGAGATTACAAAAATTTGATTTTTCTGACATCTGAATCAGGGAACTGGTTCAGCTCACTAAGTTATGCATAACAGAAAAATGTTTTACTTTCCAAGGACTTTTATACAAATGAACTGATGGTCTTTCCATGGGCAATTCTTTATCACCCATCCTATGTGACATCTATATGCACTATGCGGAGGGTATGATTCTACAATGCATCCCTTTCAAATTGTGGACCAGATATGTAAATGACACTTTCACCATTCTCCCAGATGGAAACACAAATCTCGCTAAAATCGTTGATGTTTTAAACTCTGTGGATCCACATATTCATTTTACTTTCGAGAAAGAGAGCAATGGTATACTTCCTTTCCTTAACATTCTCATCCATCAAACACAGTCATGTTTCCTCACAAGTGTTTATGAGAAACCATTTGCAGTATTTCTCCCGCCTCATGGTTCTTCTTCACATCACATTATTAAAAAGATCATTACTTTTTATTGGTTGATTTCTCGGGCTCTGAGGTTTCTTCCACTGATAAAGCACTCAAAACTGAACTTAACTACATTCGTGGAATTGCAGTTGATCGTGGATTCAAACCTTTCATCATTGATCGGGTCCTTAAGAAATTCACGCGACCTAAGCTGTCTACTACTCTCATTGGTTCCTCTTCTTCTGTGCTTATAACTGTCTGTGTCCTCTTTGTGCCAAAAATCTCTAACAAGATTGCTTCCAGCCTTCCTAAATTCATTTTTTAGGTTGTCTTCGCTCGTTTTAATAAACTGGATCTCTCCAAATTCGACGATGTTAACCCTGACCTTGATTTTAGGGGAATTTAATCTATTCCTGGCCAATGTGATCATATCGACATTGGTCAAACACTCATGGCCTTTCAAAGTCATTTAAAAGAACATGATGCTTATATTTGGAAACAAAAACTCCAAAGGTCTGTTTTGGCTAAACACTTGTAAGAATCCAGCCATAAAATTTTGTTTCATAAAGCACAACTTATCTATAAAGCTTTCTCTCCACTGGACCTCAATAATTTTTTTTTTTTTTTGAGGCCATATATATAATCGCCAACACAGATATCATCATTAATTACTTGTTGCTATCTAATTTCATTTCTCCCGTTTAGAAGAATTTGATTCCCGCGTTGAACAATAATTTTTTATCCAATGTTTCTACTGATTCACGGCATATTGTATGCTATACAGAATACTTTTATACTACCAGAAATCCTTTTTTTTTTTTTAATAACTGGCTGAATTTTTATATTATAGCAACATAACTTTATTACTATTTCCTGTTCTGTAGTTCCATTCTAAAGATGACAGCTGGCTATGATTCAAAACTCATGTTAAGCATTTATTTTTGTTTCAGATGATGAAAGCAATCTTGGATTATGAAACTTTAAATTAATTAGGAATATATTTTTTGTATGTTTTTTAGAAATGCCAGCCATAAGGTTGAAAATAAAATGTATGTTGAAAGTGGTGTATTTTCTCTTGATTTTCCATAGGATATTGAATTTTAATGTTTAATCATTAATAGATGCTGTATCAGTACACCTATAAGATGTAATTCATAACTTGTGCAAAACAGTAGACATGAATTTTTTTGTAAAATCTAATAATGTTAGAATTTTTTATTTGATAAGTGAAACAATTTACTATTCATAAAGCATTTTGTGTTATTAAGTATGCAACTAATAATCTAATTACATAGATGATTGTATAACAAATGTTTAATTTTTTAGTGGTAATACTGTTTCATTCATTGTATGTGTATTCAGACTTTGTTATAGTAAGAGAAACTGTTAAAAATAATCATGAGTTGTGTTTGTTATTTTAAAATATTTATATGAGATTTTTCAGTATTCTGTGTGTACAACCGTATTTTTATACATATATATATATATAGAATTGGAAGCTAAACTTACCATTGCTCTTGATGAAAGAACTGATTTATTGGAACGGTAAGAGGACTTTTTTTTTGCTAAGTAATTCACTTGCATACTCACTGACATTACTTTTTTTATTAATTTCGATGAAATTGAATCGGAAATTGAATTGCAAAAAATAGTTTTGCTGTTACCAAAAAAGTGAACTTAAAAAATAAAAAAGGAAAAAACTTGTGCATCTATAGTAGGGTATTAATGTTTGATTAAAATGTAGGACATTCTCACAAACTAAAACATGCAATGTTATGAATAGAACATTACTGTGAAAATAATTGATTTACATATGCTTTTTTTAATAAGAAAATTCGATAAGAAAACAGAAAAATTATATAACAGTCTTCGATTTTACCATGTTTTGCACAGTATATCCTGGTTCCTCTTGCGTCATAAAAATCCAAACAAACAGAAAAATTCACCTGAAATTAACTAAACTCATACGTTCTAAGAAAAATGCATTTTCAATGAATGTTTTCACTGCTTTATAGAATTTAGAGGTATACTGACTCAAATTGGATGTAAAAAAAGTGAAAAAAAAATCTGTTAAAATGTCAATGGATGGATAAAAATGTAAGCAAATTGAACCCAAATTTTGAACACTTACTAAGGCATAGGTATGACAAGAAAACCAACTGTTTAATGCTATCTTCCTCCCACCTGAATTACTAGACCAATGACATTGTATCAAATGTTAATACCTCTGCAGTGAATGTGTTAAGTCTAAAATTTTAAATGTTGTTTATTTAGAGTTAAATATTTAGTATCTTTCTTTCTTGTATACCATTATAGTTTAAAAAATTACCCAATTTGTTTAACATTTGTTTTGAAATGCTTTTTCTGAAAGCATTTCAAAATAAATCACTAAAATGTTCATTGCTGGCATAATGGCATTTCTTGAATATTGAAATAACAATTAACATAATGCTGTTTACCTCCAGTAAAATAAATAACCAGTAAGTGAAATTTGCAACATTGTGTTGTGTACCAATATCTATTTTTATCAATTTTATATTAGTGGTTTAACAGGAATAATGTTTAATAAAAAATATACACTCTATAACAAAAAAATTATTAAATAATTTTCATGAACTATATCTTTTGTACTGAATTGCATACTGGAAATTTTGAAAAACTTAAATTCTTTTGACTGAACTTCTTCCAAAAATTACTCTTTTGCACCAAAACTAATTTAATTTATATAAAATCATTAAGCCCAAATATACCTTAGGAAAGATGGTTTGCCAAATACATAACTAAAACTTGAAAAAAAATGTTTTTAGCTAAATTTTGTATTTTACAAGGGATTTTGATTATACCAGTTTCCTTTCCCATATGTATAATCATACACACTTTTTTAAATTGAATAAAAAGATGAAGTATTAGCTTTGCGATTATATAGCTAAACTAATTTATAATTATTTCAAACGGGGCCAAATGAAAATGTTGTAAATATTTAATTAATGTAAATTTTTAATTCAAAAAATGAACTTTTTTAATACAATTTTTGAATTTGTAAATTCACTGTAATTGAGTTATAAATGGCTTTGGGGTTTGTGTTAGTGGATTTTATGGTCTTAAAACTTATTTTTATTATGCAAATTTTGATGCATTGCAATATATTGTTTGCTAAAATTAGTGACTGGAAATCTATTAAAATTGTGTTTGAAAAAGTGGGGAAGTTTGAAATTGAATTTGGCTAGAACTATGTCTTTTCATTATTATTATTAACTTATCCTTACTCAACTGCTTACAACAGTATTTTATGGTTTTTATAAATTTATACAATTTCCTTTTTTTTTTAATCTGGCTTCTAATGATGACTGAACCATTAAAGTGAGACATGAAATGTAAAAATATGCAGAGTAGGTAGAAAACAGTACAGTTATAACTCAAAAAAGTAAAAAAAACATGATAATTTAAATTAATAAATAAGAAATGCCATTTCCTGTGGTGACTATGTATTATCTTTATCAATATCAAAATTCCATATTGTGCACAGTGTGTACACCAAATTTGACTTTGGCCCAACAGTATTTTAACAATTCAGTCCTAAACACCACATCCTTAATTACGGCCACCAGGTTATATTAAAATGACCAGTCTTATTTTAATACAGCCCTGTGGTGGTTTACTGATGATAATGCATTTGGTACAATGCTTGTGATTCTTTTTAATCCAAATGCTACAGATTCACAGTTTGGTATTTGATTCCCGGGTGGAAAAGGTTAAAATTTGTAGGTCATGGCACAGCATAAATTTAACTATTCATGTGCCATAAAACATAAGCTTAATTAAACATTTTTAATTCCATATGTTGTTAATACTTTCTCAATTTCATGTTCGTACTTTCCATTTAAATTTCAACTTTTTCTTTTAAATTATCCTTAGTGATATTTCTTGGCATACAAAGTTATTTGATGTAAATGTTGTAAAATATTTATCAGTTGTTTCCGTTCTTAAAGTAAAAATGTTCCCTATAGTGTATTCTGATATATTTTTTAACTAAATATAAAGGTGCCGAAAAAGTGAAGATGGGAATGAAAGCCTTCTGATTAGGAATACCGAACTTAGAAGAAAATTAGATGATTCTATAGCTGCTTTACATGAACTTGGCAGAGAAAATCAAACCCTTCAGGTATCAGTAGCTTTAAAACATTCTACGTTTTTTGAATTGACTAATACCTATATCATGTTTAAAAAAACTATAAGTTCCCATTCCATTGTCAAAATCAAGTAGAACATTCAATGCTTAGAGAGGTCATAAATTTGTGGTTTTTGTTTGAAAAATCCATGCGAGTGATACTGTTAAATTCATTATTTAGTTTTTATAGTCCTTCTAGGTTGAAATGCCTCAATAGCTGAGTGGCTATATAAGCTTAGTTATGTGAAAACCTGGTTCAGGAGTCATATTAAGCAGCCTATTTTATGCTACATGTCTTATTGCCCAGAATTGGATATAAAAATATCAACCCATTAATTATTCATAACGGGTTAAACCACGAATCTTTGTAAATGTGTACTTAGGTCTTGCATAAGGCTATCCTGAAAAGTAATGAGTTATTAGAATGCATTTTTTAAAAAAAATATTGTTTTTAATTCAAACTAAAAAGTAACAAATTTATTCCAAATAATACTGCCATTACAGTACAGACATTCAGTCAGCTGATGAGAGCATTTCATATGCGTTCTGTTTATATTATAATGAATTCATGTACCCCATATATAGATAGATAGATATACACACACACACACAGTGCTGGACTTCTGAGTAGCATCCACAGGATTGTGGTATCTGAATGCATTATGTTTTTGAGGCTTCATTAAGCTGTTGGATCTAAAAAGAAAAATT
>QLNU02015360.1:191212168-191227187 GCA_006491805.2 Dysdera silvatica | reverse complement strand
ACAACCGTTAAGGATGAATAACTCCATTAAAATAGTTTGTCTTTATATAGAAGATAGTATTTTATATATAAAATTACTAATAAATCATATAAAAACTTTACACCTAAACTTTCCCTATGAAGAGACGCAATGGCTGGAATAAACTCGGTTTAAACCTGGGAAAAAAACATGTTTTTTGGGAAAGGAATTTTCAAAATTCCCAAAACAAAAGTTTTGGAATTTTGAAATATCGTCCTTTGAATTGTATAAAACGATTTTACGTTACTTATTATTTATTTTAAGAAATAAACGAACTAATCTCGATAATTAATTGATAAATATTCTTCGTATTTAATACCTTAAAGCGATATCATTATTTAATTTCAACTTAGGAATATTTCTAATGGAATATAATTTCATCACCCAATGATAATTTCTTTTGTACAGACTGCATTTAAAATAATGTTTTTAACGATATCTGCTGATGGGGGATTTTAAGAGTGCAACATTTTTTTTAATAATAATGCATATTTATTACTTAAAATGTACATTGCTAGTTAGAGTGGATTTCCGGATAAAAGTACAGTTATTTATTATATTTATTCTTCCAATCAAAATTAAAAGTGAGTAAATTTTCCACCAGAAAGAGAAATGGGCAAAAAATTAAGGTAAGAAAAAGTTTATTGAAATATTTCGGGTCTTTTTTCTAAGTGCTCATTGACTGATATGAAAATAAATGTAAACATTGTTAAAGTAGTTTCTTCCCTTTGAAGTTTCCAATGTGTCCAAAATTCCAAGTTTATTCCTGAAAATTTCCGGGCTTATTCCCGTGTTTTTTGCATCTCTAACCTGTTGCTTTCAGAACCTTTGCTATAAAAAGCTTCAAGCTACGACCTTGATTCTATCTAAGTGTATTAGTAAGGAAAATAAAACCAATCACAGTTATATATTCCAAAAAAAAAGTTTACAATTATTTCAAAGCACCTGTTAAGTGACATTCCTTTCCCCCACCAGATGAAAAGTGTAACGCTGTTTCGATACTGCGCATGCGCGGGGTCGTACTTTTTAATTTAATGTTTTCAGTTTAACGTGATATCTGACATTATGAGAATATACTCGAATAAGACTTTAATTGAAATAGTTTGTTATTAGTTTAGTTTTTGTATTACATATTTCTTTCCGTTTTGGTTTCTTTTCGTTTTAATTTTGATACGGTAAAATATTATTTGTAAAGAAACGTTTCCTTTTTTCAAGCTATAATAAAAAGTGTTGCAATCAATCTAAGCGGATGGTTGTTAATACATCGAATTGATGTCTAGAAGAATTTACGAACCGACATTTGTTCAGAGCTAGCCATTAACTGACGTACGTGGTAAATTATAAGAGCTAATATTTTTTGACGCCTGAACAGGGACGAAGAGTTAACAGCGTCTATCCTTCTTCTTCAAAATGAATACATGCTTACAATTTGAGCGAAAAGCTAGAACTGAAAAAGAAATAAGTAGGGCACGAATGTTGATCACATTTGCATTTTTTGGCTTTTTTTTCTGTTTTTAGAGCATTTTAGGAGATTATTCTTTGTTTTAGGTCAATTTTTACCAATTTTTTCATAAAAATTAAATTTTCGTAAGAATTACAAATAAGTTACAATAATCAAGAACTAGTCATAAGTCCCAATATTCAAGACTATAACCCCCCCCCCCTAAAAAAAAGTCTTCAACAGCTTTCATTGTCAGTCAATTATGTATATCAATCATAGCCTTTTTAACTTTTCCTTTAGCGCTATTCCCAACTTTTATTTCAACCCTGCGATCACATTTCCTGTTACCTTATATTAAGTATTTTTATCGAATTTCGAGGTACTTGAAAAATTAATCATTCAACCATCTGTCAGTTACTCAAGATTTTTTTACTCTTTTGTAGCCAAACGGATTGGAACATAACAACTTTTTACCTTTTCTAACAGATGCTACACCAAACATAGTGAAAGCTGAAAAAGTAATTAAATGTTTTAATCCAAAGCTAGTGCATGTCACTTGCCTTGATCACACCTTACATTAGGGTTGCTGAGGAAATTCAGGCAAATTATCTGGATGTAGATAGACTTGTTTCTAATGTTACAAAAAATTCTTGAAATCTCTTTATCGTACAGAAACGCCTTACGCAAGCTTCTAGTTTAATTTTGTGAACCAAATCCTTTGACAACGCATTAGGGAACATGGTTGGATGCTCAATGAATGCATATTTGTTACAGAGAAAATTTTGATGCTGTAAAGGCGACAGTAAATGAGTTTCATTCAGAAGACGCAGCATTTATTCAAATTGCGCAATATCTGTTCTCTCAGGAAAAAGTAGAAGGAAATTTGGCATACACAGTGCGGCAAAGAATTTTTAAGACTGGGTCTGTAAAATGAAATCGAAACAAGAAACTATGATTCGTTTTGTTTTTTTATTCAAAGTAAGCCCCTCCGGCTTCAATACACTTGTTACAGTGATTTAATAATGAATCGAATGCCTGTTCCAGTTCATTTTGCGGAATTGACTCCGAAGCACGCGTCGAAGAGGAGGAGTTGAAGATAATTTTTAGGTACGGTCTGTGAGCCAATGAAATGCACTCATTTTTTGTGCCAAGGGGTGTACAGAGCCAGAATGTGGTGGCAAACAAACGGAGTTGGCTTTCGTATACCCACAAGTATCAAATCCTAAAGTTATACGAGTAGTAAGGACGTCGAGAAAAGCAATTTTGGACTCCACTTCTTCTTCACACGTAAACTGGGTATGTGTATCCAGTGAAATGAGGAAGCCAATAATTTGAGAAAGATCCACAGTCTGGTCCAGCATAATGGCGAAGATGTTGTCAACACATCAAAGAAAACATTTAAATGAAAAATGGTCCATAATTCGGACTTCCATATAGTGGAGGTAAATATCCTGAAGTAAAGGTGAGAGGAGATTACCCATGGCCAGTCCTTCAGTGTGTTTAAACAGAATATTGATTAAGGAAAAACAGTTGTGTTGGATGCACATTTCACTGGGTTGGATGAGTTCTTTTTTTTTCCTTTTTTCGAATACATAACTGTGATTGATTGTGTTTTTCTTACTAATATACTTGGCACAGTGTTTTCGCGAACTGTTTTCTTCTATTTAAGTGGTTCCCATGAAGAAAAATTACACAATTTAAAGATTTTTCTCAAAAATTCGGTGATATTTTCGAATTCCTTGTGGAATTCCTGACGGATCATCACAGAACTTTAGGGTGCAGCCGAGTATATTTTGAGAAATACTGCTGTTTTGCAATCAAAGCAGCACCACCTACCGGCAAGGTACATACTATTTTTTAAGTACGTTAAACATTCAAGAAACGGGCATTATATATAACGGAGGACGCTTGAACTTTGTTTCATTTTTTTAAAAGTAAACTGTAGTGATTGGTAGTTGTAAAATGAGCTAACCAATCAGTCTAAGAGAGTTCGGGGAATCATGTTTCCATTTATGGTTTTGCTCTCAACCTTCGGTTTCTGTCGTGGGATGACAGTAGCCACTCCTGTTTCCCAGTCTTCTTGTTCGTTTTGCAACTCGTTCGTACTAATTTAGTATTTTTGCGTTGAAAATTAATTTTCATATTTAATACAACTCTCTACTCTCTCCTTACAAATAAAAAAATGTCTGGTTTTCACACAAGAACCATCGAAAGTATATTGGAGCCCGTAGCGCAACAGGTATTTTTTTTAGTTTTTTAGATCCCAACGTTGCTTTCTATTTGAATTAAATCTTCTATGAAAACCGGTGAAATAAAGTGTAGTGTATCTGGCCGGTAGTCAATAATGATTATTAGTTCCCATCGTTACATTGGGTGTTGGATGATGTGCGGATGATGTGTGTATAATTTGAATGTTTTTTGGGATTTTGCATACGGAACTTTAGTTCAGATAGAATATTGTATGATTTTGGGATTTTTGTTTGCTCCACGTTTTCGGATAAGTAATAATTGTATTAAAAGTGCTTCTTTGATTTAGTACTATTGATGTGTAAACATGTAAAAATTGGTATTTGAAGTAAAATATTAATGTCAGGTCTCCTAGATTTAGTTAACTTCCAGGTTCTAATACACAGTAGAAAGAGCTTTCCGGAGTTTAATATTTTTAAAATTTTTAGGATCCTTGGGCAGGGTTTGAGTTTCAGTAAGCTTTGATGTTTTTACACACAGTAGAAAAGTCTAGAAATGTTAAGAATTGTAATTACACCAAACAAGATGCGATGTCTCCTTGTTCCATCATTTTAGACTCCAAAAATTGCTTATGGTTTTGAAGGTCAAATTAAATCAAATTCTCCCCTCTCACAGTTGAAACACCTAGTCTTGGAAGGTCAAGAATTTAAAACACATAAATCAAGTCAGAGCCGTTACTGCAGAACATGCAACCACTCAATTCTAGTCTGTGTTTTTAAAACTGGTAATTGGTACTGGCAACACTGGTTACAGTTAGCCGCCATGTTGTTTACACCATTCTGGTCTGTCTGTTTGTCTGCCTCCTCCTCCCTACCTCTTTCTCCCCACTTCATCCTTCCAATTCTAAAAAAATAAAAAATGAGTACTTATTTATTCCCTGCGATCGGATGTTTCCGTCATTGGCAAAGTCACTAGCTGCCAAGTTGTTTATGACATTTTTGGTAATACTCCTTCCCTCGCATACTTTTCGTCAATCCTCCTCCCCTCTTGTAATTTACATTATTCTGCTTCCTCCTCTTCCTCCCTCCCTACTTTCCGGGAATCCACCTCATAATATCTGTGAATTATCCTCCTCCCACCGTACTTTTCGTTAATTTTCTTCCCCCCCCCCCTCTTCTTTCCCATTCTTTTAGTGCATCTGAATCCTCCTCCTCCTTTACGTTATTCCGCCTCCCCCTTCAAACCTAAAAAACCCTACCACATTTCCTATGCCATTGAAAATCATCTTCAACACTATATCCGGCACACGGAATCACCATTTTCTTCCCCTTCGGATACTCATACTCACGTGCAATTAAACCCTTTTTTTTATGTCATTTTGTCCCAGTTCGGTCTCTGTGATTCAGGTAAGTACTGATTTATTTCCAAAGGTACTAGTTTATAATCAACATACTGATTTAGTGTGGCTACTGCACAACACGCAACCCACTCGATTCTAGTCCGTGTTTCGAAAACTGGCAATTAGTACTGGCAACACTGGTTATTGGCACAGTCAGCCGCCATGTTGTTTATGCTGCTCTTGTCTTTTTCCTATTCCTCTCCCCTCCCAATTCTAACAAAATGGAAAATGAATACTTATTCTGTGCGATCAGATGTTTCCAGCAACGGCGAAGTGCCGCCATGTTGTTTATGGCTTTTTTGGTAATCCTTCTCCTTCCCTGGTATACTTTTCGTCAATCCTCCTCTTTTCCTCACATACTTTTCGTCAATCCTCCTCCTCCGCCCCCCTCTTGTAAGTTTTATTCTGCTTCCTCCTCCTCACCCTCACTACTTTTCATGAAACCACCTCCCTCCCATAATTTCCGTGAATCCTCCTCCTCCCCCTTCCTGCTTTTCTTTGATTTTCTTCCTCCACTTCCTCCCCCTTTCTCATTCTTTTCGTGCATCCTGATCCTCCTCCCCACTCCAAACCTAAAAGTAGCTCTACCACGTTTCCTACACTGTCATTGAAAATCATCTTCTATACTACGCAGGGATGGCTTGAGGTTGATTTCGAACCCGGGTGGCCTGGCATGGATATCTTTTTGGCGCCCCACCTCCTCTGGCGAAAACAGGAGATTTTCACAGATGCACAGTGAGCCATGTAACATATAAAAGTGGCCAAAAGTCTCTGAAAGAATTTCTGTAAAGATATCTCTAAAAATTCATCTAAATTTTTCCCTTTTTAGACAGATTTTCTACTGTTGGATCAATTAAAAATATTTGAACTTAACCAGCTTGGTGCCCTCATCCAAACGGGGACCTGGGTGGCTGCCTTGCCCTTAAGCCGCTCCTACCACTACGTCTCGCACACGGAATCATAATTTTCTTCCTCTTCGGACACTCACACGCAATTAAACCCTTTTTCATAGCCCACTCAATCCATAAAAAATGAAAACATTCAGATGCTCACTAGGAGCGTGAAGTAAAAATAAAATGGCGTCTCACACCAGTTTTCACCGCATCATACAGATGTATGTCACGTCACAGTATGTAACGTCACAACCAACGGTCGAAATTAGCGGTTGCCCGCTTGTCCCGGCAATGAAATTTTTAGAAAGGCAAGTGAAACAGAAAAATCAATTGCCCCTCGGGCGCTATATGTTTTCGTTAAACAGACGGTACTTTTCCGTTAGCCGGGCGCAAATGTCGCCAATTGTGAACCAAACGCGAGCCAAGTCGCCAAGCGAAGCGAATGACAAAACAGTCAACGGAATAAAAGTCGAAAACGTTCAACTATAAACAAATATTAATTAATAGTAAGCAAAACAAGTTCAACTATAAATTAATAATTTTCATTTTTTTTTTTACAAAAATTAAGATGGAAGAAAAAAAGGAAAACGTGCTTTGTTTTGAATGAATTCAGAGAATAGAGCACATGGCCCCAAACGAACATTCCCCTTATGGTTGTAAGAAATTTGGCGGAATTCTACATTGTTTGGCGATTTTTCGCCTTATGCCGGAACGAAGTACCCAACAGACTTAATAAAAATAACACTATCATCTGCACGTAGCGAAGATTTTGAACCAAGTGAAGTCATTACCATGGAGTTAAGTGCGAAACAGAGAAAACCATACCAGAAACTATATAAAAGTCGAAAACAGTCACTTCTTTTGCCAGAAGATTCGCTTGTCTCATAGAGTGATAATTGTACAGACCATAGCTGTACAACAGATGATGATTGAAAATGTCGCGCATCATGGGTAAATCTTATATTCGTATTTTCATCCCTTAATATGCAAGTGAATATGGCAATAATTTTACGAGTAAATATTTATATCATTGTAATGACCGTGAAAGAAATTTTTCATTTTGTACAATAAAAAATTTAGGGCAACAAACTTAACTTGGGGGCAACCAAAATATTTCCAGTGGTTGCCCTATGGGCAACCATAAAATTTCACAAGTTTCTACCCTTGGTCACAACGCGATCTAATGCAATTTCCAAGGATTTCAAGAGGACAGACTAAGTAGGTTGCATGTTCAAATCATGGCTTCTGACGCAATCTACCGACTTCTACAAATGAGGTCTCAACAGCTGCATAAAGCGATGGGAGAAGTGTGTGGCTCTTGGTGGTAGTCATGTAGAGAAGGACTAATAACTGTGCAAAGTTGAGTTTGTCGTAGTCCACGGGAAGTAGGTCAGTGGGAAATCTTTATTGAACGACCCTCGTATTTCAAAATTACATGGCACTTTACAACCTTACATAGTGTAATCAATACGTAACAGCAAATGTTTGATAAGTTATGGCAATGATTCGTTAATTTTCATATGATTATTGTGGTATTGATTTCCTTATAAATGTGAAACTGAATTGCAACGCTTAGTCGTGGCTACTAAATCCAGTTTGAAGGTAGTTTATATACATATAGTTCACTTCCAGACTGAAAATTTAATGCTAACATCTTATTATAGGTTTCCCGCTTAGTGATTTTGCATGAAGAAGCTGAAGATGGCAATGCCATGCCTGATCTCTCTAGGCCTGTTAAAGCTGTTAGTGAAGCTGTTGCGAATCTAGTTAAAGTAGGTATTGTGGTATTTGATTTTATAGGAATTGATTTATCAATTTTTATTTTTTATAAGCTTAATTCTAAAGTTAGGGGTTCATGCAGTTTGTGATATGTTAAGTCTTATTTCAACTCCTAAAAGAGAATTTAGAATAAAGTTATATATAATTTGATTATATTATTACCTATATACTTCAAGGCACAAACAACAATGTGATGATCTTTGACATTGCATCCTAGCGTGATGAAATACAGTAAAACCCAGGTATGTTGTGATCCAAGAGACTAATAAAAATTCACACTATAAGCGAGATTTCACAACATCTGGGAAATCCTTGTAAATGATAACTGAAGTGTTTTTTTATTCAAATGAAGCATTTGCTCAACAATTTGTAGTTATAAATCAAATTATATAATAAATGTATGTACAGGGTGTTTCAGAAAGGATTACCTAACTTTGAAACTACGTAACTCCGAAACGGTGATCAGATAGGAGGATGAAATAAGTGGTGTGTTTAGTGTGCAGGCTGTAAAAATCTAAGACATGGGTATACAAAATCAGTTACATCATCGTCCAATAGGTGGCCTGCAGTTGCGGCACACGTTTTAAATGCTGTTCAGAACTACAGATTATTATTTTATCTAGATTTCTTCCCCACCTTCTTCATTACGCTAAACCTCCTGTCATGTTTCGCCAGCGGAACAGACAGAAGACAATGATCTGTGGTTCTGAACAGTATTCAAAACGTGCGTCGCGACTGCAACGCCACATATTGGTCGATGATATATGAAAGATATACTGAGAGCAAGTTCGTTGGGATCGGGCCTTATAAAAAAATTTTACCGGGTTATGGTCCCATAAAGGTTGAGAATTACTTGTGTAAAAGACTAAATTCACATTTTAATAATTAATGGGAAAAATGTTTCAGAAACTTAATGTTTCATGTTACTAATTTGAAAGCTGGTGCCTACTTTACTTAATTATGACTTACAGCACATTTTATAAGACTTGTAACGACCTACAAGTAAGAAAATGGAAAATTAAGTTTGACATGAAAAAATGATAAGTGATAGCGAAAAAACTACAAGTACTGTATTTGTTTGCATGCCTATTCTGAACAAGTCTAAAAAATTTCAATTTGATTACTATGCATAAAATTGCAATTTTGTTTGTTTAAATGAAAAAATGTTTCCATATCATTATTTTTAATAGAATGGCCCATTGACCAATGTATTTCATGAATAAAGATACAATTAACAAATTTTTGGAGATGAATAAATTTTTAGGAGTCTAGAATTATTTTTTCATTGAAAACAGTAACAAATTTATTAAAAACGTTGATAAATTCCTTAAGACTTTGGTGTCTGGAGTAATTTCCTAGGCAACTGTAGGTCTGAGACTATCACAAGTTAACACATTTTAAAAAAAAAAAAAAAAGTAAGCAAGCTATGAGAAAGACATACTTTATATTTCAGAACTAAAAGACTGAGTGTAAGCTTTAATTAAAATAAAAGACTATTGTTTTCATCTGCCTTTTTGGTAGGAAATCTCTTTTGTAATGTCAAACTTTGGAAAAATGTACATAATTTCTATTTATTTTTTACATTTTCTCAGCCTTAAAGTTACAAATTACTATTCCAGCATTTTTATTTATAATTAGCACATATTTATTGATTTATAGTCAAAATTTCAAGTCCCTAGGTATTTCAGATCCCAGCTGCAATTTTTGAGACGCAACTACAGTCTACAAAGGGAAGTTAAAATGTACGTCCCTGGAAATGTTCAAACCTTTGATCCTCTTATATCTCAGAACTGTGAGGGTCTAAGGAAGAAAAATTTCACATGGGTTCTCACCTACGTAGGAGGTAGTACACACATACCAAGTTTTATTAAAATCCCTGTCGGTGGGTTACTTGGGTGTGGTTGAATTGACATGGAATGACCCTTGTGGATTTTTTGTACCCCCATATCTGGCAGTTTTGTTTGTTCACATATCCATCCAGGTGGAAATGAGCTTTGTCGGACACAATTCCAGCTGTGAGTGGGTCACTTGTCTGACATCATCTTCATTGTTAACCAGAGCATGTGTTCTTTTCATTCCAATATTAAAGTTTTCACTTTTCCATTCTTTCATGTGTTTATTTAGCAAATTAAAAGTAACATTGAAATTTGAACACCCATTAATAAAAAGCTTATTAAAATAATTTTCCTGAACTCTACTTTTTTATTGCATTGCATATTGAAAATTTTATATATTTGACTAAACTTTTTCCAACAATTACCCGTTTGCACTAAAACTGGTATAATTTTTATAAAATTATTACACTCACATATTTCTCAAGAGAAAATGTCTGCCAAATACAGGCCTATAACTAAAATTTGAAAAAAAAGTTTTAGCAAAATTATTTAATTTAGGGGATTTTTTGAACATACGAGTCTCCTTTCTCTTATATATAGTCATATACGCTTTTTAAATGGAATAAAAGATGAAGCATCAGCTTTGTGATTATATAATAAACTTGTTTATAATGAATTCACAAAAAGGCTGAATGAAAATGTTGTAAATATTTAATTAATGCATATTTTTAGTGTAAAGATGTACATTTTTTTAATACAGTTTTTGTGCTTGTAAGTTTAAAAAAAAACAAAAAACGCATATAATTTGTAATTCATCAATTTAGCCAGCAAAGTACCATTTTGTGGTACCGAATTTGAGCTTAGATTCCTGTGAAAAAGGCTTGACTTAGTTTTTCTTTCTCATTGCCTCTTATAGATAGGCAGAATCAATCATTTTTAGGAGTTGATTCACTAACCCTCAGTCATTTTTGAAAGTTAATTCTTTTGAGTAATTCAGTAACTCTTCAGTTTTACACACTCTCTCTCTCTCTCGTTCGTTCGCATAGTGTTTGTTCTTTTACATAACTCCCTGTACACCTCTGAATTGTAGTTCCTATTAAGGTTTCAAATAGGAGGAAAATATTTTTTTGATATATAACTGGAAAATATAGGGGAAAAATAAACCTCGTCAAAGTCGTAGAACAGTGTTTTATTTACATAAAAGTACTATACAAAAACTACCTTTTAAAAAAATTTCCTTTATTTAAACACTTGTTGTAGTGTGCCATTGACTTTTTCTGTGCTTTTGGGAAGAATTGCTGTGCAACATGCGATAGTGCAGGTTCTTGTTTTGTTGCGCTATACATGTCTCATGTGCAAGTCTCACTCAAAACTTTTCAGAAAGTTCCTCCTTTGGGTCGCCGCATGTGGTCTCACATCGTCATGTAGGAGCATGTACCGTACACTTCCTGGTGCAGCATGAGCCTTGTCATCCTTGTGCTGTAAAACTCACAAACAAACCATACACTTGTGCAACTGCCGATAAATTTCATTTCAGTTGCATCTTTTTTCCCCACAAAAAATGAATGACTGTACATACTTCCAATTTGAATATTACCTGTAGCTGCCGAGGTGTGTTTATGACTGGTTTGTTAGAAAACTAGCATTAAATAATCGTATCATTTTCTTATTGTTTCTTTCAAAAAATATTTCATTAATATATGGTGTACAAGTCACATTTTATTAAAAAGTTTTTTAGAAACTAATAGGCCTTGCTGTGGTGCAGTGCTAACACGTTCGCCTAGCATGCGGTTTTTCTAGGTTGGACTCCCAACATGTGCCAAAAAAAAATTCTTAGTCTGGCGTAGGTTTCCTAGGTTTTAAGTGATTTGGACTACTGTAGGTCCCAGTGTAGCACAACCCTTGCTGTCCTTGCATCTTAAAACTTGCACAACCAAAAGCTTATGATTTAATGATTCTTTTCAGTCAAAATTCATTTGAATTGAAAGATGCCCTGTGATGGCGCTATGTGGTAACACATTTGCCTAGTGCACCTTTAACCGGGGTTCGACTCCCAATGGTGCAAAGAATGCTTACTCAGAGATCTCAGAAAGATCGCACTGCACACTTTGGTCCGGGGTTTGGTTCCCTATGCCTTAAGAGGTTTGGATTCCTCTGAAAACTGTAGGTCCAAGAGGTTCGTATTCCTCGGAAAATTGTAGGTCCAGAGGTTCGGATTCCTCGGAAAACAGTAGGTCGCTGCACAGCATGACCACTGTAGACCTTGAGCCGTAAAACCACAAACAAACAAGAGTTGAAAGATATTTTAAAATAATAAATATTTGTAAGGTAAAAACCTATAGATGATAAGGGACCAACATAGATGATAAGGAACCGATCTTAAGAAGCTTATAATTTAAGATATTTAAGCCAGCAGTGTTTTTAAGAGACATTTTTTTCTATTGCCTATATAATAAGCTTTGATGTTTACTGTCTAGGTTGGGAGAGATACTGTAAATAGCAGTGATGATCCAATTTTTCGTCAAGATATGCCTGCAGCATTGCAGAGGGTTGAAAAGGCATCAAAGTTGCTTGAAGAGGCATCTGTTTTATTAAGTGGTGACCCATTTTCACAGCCAGCTCGAAAGAAACTTATTGAGGGTGCTAAAGGTAATATACTTAAATATATGTGCTAATTGTTATAGAATATACTAAGTTTACTAAGGACATTGCATTGATTGTGTATGTAGATTTATACCTCTCTTTTTACAAACTGATAAACTAACAGGTGCTAGACCGTAGCTCAATTCGTCGAGCATTTAACATGTAATCGAAAGATTGTGGATTCATATCCTGATGGTCTTATATACTTTCAGCCCCAAAGTGGTGTGGTTCATAATGTGTTCGTCTTTCATGCTATTATCCGGGGTTCTATTTTAATTACACCATACAATGCATGCTGTTTTCTGCTCACTGTAGTCAGAATTTTGTTAACTAAGCAACAGAGGTTCAGATACCTTAAAAAAATATAGGTCCTGGTGTAGCGTGACCTGGCATACGTTTCACTTGAAAATGCAAACAATTTAATCAGTTAGATCTTTCTAGCCATTTATGTACTTGGCAAACAAAGTGTTAATTTGTTTCATGGAGTATGATATTGATATTTTTAATTTTGGCTGAATATTTGGAAATTTGGCTTATATAGTAATACAGTTTCCTGCTATTTCTAGTTCTGCTACTAATACAGAGCATTAGCTTGTGCAATAAACTAAGTACTAATTTACATGCCTTACAATGCCATGGGAATAACATTTTTACTCCTGTTTGTAAAAATTGCAACACCATGAAGGAATCACTTGATTGAGCTGAAACTTTCAGGAAATGCAAATTAGGGTATGCTATTCAAATGATTAGAATTTCAGAGTCATCGCCTCTGCGTGGGCTGAGCAGCGCCCTCTGAACTGCTGATGGATCCGTATAAATAGAGGGCTGTAGCGGGGCGTGTATGGCTATCTGCTAGTGGTAAACGTTACATGAGACGTCACTATGCCTCTACGACGAAAGAGGGCGACATTTCAGCAAGTTACGGAGTTTGAACGGGGACGAATGATCGGCCTTCGTGAAGGAGGGTTTTCTTATCGTGCAATAGCAGCTCGTATGGGGCGTAACAGCAGCACAGTGATGCGAGTGTGGAAGCAGTGGGTTCAAGAGAACCAGACAACTCGGAAATCCGGGAGTGGACGCCGAAAGGTGACGTCAGCACGGGATGATAGACACCTGGTCCGCATGGCGGTGACGGACCGTTTTGCTTCATCTGGACAGTTGGCAGAACGTTGGTGCACTGCTACAGGTGTATCATTGTGTGCTTCATCAATTCGTCGGCGTCTACTGCACCGTGGACTGCGTGCAAGAGTTCCTTTATACAGGATCCTCCTGACGCAAAACCATCGGCGCCTGCGGCTACAATGGGCTCATGGACATAGAGACTGGCGTGCTGATTGGCAACAAGTGGTGTTTTCTGATGAATCCCGCTTTAATTTGGGGTACAGTGATGGCCGCATCCGTGTTAGACGCTATACCGGTGAACGCCACCTTCCGGAGTGCGTTATCCAACGTCATAGTGGACGAATCCCCAGCGTTATGGTCTGGGGTGCGATTGCGTATCATGGACGATCTCAGCTGCTACGAATTGTGGGTAATCTTAACAGCAACCGGTACATCAATGAAGTTCTGGAGCCCGAAGTTGTTCCCTTCCTTCAAGGCATTCCCGGAGCTGTATTTCAACAGGACAATGCCCGCCCACATATTGCCAGGAATGTTCAAGACTTCTTTTCATCACAACAGATACAGCTTCTTCCTTGGCCTGCCTATTCGCCGGATATGTCGCCGATTGAACATGTGTGGGATTTCGTTGGTCGGCGTCTCGCTCGTGATCCTCGTCCCATAGCTACTACAGATGAACTTTGGGGTCGCATACAAGCAATCTGGAATGCTCTTCCTCAGGCACACATTCAACATCTGTTTGATTCCATGCCACGTCGTATAGCATCACTTATTGCAGCGCGTGGTGGCTTCACCAAATACTGATTTTCGACATGTAATATTGTTTTTTTGCTTTGTAATTTTAATCGTTTATTTGTATCAACACAGGTCGTTTGTACATTAAATTTCATTCAATTCGGACGAGTCCTTCATGGTGTTGCAATTTTTACAAACATGAGTATATTTACTGTATGGGAAACCTGATGAAATTGACTGCTTATCGTTTAAAAAAAAGGTTCCCAATGGTTATGGTTGTCATCTCCAAAACAGAACGTGCTAAAAAGTGCGATGCATGTTGCAGAACGAACAGCTTCACTGCAGAATAATCACTGAGCGAATCAAATTTTTTTTTGTCTTAAGATAAAGAAATAAAAAATCAGTTGAAATATTTTCTGCATTTCTATTAAAAAAGGAATTTACATTTTATAGAATTTAAAAATATGTGTGTGTGTGTGTGTGGGTGGGTGGGGATGGATCGATCTCCTGCAGAACATTTTTGATCAGCTGAAGGCTTGTTGCAGAACATTTTGCTTTGGGGGCTATCACCTCTGGGCTTGCTGGGATGGGTTTAACTTTCAGTAAGCTTTTTGCACAAGTTGTCCTGGAAATGCATGCAATTTTCAGTGTGCTGTTGTCATCAAAATTTTTATGTAAATTAAACCTTGATGTTTTAGGTATTCTTCAGGACACATATGCTTTGTTGTTATGTTTTGATGAATCTGAAGTACGAAAGATAATCCGAGAGTGTAAAAAAGTGCTTGACTATCTTGCTGTATCTGAAGTAATAGAAAGTATGGAGGATTTAGTACAGTTCGTTAAAGTATGTATAATCATTGAAAATGACTTTTTCTTAATAAAATTTCTCAAAGCAGTATTTTGCAAACACCAGTTCTCCCCAGTGTCTGTGAGTGTAGTTAAATTTAGCAGCATCCGATATTCTATATTT
>QLNU02015360.1:191185256-191212068 GCA_006491805.2 Dysdera silvatica | reverse complement strand
TCCACCAGTCCTGTTAGAATTTAAGGGAGCTGAAATAATGGGCGGGTTGTTTCATTGCAGTAGAGGGAAGAGTGTCTGTCATAATTCGTTTTTCATGCGTGAAAAATCAGTTATGAAATGATGCCCTTCCCTCTACTGCAATGAAATAACCCGTCTGTGATGACAGTTGAATTCTAACGGGACTGGTGGACAACTTTCCGTGAACGGACTATACAGGTTCAAAAGTAATAGATGTGAAATTTTAGTTTTATGCACCAAATCAGCAGTTTATTTTAAATTGAAACCTAATTAATACAAATTCATAAAATCAAAACCAGAAATTTGATTTAATTCCATAAATGTGAATTATCTTCTTGGTTTTCTTTTACAGAATGCCATGGATGGTAAATTAGAAGCAGCTCATGATTGGCTTGAGGATGCAACAGCTGTTATTGGTGGAGTTGGTGAAAAATCCCTTCGTCATATTCTTAATTATGCATTGCGTATTGCCGACCGATGTCTTTCACCTGATTATAATTCAACTAGAAAGATGTGTGGGGATATAACTTCTATGGTTAATGCTCTGTGTGAGTTACGACAAGATGGAAAGGTGTGTCTTAATTTTTAAATTTTAAAAATATATATGAAATTATCCTTATGGAAGTAAAATATATGTGTACGTGGGACATTCAAAAAGTAAGTTACACTGGAACATTGCAGGCCTAGAACACTTTATTGAGATGTGCACTACAATACAACATACACTACACCATTTTTCTATGTAATCTCCAAGTCACTGTTAACATTTCTCGCAATGTTGCCCTGACGATAGAAAAGCGCTCTTTGGTCATGAAGCCAGTGTAGGACCACTCCCTTAACTTGGTCATCGTTGGCAAATCAACATCCACTCAGATGTTCTTTCAGAGTGACAAACACCTAAAAATCGCAAGGATCTAATTTGGGACTGTATGGTGGATGCTGCCAGACTTCCCATCCAAACCTGTGAAGCAGAGCCTGTGTTGTGTGTGCCGTGTGGGGTGTTGCATTACTGTGCAGGGGAACAATGCCTTTGCTTAATGTTCCACGCTTATTGTTTTTCACAGCTGTGCGTGAAGCGTGTAGGGTTTCACAGTACGACACAGTGTTAATGCTTGTGTTCATCTGCATAAATTCGGTGTACACAGTGTTGAAGAAAACAGTGCCCATGACATTACTCGCTCATGGGGTAACTTTGAATTTTGTTCTCACAAGTGACGATGAATGTCTCCATGCCATCGACGCTCGCTTTGTTTCTGGGGTGAAGTGTTATACCCATGTTTCATCACCTGTAATGATGCGGCTTAAGAAATCATTGCCTTCCGTGATATAACATTGAAGGAAGTTCAGGGAAGCCTCAAACTTTGCTCCTTTGTGCTCGGAAGTCAGTGAGCAAGAAACTCAGCATGAAGACAATTTGTGATAATGCAGTTGGTGACACATGATGGAATGAGTAGTGCTAGTGGATATTTCTAGCTCCTTTACAATGTGTGTGATGGTCAATTTGCGATAGTTGGCAATTATGTCGTTCACACGTTGTACCAGGTCTGTTGTTCTCACCATTGTTGGCCTTCCTTGCCTTTCCACATCTGTCAGGTTTGTGCGACTGTCTTCAAACTGCTGCCATTTCATTATGGCTGGACATGACATTATATGTGACCTATATAATGCCAGTATTTTATGGTGAATCTCCTTATACTGTGATGTTTTCCCGACATAAAACATATTGTTCTGTGTACTTCAACGTTGGAGTGTCATGGATCAAATTTAACTTCTTCCACTTATTTACCACAGCTTTTAGTTTATTTAAGAAAATTGAAGAAATATATCCTCTTTAAAATAAAAAAATTTCAAACACAAAAACATAAATGAAGGATAACTTTCTCTTTGCAAAACATAAGAGAGCATACCAAAATTTGACTTAAATTGCTGTGGCCAACAAAACAACTGTTGCCACCAGCAGATAAAGGAAAAACTCCCTTATCTAATTTACGTAATGTAACCTTACATAATTCTTCTTGAAAATATTAACTCTCTGCTAATTCATTTATCCTTTATATATTTGTAAACGAACCTCGTTTGAAACATAAAAAAAACTCAATAATTTCATTTAGTTTGGGAAATTTCACTTACCCTTTCCTTTTTGTTTTTTTCCTTTTAAGATAGAAAAAGAAATATCACATTAAGTTTTCAGCTCTTGCGCCATTTTGTTCTAGTGTTATTCAGTAACACTTGCCAGTACTTAAACGAAAATGACAATATAGGAAGTTGTGGACCTTGACTTTTTTGTGCTTACGCTCCGACCTTGTTGTGCAATGTCATCATTTTTATGAAGACAAGTGTATCGTACTTTTTGTACCCGGTACTTAATTCCTCGTATGCATTTAGTAACAGCATAACATGACTTCGAAAGTGAGCCATCTCCAAATGTTCAGCACCCCCACCTTTGAATAAAGGCGTGACAATTCATGTATGTATCATTATCATGATGGTGATGATATATGCATGAATTAGCACTTTTTCACTCAAGGACGGAGGGCGTGGACGTTGAACTGTTGGAGATGCCCAATTTAGAAGTCAGGCTTCATCACTGATATACAGTCAATTACTATTAGGGGTGTTTAAAAGTAAGTTTTCTTTATCAAGGAAAAATAAAAATAATTATAAAATTACCAAACATATTTATTTACCTTCGTACACTATTTTTGTATTTTTCTACATAATCACCATCTCTTTCCAAGCATTTTTGGTACGTAGGCAACAGTTTTTTAATATCTTCATCATACCAAACTTCCGCCAAATTCTAAAACCAGTTTTGGACCTCCTCTTGAACTTCCTTATGTCATTGGCGAAGCGGCGACCGTGGAAATGATTTTTAAGTTCAGGAAACAGATGAAAGTCACTTGGAGCAAAGTCAGAAGAGTAAGGAGGGTGCTTGAAAATTTTTCATTTAAATTTCTGAAGAAACTTCTTCGTTGCTTGAGCAGCATGTGGCCAGGCGTTGTGAATTTTCTCTGCTTTCAATAAATGTTCACCAACGATGAACCATTTTCCATAGACATATCTTCACCATAAACGCTGCGTAACTGACGATGAATGTCCATGGCCGATTACTTTTTTGCAGTCAAAAAACGAATCAACTGCATATTTCACAGCTGGTGGCAAAACAAAGTGGAGTCTCCATGGCAGTCGTCTATTAAATGAGGCTTGAGCGTCACCAAACAAAATCCAAGTGTTGCCACTGATACCAAACTAAAATTCCCTGCCCACATAAACTTCTGGTATCACATGTCATGCAATATAAAAATTAGGGAGCTTGCTTTTTGAATATCCCTCGTAATTATTCACACTGAAAAACAAGCATAAATTGAAAAGAAAATGTGTGATTGATTGTTGAAAATAATATAATTGCATACTACAAGAGACTACAGATTTGTCCTGATGTGGACATGTAAGTTAAAAATGTTGTATATAAAAATTTAATCCTGTTTGAATTCTTGACACCACTTCCAACTATAGTTCTTCGTTCATTTCAAAAGAACTGTGAAGCTTAAAAGTCTGGTTATTCTTATTTAATATGCTGGTAGCTGATTAACTACGTTTCCACATAATATCCAATTGTCTGCAGATAATTCAACATCAGAGACCACTATGGGAAAATTCTCCTTAACTACTGCACGCATGGTCATTCCTGCAACATCTTGAACAAAGGCTATTCCTAAATGGCATTATCATAAAAAGGTGAGGTAATATTACAGAGGATGTTCATGACCTCATTAAATATTTTGAAGGACAAGATGGACGTTTTGCTGGTTTTGCATAGACTTTTTTCAATCAAATATGAGACAAAACTCCCTTGTCTCTAAGAAGCTGAAAAAGAGTGTATTTTAAAAAATCCTAAAATATATGTTTCTTCTGTGTAACTTCAAGTTTTGGTATGTAACATACACATACTTGTAGTAATGAAGGGTAGTTTGTTAAAATTTTACTATTTGTTCAGTATTTGTACTATATTCTGATTTTCAGATCACCTGCAGATTCAATTATCCATGATAGTTGTACCATCTATTACGATGGTAATCGAGAGTTGACCATGTCTTTAAAAGAAATGTATATTTTGTGGTTTACAGTTGAGAAGTAAATTGATACTTCATTTTAATGCCTTAAAAGATAAGAAAGGAAATAGTGTTAACTTTGAGCACATTTATTTCAAATGCACTGCTTTCAGGTTTGATATGGTTTGAATTTGATTCCATATTCATCTTTCAAGTTTTTAAGTATTGTCCTTCAAACTAGACTTTCACGGAACCTTCGTGTTGAAAGTGTGGTTTCAAGATTATCTGGTTTTTGGGACTAGTGCATCAAACTAAAAATGTTTTGGAGCCTTAAGGCAAATCTATAATTCTTCAACGTTTCCTCACTTTCCATATTGCAGCAATATTTGGATCTTCGTTGGGGCTTGCAATGCTAACCAACTTGACAGGATTCAAACTCATTTTGAGGATCTTGTTAACCAAGTCACATCTTTCAGTGGCAAATCTTTGGGCATATTTTATTTCAGGATTTGGTTGTTTGTAAGCGTTCTATTTTAATGTTTTATTGTACTAATCAAAATATGTATGATGATCTTATTGATCCTTCTTGGAAACCTAAAAAATATCACCCAACCAGGGTACTCGGCTGGCTCCTTTGATGTCAATAAACAATTTTCTTTTTTTTTATTTAGGTTCAGTGGATCCTTGAGCCTGAAATGTATTGCCATTAAATATTACCTATCCACAGGATATAGGACTGTTTCGCTCATGACTTAAGTTATTTCTATTGGGAGAGGGTTCTTGTCAGATTGTTTTTAGATAATAATGTTAATTAATATTTTTGTACTACTATATAAATTTCGTACTGATTCTGATAAATGTGTGATTTTGTATGTTCGTCTTTTCCCCAGTACTTAATTTAAAAAAAAAAAATATTTTTTGAGTTTTTCTATGTATATTTTCTTCATTGTTTTTCTGTTACTCAATTATGCCATATTTCCTTATTTGATTGGAGTCAGGATTTGTCAAACTGATGATGTCAGTTTTTTTTTTTTTCCGGCTTCCTCTCGAGCCTTTTTTATTCATGATTTACGTGATTAATTTGTAACTATCATACAGTGTTCCTTTGGAAATAATAAAGATAATTTCTCTCTCAGAGCTCCTAATTAGCTTGGTTGTGTATAATAGTATAGTTATTCAGAGGTGACACTGAACCATTTGTCCCATCCCAGATTACCCATAATATAGTTCATTAAGTAACGAATGAATTACCAATTTCAAATTTTTATAAATTCATGCAAACTATGTATAAGAGACATTATAGAAAATGTTTTCTTAGTTTGTGTTTTTGAATTTACGCTCATTTTTTCTTTCATAATTTGCTGCAAATAATGTGATATATCAATATTTTAAAGAGAGGATGAGCACTTGTGTTAAAGGTTAGTAGCAATGTTGTGGAGGGGAATGTTTGATGTTGGATAGAGGGAAAGAGCATAACGTGTTTCTGACAGACTATCATAAGCAATCACAGGATGGCACGTTTGCTGTCCATCAAGTATTAACGGGAATCAATTTCACGTAAACACTAAATGTTGCCATTTCATGCTTTTGTTGGTTATCTGGTGGCAGCTCATATGGGTAGAATATGTTTGGAAGCAGATAAATGAAAATAAAGGGGAAAATTGATCACAAAAGGTGAGGGATGGAGTAATTAGTGAGTAGAGTTTACTAGGATGTTCTCCACATAATACTGACTCTGTTTGCATTTACTTAGCATGCCATTATCCTAGGTTCCACTCCCGAAGCTGGGTGGAATGCCTACAGACTACTTGCTCACTGTAGTCTGGGGATTGGTTCCCTAGGCCTTAAGAGGTTCGGATTCCTCTGGAAAAAGGTGGTCTACTGCCTTATGGTAACTTAGTGATAATGTATTTGTCTATCATGTCATTTACCCAGGTTTGACTCCCAATGGTGTCATAGAATACGTGCCATTCCAGCATAGTCTGGGGTTTGGTTCCTTTGGCAGTAAAGGTTCATATTCCTCAGAAAACTATAAATACCAGCACAACATGATCCTTACTGTCCTTACATCATAAGAACATAAACAAATCCACATACTACTGAACTTGGGAATATGCTTGTGATTATTATTGAGATTGTTTGACCATTCATTTTAAATATGAAAACGTCCAAAATATTTAACTTTCTGAAAGGTGTTCTACATAATAGAAGGTTTCAAAAACTAAAATTATGATTATTCTCCGAGTAATGAGTAGCAATGGCTGTTTTTTTAAGTTTAGTTTTTTCGACACATTTATTATGCTCTTTTTGTCGAAATATAACTGATTACATTGGTGTTTCTTGGTAAGCCTTTGTATAATTTGGCAATCCTTCCCTCCTGAAGAATGGTAATGTCATCTTTTTTGAAATTTAATAAATTTTATTTAAAGAAGAGACGTTTTTTTATTCCCTAATCTAATTTTGGGAAGAAAGGGGAAGGACACCCCCTCCCCACACACACAACTGATCCACAACTAGAAAATTTGTACCCAACGTAATTAAGGGGAGAGATGTGTTAATAAGGGGTTTGAAAAATTTCATAAGTACATGGTCATGATAGGGTCAAAACCCCTATTCTTAGCAATGGCATTTAAAAAATTAATCTGATGAGAAAGTTTATGCTATGTATATTGTCTGTAGTTAAAATCTATTATCCTATAGTGGAATAGTGGTTAGCATGTTTATGGTGCAGAAAGCCCAGATTTGAATTCAGATAGTATCAAATATTTACTACTGATTTTTTTTTTTTTTTTTTTGCTGATCCATAATTCCGGGTTTGATTTCTCAAAAAATTACAAGTCCGGGTGTTGTATAACTTTGAGCTGTATTTGCACCATAAAACATACACATTCTTAAATTTATTTATATTTTTAATAGAGTAATATCTTCAAAATAACTATAAAAGTTTCTATTTAAATATATTTACAGAATATAATACTTTGTTTGCATACATTGTACTGCATTCAATTATTATGCAACAAATGTCATGTTATAATTTCTTAATTTTGTTAGGGTGCTACTCCTCAAGCTGAAGCCTTGTCCAGAGGTATTAGCCAAAAGTTGAGGGAACTTATTGGTTTAGTTAGCAGAGGAATATCTAACATCGAAAAAAGTAGTATTCAGCAACCAGCACATACCCTTGGGGGCCGAATTGAGCAAGCTCAGCGGTGGCTATCTAATCCAGGTTTTGATGATAAGGGCCTTGGTAAGTAGTTGAATGTTTAAGATACTGTATATCAAAATATCTCCATAAACGTTGCATTTATTGGTTTAGTTTGCCATAATGCTATACATTGGTATAGAGGTAACATGCATATTACCCACACAAAAATTTGGGTTTGAATCTTGTTGCCATTTTTTTTCTACTGATGTATATGTATTCTTTGAGATTTACTTCTTTAGATGACAAATTTGAATTGAACGAAAGGATACAACTGACCAGGGTTACCATAACTAGTAAAATTTTTCACTGGTCCAACGTATACGAAAATATTACATATTGCGTTGAGAATTACTGCTCTCTTTAACAAGCAGAGATTTGAATCGTATGGAAAAGCTGTAAGGTCTGCTGCAGCTAAGCTGCCCTTTAACCATAAAAGAAGCTTATATTCAGTGTGTCCAGGCTAAAGGTATCCAAAAGCAATGGCTTATACCATAAGAACCACAAATAATTAGTTATGAAAATGCTGCGCCATCAGTAGGGGGAATGCTATAATTTTTTTATTTAAGTTTGCTATCAAGGTTGTGCATGTGCACTGTTGACAGCTACATCGATTTGTTTTTCGCAGCAGTCACATGCTGACTGCCAGTCAGCATATGGATGCCATGACGTAAAGTTCAGTGCATGCTTTGGCTAGCTGAATTTAAATTGGTGACATGTGTTAAACGCTATATATGAACTGCGTGGAATGTTAAGCTTCCCATGTCCGAATCCATTCTACAGTGGGATAAGACCAGTGTTGACAATTTGATGTCAAAAATTAGTTTTTAGTGTAACGATGGTTTAAATTTGGTTTTAACTGGTAAAAGCCATCGAAAATCCGAAACTTTGGGATAAAGGATTTGATTTGAAATTAGTGAACCCTACATGTTATGTCATCAATAGCCAGTATCCACACATTATTAATAGCATATGTTAAGCAAATGTTATAACAATATGAATATTTTTTATAAATATTTCTTTTCTTTAAAAATGGAAAAAAATAAATGTTACTGTTTTAAATGAACCAAGATACCAAAATTATTCTGAAATTAATTGAAAAAAAATCAAGATAAACAGAAACAAGGTTTAATGATTTTATTATTCATTAAGACTGCATAATTTATTTTAATATTCTAGTTTGGTGAAGTCGTGCAACATTCGGTAGCATATTACAAGTTTTGAGCCCTTTCTTAATGCTGAATCGATTCGACGGTTTAGAATTAATAATTCAAAATTAGAAAATATTCTTTCAATAGAAGTTGAACTGGCAAGTTGAGACAAAGGCATTATTGCTAGTTCTGAAAATTCAGATGCTGCATCATTTTTAAACCCTCACACTTTGAAGTCCTTTTTCACCATGCAACAGGGTTTGCATGGTGAAGTAAGAGGTGGGGAATGAGATTTCCTGGGCTTTAAATGCTATCAAACGTGGTACACAATCGTAGACCTGTTGTTTGTTTGGCTTTTTTATGGCGCAAGAGCATCTGGGCTATACTGCGCCAAACATGGTAAAATCAAAGACTGTAGTAAAAACCAGTACTTTTTAAAAATTTAAAAACGTGCGTATGGTCAGCATGGTCATTTAAAATGTCAGACAGTGATGAAGAGTTAAAAGTAAGAGTGCGGGCAAGTCTATGATAGGGGCATTGAGTTAAAATGTGTAAAACACTCATGGGTTCATTGCACACTTGGCAAATTGGTGCTGGTTTTCCTTCCAACAGACGGGAATGCCCAATGTAGACCTTTTCAACTACAAAAACATGAGCAGTTTCCATTTGCGTATGCATGCTAGCCTTCATCCATATATTTGGGATGGATGAGATGGTTGTGTTCCTGTAGCATTATGCTCAGATTGGAAAACACTAGTGCTGGTAAAAATGTCACTGCTGATATACAAAGCATGGTTAAAGTATGCTCTCTCCTATCAGCATATCTCACGATACAGACTCAGTGTGGACTGGTCTTGTTAAATTTTGTCAGTACGGCACATAGCCAAAGTCTGTTACGTTAGTCTAAAATTTTGAGTTAGTTACTGTTACATTAACCAGATTGTTATTTGTTGATGGATCTACTAAGTCAGTCAATCTTTTTTCTGCTATTCGCTTCTTTCCTTAAATGCACTTACGTCGAGATATATGATTTCGCACATGCTGAAGATGGAACCAGCTAAATCATGAAGTCATCGTTAAACTTAAAGCGATAAGATGTGGTGTACCAACTTAATCTTGCCCCACAAGGTAAACCAAGAAACACATTGACCCCCAAAGCCTGTTCCAGTTGTTTTTTTCACAATTGTGTTACGATGTTGTAGAGGTGTTTTTTTTTATAAGACTCAGCCATATATGACATGTATCAGTTATTGTTGCTGTGTCTGTTTGAAAGGCATCTAGCACAACAGCTGTTGGATGTAGCTGTAGTACCAAGTCTTTGCAGTGGTTGTACAGATTGTAATCTGTTACATATATTGTAATAGCTTATAAACTTAACAAAATGCAACATGTTTTTAATATAGTCATTGAATATTTTCAGCAGATTTTAACACAGCATGTGTTTAGAGTAGTTTTGTATAGATATCTCAAATGGCAAAGTGAAAATCCAGTTCTTAGGTAATTTCTTATGGTTTGTCTTTTAGTTTATACACGTTTGACTAATGCATGGTGTTTTATCATAATCATTAAATTTTGGGTTTTGGCATTTTTGACATGCAGGTTTTCGATGTGACGCTTTAAACCATGGATAAAACCGCTTAAAATTGTCATTCATCAAAAACTTGCTAATACTGGATAAGACTTAAAAAGAAATGGCAAGTTTAGTTTCAAAAGCTGGCACACATCCAAAGGTGTTTGTAACTAATGACATTGTTGAACGTGTGTGTCAGTCATTCGTTAGAAGTTTGTGGAAGTCTATTTTAGAAGTTAAGAACTTATGATACCCTGGTTCACAATTTTAAAAGCGTATCTTTGCAGCAGTTGATTTAATAATACTTCGGATGCAGGGGCAGACTGGGTTCTCTCAAAGAGCTTATACCTTGGATTTTCGGAGGGCGCGAGTCCTATCGCCCATGAGGGCCATTGGGGCAACCAGATCAGTTCGCCCCTCCTCAGATGCCATTAAATACCTGGCAAGAGTGAGTACTGTTTGAACATTTGCAAAGCCACCAGTGGTGCTCACATTGAGCTTTATTAACCTGCACAGAAATTGAGGACTTGTCTTCTTTAATGCAACTGAAATTTATGACCATGTGTAATTCTCTCAGTATGAGCCATTACTTTTGGCTACCTTTAGCCCGGACACCCTGTATACAGTGGAACTTAGTTATAACGAACATGGATATAATGATTTCATTGCTATAAGTAACAAATGATTTTTGTTAGTTTGATTTAATCTACAATATAAAGGGTTACAGCGAAGAAAAATTTCCAGTCCCTTGATGTTTGTTATAACCAAGAAAATTCGACTATATAGTCTTCGCCGATAGAAGTTAGGATTTTTAAGTCTTTATATGAGGGGAAGTAGGCTAATATTATATTAATAAAATTTCATATGCTGAAGTACACAAAATTGTCCTATAACTAATACATTTTTTTTGAATGCGAAAGGTGAATAAAAGTTCGAGCAGAGAAAAGAAAATAGAAATGGATAAGTAAAGTAGAATAAAAAATAAAAGCAATGAAGTAAACTAAGAGGGGAAATAATAAACTAGAAAAGTTAAAGTAAGGAAAAAGAAAGACAGTGCAAAATAAAAAGTAGAAGATAATAGAAAACTAGTAAAAATAAGTAAAATTTATTTCAATAGGCTCTGCGGTGGTGTAGTGACAACACATTTGCCTAGTATGCTGTTACGCTGGGTTTGACTTCCAACAGTGTTAAAATAGAGCACTTACCTACAAACTGTTCACTGTAGTCCAGGGTTGGTTCCCTCGTCCTTAAGAGGTTCAGATTCCTCAGAAAACTGTAGGTCTTGGCACAAGACCTTCGCTGTCATTGCACCACAAAACAAAATCGAATCAATAAATGGCATAAGAAAAAATATGTATTGTTTTTAGAACCACTGCTCTCTTTCTCAAGCAAAGTATTGAGAATGTCTTGTATTTATATCTGCAGTTCTGGGTTTTCCCACCTTCTTGCAAAAAATTTGTATGGTTTAGACATACGTTTTCAGATGTTGGTGGCTTGATTTCATGGTCATAAAACCTCCCAAAGCACAAGAATAAGTTTACAATGATGAAAAATAGCATCCTTTTATTAAGAACCCTTGCAATATTCCATTCATGTGCATATTCTCTCTCCCAAGCATGTTCTGCTAAAAGACTAGATATCTCACCCTTCTCCACAGCCTAACAATCTCCCCTTTTCTGCCTACAATTTTTTTTGTCCACACCAGTGTATACTCTCTTATAATTCTTGCACACTGTCTGACAAACTGTCCCAGTAAGTTCTGCTGGAATTAAGTCTTTTTACTCTAACAGTTCACTTGTTCTCACTTTTAAGTAGTAGGTTGATCTGTTAGAGTGACAGACTGAGATCCAGAAGAAAAAATTATTGGAACGATTTACCAGATACTGTGAGAGCGGGGAGAGTATACACCATGGAGACAAAGAATTGTAAGCGAAAAAAGGAACATTGTTCTGTGAAGAAGGGTAAGATGCCTAATCTTCTATCAGAAGATGCTTGTGAGAGAGGATACTCCTAATTAGAATGCTGCAAAGGTCCTTCATAAAAATGTTATTTTTCTCCGCTGTAAATTTTTCTTAAAAAGTGTTGAGAGATTATTCAACTGCGAAATTAGGCCCTTAATATCTCAAAACCTATGCCTGAATTACACAAATTTTTTGCAAGAAAATTTGGAAATTCATATATGAAACGCTAGACACTGGTAAAATAGCAATGAAAAAGATCACTCAAGCTTTCGGACGCATCAGCAGCAGTCCTTCATCAGGAGTAATGACGATGTTATGTTTCTGTCTCTTTTTTATACTTGAAATTTCTGGAAAACCCTTCATCAGAGTAGTCCCGCAGAATGGAAAAACCCAATGAGAACCAATGGGAGGCCTCCAATAGGAATCATGGAAATACCCAATGGGAACCAATGAGAAACCTGTACTGTGGGGTACCTAATGTTGGGAAAATCCCATACATTTCAGAGTAAGAGTTGTTTGTAAGTTTCTGGAAGTGGTTGTGATGTATTAATGGCTTTCCCATGTAGTTTGTAAGTTTCCCAAGATTCTAAGAAGAGTCTACTATTCTTGTTTGTGATGTGACGGTGTAGTATTTTTGTTGAGTCCCAGTCGGGTTCGTGTCTGTTGCAAATTGTGTTTCACTAAATGTGAGGCTATGTCTCCTTTCGCGAGTGCTTGTTTGGTGGGTTTTTTGATCATTCTTTTTGTTTGTCCTATGTAATGTTTGTTGCAGTCTTTGCATGGTATTTGGTATATGGCGCCTGTGAGATCTTCTGGTGGAACTGGGTCTTTAACTTTTGTAAGTTGTTTGCGAAGTGTTGTGACAGGGGAATAGAATGTTTTGATATTTTCCTCTTTAAGGATGCAAGAAATTACTTCAGAAATGTCACGAACATACGGAATGGAGATATGAGTGAATAATGTATCATTTGAAATTGTGCTGTTGAGTCTGCAGTTTCTGAGAGTGAATCGTTTAGAGTATCCATTATTTTTAAGTGCCGTATGTATGTGTTTTGTTTTTGTGTTTGAAAGTGTTTCATTACTGCAGTGAGAATTCGCTCTAAGACTTAATGTTTTAACAACGGAAGCTTTGTGGCATGTTGGATGATGCGATTTAAAATCGAGATATCTGTCTGTATGTGTGGGTTTACGGTAAACTGAGGTGAAGATTGAGTTATCGTGAGATCTGTGTACAAGAACGTCTAGGAAAGGGAGTTTATTGTTCTGTTCTGTTTCGTATGTGAATTTTATATGTGAGTTTAAGTTATTAAGGTAATGGAAGAAGCTTTGGAGTGTATTAGTTTTAAGTATAACAAACGTGTCGTCGACGTATCTTTTCCAGAATTTAATGTTAAAATTCGGTGAAGACAAGGCAGTTTCCTCAAATGACTCCATAACCAAGTTAGCAACAATATTTAAGACTGGGGATCTCATAGCGGTACAGAAACTTGTCTATAGATAGAACCATTTGAGGTGAACACAGCAGAGTCCAGACAAAATTTCAACAATGTGCAGATGTGATGAGGTGTTAGTGAAGTGCGTTCATGTAGTGTTGTGTCATTTTGGAGGCGTGTAAGTGCGGTGTCGATTGCAAGTGATGTGGGAATGCAAGTGAAGAGAGAAATTACATCGAATGAGACCATGAGGTTGTCGTTGTTAAGTTGTATGTTATTTAAAGAGGTGCAGAAGGATTGGCTAGTAGAAACAGTGTAGTCGTTATTACCGATTGTAGGAGAGAGTAGACTTGTAAGGTGTTTCCACAAGTTATCCGTAGGGGAACTATAAAAAAGCTATTGGTCTGAGAGGAATATTTTGTTTATGAATTTTAGGTAATCCGTAGAAGGATGGTAAGCGGCCAGAAGTGCATTTTAAAGAGTCGTAGAGATTAAATGTAAGTTTTTTAGATTTATAGAGTTTTAGAAGGAGAGAGTTCATTTTGGATTGAATTGTTTGTGTAGGGTCTTTTGTGATGCGGGTGTATGTATTTGTATCAGATAAGAGTGTAGAAATTTTATTTAAGTAGTCTGGACGATTTAAGACGACTATAGTACGGCCTTTATCAGCCGAAAGTATGGCGAGGTCCTTCTCATTCCATAGTACCCAGAGGGCAACCCTTTGCATAGGCGTTAGGTTGTCCTCAGGAAGTTTTGGACGCCGAAGGAGTCCTGCCACTCTGCAGCGGATATCAGCTGCAACGCGTTCGTCAGTGTGATTATTTTGTAGAGCATTTTCTATGGAAGCGAGAATCTGTGGTGTAGGAATTTTAAGTGGAGCAGGTGAGAAATTTAGGCCGAGTGATAGTACGAATTGCTGTTGTGGTGTGAGATTTTTATTTGAAAGATTTAGTATCCAGTTTTTTGTAAGGAGTTTTGACTGTTTTGAAATAGAAGATCTAAGGTTGTTAAGTTTACGTGAATGAGTAAGACGAATATGTTCTTGGATTTTAGATTCTTGTGAGCGAGTAGCGGATTTAACTAGGAGCATGGTAAGAAAATCAAGTTTAGTATTTAGAAGGGAAGTAAGAAAGAATATTTCATTTTGAAGCTGAGTAAGAATGCAGTGACAGAGAAATTCTAGTGGAAAGAAATTTAAGATTTGTTATGTGCGATGCGATGTCCAAGAGATGAATTTACTTGATATAATAAACTTGATTTTCTTACCATGCTCCTATTTAAATCCGCTACTCGCTCACAAGAATCTAAAATCCAAGAGCATATTTATCTTACTCATTCACGTAAATTTAACAACCTTAGATCTTCTATTTCAAAACAGTCAAAACTCCTTGCAAAAAACTGGATACTAAATCTAATTACTGCTGTGAAGTAAGGTTTTGATTTGAAAGATTTAGTATTCAGTTTTTTGTAAGGAGCTGTAAACGTTTTGATGTAGAAGATCTTTACAAAAAAGCTCATTACAAAAAAAGTGGATACTACCTTACATCTAGCAGAATATTCTTTATAACATGGACACAAACCTGACTAGGACTCAACAGAAATACTTCACCAGCATATCACAAACGAAAACTAATCGATTCTTCCTAGAATCTCTGGAATCTTACAAACTATATGGAAAAGCCATTACTACATCACAATCATTTCCAGCAACTTACAAACTCTTATTCTGAAATGTATGGGGATACTGCAACGTTAGGTACCTTGCAGCATAGGTTTCTCATTGGTTCCTATTGGGTTTTTTCCATGATTCCCATTGGTTCCCACTGGATATTTCCTGAAGTTTCAAGTATAAAAAGAGGCAGGAACACAACATTGTCATTACTTGTGATGCAAGAGCTGCACCTGATATGTCCGAAAGTTTGGATGATCTTTTTTCATTTGCTATTTTACTAGCGTTTGATCTTTTGTATGTGAATTTCTTCTTTGGTACATGTATCTTACCTCCAAAATGGGGAAAACTAAATAAGAGTTTAGGGAAACCCAGATCTTGGGGTATAAACACAGGCACTTTCTTGACACTTCACTTGGTAAAGAAATTTTAAATTACAAAATTTTAGTGAATAAATGGTGTTCTAATTTTTCAATTTTACTTGAGATAACATAGCATGTTGCATAATTTTATTGATGCACATTTTTGAAAGTTAGCAAGTGCTATATAAATATTTTATAATTTTGTTATATACTAAATATTTTATATTTTATGATAGGAACAAAAAATTTTTTCAACTTATTTCATGCTGTAGAGTAAAATGAAATTCACTTATTTTTAAATATAAAAGAATATCTAGATCGACTTTTGTGGCCATTAGATTATACATGATAATTCCGATATCCACATTTTTTTTAGCTCAAACTAGACCTTTTTTGGTTATAGGAAAAAGAGGCATCGTCCCCGACCTAGAGTCGAACTAGGGTTTCTCTGTTGATCTCAGAGCACCTTAATCACTAGGCCATCGAGGCTATATATGTGTCCTACATAAGAAGAAACATAACCTTATATAAGGAGAAAGGGAGCTTTGTTCCCATCCTTGATGGTCTAGCGGTTAAGATGCTCTGTGCTTAGCGGAGAGACCCTAGTTTGTGTCTAGATCGGGGACAAAGCGTCTTTCTCTCCTATGAGAAAAAAAGCTCTAGTTTGAGCTAAAAAACATGAGTGTTGAAATTATTATATATATTAAATTCCTCCTGGGGGAAAAAAAAACACCTCCCCTTGAAGCTTAATAGTGGAAATTATGTGAACTAGCTACTCAACATTTCCTAATAAAAGTGCACATGTTCATAATTTTATGCATTTAAAAGTATTTTCATTACAGCTGTTCAAATAATTGATAATTACCAAAAAGAAAAAAAAATGATTTTGTAAGTTAATTTTCATTTTAGGCTATCAAGCTATTCAGCTCTTGGTTGAAGATGGAAGAAAAATTATAAGCAGCTGCCCCGTCAGTCAGCAAGTTGATGCACAAAGACTTTGTAATGACACAGAGAGCCTCTCACTTCAGCTAAATGATTTGTGTCATCATGGACAGGTAAAATGGTTGACTAAATAAAATTTCTTAAATTTTTTTAAACGTAAATGCCATAATTTAGCAATTAATATGATTTTAATTATAATTCGAAGATTTATATTATTGACAACAATTCTTTGAAGGGTAATGTGAAGGATAATAATATCATACATCTTTACATACGGAGAAAGAGAGCGTTGTTTCCTGTCCTCATTCGTCTAGCGGTCCAAGACACTCCGGGCTAAACGGAGGGACCCTGGTTCGAATCCAGGATGGGGAAAGCGTCTCTTTTTCTCCAAAACGAATAAAGCTCTAGTTTGAGCTAATTAATACGTGGGTGGCAAAAATTATTGTATAACAATTCTTTTGTGTTATGTAACTAAACTTATTGATTACGTTATGTTTATTTTATATAATATGCAAATTTTGAAATTTAGCGCATTAAGAGAACGTTTTAACCCTCTGCTTTCTGATGGCTTTTTGTAAACATGATCCCTACACCCGGGACCAGCCAACGTTTGAAATGGAATCATCTGAACTTTCATTGCCCATTCTCCGTATTCTTATCTGAGTTTTAAATTTCTTCTCCCCTCCAGAATCAGGTGGGAAACAAAAAAGGCAGGAAACCTTCAAAATGCCTGAAGACGCTACCCGTTTGTCAGTCGGCCACGTCGTGAACCGTAGTGCTCTTTTGGCGACATCAGGGAACTAATAAATATACAAATATATATATCATCATCATCATATTCAACCATTATCTATCCACTGCTGGATGAAGGTCTCTCCAAATGCTTTCCACACAAGTCTATCCTGAGCAATTCGCTTCCACGTCACCCCAACCTGTTTTCTTATTTCATCCACCCATCTAGTTTGAGGACGTTTTCTAGGTCTTCGGTGGTCTCTTGGAATCCAGTTCAGAATTTCTGTTGTCCATCGTTGATCAGTTCTTCTTGCAATATGCCCAGCCCATCGCCATTTCAGCCCTTTTACTTTAACAATGATGTCCTCTACTCTAGTTTGCTCTCTCACCCAAGTGTTTCTTTTTCGATCTCTCCTAGTTATTCCAAGCATGCACCTCTCCATGCTCCTTTGCGTTGTCTGTAACTTTCGTATTGCTCCAACTGTTAGACTCCATGTCTCTGATCCATAAGAGAGGACTGGCAATACACACTGGTTGAAGACCTTTCTTTTTAGACACAAAGGCAATTTCCCCTTCAGGATAAAACTGTTTCTTCCAAATGCACTCCAGCCAAGTTTAATACGTCTGTTGAGTTCTTTCATAATGTTGCCATCCATTGAAATCAGCTGGCCAAGGTAAATATATGAATCAGCAATTTCTAGCTCAATGTTGTCAACTTGTATTTTTGTTTCCTCTACGAAATTATTGAACATGATCTTAGTTTTTTGTAGGTTCATCTTGAGTCCAACTTCTTTACTTCTAGTTGAGAGCTCCTGTACCATGTCTTGGAGTTCTAATGGGTTCGTTGAAAAAATAACAATGTCATCAGCAAACCGCAAATGATTTAAATATTCACCATTTATTTTTATTCCCTTGTTATTCCAATTTATCTGCTGAAAAATCATCTGTAAAGCTGAAGTAAAAAGTTTTGGAGAAATGGTATCTCCCTGCCTCACACCTTTACCAATTTTGATAGTTTTGGTATCTTTATGTAACCGAAATTTTGCACTTGCATTTTTATACACACGTTTCACCATGTCAATGTACACATCCTCAATGTCTGTTGATCTTAAAGAGTTGATGACTGCTGATGTTTTAATAGAGTCAAAGGCCTTCTCATAGTCAATAAATGCCACACACAATGGAAGTTCATATTCATGTGTTCTTTCAATTAATTCTCTTAATACTTGAATATGGTCCACTGTACTGAATCCACTTCGAAATCCAGCTTGTTCTCTTGGTTGAGCTGCATCTAATTTTTTCTGCAGGCGATGTGTTAGCACTTTTGTGAAGATTTTATAAATAGCAGGTAACAAGCTAATTGGTCGGTAATTTTTCAAATCCTCTTTATCACCTTTTTTATGCAAAAGAATTACTGTTGCAGAATCCCATTGGTTTGGTATGTTACCGCTGTTAAGACATTTGGTAAAGAATTTTGCAAGTATGTCTTCTACATATTCTCCAGCTTCTTTTAGGATATCTAATGTAATACCATCATCACCAGGGGCTCTTCCTTTCTTCATACTTTTTATTGCAAATGAAACTTCTTCTTTTAAGATTTTAGGAGCTGTTCCTTCGACTATTTCAATGTCTTCGTTTAATCCACTGTTACTTTCGTATAGATTTTTGTAGAATTCTTCAACTCTTCTAAGTATTTCTTCCCTATTTCTTGTTACGGTGCCATCCTCTCCTTTTAATGCAATGATGTGTTTCTTCCCAACAGATAAACTTCCTTTAACAACCCTAAGGCTCTTGTTATTTTCAATGGCTTTCCTTACTAGCTCACAGTTGAATTTTCTTATGTCTTCTTTCATGCTTTTGCGCAGAGTTTTACAAAGTTCTATGTACTCAATCCTGGAACTGGTATTTTGATTGTCCACCTTCATATCTCTTCGCCTTTTCATGAGCTGTTTCGTCTTCTCAGATAATTTGCTATTGTGCTTTTTACAGGTTACACCACCAATTTCCCCAGCAGTTTCAACTATTGTCTTAACAATGTTTTCATTTGCTTCTGAGATATCACTTTCATCAATAAGTCCTTCCAGTGCAGAAAAGCGATTTTTTAATTCCAACTTGAATGCCTCGGTATTTACTTTCAGTTTCATTAGATCCACCCTCTTACTTACTTGTTTCCTAATGAGCTTCTGTCGTTCTAATTTAGTATTTAAGTGCACTTTACATCTCACCATTCGATGATCACTTCCAGTATTAAATCTGTTCAGTACACTGCAATCTTCAATAATTGATTTCTTGTTTGCCAGGATATAGTCAATTTCACTAGTTCCCCCATTTGGGTGTTTCCATGTCCATTTTCTTTGCGGTTTCTTCTTAAAAAATGAATTCATGATGCTAAGATTTTCAGCTTCTGCAAATTCGATGAGTTGATCGCCACGTTCATTCCTTTCCCCATATCCGTATTTACCAACCGATGTCTCTCCTTGTTCCTGTTGTCCAATTCTTGCATTGAAATCCCCCATGATGAGCTTGATATGTTGTTTCCCTTTGGTGTGTAACTCTTTGATTTCTTCATAAAATTCTTCAACCTCTTCGTCGGTATGGCTTGATGTTGGTGCATATACCTGTACTATTTGAAGTTGGTATCGCTGGGTTAGTTGAACAACGAGCCTCGCTGCTCGATCTGATGTACTTTCAACTTCCAGAAGACAGTCTTTAATTCTTTTGTTGATTAAGAAGCCAACACCACTTGTTCTTCCAGTTTCCGTTCCTCTATAATAAAACAAAATTAGGATATATTAAGTATTATTTTGAAAATAATATTATTAATTGTATAATGTAAATTTATTAGAAATAGTTTTAGTGATCGGAAAAACAAAATGGTTAAAATACAATTCAGAAAAATATGGTTCTTATTATATATCAGAATGTAGTTTATTACTTATGCATCTATTATGAAAGTATTCCATTCAATTTAAGTATAGATTTAAAAATTTTGAAAAACGTTTATTTGTATAATACATTCAGGGCCGGATCTATCGCCTGCAAAATCCCATAGTGCTGGGAGTTCAAACAAAAATAAAGCGAAGAATTACGTAGAAATAATGCACAGCCGTTATTCGGAGGTTTCTGTTTTCCGAAGGTTTCGTTATTCGAATATTGCAAAAGTAACAGTTGCAGTTTCTACTTCTTTTTTCAGTTGCATGCAGTATTTGAATTAGCGAATAATTTGAAACGGGTAAATAGGTAAGGGGCTGTTCAAGTATTACGTAAGCACATTTCTGGCCATTTTATACTCCCCCTCCACCTTGTAAGAAAAAATAAGCAAATGCCTGACTCACCCACTTCATGCTACGCACTATTTTAAATATATATATTTATAAAATATATATGTGTACATATATTATTAAACTACATATATTATACATATTAAACTATAAAGGATAACAATATATTTATATATAATATAATATTTTATTATAAAGAATTTTGTGACATTTTTATTACATATATTAATATTTCATATATTGTAAGCAAATAGTGGATAAATAAGAAGTGGATTTGATAAAATGCATTTATTAAAAATAATATATTCATTATAATTTAAAAATGTTAGAGATACCAAACGGAGTATAGAAGGTGGTCTCCGAGAGAAAAAAGATTGACAGCCAGCCGCAGGTTTAAATAATTAAATATTTAACTGTGATTACGTGTATTTTATATCTTTTACACGTAGTGTGTCGTGCATCCCAGTATTGTAGTTCTGTCAGGGCGGCTGTTACTTCGTGACTATGTGTTGCCTTTAATATTTTCTGTGTCTTACGTAAGCATGGTTCAGACTCCCACCCCCTCCCCGTTGTCAGCAAAAATAAGCAAATCTTAAAACCCTTACCCCAAAGATGCTTACGTAATACTTGAACGGCCCCTAATAAGCGAATAAGCAAATTAGCGTCAATTTCTTTCGGCAATTTTTTTTTAATCTGTTGGGGAATCCAGTGGCTTGGTTGTTTAAAGCGTTAGCCTGGCAACTTACTCGAATGGCAGTTCGAATCCCCGCGTGCTGTTTGTTTCTTTGGAAACGTATTGTGTTTCGGAGGTCATGTAAAGACAGCGGTCCCATCTAAGACAGCCCAAAGTGTAGCTTTGGGACGTAAAACTAACAAACTAAACCAAATTTTAAACTTTTATGTCACCGAGAGTCTACTTAGTAGTAATGGTTCGATATCGGTTAAAAGGATAATTTTCCAGAAAAATCAATTTGCTTTAGTCAATAGAACAGGGTATATTTTAAGATAGCAAATCATAGGCAATTGACCCATTTTGCGATTTATTAGTGTCATAAATATCCGTAAATATAACAAAAAGGCCCGCATCTTCTGTCCAATTACCGGGGGGACAGGCGGACCCGTTCCCCCAATGTTGGTATTAGGGTTCCATGAGCTCCCCCCAATTTCAAACAAAAATTTTATAATAGGTAACGCCGTTCAAGATTTAATTTTGTTTTTTAATCTAAGGAATGCGGTTATATTTTTCGGCGTAGTGTATTTAGTGCGAAATAAAAAAAATGCACTTTGTCATTTATTTGATGTAATTATACCTTTTGTTGGATTGTATTATATAGCTCTCTTTTCTGCATGGCAGCGTTTTCATTGACGTGTTATTGTTTCAGCTTTCAAACGGAATGTTTTTAATAACGTTACAACTATAGTTTCTATATTTCAATTTCGCAAGCTCAAGGACTTTTTTGTCCAAGTAATGACATTATCAACGACATAAATTAAAAGAACTGTCTACATCCAGGGTTGTCCGACATACGACCCGTGGGCCACAATCCGACCCTCCGACAGCTATCTAGAAAAAAAAATCCAAAACAAAAATTTTAGATCTTTTAAAATAAGAAAAAATCGCGGTGACCATATGGCTGTGACCCCCTTCCATGTCCTAAGTAAATAAATAAATAACCAGAAGAAACTTTGAAGAGAGGCATCCCTCCCCCCCCTTTTTTTTTCGAAACAGCTGACTTGCGAGATCGGTGAAAAACTTCTAAAAGTGGCCCGCTATCAAGAAAGGTTGGACAACCAAGGATAAGATTCCAAGTATAGGACTTCTGATCTAATAATCTCGTAATCTAGGGTTGATTGTTGCTCATTGTTAAAAGCATGCTAAAAAATCCTCAAATTTTGGAAATGGCCAATATGGGTTCCCAATTTTCATCTTTTTATCCTGATTGCTCCTGGCAAAATTCCGCATAAAGGTTTGAATTTTCTATGAACGTTTTCATTACGGTGTATATAAAGAACAGGGAAAAATACGCAAATGATGTCGATCCTGTAGGCAAATCATGGATTGGTCCAGGAATTCCTCTAAAACCCAATTTTCGAATTTGTTCATTATTGGTATCATTACTCCATGAATAATTGTAACACTCATTTTCCGGGTCATTTTACTCTTCGCTTTCCTTAAAATCAACGACTAAATCTCCGGGTAAAAAGGAATAACCTAATTCGTCATTGAAAAAATCACTTTAAAGATCATAGCTTTCAAAATCACTTTGGCCATTATCAAATTATGTATAGCATATGGCGTCATGTAAACCGTGTTTACGAGAAGCCATTTCAAATAAAATGAAACAAAAGATGCCACGCAAATAAATAAACAAGCAAATAATAAAATTAATTTGCAAACGAAAGAAAACAAGATTGAACGAATGCAAAACAAATTCCCCAAATAAAGTTTGGCGAGATTTTAGTTGAGTAGAGCTACCTAGATTTCAATTGCAACCATTTGTCAGCTTAGATCATCGAAGCGCTAAGTATCGGACTTCTGATCTAATAATCTCGCGGATCTAGGGTTGATTGTTGCTCTTGTTAAAAAGTATGCCAAAAATCCCCAAATTTTGGAAAACATCATCTTGGACTCCATCATTTTGGGAGACATCAATCCCACGAAAATGATGCATTGCGCATGCCCACGGACTTCATTGTCGATGCTTCTGGGATTTTCCTAGGGGGTGGTACAAGAATTGCGGAAACGTCAGACTTCGACAAATGCGCTACGACTATAATCGTAAACAGAGAAAGACTCGTAAATTAGTGATGACGTTTAACTCCTGCTATGGATCCCAACGTAACACTTTTTGCTAAGGAGTGCTAGTGTGAAAGTTATTGTGTGATTATGATGTGACTGAAAACGTAAGTAGATTCCCGTGATGTTTACAACTAAGAGTTAAATATAGCATAAATACAATCCAGCGGCCACCCTTCCCAATGAAACCCTTGCACAACCCCCACACACCCCCAGCATAAATACGATTTTGCTTCTTTTCTAAAAAAAACGGGGTTGGGGGGCAGGAGCTCCTACCAGATTACGCCAATATCCTAAGGTACGTATTCAATGGAATGCATTTACAAATTCAGTCACATCGTAACACTCATTTAAAAAAAAAAAAAAAGAAGGAAAATGCCTAACACATGGATCCAAAGCAGGATAAAACGTCAACACTAATTTACTATTCTTCTCTGTTTACGATTATAGTCGTAATGCATTTGTAGAAGTACAATATTTCTTCAATTCTTATACCACCCCCTTAGGTAAGGCTCAGGAGCATCGACAATCTAGTCCGTGGATATGCGCAATGCATCATTTTCCTGGGATTCATGTCAGGATATAGATGTTAGTAAGTACTCAGCCTTCACAACTCCTCCACTTTTTTCATGTTGCTAAACTTTTTTGTAATAATTTATACTCATCAAATTTTTTTATTAAAATAAATTTGAAAAATTTTATTTAAAAGCAAATCTTTTAAATAAAATTGAGCACTTTGCTAACCCTCGGCGGAACAGTTCCTAACGCCCCCACGGACAACTAGATTCTAGTAGCAATCTAGTTGGCCGTGGTTGGTTTCTAATTTGCTGGTCCTTTGACCGTGGGGCCCTGCGGTGGCGCAGTGTGGTAACGCGTTCGCCTAGTGCGCCGTTAATCCGGGTTCGACTCCCAACAGTGCAAAGAACGCTTACTCAGAGATCTCATAAAGATCGCACTGCTCACTGTAGTCCGGGGTTTGGTTCCCTAGGCCTTAAGAGGTTCGGATTCCTCGGAAAACAGTAGGTCCCGGCGCAGCATGACCATTGTAGTCTTTGAGCCGTAAAACCACAAACTCTCTCTACCTTGGACCGTGGATATGTTATACAGTATCTTGGTATGCCTGTAGCTTATAGAGATCGTATTACGCAAAGATTTTGACAATATATTATTGTTAAAAAATATTAAATTCATTTTATAAAATATTAAATTTATTTTTTATAAAATATTTAATTTAATAATTTAATTTCGCAATAATATTATAAAATATTAAATTTATTATTTTATAAGATATTTAATTTAATAACAATATTAAATCGAATAGGGAATTTTGAAATGATTTAGAATGTTTCCTAGACTCATACTGAGGAAGAAAAATAAAATTATCGGAAATCATAAGATTTGAAAATTTTGTGTAGGGGTCTGTAGATAAGGATTAGTTGAGGTATTCAACACCAGAGGGAGCATGACAAGCAACAAGAATTTAACATGAAGAAAAATAAAAATTATAAGTCTGATATATTAAGATTTTTTTTAATTAACCTTTGTTAATTTGTTAAAATTTGTAACTTTAGTAATTGTAATTTAAGCACCATCTAACAAAAAGCTTGAATTTATTATGGGATTGTCAGGAGAAATGCCTTAGAAAATTAGCACGGAAAATTACCGTGTATAAATGAAAACAAAAGTAATAATAATAACTTTATAACTCAACACAATACATCTTAAATAAAAAATATTTTAAAATTACAAAATTTGAAAAAATATTTAGCAAACACTACATGGTTTTACATAAAAATTATATAGTTGTAGCTTGCTTTTTTTTTTGTTAGCTTGCGAATTGGAGTCATTAGCGCTCGGGAATCACCTGCAACGACGATTGGCGACGTTTGCGGGTGGCTTTACCAATTTTCAGGAACATGAACCTCCGAATCGCGTGTCCTTTGAATAACACTATATGTATCATTTAATATATCGTAAGTATTAATGTCAAATAATGTGATGCATCGAAGAAAATATAATGATATTTGGGTTTTGAAATAGGATTGTTCTGCCATCTGTTGTCAGAAAAAGAAACTAAAATTATACGAATTTTTAAAAAATCCTGCGGAAGGAGGGGCAATTTTTGCGAAAGGAACGTTTTTAACTGGATTATTTACAACACATTTACATGCCTTAGAATATATTTTAAAATATAAGAAAATGAAATACGCAGATTAAACAACAATATAAATCAACGTTTATTGGCGTAGTGATACCAGCGCCGATGTTATGGCGTGATTAGATGGTGAAACGTTCGAAAGAAAATAAATATTTCTGCAAAAATATTTATTTATTTTGCGAACGTTTCCTCATTTGATCACGCCATAACATCAGCGCTGATATCACTACACTAATGAACGTTGATTTACATTGTTGTTTAATATCGATATATATTTCATTTGATATATCTCAAGAATTGTATCGAAGATTTATCAATCTATACAATGTAATAAGCGATTATCGCGCCATCTGTTATCACAAAAGGAAACAAATTATGCATAAGGTTTCAAAATCCCAGGTGGGTTCGCAATTTTTGTATTAGGAGCATTTTCATGTGTAATAATTACAAGAACTTTTATTAGAAAAACTATTTTATAACATTCAGTTCTGAAAAGAAAAGATATTCCTGATCAGGGATGTGCCAAAATTTTGGAAAATGGGGTCAAGATACATTTACGATGAAAAAGTGTGGCACCATCTATTGCCACAAATTTCCAACAGTTCGGATGAAATATTAATTAAACAAAATAATTGTTAATTAAATAATTAAAATAAATGGATTACAAAATAACAACTATTTGAATGATTTACAATTTTACTGATTTCGCAAAACACCACACTTTAAGATCGATAACTTCACAAAACTAAAAGAAAATGTACATATTTTTTGCTCATCTTCTTCCAAGACTGGGGTGGGGGGGCAAAAAACCAAAACCGCTAACACGTGCCTGATTAAATGTTAATTCATGAATTAAATAATTCAAATAAAATTAATCACAAAATAACCATCTGAACGATTTACAATTTTACTGAGTAGATATTATTATTTTTTTTTTTTAGAAATAGAGAGGTCACTTTCTAAGCAGTATTATTGACAGTATAATGAGGAAATATATTGCCAGGACTTGAAATTAGAACCCAAATTTGTTTCGGCTTCTCTACCTTAGTGGCAATATTACATGCCATTTTTGAAGTTAAAATTTGAATATTATTCCACGATAGTGGGGAGCTATATTTCGCTCCCCACCCCCCACTATCGTGGAATAATATACCTTTCGGTTCCTCATTTTCGAGACGGGGTGAAAAACGCCCCGACCCTCCCGTTGGAACGTGCCTGATAGCAGCTTTACTTGCCTATAACTGATTGATTAGTGTCAGCGCCACCTATCGGTAGGCTTTTAACTAAAATTTTTATTACAAAAAATTTAGCTGAGCAGCACATCAATGCGATACTGTTTTTATGAATTTTTAAAATTTATATACACATTTTGTTAAACCAGTATGTATTTCGACTTTTGAAAAGATAAGCAATGCTTGATTGATTGATTGTTTGGCTTTTTTATGGCGCAAGAGCATCTGGGCTATACTGCGCCTCATAAGCAATGC
>QLNU02015360.1:191158491-191175770 GCA_006491805.2 Dysdera silvatica | reverse complement strand
ATGGATCTTAGTATTCTGCATTTTGTAACTTCAGAGAACTTTTTTGGCGACCATGAGCAATTTTTCTTTACTTCTTGTCCAGCTACTTCTATTTATTTTTTAATTTCTGTTATTACTCCTATAGAACAATGACATTTTTCTATTATTTTCCGATATGAGTCACCATTTTTTAAGGCTAAAATAATTCCCCTCTTTACTGTTTTTGACAAAGTTTGCATTTTACAATAAATTGAAAATGACAAACAAAAGTCTTTAAATATTTTGCTTAGCACTTTTTCCACTTTTTAAGCAAGCTATTAAACATCTTTGTATATGTACTGGTAATGTGTCATGGCAATAAATTTGGCTCAGGTGTGAACAAATTCAAGCCAACTTAATCTCCATATTTGCCAAGAAAGAACTCAAATACAGTATTTTTCTAATGATCCTATTTTTAATTATATTTTACGATTCCCCATGGATTGTTAAACAAGTAACATGTAGAAGTAATTTTTTTGCATTAAAATTTTTCAATTTGAGGCCTGGTGTAAACAAATCATGGACTAATGTGAAATATTCTGTGAGTCACTGTGTATATATACACTGAAGAGCAATTGAATTGGAGACAGCTGGTGGTATGCAAATTTGATGCTGTGGGCAGGTCTGTGAATGGAAAGAAAATAATGTAAGCAGCGATCCAACAATATAAGGGGTGAGGCTCACATGGTATCAGTAATAGTTTAATGCAGTATGGGTAAGATCTAAATGCATTTGATCATGGACAAATTGTCAGGGCCCAACGAATGGATCACCCCATTTTGGTGGTCATGCAGGCACTGGGATTTTCATAAGCCACTGTGTCAAGAGTGTACCATGAGTACATTAATTTTGGTAAAACCAGGGCCAATTGCCATAGACAACAGTATGTGGATGAGCGATGCATTGTTGCCTAGCTCGTGTTATAACAGCGGAAAGACGGGCCACAGTGTAACAGATCACTCGGCAATTTAAAGCTGGTGCACAACAACGTGTAAGTAGCGACATCATTCAAAACCATCTCTGCACTATGGTGGGGGGGGGAGACAGAAGTCATCAGTCTCATGAGGGTGCCTCTGCTGATTGCACATCACCAGACATAAAGATTTTCATAAACGTGGGAACATCGCCAGTGGATCCTAGAAATATGGAAAATTATTGCTTGAACTGTGATGAGTGGATTCCTTGGTGTATGCCGATGATAGGGTACAAATACAACTCAAACCACATGAAGCGATGGATTCTTCTTGCCAACAGGGTACTCTTCAAGCTGGTGGAGGTAGCATTCTCGTCTGGGGACTCTTTACGTGGACTGAAATGGGACCACTGCTACGTGTGACATCATCCTTCACAGGTCAATGTTACAGAGATATGCTTGATGATTATGTACTTCCATTTGTTGGTTTTCAACATCCCACTGAAGACCTTTTCCTTCAGCAAGAAAATGCACTGTGCCATCGCTTCTGAATTGTATCCAAATGGTTGGATGAACACCCCACAAACGTGAACGTACTTCTCTGGCCAGTAAAGCCACCTGACCCCAATCCCATTAAGCACATCTGGGATGCCATTGAGAGAGAGAGGGATGTTCAAGTCTCTGAACCCCCTCCTCCCCCCATCAAATCTTTGTGAACTATGGGAGATTCTTCAGGGGTCGTAGATCCGCATGGCTTACCAATGCTTTCAGTGTTGGGTCAAGTTCATACTAAGGCAAATCACTATAGTCACCAGGGCAAAAGATGGTACTATACAATACTAGTAGAGAGCAAAACTAACTTTTTTGGTTAGTAGCCACTGGCCGGTAGCCTGTTTTTTTTTTTAGTAGTCAGTTTTTTGTAGTAACATCACAAATTATGAACATTTCGTGTTTTACATTCAATTTTAAAATAGATATGTTGGTCTCAAAGTTGATTGTATTGTTGATTTAGGTTTGTGGGCCTTTGACCTAGGTGAATTGGAAAAAAAAAAATCCTGAAATTCTGGAACGGGAGTGCCATGGTTTGTGGCAAAGATCCTTTCCACCGATTGAGAGAGATTCAATTTGGTGACTTAACGACATTCTTTGGAACTTTTTGTTTTTACATGATTTTGTGATGAAGATGCCATATTTTTGATTGACCAATTGACTCCAACAGGAGGAACGGAACAAAAAAAAGGTATCCAGTACGCCTTTACAGAATTTGGTCCAACTTTTTTAAAAACCGGTACACCTTAAATTCTGCAGCTGGGATTGTGCTGTCTGCAATATGCAATGCATCGATTGAATGAAGTTTTAATTATAAATAATATATATTGAATTGAAATTTAATATAAATCTGAAACCCATTAACTTTAATTATCGACCTTATTTCGATTTATATTGTCTTGTTTAAAGCTAACTGCTTGATCAAGTTTAGGGAATTGCTTTTCATCCTCAACTCCTCATGTTTCATAGTTGTTAATTCAGATATTATGTTCAATTATATAATACAGCCTAACTTTTATTCTTAAAAGAGTGTTATGAGTATAAAGTCATTTTCATAGCTTATATCTGATTTGTTCGATTCCTGTTTGCTAATAAGTCCTTAATTTTTTTTCTTTTCTGGTCCTTAAAGGTCCTTAAAAAAGTCCTTAAATTTCATCTAAGGAAATGTGTATGAACCCTGTATAAATGATCAGCTAAGATGTTAATGTAGCTTGAGCCAGTGACAAAGGTCACCAGGGATACGAGAGTCTCTAAGGATTCCCAAGAAAACACTACGAATTGTTACCCAACCACCCCTTATCTGCAGAACTTCAGCCTGGCGAGAGGGATCCATCACTTGATTAGGTTTTTGCCACACCTGCACTACCTTATCAGCACGATAAAGTTGAAATCATAATTTGTCTGACCTGATGACACGTTTCCATTCATCTATTGTTTAATTGTAATGGGATTTTGCAAACTTAAGCTCACGGCTCTATGTCTTGCAGTCAACATAGGGAAGCAATGTGGATGTTAACTATCATATCCTGCTGTCACCATGGTATGGTGGATAGTTTCTTTATGCATAGGTTTGTTGATGTACCTGCATTAAATTCTGAAGTTATCCATTGCAAATAAGCCTTTCTATTGTTTGAAATTATGAGAGATAATACATACATTGAGAATCAGTGGATCATTCATGGCTGCAGTTTTCTTGCTGAATTAAAGGTTTTTAAAATTTCACAGTTTTGGTACACACATGTCACTGCTACGTGAAATTCCTAAGAGTTTCACAATTTCTGTAATCGAATGTCCAGTCTTTCTTATACATACAGTTTGCTTGCAATCAGTCATTTTTATCACTGCCTTTACTCGTGATGAAATTCTGATTTCTGAGCTCATATATACAGTAGAACTGTATAAATCCACTAGTATAAATAAACAGTATTTCCACTTGTACAAATAAACAGTAGAACCTGTCTAAAGTGGCCACATTCGGGATTGGACTGCAATGGTCGCCATAGACAGGTGGTCACTACATGACATACTGTGGTATAGATATGACTAAATCCCTACTACTTCTCTCTTTATAAAAAGTGGTCACTTTATTCAGGTGATCATTTTACCAGATTACACTGTGTATATATTTCTACTTAAGGCCTACGCCAACTTTATACTGTCACTTGATAAGATGTGCTTTTGCTGATTTGTATGTTCCTACTAAAGTGTATATAGTAATTTGTCTTCTCAGTGTATAGTAGCCAGGCTTACAGATGAAAGACGAAACCGGTTATCAAGATTTGCAAATTGTAATAAGGATAAAGCCAAACTTATTTTTAGACTGTAACCTTTAAAATTTTTGGTTCTTGATTGTGCTGTTTTTTCCAATTATTTTTTTAGGTACACCCAATAGAGAAAATAACTTCAATAACAAAGCTCATGTGTTAAGCAACTTCTCGCAGCAGATTTCTAATACTGCACGTAGTGTTGCTACAGGAGGCTCAACAAATAAAAAGTTAGCAGAAGCATTATTTGCATCATCAAGTCAAGTTAGTTTTCAGAATTTTAACATATTCCATTATTTTTTGTATAAAATCTTAAAGTAATAGTTTTGGTTCATCAAAAGATAAAATATTTGAAGTTCTTAGCAAATGCATTTGTTTGTCAGATTTAGGAATGTTGGTTAAATTTGAAATTAGATGTATATTAGACTTTAAAAAAGCAGTGTATATATACACACTGCTTATATACACAGTTAAACTCACTTCATATGAGCACACTAAAACGAGCAATCTGCAGGTTAAGTTTAGTTCACTATTTAACTATATTAAGAATTTCACGCTTTTTACGAACACAAAAGCAGAATCTCGACAAATACGAGAAAAATATCTGTCCAACTTTAATGCGATTTTTCGTCTTTTCTGATGAAAATGGAGGAAAAGAAAATGTCAAGCTATACAAGATGCACAAATGAATATGCCAAGCCAACAATACTTACTGATTTTTTCAATAACTATTGAGGTGAAATTAAGCGAAATGAGACCATATGTGTATTTATTTACAGTGTAATAAAAATAGACCCCATATAGGTAAGGTTGAAAATTCTATGTTTATTAAATGATATAAAGTAAATCTTGCACTAAGAAAATTATCCAAGTTAATCCTAGTAATTATTTTATTACTTGTATATTTTCAAATTTTTATTCCTTTCACGGGTTTTACGAGTAACAGCTAATACGAGGAATTTTACATATTCTTACCTTCTTGTATTATTCGAGTTCAACTGTGTATATATATATGTCCCACAGTCCTCTGCTGAGAATACCGGCATTCGTCAGATCGCCGCTTCGAAGTAGCTGTGGTCGAGGTCACTCCGTAAGAGGGTGACACAACAAGTCCTGCCTTAGCACAGGAATTTCGGCTATGGTAATTGAAGTTTGGAATCTTCGTTAAACTGTAGGTCCAGTTTGCCAACCTGTTTGGCCAACATGGTGAGCTTTTGGCATCTTCCTCTCTATTTCCTTTGCCTTACTATGTGTATGTGTGATAACAGAGAGACATCCATCCATCCTACAGTGGATTGGAAACGGTTGATGATGATATATATATTATGCACATGCAAATACATACAGTAAAACTCTGATTATCTGAAATTAAGAGGATGGACCCAATTTCAAATAACAGAAATTTTGGAAATCCAATTTTTAGTGTAAAGGTATAAAGAAACTACAATATTTGTCCAAAAACAGGTTTAATTACATATTATTGTACTACTATATTGGTAGTGAAAAATGTCACAAAGTATACATGGTCTGTATGTTAAAGTGCTGATTTCAGACACCTGCGTTTCAGCACAAACTAGAGCTCCTAAATGTATAGGAGAAAAGGACATTGCCTTGGCCTGGAGTCGAACTAGGGTCTCTCTGAGATCTAGAGTCCCTTAGCTGCTAGGCCATGAAAGCACAGGAACGATGCTCCTTTTCTACACACACACATATATATGATATGGTCTTTGTAAAAAGTTTATATTGCCCTTCTCAGAGTTAACCCAATTTCCGAATGGTCAACAGACAAAATCACTGGGGTGTGTTTTTTGTAATTTTTCATCTGGAATTCTTATAAGTACTGATTTCCAACACCCATACTTGTGCTCAAACTAGAACTTTCAAATGTGTAAAAGACTTACATACCTTATAGACTTACATACAGAGAAAGGGAGCATTATTCCTGTGCCTTGGTGACCTTGCAGTTAAGGCACTTCGGATCTTGGAAAGACCCTAGTTTGACTCTAGGCCAGGGCAATGTCTTTTTTTCCTATACTGTTGAAAGCTCTAGTTTAAGTTTAAAGGTGGATGTCAGAAACCAGTATCTATAAAAATTTCTCATGAAAAATTAAATAAAACACGCCCCAGTGACTTTGTATTGACCATTTGGCAATTGTGTTAACCCTAAGAAAGGTAACAACCTTATACGATATTACCTGCACTGAAAATAGTCTTGTATCTTTGTATATATCTAATATATGCAAAGTATATACATATCTTTATGTATGTCCAATTTTTACCATTTGTATTGCTTTTTAGCATTTTTGCTAAAAATGTTGAACTAGTGTCTTAAAAAAAAAAAAAAATGGAAGCCCCTTTGGTTAAGTGATGTTCAGGTAATCTGGGATTTTAACTGTACATATATGCTGTTTCTTTTCGTCTTTGTACAACTCCTGAAAGATTGCTTTGGGATAAAGGTATCAGGTAAGTTTTAAGTGGGCTTTGAAATTTTATATTACCATGGTTGGAGTTAGCACCATACCACTAGCATAACAATAAATTAACAGTAATTGAAAATAACGTACAGTTGAACCTGATTATTATTATAACAGTGTTTATGTTATTATTGTTTACTCCATATGTTGTTATTGCATCAAAATTCTTATGCCCCTTTCAAGATCCTTAGGCATAATGTTTTTTGCCGTGGTTATAACGTCATGAAATTTCCACAAACCCCAGATGTAATATCAAAATATATAATCATCTGTATTCTAATGAGGTCATTTTATAATTCCTGTGTATTTGTGTCAGAATTTTTCTTCCGTTTTTCAATTTTCCCCACTTGAAAAGGTTTTAACCCTCTTTTTGTATTTATCCATTAACAATAGGCTCTTGACCTTCTGACTTTCAACATTTTGTAGTCTTTAACACTTTGATTCCCATGAAACATTTCCCCCTTCCTTCATCTGTTCACTGTTCACATTAATCATACTCGCCCCTCTGCTTTTGAATGAAAACAAAATAAACTCATCCATTCCTTTTAATGACAAAATGCCTATGATGAACAACTGTCATTCTATCCTGATGTCTCGTGCATGTACCATTATTCTACAATTATTCTTAACTTTAGTGTAAGTATGTACTATATGCGCTAATAATGCCATTTATGAAGTTTTATTGTATATGCCAACATTTTGAAATTACTTATTGGTTATAGTGTTAAAATTTCACGAGTTCTTTGAATGGTATTTTACCATGTTTGGCGCAGTATAGCCCAGATGCTCTTGCGCCATAAAAAAGCCAAACAAACAAATCTTTGAATGGCATTATAACCTAGTTGGGCTGCACTAAGAAAAACATTTTTTTTCACTCTCTTTCCAATCTTTAATCCTTTCTTTACCTTCATCATGGGAATCAAGACTTCACAGGCAAGATGTTTGAGGTAGTGAATAAATTTAAAATTTTTATTTCCAACAGAGGACACAAGTTTTTTTGTTACCCTGCCTTCTAGCTAGTTCTGAAATTATGTATTTTAAATGTAAAGTGAACATTGTAGCTAACGTTCTGTAGATACTTGCAGTGGAAAATAAAATAAATTTTATCTATAACTTCTCCCTTCGCTATTATCTTCAAATTTATTGAAATCTCAGCTGAAAATTAACGTAATATACAGTATGTAATTCATAAAAATATTTATATAAAATCCTTCATAATCATTATAAATGTGATTTCTCACAACATCTCATACCCACCAATTTTATTTCTTCACATATTGATAATTCTCTGAAATTACAATTACTTACCTCTTATAGTAACACTCATGAATTTAGTTTTTTTTTTTTGCCCAAACTATTGGAACAAGCTTAATTTAGATTGTGTTTCCTCAATGTCAATGCTTTTGTTCGTAATATTCAACAGTATGTAACATCCTGATTGGTCCCCCTACCTTGAAGCATAAAAAGGCCAAGGAGTATTGTATAAATAAATACAATATGATGAACATGTGAAACAAATTTGTTATTTTCAAAAAAGAATGGAAATTATTGAGTTAAAATGTAAATAATTAAGATTGTGATTGTTGTATGCATTCTTTTAGGTTAAATGTTATTGTAGACAAGAATATAAAGCAATTGTTTAATGTAATGAAATATGGTATGCACAGTGCATGATTAAGAAACTTGTACTGTAAGCATATTAATATAAATCGTTACAAGATAGAAAAAAATAAGGGCTTAAGTGTGTCAAATTCTTTAACATTGGTGTTTTCGATTAGGTGGTGCCTTGTATAATTACTTTTTAAGTTAATTTGTATAGTATTATAAGATTGTTTCTTTTTGTTGTTGCCGCTGTGATGGCATGTGGTAAGTGCTATTTTTCTGCCCCATGGTTTTGTGTTTGATTCCTGAGGGAAACAGCTGCTTGTGGTTAGAAAGTCATGTTAAACAGTTGGTTCCACTGCAGTTGATCCTATGAACAGTTATCTTGCAACTGCAGTGTATGTAACTGAAGAAAACTACTTACATGTTACCTATAATAATGTGCATTCATGTGTTTGCATGATCTGTCTACATTGTAAGTGATAAATATGTGTGTGTACATGTGATTTATGCAGAAATTATTTATTTATTTTTATCATAGGTTGAAAGTTTAACTCCTCAGTTAATCAATGCTGGTCGTATTAGAATGACATATCCAGACAATAAGGTATGATATACTGGTTTATTGTTTGGAAATGGCTTAAGTATCATATATGGGGGACTTCTACTTCAAAATATGAAATGCTCTCCGGATTAAAGTTCTTTAATGAACAAATAACTCATAAAGTTATACATTGCATTGTATATTATTATTAATGCATATAATACGTAAATCGTTCCAATCTCCATAATCGTTGTAATAAGGCATCCCAGCAATTATTGTCCATCTGAAGCAACACGTGTTACTCTACTCAGTTTTTTCCGTACCGTATACTGCTCATACTCTTTTCCCCACACATCGCTGGTTGCATCACTCCAAGCAGTCTTTATACTAAACATGATCTTGGAACCTAAAGTTTAATATGAAGAGTAGTGTTCCAACCAACATATGTAAAATTATTTTCAAAGTTTTATGTACAGTGCAAAATGTATGTAAATGTATGTGAGATCGCGAATTATATTTTACCCAGGTTGAAACAGAAAATTCATTTTTCCCATGTTATTGTTATTCGTCTTCTATGCTGTGCAATATGTATTATGTAATAATTTACCTAGCCTGTGCAGAGGCTATAAGCCACTGTTTCTCAAACTTCAGTTGCTCACAGACCATTCTAAGCACTCGATATTACTTATCACAGACCCTCAGCAAGTGTTGAGGGAGGGGTCAAGGGAATTTTCGCATGACTAAATATTGTCTGAAATTAATGCAGGGAAGGAGCATGCTGAAATGACATTGCTACATATATCTGCTCCAAACGTAACGATTTCTGAAAATTGCACTAGGTAAATGTTAAATTTTCCATAGCACCGAACTGTGCCGAAATGTTAAATTTCTCAAAGCACCAAACTGCACTGAAATTCAGTTTCGTCTTTGTTAAAATTATGTTTTGCTTTTGTACCTTGTAAAGGCAAATTTTCTTTTCAGCGAAATCTAGGCACGAAATAATCCCCAAAATTGCTACACTTCCAGTTTTCTTGGCATTTAAAGTAACTTGCTATCTGTGTGACTGAACACTAGAATCGCCAAACAGCAGTGACAAGAACAAAGGAGCAGGAGGCCGTATCCCCCTCCTCGGCTTTTGAGTTTTATCAGAGTTCACCCACTCCACTTACTAAAAAAAAAGTTTTCCCTCTGGGAGGTGGGGCAGGCAAACATTTTTTGACCAATTGGTCATTTGAATCTGCAAATCCGAGTCAGTTGGTCATTTGAACTGGTGAATTAGTCAATTTTCACTTGTTGTTAATGGGAGGAAAAATTCTCTTTAACTCTTAACCTGTTTATCCTTAGTTTCCCATTGTGAGAAAAGACCTGAAGGTCAAAGTTCAATTGCTGTCCGTACGAATTTTGTCCGTCGAAGTTTGTATTTTGTCCGTCGAAGTTTGTATTTTGTCCGTACAGGGGTTCTGGTCTAATGGAATGAATTATAAAAACAGTGTCTGTGTTTGTATCTGAGGGTGACCGCTAAGCAAGGGTTTGAAATACATTATTGTAAATCAGTTTCTGCCATAGAATTTTTACCTGACTGTAAAAGCGGGGTGACTATATCCGAGTGGTGTCCGTTAAGAGGGGTTTCACTGTCTATTTAATAGAATTTGATCTGTTGTAAATTTAAATTTTATTTTGTTTCCTAAACTGTTCCAAATCGGTAATTTTGCTATCCGGAACTGCTCTAAATTAGTGATCTTGCTGTTCCAAATTGTCCATTTTGCTTTTCTCAACAGCTTGAAGTTGGCAATTTTGCTGTTCCCAACTGCTCCAAATTAAAAATTTTGTTGCTCCAACATGCTTCTTCAGCTGTTCTATCCCTTATAATGTTTCCAACTGGTGCAGAATGATCCTTGTTGTCCTTGCGCCATAAACGTACAACCAACCAACCGACCGACCGTCCATCTGTCCGTTTTCAACTTTATTTAATAGTATTAAGCTCTACTGATCACTATTAGTTGCAAGCTAAATAATTTTTTTCAGTTATTAAAAAATTAGTCATCTATTGCTAGATTATCAGGTAGATTATTTAGTGATATCAGGTTTTTACGTTTCAATAGAGATTTTTTAAAAATTATTTTGTACCTGTTTGACATTTTTATTAGGGTACTGAACTGTTCCTATTCTAAACCTGTTTGGATTTCTGATATTTACTTATCAGTTTCTACCAGTTACAAGCTTGGTCTTTTAGTAAATAAGCATCCATAATTTCTCTATCACATTTTTCAATTCTATTTAATTAAAATTTTTTTTCACAAGATTCGAGTGGATCTTGTAAGTTTTCCTCTCCACTAAACTCTATTTCTGTAGTAGAGTTTAACCTTGGAAATTGATTTTTCCAGAACTCTCTATGGGTTTTAATACCCCCACCTTTGGAAACAGCTCCAAATTTAAGTCAACTATGTTGCCAGTTAAATTGTTGCATTCTGCTTTAAACCTGTGATTTTTTTTTTTTTTCTTCTGGTAAACTCAATTTAACTCAGATTGGGTCACTACAAAATGTTAAAGAATACTGTAGTCTAACACCTTCCGTATTACAATTTATGGTCAAATGTTACATTCGATGTATAATTGCAGTTCCAACACACAGTATCTTACTATTCTTTGTCTTTAGTTTAACTTGACTATTTACTAACTCAACAACAATTTTTAACTATCTGTACATCCAATGTTGACTATCGAGTAACGCAAGACCAAGCTAAAGGCTTTAAGTCCAATTACGCACAATGAACTTTTGAAAAGTTGCTTTTAAAGGAAAACTGTTCAGGCACCAATATGTGTAACATCATTATTCCTCACCTAACTGAACTCCTCAACCTAACTTAACTGAAAGTGGGCCATTAAAGAAGGTTAACACCAAAACAATGGTATTTATTTAGCATACACATTTAAAAAAATATAATTAGTAACATATCAAGTAAGTCAATAAATATCAATAAGCCAAGAAATGAATATCAAGTCATCTTCTAATGATGACACTAAGATCTATGTCCCATGTAAGTCTAAGTCTTTTCAGCTTAATTGTAGCATATTTATGGTTTGCACAAACAAGAAGACAAGCAATTCTGTCCGGCTGTAAACACACATAAGAAAGTTGTAATTGTACAATCATGAAGACACAAATACTTCTTGGCATCTATTAAGGAACTTTAAGCAATCTCTGCCCATTAATAAACTCCATTTACACTAACAGCATGAGATGGACTGCTTCCTGCAATAAGTTTAACTCAATTGGATAAAAAAAACTCAATTACTTTGTTGCAACTCGAGGCGTCATCCTTCAAAGGTAAATATGGAATATTCTCACCAACATCAAATTAACAAACTAAATCATAAAACTGCCATACTGCTGATTAGGCATCTAGTTACAGTGGCTGCTATTGTAACATAGCAGAATGAGCAAAACAAGCAAGCAACAACTAAAGGACTATTTCTAAATATGTACGAATAACGTCTCATTGAAGTACTTACTATTACTGTGCTCTGCAATGGTGACACATTTGCCTAGTGTGCTGTTATCCTGGGTTAGACTTAACTCTGCAAAAAAAAAACACCAAACAAACAAAAAACAACAACGTACCAACTAACTGCTCACCATAGTGTTTATGTGTATGGAGGGAGTCCCTTGGCCTTAAGAGATTGGAGTTCTCGGAAAAATGTAGGTCCCAGCGCAACATGATAACATTTGCTGTCCTTGCACCATGAAACTCGAACAACAAACATTCTATTACTATATTAGTTCAACCTTTTACAGCCACCAGTTTGGCGTAGAATGACCCTTGTTATTCTTGCACCATAAAAACATAATCAACCAACAGCCACCAATATATGTGCGGTTGTGTTGATTGTTATTCTGATCGTGAAAGACGGAAGTAATTGTTCAATGTTAGTAATGGATCCCCTTACCCAAAAGAAAGGGACCTTTTGCAACGTTTGTGGTTGTGGGGTTCATGCCCTTCCATGGTTAACCAAGTCCCCCCAGACTCTTATCAGTTAATCATATTTGTGATATGCTGGGAAGACGGTTGCGGTGATTATGAAATGTAAGAGAATTAGACCAGTCATTACACAACATTTAACAGAATCTGTCATAGGACAAAATTAGACTGTTATTTAACTGTACGCAACACCATACGTAAGCTTATATTACCTTCAAAGGAGAATTCACTACATTAATGTGTGACTTATGTTGCCACTCTGTTATAAAAAGTCTTTTTCCAATGAAAATGTAGTCATTTAATTATCTTTATATACTCATTACATGTACAGAGGTGTGTAGTGGTAGAGTACTTTTACTTTTCTTCTGGATGTATTATTTTTTTTCAATAAAGTGTATTTTAGCATTTCCTAAATTGACCAAAATGTTTCTCAGGCTGCTGATGAGCATTTCGAAAATATTAGAAGGCAGTATGCTGAAAGTGTTCAGAAAATGAGGAATCTTGCAGATGAAGCCACTGATACTGTTTGTTTCATAAAAATGTCAGGTTTGTTGTTCTGTTTTTAAATTATTATAATCATAAATATGAGAAACGAGTAAACCTAGGAAAGATAAAAAGAAACCAGTCTATTTAAAAAAAAAAAAAAAAAAAAAAAGCGTTTTTTTTCTCAGCATTTAGTTTAATAATTTTTTTTATTCATCTATCCTTCTTTTAGAATTCCATTAAGTTAATGGTTATATCTGTTACTTTTGATCTCGCTGGTTGGATGTAAATTTCATAAAATTTAGATCTCACTGCTTTGGATGTAAATTTCATAACATTTAGATGTGTGTAACTATGATAGTATTGGGGTGTTAAAAGCTTCTAGTCTCTTCGATGTCCCTTTATGTAGTTTTGAGACAAAACTTCCATTAATTTATTTTGGCCCTGCAGTAGTAATGTGTTTATTGTGCCATAAATCCAGGTTCTATTTCAATGGTACTATATAGCATGTGTCATTTTTCTATCCACTGTAGTTCAAGGTCTGGTGTCCTAGGCAATAGAGGTTCGGATTCCTTGGAAAACTTTAGGTCTTGGTGCAGTATTATCTTAGCTGTCCTTACTCTGTAAAATACAAAAATCTCTAAAATCTTTATTTAAAAAAAGAAAGTCACAAGAATGTAATATTTTCTGAAAATGTTTTCTAAAGTGCCCACATGTTCATTTACCCTTTTCACTAAAAATGTTTATGGAATCATGTATTTTCTCTGGTAAGCAGAAACTTATAATATCATGCAATTGTTTACTTTGTGCAGCATTAAAATGCAGACAATTTATACTTCAACCACTTTTCTAGAGGATGGAATTATTCAACATACTCAAGCTTGTGAAGAAGCTATTGCCAATTGCTTACCTCAACAAATGGTTGAAAATACATCTTCTATAGCTCGCTTAGCAAACCGAGTACTTATGGTGGCAAAGCAAGAGTCTGATAACTCTGAAGATCCATACTTTGTTGAGAGAGTTAATCAAGCTGCCGACCTATTACAGTCCAGTAAGCTAACAATTAAAGTTTGCAATATGAAATGTGGCATTTTTTGTTTGAAAGGGAATATATAAACTGATGGATGCATGCTTAATTTTCAAACTTGATATGCTCTTTTGAGTTTATAGCAATATTTATACAGAGTATACTCCCCATAAGCTAATATAGAAAAATATTGAGTTTGTTTTTAATTTTGTTGAAAAAATGTCTTAAACATGTTCCCAAAAGTAGCAACTTACAACAATATGCTTGTTTTTTTCCTGTGTGTTTTCTTTATGATCCGGGTAATGTTAGAAATTTGAATCATTAATAAACAAACTTTTTTCAGAATAAATTTTTTCAGCACATCTATGATTTTGCTTTAAATTAGAACTTTTTGACTTATAAATAAAAAATATTATGAATATAAACACAGGGGCCAACAAATCCAAGGCGCCTGGTTGCCATGGCTCCTGAATTTTTAAATTCAGTTCTAAAAATATTTTTTTAATATTTCAAGTTCCCTTACAGAAATTTCAGCACTATCGTCAAAACGCCAGAATCACAAATGAAATCATAGATTGCTTCGTAACATTTACAATTCTTGTCGTAAAACTTAAATTTTTTTTTTTCACGATTAGAATGGTTCATGGTTTCAGTTTCTTTAGCTTATTTACGATGTTGATAATTGGTGCAAAACGTCGAAATTAACGGTAGCCTATCCAGGTGGATTTGTGTACCTATATCACTTTATAAGACAAAATGAAATAAAAGACAAAAGACTTTAAGAGACCTTAAAAGATAAAGGACCTTAATCCAACCAAATCAATTGATCGTTGGTATTTTGGTGGAAAATCAAACAGACACATATAATGTAATTTTGTAAGGCTGGTGGCAGCTGAATGATAGCTATTAGGGTTAGTACCTGTTAAAAAATAATTACTTTTAATCCAATCTTGTACTAAAACTATATATATATACAGTGGTGTAGCTCTGATAAAAGAAGTGCCCGGTTTCTCTTATGAGATCAATTTATCTTTATGTAATATTTGTATGTAGCAGGACTGAAAAATAAATGCCTTGGCGCTGCCTCGACTATACTAGTGTATACATATACATTGCGTGCTGTTGGCTCCTGAGATAAAGGGGCTGGCGACTGAATTTTTTTAGTTTTGTATACCCCTGAATATAAATAATTATTATGCTATAGGCTAAACTTAATATTAACAGATAATTGGGCCAATGTTATAATTACTGTAGTCTGCCATGTAGTCTTTCCATTATTGTTAAAGAGGAGGGAGATTGCAAATTAAGTGCAAGATTTTTTTTTCAGTACGTCTGCAAGGTCCTGCAGTGATGTAGTGGAAACATTCTTATCTAGTGTGCAGTCAACCCAGGTTCGACTCCCAACAGTTGAGGAAAAAAAAAAAAAGAAGCTTACTAACTGAATGCTCACTGTAGTGTGGGGATTGGTTTTCTATGTCTTAAGAGGTTCAGATTCCTCAGAAAACTGTAGGTTCCAGCAGAGCATGACATTTGCTGTCCTTGCAACATAAAACACAGTGTGTCCACATTTGTTATTTAAACTAAAACCCTGTTTGCTTAGTCTTATTTCTGGCTATCAAAGTTTTTCTAGTTTGATCCAAAACTATGGATACACAGAAAAATGAAATTCAACCCCCTTCGTACAATGCAAATTATACTTATTTTCGTACTTATTTACATTTTTATTGTAATATTGAGCACTTATTAGTAAGTTTGTTATAATATTAAATGCTTATTTATAAATAGAAATAATTACAACAAATTATTTCATTTAAATTTTTAACACACTGTTGCTATTTTGATGGCATAATAAAGTATTTTGTTACATTTTTATTGTTAATATTTCTTACGTTGTAAGCAACTAGTGTAATATATAAGAAATGGATTTAATAAAATACATTTATTAAAAAACAATACATTCACGATAATTTAAAATTATTAGGGGACCACAGGGAGCATAGAGGGGGCTCCCAAGCTTAAAAAGGTTGAGAGCCACTTGTTTAAATAATTAAATACTTAACATTGTTTACATATTTGATATCTTCTACTAGAAGTGTGTCATGCATTCAAGTACTGCAGTTCTGTTAGGGTGATTGTCACTTTATGACTATGTGTTAGTTTTACTATTTTTTGTCTTACATAAGCATGGTTCAGACTCCCCTAAATATGTAATACTTGAATAGCCCCCTAGTGGCTAAATTCGGAAGTTATGAAATGTAAATCAGGAAATGAAGGAGACACAGTAAAAACGTTAACGACAAATTTATTCAGCATCATATAGTTAATATGAAATATGTACATGAATCGGTTAAAAGTAAGGCCATGTCCTCTGGGACCCTAAGAGGGTACAGCCTTATTTTGAGTCTGTCACTGTACACAAACTGCTCTTTCAGACTAACCTCGTCATGCTGACAACTTCTATAATTTACATTTGCCTTATTTAGTTCCAGAGTTGCGTTTGCAATTTGCGTATTAATCATCAGATTCACATGTGTATGTAAATGTCGATAGTGATGTAATAGGTGATCAATGGGATAAATACCGAGGCTAGGAAAGTGAATATAATTCAACAAATACATCACAGGCTTTGGTGGTTTACTACTTGAACGCTGAATATTGCGAAATGGTCGTGATTTATGGCGAATGTCATCGTAATGTGCATGGAACTACAAATGAGCATGCCAAGCGCTTTTCTGCTGTTCGACATCTAACATCATGGACTATCAACAAGCGTGTTCACAACCTCTAACAAACTGGAAGCATATATGTGCATTTGTGATCTAGAAGACGTAAGGGTTTGGGAGTTTGAGTGTATCCTGGCATATGTCCCCGCTAATCCCCATACTAGTATCAGAGCAGTCACCAACGTATGTGGATTAACAGCACACCTTATGTGGAAAAACCTGAATAAGCATGGAGTTCACCTACTTAGCAATACTCAGTGTTGATATAATGCACCAATATAGCTTTCGACTTGTTAAATTATAATCAATTCCCTAGCCTCTGTATTTATCCCACTGACTACCTATTATATCACTATCGACATTTGCATATGCATGTGAATATGATCATTAATATTCAAATTGCAGACGGTTGGAACTAAGCAAGGTATAAGAAAAATGTAAATTGCAAAAGTTATCAGCATGACGAGGTTAGTCTGGAATGATATTTTGTGTACAGTGACATACTCAAAATATGGATGTACCCTCTTAATGCCCCAGACGATGCAACCTTGTATTTAACCGATCCGTGTACATACTATTTCGTACTAACTAAATGATTATACAATATTTTTTTTTTTTTGGCCACCCACTAGCTCAAACTAGAGCTTTTTCGTTTTTGGAGAAAAAGAGACGCTTTCCCCGTCCCGGATTCGAACCAGGGTC
>QLNU02015360.1:191130302-191143988 GCA_006491805.2 Dysdera silvatica | reverse complement strand
AGAGTCATATTGTTACACTAATTGTTATACGTTGGCAAAAGTTTCTAATTTACATAATATCACTATTGAAGACGACGAATGTGAAATAAGTACGACTTAATTATCCAATAAAGCACGATGATTTTGCACATAAAAAGCTAAAAGTTTTCACTCAATAGTTCTGTTCTAGTGCCAAGCTTCCACGCTGTAAGATTTTTCACTCCAATTGTCAGATATGTATAAAATTTAAAACCTGGATCGTATTGAGTTGACATGATGGATGCGTAGTTCACCTAACTCAAGAAATATGATTTCCGTTGTTCGCTCGTGGAATCTATTTTCACTGGTTAATATTTTTAGATGTATACGCAATATCCATTCATGTATACACTATTTTTTTTATTAAGGACGATGAGTGTGAATCAAGAATGTTTCAATCACCCACTAGGTGATGGTTTCACTATGGTGGTGGTTTTGTACGATGATAAATAAAATGTTTCACTCACCAGCTTTTTCACAAATCAGATGCTCTTAGGTTATAAAATGTTCTATTCCATCTCCAATCGTTAAATAATTATTATGTATCCAATGACTGTATCAAGTTGAGTTGATATGCTGGATGCAAAGTCTTTAAACCTATTTCCATTTTTTTCAATAAAAAATATTCGTGAAATCCTTTGTTGTTTTTTTGCTGGTTTATTCCCTAGATGAATATATTACTTGGACTTAAAAATTTCGATTTAGGTAGCATAATTTCGTATTTTCATTTATCTTTTCGAGGAGCTCAATTTACCGTGACTTGTCTCGCCTGCGCAATCTGGCAGCAAACGTAACTCCATAGACTCCCATATTCAGTTTACTGTTGAAGTGGATAACAGCTCTAAACTAGTCTTTCTTGATGTCATTGTCACTTGTTCAGAAACAAGTTTTGATACTAGTGTTTTCTGAAAACCAGGATCAATATGTCTCCCTCTTCCCCCACATACAACCTCTACTCATCCATACTCTCAAAAAATGAGTTCATTTTTCTGGCTTACCTCATGAGCCCTCATCTTCCAATGACATCATAAACTGTGAACTTTCGTTTCTCAAGAACATTGCAGTTAACTGTGAATACATTGTGGACTATTGGTCATCTATCGTATTGTCCACAAACTTTTGAGACGTCAACTGGAATCTATACTTACACTGGAATCGCCGCCTCACAAAGAGTGTGTTCGTATCCCTTTTGTGCTGACAGTCTCATAAAAAATTGCCGTTATTCTTTGAAAATTTGATTTCCTAGTTGTGTTTAGACCAATCAATAAGATTGGTATTTGGTAACTTAAGGATCCTATTCCGCACATAACCAATTGCGATGTCTACAATATCCAATGTGAATGTGACAAAATTTACATTGGACAGACGCATAGCTTTACATTTTAGGTTACAGGAACATCAAAATTACATTTGTAATGAATGATATAGCAAAACATTCTTGGAATTTCAGACACAAGTTTGCTTTTTCAGAAGTGAAATTAATCACTAAGGTCAATTCACCATCGGACTTGGACTTTTCTGAAGCATACCATATTTTTATTAATTTAGTTATTAATGACCGATGTGTCAAATTTTTTTCCAATATTTATGAAAAGAATTTTACCTCCGTATGACTCTACTTCATTAGATGGCAGCATGATCCCATATGTATACTACAATTGTAATGTTGACGCTATTTATGATGACATCGGGTTTTGATAATAGGGGACATTTTTTGCTGCTGAAACAATTGTCAACCACTTATTAATTAAAAATTGAACTGTGTTATGTGTTATTTTTATCTAACTTAATTTTTTGAAGTAAAGGTTTCATAAATTACATATTTTTATTTTATATTTCTTCAATAATAATGGCGAATTTAAACAATTCGGAATTATTTAGGTGTGCTCCCCACAACTAGGACATATTCAGTATACGCCTCTGATATATATATATAAAATATGTATGTGCATGTATATGTATTGAGTTTGAAACTCTAACTATTGAGTCAATTTTAAAACATACTTCTTGTTTTATTAAAGTTAATCACCTCTGTTGGCCAAGTCTTGTATGCTGTAACGGTTAATGTTGAAGAACCTCCTGAAATTCCTCCCCCTCCTGATATGATGGCTATGCGCATTAGTGGTAAGTTATGCATACATTAGTTTGGAAGGAATTACCATGTTATTGTCTCTCTCTTTATCTATATTAACTATTGTTTTTAAAAATTTTACTTTGTATTTGAAAAGAGTATTAGAATGATCTATGAAAAATTAATTTCTCATCCGACTACATGTGTAGAGTGTTTTGTTTTAATAGAAAAACCTTCTGAAGTGAATGTTCCTGATTTTGGGAAAATTTTTAATGTGGATTTAAACTCTATTTTTTCACCACCACCACCACCACCTCCACCTCCAATATATACGTCAAAGAGAGGTACCGATTTTGATGTTGCAATAAAGTTTGATACATCCCTGCAATTTCCTAAATAGCGCATGTATCATTCTGAAAAATTGTTTGGTTGCATGAACCCTCTATGTATTTAAATATTAATAAATTGCCTAGGCTTCTTTTCATTGTTGTTTCAACCTATTCCCCCCCTCCCACCTTTGAATTTTTTTTTAAAATTCCTTTTTATTTAAATGACTGAACAAAAATAGAAATTAAAAAAAAAAAATAATGCAGTGTCTTTGATGCTTTTAGTTAGAAAATACGTAGAATGAAAATTAGAAGTAGTTTTTATAAAACCTGTTTTAGAAATCTTTTATATGCCTTTAAGTGGCATTAGCATGTTAAATCTAGTGACATTTTTTTAACTTGAATGAATCTAGTATGGCTCTAGTAGTAGATGATTTTAGTTCATTTTATAAACATTCACAATCAAAGTATTTCATACAACTTTTTGAAATATCATTGATCTGAAATACTTGTCTATTTTATTGGTTGTGAGATTTTTGTATTTTTTATAGCCTGAGAGTCAAATTAACTTAAACAGGATTGGCTTTCTGCCTTGCCAGTGTGCAGAAATAAGTTATAACTGATTTTAACTGACAGAAATTGGCAGAAAGTAATAAAAGTACTTAAACCATTATTGTATCATTTAGCAAGTGAAATTTATTTAAAGTGAATGAAAGATTACAATAATTGAGTATATTATGTAATTTTAAAACTTTGTATTTTTACATTAATTCAAGATGGTTTGAATAACATCCACAATGAACCATTTGTTACCAAACCAGGGGGTTGCTGCAAGAAACGTACTTTAAGGTTAAAAAAAATAAAATGAAACACGTTAAAACATTTGACTAAATAGAAAAAATTATGCTTAATAATATTGTCACTATTAACTATTCTGCTTCAAAATTTTTTTTGTATACAATATTGTATTCTTTTACATACTTGGAGATTTCCCACAGAATTCCTATGGCAGCTATGTTATTCAGTTAACTTTAAACGAGTTTCAGAAATGGTACACTATTATTATTTTCTGTATTTTTTATTAGAATTTTATTAGAAAAAAAAATTATTGCATATTAGAATTTTTATTTACATATTCTCATTTACAGTGAATTACAACACATTAATTTTATGAAGGATTGTAAGAATAAGGCTGAGAGTTTTTATCTGTAATAAGTTAAAATATCTTATTCTTAGTTATTCACTGGAGTTTTTTTTTCATTGAAGTCTTTATATACGTTCGTAAAGAGATTATATATTGTCCTTCGTAGCTCAGTGGGTAGAGCCTCCGCCCGGCAAGTGGAAGGTCGTGGGTTCAGGTCCCACCGAAGGCAGAAATATTTATTTTCTTTCGAACGTTTCACCATCTAATCACGCCATACCATCGGCGTTGGTATCACTACGCCAATAAACGTTGATTAATATTGTTGTTTAATTTAATATAGTCATTGGAACTTTAAACTTTTCATTTAACTACTGTAATCTGTTTAAAAAATTATAACAAAATCGTTTGTGTGTGTGTATATATTTGCTTTAGTAATGCTTACTGTCATAGTAACTGGCTTTTTTAAAAAAGAAAGATACTAATTACATTTATTCCTAATTCTGTATGGAGTTTGGAGTGTTTTGTAGTTTTTTTTTTACTTGCATTTAAAGAGTTGAGCATACATATTGACAATGTTAAGATTCTGGTGCTTAATACAGATTTGAATATGCCATTTAAAATGTCTTTAAATTAAAGAATTTATGTTATTGGTATTATTGTTGTGTATGTTTTGGACTGCGTAAAATCAGGGGGTTAAGAAATCACTGGCCACTTATGTAAAATGTATTAAATTTTAAATAACTAAGTCATTAGTCTTTATTCTAACCTTTGGTATTCTAAGCTACAGTTAGTAAAATATTAGGCATTTCTTTATCTCAGTTTTCTTTGCCATAAATCACACGACAAATGATTTTTTGCATTTTATGCTTTATAATAGTAGTCAAATTCAAATACTGTAACATCAATGTAAGTTTTTTGAAAATTTTGTGTAATATTTTCATGAATTTCACATCCTCAGGGCGTTCCAATTTTTATAAAATATTGGCAATATACTTCATGACAAATCTGCACACCCAGATAAAACTATGAAAATCACTATACAGCTATGTGTAAGGCAGGTATGTAATCATTAGTTTGGTGTAATTATACATGGATACACAAACACACAATGATACTGGAATTGCAGTCCTAGTGGTATGTAAAAAAGGTTCCTAAGTGGTTGCTGTTTTCTGTACATTTAGTGTTAGTAGATATCTGGAAGTAATAAGCATGCCTAGGTGATGTATTATATGTCACTAATGAATAACTAATAGTTTGAGAAAGGCTGTATTTGTGACTGTGAAAGAAGAGTGGTTGGCTCGTTGATTTGCCAGCCATTTTGTATTGTTTTGATTTTGTGAGGAAATGTGGGGAGCTGTGTAAATGTGAGAAATGCATATATATATGGCAGAATGACCCTGCATGATGTAGCCAGACCACCAGGTCCATTTACTGTGATGTGATATAATTACTTATTATCAGGGCTAGATAAATTCGGTTGTCCGGTCACCGCTGGCAACTAAACTTTTGCAGGTAGTAAGTAGGAAGTGTTCTCTTACTAAGTAGGTTCCAAGGTTTTCTTATTGAGGTGGGTGAGTATGGTTTGCCGTGATTTGTTGAGCCCTACTTATTACCATTGTCATTATTAATATCACAAATGAAGTTTCATTTCATTTTAACACCTCCTTGGTGCATGGGTTTTTTTTTTCCATAGAATGTATTTGACTGGAAATGATTCATTGTTTGTGTCATGTTAGCATGTAGTATTTTTTTCTTGCTCAGTAATATATTTTATAATCACTCTCTCTCTCTCTCTCTCTTTTTTTTTTTTTCTCAGGATTAAGATAGTTTGGGGTAAGCGATATCTAGGCAAAGAAATTAATTGTTAATGAACAATCGTTCAATATTAACTAGGCAATTGCCATTTGCTTAGTTTAAGAGTGCTTATATATAATTGGATATTTAAATGGAGATGTATTTTTGGCTATTTCTTAATTTGATCTATTTCAAAGTTTGGAAAGTCTATTATCTATTGTAGTTTTTGCTAACGATATTTTTTCTTTCATCTTGTGGGCATTTTTCTGAAATAGTTTGGTGAATAGTATGACATTTTAATATGGAGATGATTTTTTTTAAACAAATGCAGAAAGTTCCCTCTCATATAATTTGTTTCTAAACGACAGTTAATTAGTAAACTATAACAAAACAAACCCCCTGCTTACCATTAAAATGTTATAAATTGGTGAGTAGAGATAACGTCTCATACTTTTCACATTGTTCTATGATAACATAGTGCAGGTTGTCTGACGTTATGGAAAAGTCAGGGAAATTTGAAGTACAATAGCTGAAATCATGGAAATTATTCCAAAATTTACCTTTTTGCACACACGCACACACACTTCTCAGGAAAGGATGTTTGCCAAACATAATTAAAACCTGAAGAAAAATAAAAAAAAACCAACCCACAAGTGTTTTTAGTTAAACTATCTCAGCATAAAGGGTTCTAACCATGCTAGTCCCCCTTTCCTTATAAATGATGACGAAAATGATTTCCTTATAAAGATGACGCTCCATCTTTGCAATTACATAATTGATCATGTTTATAATGCTCAGAGGTCAAATGACAATGTCATCATAAATATTTAATTAATACAAGTTTTAGTGTAAAGAAATTCATTTTTTGAAATACAGTTTTGTATTTGTAAATTTCTCCGCATCAAATAAATAAATAGCTTTAGTTTCTTTTTGCATTTTATGCTGTTGGAACTTGTTTTGATCATGCAAATTTTAATGTGTTATACTGTGTTGTTTACTAAAATTAGTGACTGAAAATCCGTTAAGATTTGGTCTGGAAAAGTCGGGGAAGTTTGAAATAGAATTTGGCCACATACCATGATAGTGGTAATGCTTTCATCCACTGTATAGAAAACTTGAATTTGAATTCAAATGGTTTATCATTTTTCATTTATTCTACTGATTAATAGTTTAAGGTTTAGTTCTTTAGGTTATTGAGGTTTGGATTCCCAGGAAAACTGTCCTTGCACCATAAAATATAATTTTTTTGCTGCATAATGTGTAATAAAATAGTACAAATAGAACAATAAAATTTATAAAGATGTAATATTATGTAAGATATTATTACCCTTCACAGGGATAACACAATTGCCAAATATGGTCAACACAGAAAAGCCTCCGGGGCGAGATTTTTGTGAGTTTTCGTGGGGGAATTTGTAATGTAATATTATTTTATAACAATAAATTAATTTATAACAAAAATTCCCATATAGTTAATTTTTAAAAATAAATACTTTGTTGAACTTTGTATACTTTGAAATTATGAACATGTAGAAAGTTCCCATTATACGGGCTATTTATTCCTTATATGGTCTATATAGAAACAAGTATAGAAAATAAGAAATTTTTTGAAGATGTTAAAATATATTGTAATAGAAATAAAAATTATTAAACATTTTAAAAATAAGTTTTGTTATTGTTACGTTAACATTTTCTGACTTCATTGCTTGCAAAAATTAAGCTGAAATCTAGAGCACAATAGCCTATATTGCAAATTACTTCCAAGAAATAACTTCTTCGAATGGTTTTATGTTGTTTATCAAGTTATTTATGATAAAGGTAATGTTAGGTTTTGAAAAGGTTATGTACTGAACGAAATGTGCAAAAGATTGATTAATTTAATAACTGATTTCAGTTTTGTGTATGTTTCTTTTAATTATCTTTGCATAGTTTATCACTGCTATTTATAATGAATCTTTAGTTTTAAAGGCTAATATAGTAAACATTAGTAGTCTTTGTAAGCTGTTACAATGTACAACACAACACAAACTTTATTCAGAAGGATCAGTTACAATTGCAGATACACATTATATATTTATATATTACAGGAATATTAAATTGATTTGCCTAGGTAGCAATGGGGAAAGACTATAAGGTCTGACAAAGGCCATGCTGCCCATGGTAGAAATTTTTATTATTTTTAAAATGAACAGATGCTTTTTAAGCAATGGGAGCGAGTTTAATGATTGCAAGTTTGAGGGAAGAAAGTTCCATGCCCTGGGGCCAAAGCAGCCAATTCGCGCAAACTCTTGATTAGTTCTTGAAAAATCTGGTGTAAAGTTAGTTGCATTTCTCGTTAGAGATGTATGATTGGACAGAGGAATAGAAATGAGATATGGATATGCTGAAGATTTTATAATATTGAACATAAATGCTGTGGTTTAAAAATCCGAAGTTTATCAATCAGAATTTGGAAACGTCTAGTAATTTCCGAATTATAGGAGACAGGCATATGGTTGGAGATAAAGCGAAGGTATTTTTTCTGGAGTGAAGTTAAACATTGCAGATTTTATTTTGAAGTATGACTCCAAATTAGTAGGCAGTAATATAAGTTAGAGAAAATCAGAGAATAATAAAGACTGAAAAGGATTGAAATAGGTAAATAAAAGCTAATGTTTCTACTCAGTTTGGTACATACTCTTTGAATATGTGCATTCCATTTTAAATTTACCTGGAGTGTTACTCCAAGGAAATACGTTTCAAAAAAAAAAGGGATGATATTGTTACTTATGACTAAGTTGAATTGATCCAAATTATTATTTTTTTTTATGGCTAGAACTATATTTTCATTTTTTATATAGGAGGGAAATAAAATATTTAGATAGTCCTATTCTGTTTCCAAGTGGGTTTAAGCTGAAAACTTCATGAAAAATATTTTATACATGAACTTTGGAGAGTAGGATATTAGGGAAAATGTGTATATTATGGGTCAAGCATCAAAATCGGGCATACTGCAGATTGAGAGCTGTTTATCTAAGAAAATAAATCGTTTGATTCAATTTTGCAGGCTCTAATTGTAATGTCTCTTCTTTATATATGTATATTAAATTTCCTTTTATAAAGATGATGCTCCTCCACGGCCACCATTGCCAAATTCTGGTGAAAATCCACCACCAAGGCCACCACCTCCTGAGACGGATGATGAATTTGAAGCTCATTTCCCGGTTATTCAGCCAAATCAACCGATTATGGTCAGTTTTTTAACACTAAATGTACTTTATCCAATTAAATTAACTGTTTTAAAATTTGATTAAAAATTCTGCATTAATGTTTATTTCTTTTGTCCATTTGACTTTATGGTAATTTTTGCATTATCAGTTTAATCTCAATTTTCGTATTCTTATCATTCCTATTGTTTCGTTTCTCACAGAGAAGCTTATATAGTTTAATTTACCAGCTACAATTGGTCATTTGACTAGTTAGCAAATTAATGTCCTTTTATAAAGTTACCTGGTCTCGATTCTGAATAGAACTAAGATCTGGATTGGCTATAAATGAAAATTTTGAATATGTCATATCTTTGATCAGCACTGGTAATTGAAAAATGATATGAGGGAGATTCTATCAGGCAACGGACATATTAAACGACACTATGACACAACCTATGCACTTTTTTATTTCAATTCTTGTTGAACGCAAAAAATGGAAATACATTTTATTATTATCTGAAAGTTATTTTGTGCATTGTTTCCCCACAGGAAACTAACAATTATTAATATATTCAATTTGGAAAAATATAACCTTTTTTTTAAATTACAGCCTTTACTTTTAGAATATAACCATTACTATTTCTACCATATTACGATAGGAATAGGTATATATAAAGTACTGGTGGAGAGAGAGAGAGAGAGAGGATGAGTTTAGTATTAATGTATAATATTTACTTCATAATTCTGATAAATTCTGCACTTTTTATTTTTCATTGTCTTATATGAAGCAATTTTCTCTTTGGCTCTGTAAATTTATTGCATAATATTTTCCTTAATTTAAAAACCAGTAGTTCATGAATATTGTGTTATTTTAAGATGGCTGCTCATGGTTTACATCAAGAAGTTAAACAGTGGTCTAGTAAAGATAACGAGATAATAGCTGCTGCTAAAAAAATGGCTTTGCTGATGGCTAAACTGAGTCAGCTTGTAAGGTAAATAGTTGTACTTTTCATGTAACTGAGATATATTTAAGTAAACTTTAATATATTTATGCATTTTATATAGCATTGTATATATATAAAAAAGGAGGATCACACATGATAATAAATGCTATTATGACAAATAATGCTGTTTATTATTCTGTATACATGGATATTTTATAGCAAGTTTTGGTTCATATTTAGAAATCCACAAATACAATTTTTAGTAACATCTTTCTCCAAAGAATTGAATTACCTTCAAGAAAATATTCAACATTATCTGTCAGTTATTCAATCCATAATTTTATTCTTATTTAACTCAAGCTCATGTATTAATAAAGCCTATTTGTAAACGTATCTTCATTTATAAAGATAAGATTAAGTTAAAATATTAATTCAATCTTAGATATACCACTAAATATATTTTGAATAAAATTCCAGTATGCTTGGTTATGTATGTAACCTTATCATAATCTGATGATTATGTAAAGCTACTTGTCTTGTTTTGGATGATTCATTGTGCAGTTTCAGAATTTTTTTTTTTAATAAACTTTTTTTTTCTTCTTCAAAAGCAACCAGTGACCAAGACAGGGCATTTTTGGTTAGCTGTCAGTGGACTAAGCTATGAACGTCTTTTAAAAGCCCATCTCTTCTATGACGTGGGGAAATTTCAAAATTTTTATTTGTCGTTACAGTATTACATATTTTTTTTGTATGGAATTAAACACATTTCTAAAACGTTTTAAAAATATAGCTTCAGGGTTCCCACACACCCGGAAAACCTCAGATTGTTAGTCAATTTGAAAACATCCCTAGAAGTTGTGGAAAGCAAGTGTTTCTGGTCAAACCTGAAAAAGTCGAGTAAAACTTTCCAAACTTTAATATCGAATAACTAAATTTCCAACGAAACGTCAAGCCATTATCCCTGCAAGCGAAGTTCAGTTGAATCCACAGAAAGAAGTCAAAGAAATTAGTCAAGATTTTCCGGAAAAGTATTTTTTTGGGGGAGGTCAATATGAGCTGGAGCCTTGCAGCTTATAGTTCAAAAATTTACTTTAACTTTCGATGTTAAATATCTGAAAATAAATTATTTTCAAATTATTCATTATTGGATGTTTTTAATTTCTCTGGTAATATGCAATAGGGGTGATGGAGGGTCAAAGAGGGATCTCATAGCATGTGCCAAGGACATTGCTGAAGCTTCTAAAGAAGTTACTAGGTTGGCAAAAGAGTTAGCTAGAATGTGCACCGATAAAAGAATGCGCACTGTAAGTGTCAACTTCTCTAAAAAAATAATTTTTTACATACAAAAGGTTAAACACTGATAAAATAGCAAATGAATAATTTTTTTCGTTTGCTATTTTACCAGTGTTTAACCTTTTGTATGTAAATTTCTTCCCTGGTACTTTGTATCTTATTTCTAATATAAAATAATTCTTCTTATTCCATTTTCATTAAAAGTTGATTACAGGGTGGAGATAATTTAAGTTGACTTATTCTCGAGGGTTTGTAGCATGAAAAGTTAATCGTAATGCAATGGAATTTAAAATGTATATATATATTTAATAATTTTCGACACCTGTGTTGGAGCTGAATCTAGAGCTTTTTTGTATAGGTGAAAGAGACATTGTCCCTGACCTAGAGTTGAACTAGGGTCCCTCCATTAAGCATTGTGTGTGTATGTATACAGGGTGCATCATAAATTCGTTCAAACTTCAAAAATTCATAATAAAAGAAGTAATGCTCGGAAAAAATTTCGGTTTGCATGAATTTTTTGAAGAGCGTTTTCCTGTATCTGTCTGGAAAACCTGTACAGTCACTGCAAAACCGTATGTTACGCCTTTGAGTGACCAGGTTGTGCCTGTATTGCAGAAAAGACATGCATTACCTGTCATCACCTTCATGCAGGATGGTGCCCGGCCCCACTTTGCACGTGCAGTCAAGACAGTCCTCTTGGAAACTTTGACGGAAGGCCGAGTGATAAGTCGTGGTTGTAAGTTTAAGTGGTCTTCACAATCACCAGACAACCATGGCAGATTTTTGGTTGTGGGGATACTTGAAATCTTGTGTGTACCGGGGCTCCCCTGCCACTTTGATGAAACTGAAAGATGCCATTCAACGGACCGTCAGTGGAATCGATGCCGACATGCTACACTCAGCTGCAATAGGCGTAGTGACGTGCCTCACTTGCCTAATACCTTGTGGTGGTGTTCATGTTGAACATCTTTTATGTCTATATTTGTCTGTCCATTATAACCGGCGGCGTCGATTGTTAAGAGTCAAAAGTATCTGCAAAGGAATGCATGCATATAGTTCTTTGCACAGCAGACACTTTTGAACCATAGCAGTAGACAACGCCATACCTGTAGTAGTGCTCCAGTGTTTTGCTAACATTTGAAAACAAGCTGGATGGTTCATTACTGCCATGCAGATGAGATGTGTATCATCCCTTGTTTCCATCACATGCCATGGTCTGCTGTCAAATTTTTGACCCATTCAGTGTTCTTTGGTTGGCTGCTTCCATAATCACATGGCTGTCATGGCATTATGTTAGTGCAGAATGGCCCTTGCTTCACAAAAGTGCAACCAACCAACCCTGGCATTATGTCCTGTACAAGCAGCAATATCTTAGTTCGAAAATTCTCCTTCTCACAAGCTGATGATGTGCCCCTGTTCAAACTCTATTGCTCGTATGGCACTCTCTGGCGTAACTAATAGAACATTATGCAGCTCTCTGACAATGATGCAATACTTGTCTAGCTCTTCCACATCCCTCTATTTATACTCCTCTTATGACAGTTCAGATGGCAGTGCTAAGTCCAGGTGTGCATGTTCACACTATATGTTTGATCAATTGCATATCATATCTTGCTTTGCATTTCTCATAAATTTCAGTCGAATTGGACAATTCCTTCCTGGTGTTATAGTTTTCATAAACTTGAGTATATATATATATATATATATATCAGATTATGAAAGAGAGAGAAATCTAGGTAGAAAAGGAGTGGTTCAAAATTTCACTACCAGGCATGCTTAATTCTGAAATACACTCACAGACAAAAAAAGTTATGCAGCAAGAAGGAAGCATAGGATGGACCTGAAATTTTATTGATGGAAGGATACAGATGACTGATAGACATGATCACAAAAACAAAGCAGCAGAATAATTAGAGGGAGCTGTGATACATAGTTTGGTCATCCTCAAGGGTATGTCACATTACCTCATGCTGGGATATAAACAGCAATACTGTCCACATGATGTGGAACAGATGCCTGGTGTTGTTCTGTGACAAATGGGTCCACACCTTTTGGACCTTACTTTCTAAATTCCAGAGATTGCAGCAACTAGGCAGATGGCGTTTTAACTAGTCTCACACATTCTCAGTGGGGTAAGATCCAAGGAGTGGGTAAGCCATGACAGTGTCTGGACATGACCTAGGCAAAGGGGCAGCTCGAGGTTAATTTTGAACCCAGGTGGTCTGGCACGGATTGCTTTTTGATGCCCCTCCCCCTCCGGCGAAAACAGGAGATTTTCACAGATGCACAGTGAGCCATATGCCCTATAACAGTGGCCTAAAGTCTCTGAAAGAAATTCTCTAAAGATGTCTCTAAAAATTTCTCTAAACTTGTCTCTTTTTAAACAGATTTTCTACTATTGGATTAGTTAAAAAAATTTAAACTTGAGTTTGGTGCCCTCATACAAACGGGACCCGGGCGACTGTCCGGATTGCCCGGCTCTTAAGCCATGCCTGCCTAGGTGACCTGAGTTGTGTGTGACCGGACATTATCCTCTTGGAATATCACACCTGAAATCCCAGCCATGAATTGGAGCACATGGAGTCATAAAATTTTATTAACATACCACTGGTCCATCAATATTCCAGGTACCACAACTAGAGTGGATTGGCTGCTGTACATAATGGCTGCCCAGATCATGTTGCTAGCGTGTCGTTCGATACTGAGGTTGGCATTGTGACATTGTCCAGGGGTCCCTCTGTACTCGGACAAGATTATCGATCCCAACATAAAGCGGCACTCATCACTAAATATTGCTTTGTTCTGGCACCACTGTAAACAGAGCAGATGATGTTCCTGTGTTAATGGCAGCACATGTAAGGGATGCTGGGATTGCAGATTCGCTTCCTTTAGGTGTCTAGATATGGTT
>QLNU02015360.1:191057644-191122474 GCA_006491805.2 Dysdera silvatica | reverse complement strand
ACATGAAAGTAAAAAAATTTGCTCATCTCGCGATTTTGGCTGGTATGCAATTTTTCCATCTATTTCAAAGTGCATCCAACTTTCCCCCTGTTAAACCATCGATAATGCATTTTCTACAATATTTAGACTTCTAGTCGTAGTTTGGTCAACAAATGGCGTTATTGTCGCCTAAATTTTCATATTGGCGTAGAGTTCACTAACTGATTTTGCAAGCGCTCCCTTTGTTATCGTTGTTTGTGTTCAGAATATGGCTCCCAGATAAAGTTCAGATGGTGGTTTTTATTAGTATACATGCTTTATATTTGTATTCTATGAAGTAAAGCATGTATGGTCGACACTCAAATACCCACTCCCCCTAGCGGCTTCTGATGTTGGTTATGCTGTTTGAGCATCCTGTCTGGGATTACAGTGCCGCCTTCGGCCGCCGCCCTTCCCAATTCCCTCCCTTGCATACATACATGAAGTAAATCGTAATTTAATCAAGATTTATTTTCAGAATTTTTGAATTTAAACGATTACTCTTAAAATTGATTTTTATGAAAGCCTGTTCTTATGCACGAAATTTATATTAAAAAAATCTTGTTTACAAAAATGTGCTACATATTTTAACTCTCAAATGCATGTAGATTTGAAATATGTAATAAAAATATATGCAATTTTTGAAGCGACTTTGATAAAAATTGAGCAGTCGGAGGGTTAAAAAAAAATTGATCCTGGGTACTTAATATTCTTCTGGGGCCCCACACATTTTCGTTCCTTCGGCTATGTTTTTTTCTACAATTTCTCAGTTATCTATTTTTTTCTCGTATAAAATACAGTTTTAAACTTACAGCATGGTGGAGAACTCACGAGTCTAAACTCTTCAAATAAACCAATTCGTAAGTAAAATTGGACTTAGCCGAAATGATCTGTAATACCCTTTCCATCTAGGCATTAATTTTGTTCTTATTTCCTCGCTATCCAGTGATAAGTAGTGTAACTGAAGCAACAATTCCACTGCTTGATATCTTCTCTTTCGTCAACCTCTATCATAATTACAATGCTGCCTTTTTTGCTCTTTCTTTATGCATTTTATTACATCATCTCAAAGCAACTGTGGAAGTTCTGCCTGCATCCATATGTCAGTCTGCTAAATCAGATCAAAGGGCAAAGCAAGTTCGCAGCCCAGAAATAATTTAGCTGGCGTTTGCCCAGTTGTTTCTACGTCTGCTATTCTCAAAAGCCATTGCAAGAAAGGATGACTCTGTGTCACATATTCTATGTTTTTCCCCACATATGTTCATAACATCTCTTTTATTGACCTATTTACTTTCTTGGTAAGATTTGTCTGCAGGTGATAGGACATTATATGTTTACTCTTAAACCTCAATACTTGATACAAATTGGTCATTAACTCTTGCAAAAAATTCAAAAACCAGCCTCTTGACTATCAACAGAGAATTTACTTTTTTTAGCGGGACCATCTCCATCCATCTAGAGCAGCAATTTTTAACCTTTTTCATCTCACAATGTACCAAACCAACTTCTTTCACTTGTTCAGCTGTTTTCCCATGTTCGAATGGGGGTCGGCATTACGCTCTTTTATTTTTGCTTTCCACAATCTTCTGTTCAAGGCTTCTTCCCTATTCCCTACTCCATCCTTCCACCACTCTATCCTTTCATCTCAGCCATAGTCTTCCTTTTCCCCATTACCACTAGCCTATCCGTTATCTTTCTCACATATTTCTCATTTCTCCGCCCCATATGTCCAAGCTATCTTACGTTCCTGTATTTTTCTTTCATGCATCCCACCTTGACCGTACCTGTAGTATTTGGTCATTCAGTATAACTACTTTGGCTATAATGAGAATTGCTCTAATAAATATTAATCTCATTTCACTTTTTAGATATTTGGCTTCTTTGACTTATCACCTGGGCTTGCTATCGTGCATTCAAAGGTACGCTGCCACAAGGAATGCCCAGTTTGGCTTTTTTTCCCCACTTTCACATAGTTTCACCCCTGCATCAACGTTCTTTGTTCTCTTCAGTGAAAACCATTGTTATACAAAGTCTCCATTAATTACGTTGTCGTTCTTTCTATATAAAAATATTATTTTTCAACTATCGTTACCATTCTCAGGGTTAACACAATTTCCAAATAGTCAACACATAAAGCTACTAGATCATGTTTTTTAAGCTTTTTCATGGGCATTACGATGGAGAATAGTTTGACTAAAACGTTTTAGCTCAAACTAGAGGGTTTTTTTTATAGGCCAGGATAGTGTTTTTTTAAGCTCTGGTTTGAGCTAAAATGTAGGTGTCAAACTATTACCCATTATTTGTTTGGCTAATCATACAATGAACTTCAAAATTAAAATTGAGTACTATAATGTATAACTAAGTGAAACCAAAAGTTATTGCTATTTATAAGTTCTACCATGAAAATGAAAGCCTTTATGAAAATTTGAATGGTGATCTACAATGTTGAGTGTAGATGTATGGTGTTATCCAATACTTATGCAAAATAAAAAAAGTAATTAAAAGTGTGAAGTCTATAATCTTTTGAGAGATACCACATACAAGGGTGAGTTAACAAGTTCTAGGAAAGAGTTAATAAAAAAATAATTATAAGGAGTATAAACTTACTTTTTATTTTTCTATAAAATTGCTATCCTTTTCAATGCATATATCCCATCTTTTTATAAGGTTTCCAAATTCCTCAGTAAAGAAGTTTGGTAGTTGTCCCTGACATCAATTTTTTGAAAAAATTTCCATCTCCAAATTTGTCATGCATCTTAAAGGTGCATAATCAGTGAATAATCATCTGAAAGTCACATGGAGCTAGGTTATGGCTATAGGCAGGATGTGCTAACAGTTTCCAACCAAGTTTTCTTAACGTTTCTGTAGCGTGTTTGGCTGTGTGAGGAGGACAAGCATTGTCATGGTGTAAAATGACACCATGTTTTAGCTTTTCTTATCTTTTACGACGTATAATTTCATGTAGTGGACCTTTAAGCTGGTTAGAGTAGTATTCTGAATTTATTGCATATTTTCTTCCAAAAATTTATGTATGTTATTACTTTACTTTTGAGTCCCAAAAAAAGATCGATAAAACCTTTCTGGATAGAAGTTGAAGGTCACCTGCAGTGCTCAGCCCCGAAAACACCTAAATGTCCCTATTTATCGTACCATAAATAAAGTGTAAATTTATTCATGCATTCATTACTCTACTCATCTGGATAACCTGGAAAAGAAGTTTTTTCTGACTCGAAAAGTCGGGGAAATTTGAAATACAAAGGCCAAAATCAGGGAAATTTAAAATTCATTATTAAAATAATTTTCCTGAACTGTGTTTTTCATACCACATTGCGTACTGGAAATTTTGAAAAACTTGAACTTTTGACTAAACTTCTTCCAAACATTACTATTTTGCACTAAAACTAATGTAATTTATATAAAATTATTAAGCCCATATATTTTTCAGACGAAAATGTTTGTCAAATATATAACTGAAATGAAAAAAAAAAAAGATTTTTTATCTAAGTTATTTAATCTGTAAGCATCAGCTTTGCGATTATATAGTTAAACTCTTTTATAATGAACTCAAAAAGGGTGGAATGGAAATGTTGCTGTAAATATTTAATTAGTGAAAGCTTTTAGTGTAAAGAAATACACTTTTTAATACAGCTTTTGAATTTGTAAATTCACTATAATTGAGTTATAAATGGCGTTGGGGTTTGCGTTAATCGATTTCATGGCCTTGAAACTTGCTTTGATTGGGCAAATTTTCGCGCATTGTGTGTTGTTTACTGTAATTAGCGACAGGAAATCGATTAACATTTGGTCTGGAATGGAAAAGTCAGGGAAGTTTGAAATAGAATTTGTGTAAGCACCATGTTAAAAAAAAAAACCCGTTTTTAGATAAATTATCTAATCTGTAAGTGATTTTGATCACATCAATCTCCTTTCCTTTATATATGGTCATACACACTTTATACGGAATAGTTGAAGTATTAGCTTTGCGATTATATAGTTGAACTCTTTTATAATAAACTCAAAAAGAGCCGAATGAAGGCGTCATTGCAATTATTTAATGCATTTTTTTAAATGCAGTTTTTGTATTTGTAAATTCACGGTGAGTTATAAATGGCTTTGGGGTGTCATTAATGGATTTTATGGTCTTATGAAACTTATTTTGTTTACACAAATTTTAATGCGTTGTGTGTTATTTACTGTAATTAGTGACTGAAAATCGATTAAGATTTATTATGGAAAACCTTGAAAAGTCAGAGAAGTTTGAAACAGAATGTGAGTAGACACTCTGCAAAGACTTCTTGTCTGTAGTCGATCATCGGGAAAAAAATTGGTCTCCCGAAAAAAATTTCTAACTATGGCCTTGGGTTATATGGCTATGCAGTTCGGTGGTGTTAAGTTAGTAGAATAAAGCTATGTTGTTAAATAAAAAGGAATGTTTACTTAATATAATGTCCCTGTAAATGGGTTTCAGCACCCCTGTGGCCACGCCTACAGCTGGAGGGAGAAGGATAAAGCCACAAAGAGCTACTTCAGCGGGGGCCTTATCCTTCAAACTCTACACAATAAAGACAATAAAAGACATTTACTCATCCACTTTGAAAGTGGTCCAAGTTGAAATGTACCTGAAAGAATCTAAACACAGCTTTGTTTGTAGAATATAGAATTTTAGAATACAACTTTTAGTTTTCCGAAAGTCCGAAAAAGGTCTTTCTGACGAATAGTGCTGTTGGTTTGGATCATTGTATAGGTAACAAATTAACTTTGTGTTCTATGGCGATGCTTCCAGGACTAAAGTCGCTGGCTGTTATATTTGAAAGGTCGCTAAATCGAGGGTATACCATACGGAAATTTCGGGTGTAGGAGGAATCGACCCCTAAGATAATCTCTGTTTACAATTCCCCTTTCCAAACCTGTCCTTCACTGCAGTCATACCGTTGTCTAAGCAAAAAATCCTCTAGATACAGTCGCTGGCTATAAATAAGGGGTACTTAAGCCCCCCCCCCTTTAAAAAAAAAAATTGTGAATTAAAATAATTTGTGAATTAATATAAGTTGTGAATTGAAATGATGATTTGTGAATTAGTATAACAATTCGTGAATTAAAATTACAATTCATGAAATAATAAATAATCAAATACGTTGAATAATATAAATTTTGAATGAATGAATGACAAATGATTTTACTGAAAAGATCGCATTTAGACTAATAGGACATGGCATTGAAGATAGGACAAACCGCCTTTGGACCAGCATCTCAAACTCTGGTGTGACAGTGATAACTGCTGGCCTGAATGCATACTGTGGACTGATGAAGCCCATTTCTCGTCAACTGGGAATGTGAGCTCTAAGAACTGTGTCCACTGGATGGATGAAAATCATGTTTGTTTTCTCAACCCTTACAGGAGACCAAAGTAACCATGTGGTGTGGCATAACAAGCACTTCCATTATATTGGCCCCTAGAAGAATTCTTTGAGGAGCTGACTCGAAAAGCTTTATGGACGTGTACTGTCACGGGTGCTTGCTAAACAGTAGTGGTAATGAATTACATCGTTCCACAGTTGCAACAGCCAAATGTTATTTCTGATGTCCTATGGATGCAAGATGGCATTCCTTCACTTGTTGAAATAGGTGTCAAACGTTTGTTACACAGGGTGTCTACTCATCTGGAATACCTGGAAAAATCGGGGAAATTTGAAATACAAAGGCCCAAGTCAGGGAAATTCATTGTTATAATAAATAACTTATTAAAATAATTTTCCTGAACTGTGCTTTTCATACCACATTACCTACTGAAAAATTTGAAAAACTTGTACTTTTGACTAAACTTCTTCCAAAAGTTACCATTTTTCACCAAAACTAATATAATTTATATAAAATTATTAAGCCTATATATTTCTCAGGAGAAAATGTTTGCCAAATATATAACTAAAACTTGAAAAAAAGAAAGTATTTTTAGCCAAACTATTTAATCTGTAAGGGATTTTGATCATACCAATCTCCTTTGCCTTATATACAGTCATACACATTTTAAATGAAATAGATGAAGCATCAGCTTTGCGATTATATAGTTAAATGCTTTTATAATAAATACAAAAAGGGCTGGATGAAAGTGTTATAAATATTTAATTAATGCAAGCTTTTAGTATAAAAAATTGCGTTTTTTTTTTTAAATACAGTTTTTGTACTTGCAAATTTATTGTAATTGAGTTATAAATGGCTTTATATTTTGTGTTAAGAGATTTCATGGTCTTGAAACTTATTTTGATTGCGAAAATTTTAGTGCATTGTGTGTTGTTTACTGTAATTAGCGACTGGAAATCGATTAAGATTTGGTCTGGAAACCTGGAAAAGTCAGGGAAGTTTGAAATAGAATTTGGGTAGACACCCTGTATTCTGTACTTGTAATCTTGATAAAATTTTGTTAAGTTTTATGTCTTCTTTGGTTAGAAATGTTACAATAGAACATTGCTCAATGTTTCACTGACCTCCTATAGTTGCCGCCATTTGCTTTTATTTTTTTGTGCATGGGCCGTAAGTGCTAGGAAATCACCAATTTGCCATGGTGTTGCCAAATGTTTACTCTCTAATTTCGTTCAATGATTTGAATTTATTTTTACATAACTATTCTTATAGGTTTTTCTACACCTTTTGACTCACCTACATACTGTTGCAAAATATTGTTTAAAATTATTAAAAAAAAAGTGATTATGTGGATGTTGTATTTAAACTGAATTATAACTTTCATACATTGAAGAATTATTATGCAAAAGGGAAAAAGAAATTATTTTGGATATTTATATTTGACTTACAGATTTTTTTTTTAGGAACAGATGAAGACTTAGAGGCTACTGAAATGCTTGTTGGCAATGCTCAGAATCTCATGCAATCTGTAAAGGAAACAGTTAGAGCTTGCGAAGCAGCATCCATAAAAATTCGCACTGATTCAGGAATTAGAGTACGATGGATAAGGAAACAACCATGGTATCAATACTAGCTCTCATGTATAATGTGAAATTATAATTTCATTCTTTATCGTTTTGCTATTGTTAGGCAGTAGATGTTGTGACAATAGGTCTTGAGTTAATTAATTTAAGTTGCTATTTCGCTGGTGAATTTTTGCTTTTTTCATGTTCGGTGGTTGTGAAATTTTGCATATTTTTATGTTCATCAATTTGTTATGTAGTTTCGTTGTTTATAGTTTTTATCAAGTAAACAAAGCTTGCTCAAAGTAACTAATTACCATTTGAGTTTTCCAAGCATTTTCTTGTCATTTTTAAAGACAACTTATTCATTGGAGTAATTGAACTGACTGTAAGCAAGTGTTGCAACTGTACTTGGTTTGCCTTTGAAGTGCACTTCTTTAAAACTTGCATTATTTAAATCAAAACTATTGACTATTTAAATTTTTAGAACAGAGAAAAAATGTATTTAAAGAAGCTTTGCTATATTTAAAGATCTAGTTTTGTAATCAGTGTTTTTTTATCGATATTCTGTATTGTTTAATTAGGAAAGCTGTTATTTTAAATTATGTGCAACGTTGGCATAGAAATAAGAATATTCAAAATGTTCATTATGTGGCATATTTTGTTTATTCTTACATGGGAATTCATTGAAATAACTAATATTTTTTTTAACATAACAATCGTTATTTTTTGTAAGATGCTGCAATATTGCGGGGTTACAAAATAAATATAAATATGCTGTCATATGATATCAGGTCCTATTTTCAAGTAGTGGGTATAATTACCGTCTTTTGACCTGCTGGGTTTCGGTTTAACTCGTAAGTAAACATGGTCATATGTAAAAGTATGGTGGAATCTTAGTCACTTGTATAATGCTTTAAGTATAAAAAAAATGCTTACTGACTAACTGCACACTGTAGTCTGTGTGTTTGTTCCCTAGACCTTAGGTGGTTTGGATTTCTCAGAAAACTAGATGTCAGCAAAGAATGACCTTTGCTTTCTGTGCACTGTAAAAACACAAACTTTAAAAATTCAAGCAACAATCGACCATTTCATTAAAAAAAAGACTGACAAGTCACAATTTATTGGTGAAATCTTTAATATATTGGCCTATCATAGTGTGCAAAAGGAATTTTTTATTCAACAGGAATGTCTCTTCATATCATAAGTATAGATAGGTCATCACTCAGCCCTATGGTAGCATAGAGGTAATGAATTATATCATGCCATTAAGCAAGGTTTGATTCCAATTGTATCTTGGTGCATATGCCATTTTTTCTGCTCACTGTAATATGGGGATTTGGTTCCCTAGGCAACAGAGGTTTGAATTCCTTGGAAACTGTAGATCATGGTCCAGTATGTCTTTAGCTATCCTTGTGCCATAAAAACACAAAGATTATCATACATGCGAGATGCTTAACAGATGTAATACATTAGTGGTCCAGTAACAGCAAAGTTGTTAACTTAAGATTGGGTAACTCTCTGCACACCTAATTTTTGGTTTGTATCAAAATCATAAGAGAGAAGTAGCAAAATTCCTTTTTGATATATAATTGAGAATTGGGAATGAAATATAGTTCGCACAATTTACCCTTGTAATGTTTCTATTATTGTCAATAGGACATTTCTTTAAAATTATGGAATACAAGTTACTTTACTAAAAAAGTTAAAATCTTCGGATTCGATTTTTTTCAGATAATTTAGATGCCTATCCTTATCAATACAGGTATCTTGTTGTGTAATAGTCATTCAAAACAATAGTTAGCTTAGTAGCACAACAGTAAACTCTAAAACAGCAACAATTTATTAATTGCACATTAAATTTTTTTTAGTTTTTTGACAACCAGTTTTGTTATGTAACGAATAGACTTGATGGGTAGCTAGCAATTTATCAAAATTCAATTTTATCTCATCAGTATCAATTTTGTTAACTTTAGTGCAGTTGAACAATCACAATAAAACCATATTCAATTAAGCACAAAGTTGAGAATGTATTTGAAGTTTCTTAATCACTGTTTGTGGTAGTGCATATGTGTTATAATTTCTTAAGTTTAAAAAAAATATCAACATTCTTTTGACATTTCAAAGCAAATTAATTTTTTCTCTGTACCAACTTCCTTAACATCAGGACAAAACATGTTCATCTGTCGCCCCATTTGCAATGTCTAGTTTTGGCGTAGTATAGCCCATATGCTCTTGCGCCATAAAAAATCCAAACAAACAAGTAATGTCTAATAAAAGTAGATTTCAAGCAAGTCTGGCATGTCTTTGTGCAGCATCCTATTGATGTTTCACTGCCCACTTATACATTAATTTTGCCCATTAGTTTCATCCTTGTGCAACTTTATTGCCCGATTTGAGAATTAAACATTGATGCATAAAAAATTAAATTATTCATTAAAACCCTATAAAAATTGAAAAATATAAAGGTATTGCAATGAAATCTCAGGCAGGGGAAGAATTCTCTTTAAGGAGGTTACACATACTTTCATTTTTTGCATCTGCAATTTTATATTGATGTGGTAGACGTTTTAATGAATATATTGTAAATGTCAGGATTCCAAGGCAATTCGAATATTGCATAAAACCTGTTTTTTCAGATTTGGTTGATATTAAAATTTGTAAAACATACACCAAGAGACTTAAAATACTTCAAATTTTGAATTACAAATCCATAGATTTAAGAAAGAATAGTGGAAATTAAAAATGCTAATATTTTATTCTAGCTTATTTAAAGTGTTCCTGGTGAGTGTCAAATAATGTGCCATTGATTATGTATTCTTCACAAATTTTAATACTTGTGTTGCAAGGTGTGGAATTTTCAGGGGAGAGTTGCAATTTTTCAATTAAACATGTTGGTAATGAAAATATTGTTATGTTTTATGTTCATTATCAACACTTACCGACTAACTGCCCACTGTATTCATGGGTTGGTTCCCTAGGCCTCAAGAGGTTTGGATTCCTCAGGAAACTGCAGGTCCTAATGCAGCATGACCCTTTCTACCCTTGTGCCTTAAAACTCACAAACAATAGGTTCATTATCAGCTTTAAGGAGATCTCTTTAAATATCTGGAAGTAAAACAAGTATATAATGAATAATTACTATAGTTTGCAAGAATATATGTGTAAAAGAGTAAGTTTAGAAAAGTCAATTTTTTTCGTATTCTGTTATATATGTATCTAATATCACTTTTTTTAGTAAGTGGTCTGTTCTCGTCAGTAAATACAGGGAGTGGACAGAAATGCTAAAACTTTAGTGTTATTTCATTACAAGAATATGCAGGGTGCTGACAAATTTAGTTCACATATTTCAACGCTTATGGAAAACAAACTATTACTTAAAGAATTGAAAATTTGTAGGTACAGGAGGTGATATAAAAAATATCAAGTATTTAACAAAAAAGCATTATGCACAAAATTCCGCAACAAGAGACCTAGTATACAGCAAACTAATAGACAGCCAATATTTAGGAAGAAATTTCAACTTACATTGCTTGGAGTTACTACAGCATATTGAAGGCTTAAAGTTGTGTTGCCAGCTTCATTAAAACTGGTTTTCAGATTTATCAAATTACAGGTAGTGCCTCCTTAACAATCATTACTTTTTAGGATGCCATTAAGCTAGAAGTTGTTGAAAACCGTATTTCTGATGTGGCAGATTTAAAAATCTTCGATCAAGAGTTGTCAGTGCAATTTTATGTTTTTAATAGTCTGTAAATAACTAACGGTTGTATGTTTAACCGATTCTTACTTGATACGTTGTTTGCCAATTTAATTATACACTGGGACTCCAAGCACTGGATTTTAGAGTTATGTGCACAATACCTTATTTTTTTATAAATATTTTTTATATTTTTTCATTAGTGTGTCTATAAATTTTTTTAGGTGTCAGACTGTTTTCTTCAAAGGAAATTTAAATAGATGAACTTAATTTATGAATGTACTGTATATGTTTACTGTACGACTCAAAATATTTTATTTTGTAATGGTGAGAATGTTTCTGTTTAGAGAGCTAATTAGAAGTTCGATTAATTTTGCATGGTATTGATGAATAAGTAAAATTTTGGTACAGAATTGAATGTTTAAATCAGTGGTTCCCAACCTTTTTCAAGCCGCAACCCACTTTTATAGTAGCCAAGTAATCTGCGACCCCCTTTTTATAGTAACCAAAACATCAACAACCCCCACTTTGTCTGCCGTCGCCACATTTGCATAATAAAATAATTTTTAATTAACGAAAACACATTAAATATAAAATTATATTATATTAATTTCATATATTAATTATATATATTAATGTATATTATAGATATAAAGTTAACAATGTAGAATATTGCAATATGTGTAGCCAAGTTGAAATATAAAATCTTTAGAAATATTTGGTATGAAATTCTTTATAAAAATAACGGCGATGATCTCCTCCCCCCCCCAGAAACCTGTTCATGACCCCCTTGATTGTCACGACCCCCAGGTTGGGAATCACTGGTTTAAAGGAAAAATTCATAAAAGCATCCAGTGTGTGTGTGTGAGTAATATATTTGTGAGTACTAAACATGGACTACAGTTGTTTTTGATTATCAGTTAATGTTGGTCATTATCTACTGTTAACTTTAATTTTACATGATTTTTATAATGTTATGTCATTTATTTTTCTGTAGTTTAGCTACCTTTCCCAAATTTGATTTTAAGGGTAATACATAAACACTTAAAAATGTCTGTCTGATTAATGTATTTGTATTTCCATTTTTTGTCTACTGCCTGTGTGCTTATTCAGTTTTATTGAGATATGCTGTTATTTTTTAACTATATGCATGGCTTATGTATTCTACGTGATATGTACTATGGAAGTTTAACCAATTCCTTAAAAGTAACAATATTTGTGATATGTTCTTTATTTCATCTCTCTTATTTAAAATATAAAGATGATGTATTCAACAAATTTGCTACAGATTAAATATTAAACGATAGTTGTATATAATAGACAAAAAAATCTTAGCATGGTTTAATCTGTTATTCTATCTTTACATTGCTATGTATCTTCATTCTATTAGTTAAAATTTTATGGAACTGTTTATTATATGATGTTGGTGTAAAAACTGTTATTTTTTTGTTAATTCTATACAATGTACTTTATGTATACATGTTAAATTGGGATTGAATTTATAATGTTGAAATCAGTATTTTTCCTACAGAGCTTAAATATTTTGTTGATGATTAGTTTACAGAAATATGAATTTTATTGCTTATTCCTATGAAGTGCCTTACATGAGCATATAACATAAAGCTCTAAAAGAAAAAACAAAAAAAAGAACCTACCATTATATATTAACTGTTGTCATTGATATAGCTATAGCTGAGCTTCTAATTCTGCTAACTTTCTTTTTTTATTGATATCATGCATATAAAGCTTGCATTAGTAAAATATTTACTATTAATGACTAGGAAAGTTAAAAAATAATGCATGTAGTCTTAGTTTTCAAAGGAGTTGAAATATATATATGCATGCATTAAATATTTTTAATAACTATTTTTTATTTAAAAGGTACTAAGTATATAAAACGTTACAGCTTATGCATTTTATATATCAACGCTCAAGGTTAAACTGTTTCTCAAATTAAATTGCAATCTGAACTGCAATATTTTCATCTGTTTTTAACAAAATTTATACTGTATACTTACGTATATTAAGGAATGTTATTTCTTTCGTAATAAAATAATTTATGAAAGTATGTGATTATAGTTATTAGTGTATGTATACATACACAGGTGGTTATAATTAAACTCTCCCTGCTTAGAGTTTTCTGGAACTTGAATTAATATAGGAATGACCCCAAATTTTGTGCACGTACTATTTATTATAGGATGAAGGATTCCGAATTTTTTTTTTTTTGGATGATAAAGGAAAATGTAGCTCTCCAAAATAGGAAGAACATGGAAAAAAGGAATTACTAAGGCAAATCTAAAATGAAATTTTAATTTTTTGATTCTCTGCAAAATCCAAAACTGACATAGATTGCCCTAAAATTATTTTAAAATAAAATGAAAATAATACACTTACAACAGTGCAGAAATTTGCGTGATTAGTATTCAAGAGTAGTTATTAGTATGAAAGTGTGATTGGTCTCTGTTTCTCCATGGCATGTCCTGCCTGATCCTGTACCATGAAATTTTTGGCTGGGAGGGGGGGGGGGGTCACTTTAAAGCCAATATTTATCGGTGTCCCTAACCTGGCTGTTTTAAAGGACGACATAATGCAACGTGTGCAGAATATTTCTCCAGAAACAGTTACATTCTACAGTTGAGCATGCTGTGTATCAAATGCAATTTCTGGTCCAAAATGATAGCAATCATATTGAAGCCAACTTCAAAATCAGCAATATTTGCGACAATGTGAATGAATGTTGAATGGGTTGTGAAATCATAACCTGTGACAATTTATGTAAGTTAGTTTCTTTTAGTTTTTGCAATGAGTCAACTTAAAAAATGAAAATTTCATTTTAGATTTGTCTTATTCATTTTTTGTACTTTTTCCATGTTTTCCCTATTTTGGATAGTCACATTTTCCCCTTTCAGCAAACTTTAGAATTAACATTTTTTCTATGGAATCTTTCTCTCCATCCCTTGAATAGTATGTGTACAAAATTTGATGCCATTCTTTCTTTCTTTCTTATTAGTTCAGGCTACAAAGAGCTCTGAACATGGAGACTAATATATACAGGGTGGTTATAATTAGAGATGATAGTTATTTAAAGTAACAGTTAAAAATCACCTTTTACCGAGCAGTCACTATCGCAGGAACAGTATTCCCCACTGAAATACTTTTTCTTCAAATAACAGCTGTCATTTCATAACACAGATGATCTGAAATTTGTTTTGTCACACAAAAGATATACATGCTGGAATAACTGGCTATCTAAGTAAGCTCCAGTTATTGCTATAGTCTAGCAGATGTATGGACACCATTCTTAGTGCTTATCAACCATTTAATATCTGAGAACACAAGATTTATTGCATTTATTTTTAGTTCAACGTTATGGATCGAAAAGCTCAAAAAAAATTGTTCATTCTAATTTCATTTTTACCCTTAGATTCGCACAAAATACACTCCAAGTTTCCATTGCGTTTGGATTATTTAACTTATGCTAATTGTTCTTTTAATTAATGTATGCTGAAATCCCTCTTAACGACATCCCTCAGATATGCTCACCCTGCTTTTACGGCTAAATAAAATTTCCCAGCAGAAACTGATTTCCATAAATGTATTCCAAACCCCTGCTTAGGGAACACCCTCAGATATATTCATTGTTTTCATGATTCAGTCCATTAGACTAGAACCCCTGTATGAACAAAATACATTTGAACTTTGACCTTCATGACATTCCTCACAGCAGGAAACTAAACAGGAAAGATAAACAGAAGGAGAGCTAAGGAGAACTTTCCTTTCTATTAACAAAGAGTGACAATTGACTTGCATTCCATGATTTAAATGACTCATGCTTAACAAAGACTGATAATAAACAAATCATGTAAGGATACACTGCTCGAAACTAATAAACAATTATCAACACAAAATTATCGCAGTTCAAATTTATTATCGTTTACTCAACTATTACACAGGTTCCATAAGCGTAACAATGGAAAAACGGTGGATTTAATATCAAAATTACAAATTTTGAAGGAGGACGACTAATGAGTAATACCTTCCAAACAGCTATTGATCATTTTTTTTCCAAGTCAAATACATTTTAATATTTAACATTTTGGTGTAAATTTACTTACTATATTCAATAAATGTAAGTAAAAGTATTGAAAGAAAATAATTAGTCTTTGGGGGAAAAATCTGACCAAACTCGTATTAAAAGTTTCAAATTTTATTCAATCAAGAGCAGTTTTTCATGCGCTTTCTTTTGATGTCAAGTTTTCACGGATCCGACGCGGGCAAGTTCTCTAAATTTGCATTTTTCTATTTTCGAACGATTTTCTAATCATCAGTATTTGTGTTGTGATTTCAAGTTTGCCTTTACTCTCAATTAGCTCTTTTTGGCTTTATATATTTTACTACAACCAATTATTGCTACCAATTTTCTTTCATACATATACGTAAAGCATTGTGGAAGCTTAACTCCAGTTAATAGTTCTGCACTCATTTCGTTTTGGGCTGTACTCTTGTTTAAGGTGCAGCTTTTCTTTTTCTTTACTTCACTGCTATTACTGAAAATATGGGTAGGGTGAGGTAGTGCCATTAGTGTTATCTACAGGGTGAAGAAAAGTTGCCAAGTTGGAGAAATTGGCGTTGAAATGAAAAATTCACCAAAAACTGCAAGTTTGGAATTTGTGAAAAAAAAAAAAAAATCATACAGGTGTCTGAGAATAATGAAAATCTGGATAATAAGAGAAGTAAGATACAAAGGGGAAAATGGAGGAATGTCAGAACATCTCAGACATGGAGGCAAGACATATGCAAATAATGAATGAGTTAAGGGATATAAAGAGTAATATGCTAGAGGACAGTAATGAAATGAAGGAAAGATATACCGAATTGTCTGATAGGATCAATAGTATTTCAACAATGATGAATAAAATGCATACAGCTTTTAAAGACATAACGAGAGAATTTGGAATAATAATGGAGGAAAATAGAATAAAAAGAACTGATGGATCTCAAAAATGAATTGCTAAACAAAACAGATAATCTGAAAGGAATGACTGAAGAAAACAATCATAATATTCATACACTTATAGAAGAAAATGGAAATATAATCGTAGATATAAATAACATTGATCAGTGTATACAAAGACAAAATTTAGTAATTACTGGTGTACCTCTACTTAAAGATGAAAACCGTGAAGAAATAAGATTTGTAACAATATGAAAATTGAATTAAAAGAGGATGATATACAGGCTGCACATAGACTTCGAAAAAAGGGTGAAAATATCATTGTGAGATTTACAAATGTTAAGAAAAGGAATGAAATCTGGAGAAATAGAAATACACATGAAAAATGTATCTACAGAGGGAACAGGGAGTAGACAAAACAAAATATATATAAATGAACATTTAACGAGTTTAAACAAATATCTATTAAATGAATCTGTAAAATTTAAACATTAATATAACTGGAAATATATATGGATGGTGCATGGAAGAGTAAAAATAATGGAAAAAGAAAACTTGGAGATATATGAAATGCATAACATCAAAGGTATCGAACAATTAATATGAGAAATCAATAATATACATAATAGAATAAAATACCATCAGGAAAATCAAGAAATAAAAATGGACAGCTAGAAAAAATAAAAGACAATAAACTATTTACAACCAACCAACTGAGAATCTTCTATGTGAACGCTTAAAGAATAAAATAGAAACAATTGAACTAATCCAAGAAAATAATCAACCTGAAATAGTGATTATGACAGAGACATGGAAAAAGGAAGGCCTAAACTTGAATATAAATGGATATTCTGAATATGCAATGTTCAAACTTAACAAAAAAAGGAGGTGTGTAGGCATCTATGTAAAAAACGAAATTGACAGTGAAATAATAGAAGAATCCTTAATTATGAAGGAAGATGTGGAGATGATAGGGGTAAAAATAAGCGATTTAAAAATTTTAGCTTTATATAGACAACCACAGGGACAGATAATTTTCTTATGAACCTTGAAAATAAATATCTTCAAAATAGTTTTATAAAATATTGGTAATAGGGGATTTTAATATCAGAATGGAAAATGAAAATTTAAACAAAGAAAAATTATTAGACCTCATGGAATCATTGGGATTTGAAAATAAGTGAACCAACAAGTGTAGATGATAGATCACAAAGTATAATAGATTTATGCTTTGTAAACATACAGACTGAAGAAAAAATATTAAAAACACATATAAGTGATCATAAACCAATACTAATAAAATTGATAAATTAAAAAATTCTTGAGCGACAAAATATAAAATCAAGAAGTTTTTTCAGGAAAAATATAGAAAATTTTTGTAAATTGTTAATAGATATCAATTGGGAAATACTAAATAATAGATCTGGGGATGAATTGTACGATAAATTTATGGATACATTGAGGATTACATAGGAAAAATGTTTTGTATATAAGGAGATCAAAACAACAAAATACTTAGATAAACCATGGTTTGGAAAACTGATCAAAAAAACTAAAAGTGAAAATAAAACATATTTAAAATTATGAAACAAAAAACGAAAATGGTTGGGAAATATTAAAAAAAAGAAGTTCAGTAAGAAATAATTAAAAGCAAAGAAATATTCATTATAATAATATATTTATGACGAAAGATCCAAACAAACAATGGGAAAACATAAATAAGTTAATGGGTGAAAAAGATAAAAATTTAAATACAAAATTAGTAATAAATATAAATAATGTCAAAATAACGGACATACAAACTCAGGCAAATGCTTTTAATGATTTTTATATAAATATAATGGAAGAAATTACACAATCAAATAATAATGGTGTGGATATAAATTATCAATGAGTAGAATCATGAGGAAATAGCATGTATCTTGCAGAATTCACAAAAGAAGAAATAAAAAAAAGGAACTTCAAAAAATTAAACAAAATAAGGGTGAAAGGCTTGATGGCATTAAACTAAAATTAGTAAAATTTTGTGCCGGAGAATTAGTAAAGCCCTTGTATATGATTTTTAATAATATCCTTGAGACGTCATATATACCAATAAAAATGAAAACAAGTAAAGTTATTCCAATATTTAAAAAAGAGGGTAGGAAATGTCTATACAACTATAGACCAATCTCAATAATTCCTATATTCTCAAAAATCTTTGAAAAACTATTATACAATAGGCTATTGAAATATTTGGACACATATAATATATTAAATTCAAGACAATATGGGTTCCGAAAAAATTGGACAACAGAGGATGTCCTCATTAAAACAGTTAATAAAATTCAACAAAAAATTGAAAATAAAGAATTTGTTATAGGCATATTCTTTGACTTAAGCAAGGCTTTCGATATTATAAATAGACCAATCATTGTTATTAATTAAAATGCAAATGTATGGAGTTAGAGATAATGTGCTTAAATTGTTTCATAGTTATTTAACAGGTAGAACTAAAATTGTGCAAATAAATCATATACATTCTAATCAAGAGCAAAATACATGTGGAGTCCCCTAAGGTTCCATACTTGGGCCGCCATTGTCTCTCATATACATAAATGATATTACTGACATTGACGATGATGTAAACTTATTTGCTGACGACATAGGTCTGATTTTTGGAGATATGTCACAAGAAAACCTCTTCATCAAGGCAAAATTAAAACTAGAAATTCTAAATCAGTGGTTTAAAAATAATAAACTAATAGTTAATAGAGAAAAAACTAAGCATATACTTTTTCATAATATAAATAAAAAATTAGATAATTTGGAAATATTAAAGTTAGATAATAAGGAAATAAAGAAAACGGATGAAATTAAGTTCCTTGGTATTTATATAAATGAAGTTTAAATTGGAATAAATATATTTTGGAAGTTAATAAAAAAAATTAGAAAAAGTGTAGGAGTATTAAAGATTAAAGAAACTGTTACCCATATACGTGAAAATTCATTTATATTATTTATTGATATATAGTTATATTTTATATGGAAATAGTGTCTGGGAAAATATGAATATAAAAATTCGATAAAGTGTGCAAACAATATTAAATAGATTTTGGAACAATGTAACGCAAAAAAAAAACAAAAAACAAGAAATAAAAATTGAAAATAATATAATGGATTTAGATCAAATACATAGATTTAAAATTTTGATAATGATATTTAATAGAATAAAAAAAGGGAAGTACATTGAGGACATAAATATAGAAAATAAACCAAATATGAACAATAGTTGATCAAGGAAAACTTTAAAAATTAAAAAAAATAAAAACAAACATGGGTTCCGGTAATATAAACTATTACGGCATTAAGATGTGGAATTCATTACCAAACGAAATAAAAAATATTACATCAGGGACTGAATTTAGAAACAAATTAAGAAGACTAATTATAAGAAATGAAACTTAAGCCAGTATATGGAGAGAGGGAATTAACTTTTGGTTTTGCAACTCTTGCCCCATGTACAGGATTGACAAATCTGTAGCACGGAAAATAAAGTATTGTATTATCTTAAACTTATCTTATGCTGTTTATTTCTTCACCATTTCACAGACAACGCATGAATATAAGACGCGTCATCAGGACGAAATCAGAATACCGCGGACTCCCAAACTATAAAATCCATAGCGTCTCCGTTACGGGTTCTAAAATCTGGAATTCAATTCCTCAAGAATTTAAATCTCTCTTTTCTCACCCTTAAAGCCAAAATCTTTGATTAGTACTTAAATAGTATGCTCTGCCTGCTACTTCTGCCTTCCTACTCTTCATTTGGTCTTCAGTCTCCCTTCCCCCTGTCTTCCTTTTCCATCCTTTCTTTTATCTGCCTTTCCTTATAAATGTCCTCTAAAAGTGCACCCACAACAGCCAACTCAAAATTCATTTTCAATTTTCTACTGTTTTCGTTTCTCTCACTTCTTCCGGTCCTGATTATAAGAAAAAACCATCTCACTCTGCATCTTACAAAGACTCCACCTTTGTACCACTCTTCAGCCTTCACTTGTAACGTCTTCGAGTCAAGACTCTGCTCATAAACTCCGTAAATGTGATATTCCAGCGAATGTAAATCTCTTAATAACAATGCGGATTTGTACGCGCGAATCAATATCTTTGTTGTTTTTTGCAGAATACGAGAAATCTCTTGTTTTTTTCTACCGGAAAGAGAGCCTCGTTACTAGCATCGCTACCGCTCTTTCCATTTCCCAAGCAAATCGTTTTTATATTCTCCTGCTGTATAAAATAAGGAATAAAGTTTTATTATTATGTGCTAAAATATGCATAAGTTTTGAAATGAAGTATTTAAATGATTGAAACGTAATATTTCAGTTAATTCAGAATGACCCTTCTCTTTTACGGCCAAAATTTTCTGTCTGGCGAGTGATCGCTAATGAGGGGTTTTACTGTATTATTTTTTTTAGTTAATTTATAGTTTAAATTTACTTAATATTTTATTATGATACTCCGACACCAATGGCAATTGATATAATTAATCACTGTCTTGATTGGGCTGTTCAATTTTTATATAATCTTTGAGAGAGAGAGAGAGATTTGCTTATTTTTGGTGACAACGGGGAAGGGGGTTCTGAACCATGCGTATGTAAGACACAGAAAATAATAAAACTAGTACATAGTTACAAAATGACAACCGCCTTGACAGAACTGCAATATTTGGATGTACAGCACTGCGTGTAGAAGATATAAAATACACGTAATCACAATTAAATATTTAATTATTTAAACCAGTGACTCTCAAACTTTTTCTACTAGGGGGTCCCCTTCCTGTACTACCTTTAGTCCCACTGTTATTTTTAAATTATAATGGATATGTTACTTTTAATAAATGCATTTTATCAAATCCACTTCTTAATTATTAAGTTATTTATTCTTATGTGCATCCTTATTTATTAAAGTTTTATGTGCTGTTAATAGCCGATGTATGGTTTTGATGATGATGGTATCATATGTGCATGTTTATAATAGTCTGGAACACCGAAACCGTGTGGACTGAATGAGTGGGGAAATATGATTATCACTGATGAGTGCAGATTCAGTTTGCGGACTGGTTCTCGTTGCACCATTATATGGTAAGAAAAATAATATCCTATAAAATGGAGAGAACAAGTTACCACCATTTAACTTTACATTAAAGGACCAATTTTGAGGTGGAGGAGTATGGGCAAGCATAATGTTAAATGAGTGCATAGAGCTCCACATCTTTGATAGAGGTTGTCTGTGTTCCCACAGGTCCTTAGAAATCCTTAGTTTTCATTAACAGTTCTGAAAACGCATTATTTTTTGTGAAATCAGAACGCAATTGACGGGACCATTTGATCATGATTTTCCACCTTACATGCTGATGTAGATGATGGTATATTCATACACACAGAAACATAGCACACACAGACAAGTTAAACTGTAACATATAAAGTCATAAGATTATTGTCACGTGATAGTCTGTGGAATTGCTTTCTACAGTCAGGATATAAGTGCTAATGATACCTTTATTTTTGTGGAACACAAGGAAATCCAGTTGTGCTTTTTAATAAACAGAAAATACTGATGAATTTAAAAGCTAAAATATTTTGCGTTGAATTAGATATTGAATTTATTTAAATAAAACTGTTCTAAGCTTTGAACGATATAGTCATTTTTTTATGATCAAAATATGCATAGACGCATGTGCAAAAATACATGCATTAAGTGAATGAAATATTTTTATTCATATACTAGGTCGAAGTGGGCACGACGTGATGTCCACATGTAAGGTTAAAGGGCGGGGTGTAACGTCCCCATATATATGTAAAAGGGGCACAAGAGTAAAAAGTTTAAGAACTACTGACTTGGTGATGATGGTAAAGGTATAATATGGTTTTTGGCATACCGCAATTGACCCTTAGAAAATATAGTTTAGGTACTTAGAAACTCCTTATTTTTTATTTTGGAAAAAGAGTGCGAACCCTGGTTGTGTCACTTGTAAAAAATAGAGCCAACATACTGAAATATCATGTTTGGATTTTTCAAGGTATCATGGGGCCACAATTTTTATTCATGGATGATAGCGTACACCTTCAACAATTTCAGCTGGTTGATGATTTTCTTCAAAGCAAAGATATCCAGTAACCACCAGTATGAATCCTATTGTGCATATGTTGGATGCACCAAGGAAACGAATTGTATACCGTTAACCCCTATTAAGGACCATTCTAGAATTGAAAACAGCCCTACTTTAGGAGTAGAACCTTGAACCCATACAGCCCATTGACAACTCCTGCAAAGCATGAAATACTGATGTGAAGCTTGCATTGCTGTAAGCGGTAACCACACCCCTTATTAGTATTTATGTATCAGCACTTTTTTATGAAAAACAAAAATTTATGTTTGGCCTTTTTTAATGTATATATTTTTTCTTTTCTTTTCTTTCTATGGCTGTACTTGCATTACATTCTTATCTAAACATACCAAGTTTCATTCTATTCTAATATTTGATTCTAGAAATAGACAAGTATATTGATGACACTTAACTATTGGATCCCAGTGTATATTTTGAATAAGTAAAAATTTTATCTTCATTACATCACAAATATGAAAAGCAATTGCTGATTAAAATATTCACACATATTAACAATAAACTTATTTATATAATGAAATTTTTTGGATGAAATGGAGAAAAGTTTATAACAACTAACGTTAAAGTCAGATGCTCCTATCGATGATTTACTTTAACTTAACATATCAAAGCTAGCTGTGACAAATTAATTTATCATGGGGAAACCGAGTAACTGAGTGTTGGTTAACATTGGCAAACAATATACGAAATCGTGAACAGGTGTTTATTGTGCTCTAGAAGTTACAACAGTAGCAATAACGTTCAAGCCAAGACTTTATCCATCATTTGGAGCGAATGTGTGAACTGGAACTGTAATCAATACGTCAAAATCACATCACACTGCAAACTCTGGAGCTGCTTAAGAATCCATCCGCTTGTGAAGACCAAACCGTGGCATTATTATTACAATATATTAAATAAATTAACCAAACAAATGGCGTAATATCTAACTAGCAATTTAGGTTAATTACAGCAATATTAGACCATAACAATAACCTGCACTTGGTATCCAGCAGCTGACGTCTCGGGCTCTTCTACACAGGTCCTTCTAAGCACTTGGACTCAATATCGGGTTTAACCAACAAGTCCTATTAAACCAATAAACTAGTTCTTTATAACTAATAGCTTTTCTCCAGTTACTCTCGTTCCTTATTAACAAGTCCCGAAATGTCCTAACTGGCTAACTAAAGTCTACGTTAAATAAATTATTAAACACAGTTCCACACCGGTTATTCTTAATTAAAAAGATAAAAACAATATCGTCCTTTTAGAAGTTCGTGGAGTCAGTCGCTTCATTCCGATATAAACGGCTCTACATCCATTATGACGCAAGGGACTACAGTTGTCGAACACGCTTCTTTAATCCACAGACTGGTAACGTTAATCACACTGCTTCCACTAGGCATTTACTACTCCAGCAATGACTATGCAATTAGAATTTAGCGAATAACTTAAGGCTCCAACTCCTGACCTTGCACCGCAAGCACTCGACCGTTCTCCTCAACGTAGCCAGGGTTCAGCAAGCAAACAAATAACTTAATTAAAAAAGGCAAGCCTACGCTTACCAAGCGAAAAGCCAGAATTACAACGCATACATTGCGTCCTTGAAAGCCCACCCAACATCTCGATGTTAAATACTTTAGTCACATTTATAAATCTTTCTTTCTTTGCACCCGAATTCTCTTCGGGGCGAGTTATATGGCAGATGCTACAATATAGAGCTTTTCTGCCTAGGGCCAAAGTTCATATCACTAATATTACTCAAAACCTATCACTTCTCGTAATTCGTCGATCTTTCAATTGAACAAATCTTTTAAATTTAAATTAAAGTTTTAACGTCAGCAGTCAGAATACGAATGTAGTTTGAAAAAAAAGTTTGATTCCAAATAAACCTATACTGAAACCCTTTCTATATAACTCAAAAGTTCTATCACGATGTTTCTAAACTTTTCGGTTCTAAACCGATTTCTTATCAAAATTCTTCGATCTTTTCATTCAACAAACTGTATTGAACTTAAATTTTCCCGTTATCAATCAGAATACAAATGCAGTTCACAAATTCTCAAGACTCTAAGAAATCGTCTAAATCACCAGCTTCAAGTCCTTGTGACTCAAAGCACGTCCAATACTACAACTGAAACTCTTCAAGTATTTATTTTATATAAATCGAACACTACGCAGATTAAACAGATCAATCAGCGAGTGAGGTATTGGAGATTAACGAGGATAGGTGGTAGAGGAAATATTTCTGCCTTCGGTGGGACCTGAAGTGGATGTGGAAGGTCGTGGGTTCAGGTCCCACCGAAGGCAGAAATATTTATTTTCTTTCGAACGTTTCACCATCTAATCACGCCATACCATCGGCGTTGGTATCACTACGCCAATAAACGTTGATTGATTGACATTGTTGTTAGATCTTCAAGTATTGCTCGAAGTAAGCTATTTACTTTTCGTACGTAAACACTGAATTTTTCTCTCTTTTAATCAATCGTACTTTGCGCTCACTAAATTTCTATGCCTTTAATTAATTTCTTCGAAAAAACAAAAAGTTCTTTAGAAACCTCAAACTAATTATACTGACTTCGGAATTTGATAGTTGATGTCAAAATTTAGTAGAATAAAATCATACGAAATAAAGCTGTTCTATTTCCAAAATATCCATCCATACTACAAAGACTAACTGGCAGTTAAGAAACCATCTAGCACGCGATAAGCGTTCAATCTTCCAGCGTTACATTTAGTAGCGTTACAGTAGTAGTACAATAGCTTTAAAAGAACCGAAACAAAATGAAAACGCTAATACTTCCACAAAATGATAATCGTACTTGAAAAATTAAATACTTAATAAAATAAATTAAAAGAACGCTCATACCATTGAACGTGCGATAGGAAAGTCACGCCTCATTATAATAAAATTTATATAAACGGTTGGTTTTGATTCTGACTTTACAAATATACTAGTATCTCCAGGCCGTTACAAGTTTGATTTGTATTCATATTTTGTTTCAAGACTGGCTATGGGTAGGGCAATAATTTCATTGCAGCATAAATTTCTGTCATGTTTCCACAAAGTTTAGGGTTTTTCAAAATTTTTTTAATTTTATAATTTTTCCCTATTATTGCCTAATTTCTATTATAAATTTTTAATGAAGATTCATATGTAAATTATTTTAATACTGCCATCAGAAAATCCTTTAGGTGAAATTTGGCAGACAAATGTAAAATATGTATGTATATGAGACTTTCCATTGTCCTACCGTAACCTTCAGGGTTAAGCTAAAACGTTAGAATCCCAGTCATTCGAGAGAGAGCATTAGTCAACTGTGCCAAAAAAGAACGTTTACCGACAAACTGCTCACCGTAGTTCGAAGGGTTGGTTCCCTAAGCCATAAGTGGTTCGGATTCCTCGGAAAACTGTAGGTCCTGGTGCAGCATCACCCTTACACCATAAAACTAAAAAGAGAATTAGTATAATCATGTAATGTACAAGCACAGTAAATCATCTATATGGAGATATTTTTATATTTGAAAATTTTACGAAAAACTAATTTCTCAAACTTCTGTATGATTTTACTTCCTTTTGGTGTAAATCAGTGGTTCTCAGTTTTCACCCTGGGCCACTTTGGATATTTTTTTTCCTTTCTTTCGGTCAACGGACCAGAAGATATGGAAAACGAAATGATCTTATAAACTATATAGGCATTGACGTAATCAGGGTGGGGAGATACGGTGACTTATCCCCACGAGAAATTTTCTAATTTAATGAACTAGCTGAGGTAAGAGCTTTAGACCCCTCTGCAAAAAAATTGGCCCCCTAGACTGCAAGGCTAGTTACACCTATGTATATGGGTGCGTATTGGAATATTTGTAAAACCAGTGGCATAAGAAAGGGGGTCTTAATCCCCTCTCACTGGATATCAAGTATTGCACATGTAATAAATATTGCAAGTGATTTTTGGTGGAAAAAAAGGAATTTTGGAAGGAGCAAAAAATTTGGGTAATTGAATACACTAACAAGGGAATCCTCCGAAGTGCCCGTCGCACCTCAAATCGAGACATATAATATGAGAGATCCATACGAGGAATGAACAAAACCGAAAGAATTTTTCTGTAACACTCAATTTCTGATTTTTTTATGAATTTTTTAAATTTTCATAATTACACTAAAACGCAGCTTAGCGCTTAACTGCACAGCCGTAAAGTGAAGTCTTCAGTTAGGGGTAGTTTTACATTCATCATCATCATCATCATCAGTGTAATTGAAAAGCAAAGCAAGGGTACATCAACGTAGGCTTATATTTATTGGACTGAATTTGATTATAAACTAATGAATGCATTTTTATTATTTCGTTGCGATAAGTTAATTTTATTAGAATTTCATTTACAGTGACGCAGTTAATAATTTATAAAAAAAATTTTTTACTGACAAAAAAAATAAAGATCTAAAGGATGAATGAGATCTGTTGTGCCTGGAGGGATATGAAGTTTGGTGCAATTATCTGGTGGATCACTGTACGTAGATAGATCAGTCGATCCAGTCAAAGAATTTAAAATAACGCAAAGAGGGGAGGGGGATGTAAAATGGGAATAAGGCAATTTGAAAGCCATTCTTTCATAATTGTTTTAGTTATTTTGCCAGACCTTGTGCATGTTGTGTAAACGTTAGTGTCATGAAATATTTCAGGTTTTACTTTTGGCCTAAAAGTTCCTTTAGGTTCAGGTAAACATATCAACAGTTTGCCTTTCAATTCCCCATCTATTGATAATAAAGGCATAATAGTATAGGAATGTGTCACCGAAAACGTTGACTGAACTGAAGTTACTGTACTTTTTTCACCTTTGTAAGATAATGTTCTCTGATTTGGTAAAAAGTGGTCAAATCCACTCTGATCATCATTAGATATTTGACTGCTCTGGCGATGAGCAAATTCATTACGTGATGCAAAAACAAATTCAATAGCGCTGTTTTCAAGAACTTTGTTATTTTCATATTTAGCTACCGTTGTACATTTTGTAGCTTTGCGAGAGGTAATACCATTATATTTGTTTATTTTATCTATGAAATTCCTTGAAATTATTCGTTTTGTAAAATTGAAATCATTTGTTTTTTGATAAGCCCATCTCTCTAAGTCTGTGTCATAAACTGCTATATGGTCACTTCTGGCGTAATGAACTTTTTCTAACATTGCGCGTTTAATTAATTTATGTTTATCGTTTTTGGTACCTAATTGGGCGATATGTTTTTTAAAACGGTATATGGTTTTATAGTGTATTTCTTTCCGACAGCTTTTTCGAATTTGGTGAAGTTTAGTACTTTTACAAGAATCGTAAAAATTCAAAATATTTTTAATTTCTTGCAAACTGCAAATCTCTTTGCAAGTTTCATTGTTAAAGGTATCTTCATTGAATGTTTTCATCAGAAGTAGTGTATTCAGAGCTATCATCACCAGAATTGCAATCTAAATGGCTATTGTTTTTTGCCTCACCATTTTGAAAATCTAAAGTTACGTCCTCTTCCATAAATTCTCTGTTCAAAATTATTTCTTCAAATTTAGATAATTTCTTAATAATAATTTAATTGTTCATCTGTTACCGTGAATGCAACTGTCCCGTACTTTCTAATGGCTAAGTTTAAAATAGATTGCAAAATATTGAAAATTTTTTGCATATTTAAATTCTGATATATTGTATTATTAAGTCATAAATTATGGCATTATATTTTTCCCAATAGTTAAATAGGAACGAAAAAGTAATGAATTGAATTATTTCAGAACTGCAGATAATAAATATATGGGAATTTATATTTTGGTTTAATATTTCAGCTACTAAAGCAAATTGTTGACCACACGAAGGGTAAAATATTCTACAAAGAAAATTCTCAATCAAATTAAAAATTCTAAAAGCTTAAAATTCGCCAATCAATCCAAATAAAAGTAAAACTACCCTTAACTGAAGACTTCAACGGCTTTGCAGTTAAGAGCAAAACTGCGTTTTAGTGTAATTATAAAAATTTTAGAAATTCATAAAAAATCAGAAAATGAGTTTTGTAGAAAAATTCTTCCGGTTTTGTGTGTATGTTTATTACTCATATGGATCTCTCATACTACGTGGGTCTCGATTTGAGGTGCGACGGGCACTTCGGAGGCTTCCCTTGTAAGAAGCAGTTAGTTAAAAATAAGACTTAATGAACACATTTTACATTACTTTTCAATACATTTTGTTCCTCATTTCTTATACTTCGACTGTATTTGAGCCTAAGACCATAATTTTTTAATTGCTACTTCACCGTGTAACACAAAAACAAACTGCTTCAAAGTCACATTTTAAAATTTATTTTTATTGGCTTGAATGAACAACGAAATATTATTCGCAGAACCAACAAAAAATTAGCATGAAAAATGATATCGACGTGATCCCACAATCTGCTTGAAATTTGGAGTATAAGAAATCGTTGCCACCCGCAAGGCATTTTCCAGGTGGGAATTGGTTAGTTTGGTTCTAGAACTACTCTTAATATTATTCATATCAGACTCAGAATTAAAAATGGATCCATACATCGTTAAAAGGAAAATCGTCAGTTTTTTACAATTTGGACACGTCGCTATAAAATTTGTTCAAAAGTCACACAAACATTCACATTAAACTTACATTTGAGTTCTTCTGAACTTTGAATTTCAATCGGTTCAAATTGTACATCAATTTGAAAATGCTTTATAACAGTTCTTTAGCATTTCCTGATATTTCACACTCACTCTCCAACTTATTTACAGCAACTAAAATGTAAGCAAGCTAAATATGCTTATGTTAATGTTGCGGCCCAGTTGTTATGTAGTTAAATTATGTTATAAAGAGGCAAGAAAAATGTATGACATATTAGGGATGTTATATTTAATTACATACGTGTCAAATCTTCGCTCGTAACATTGACATTTTACTATCCATTTTATTTTTGATGTAGTTTTTTTTTTTTTTTCAATTTGTCTTTTATAGCCCATTCGCACACGGAAATCAATGACTATATTGAAAATAGAATGGAGAGAAATCAACGAGGAAACTTTGTGAAGCCTAAGTTACAAGAAATCTTTACTTGGGTGAAGAATGCATGGGATAAAATAACGGACATCTGTGTTGCCAATGCCCTACGAGCAGGCTACATGGACAAGAAGAGGAGAGTTCTCATTTGAGGAGAGCTTTATTGCTCAACATAAGAGGCTAGGGCCAATGGTTTTAGAAGAAATGAAGTCTCAAAAAATTCAGGACAGAATTCGTGATTTGGAGCTTTATGACGATATTCTGGAAAAAGACGACACGGCTGTATTAGAGTAAATGATTTTGTTCATTTTTTAATGTTTCTTGAACGTGAATAAATGTATTTCTTGAACCTGAATAAATGTATTTCTTGAACCTGAATAAATATATTTCTTGAACGTGACTAAATGTTAATTATTGTGCATGAAAAATAAGACATCCCCTAAAAATAAGCCCTAGCGTGTCTTTTGCAGCAAAAATTAATATAAGACCAGGTCTTATTTTCGGGGAAACACGGTATATGGCAGCCCTGGTACCGCGCAGTCGAAGAAGAACTTCTTTATGTCCTGAGAAATGGCAACCTTCTTACCACTCGTCGTTTTGATGTGAGTGAAGATTATAGTTTTTACATGCTTCAAAGTTTTCTGTTAACCTTCTGGAAAGTTGAAGATAAGCTATAGATTTATGCGATAATTGTAAAATGATTTTAAGTGTAATATTAGCTGAGTAGTATTGAAACTTGCACATTTTTTATCATTTTGGTCAATAAGAAAAAGTTACTAATGTGAAATACTAAGAGGCACAGTTAGGGGCAATTTGACGAATTTGTCATCTTTATGACCCATTTTATTAATATTGGAGCATTGTCCCAGTTTTCGATAGAGTAAATTATTATTACATTCTTTTATTAATAACTTATTTATTATTAGGTAATTATATTTATTATTATATTAATTTATATTCTTATTTTCCTTATTACATTATTTCATGTTAGCCTATTCTAAGGCAGCATCAGTGGGAATAGCAACAAATGGATATGAATTACACCATTCAATAGACACATTTTCAGTGATGCTGATTTTGCAGCCACAATTACTATAGAAAGGACCGAAGAACACGAGGAAGAATGCATTCAAAAAGTGTGTGATTCAATCTCAGAGCAGATTGATGCGGACGAAGAAAGATTGCAAGAAAATGCCTCTAGTACGATTGTTCAACAACGTATGGCATATCCCTGGGCAGTGCGTCCCTACCCTGGATTGCTCAGCAAGCAAACCCGAAATGAAAACGCACAGCAAAATTGATGACAATTTTAAAGGCCATTCCCCAGAAAGAGATTCTGCTATTGAAAAAGGCCAAACAGCTAGCTGCCAATAAGAAAATAAGGCTTACAAAGAGAAAGTTAAATTTCGTAAAACTGTTAAAAGGAAAACTGTAAAAACTATGCACAAAAGCTCATCTGCTGCAAATTCATTTAACCGTTCTGGATAGAATGAGAGCTACACTGATCCTCCGCAGGAAGATTGAATTCCAGTGTAAACTGTGCCAAAAATGGTGGCGTGAACTCTGCATGAACTATGAGCAGTTGGGCGATTACATTTGCGATCACTGCTAAAACGTTTTAAGGGAATATTGGATGTGAATTGTGTTCGCCAACTTGCCTCTATATGGTTCGTCATCATGACCCTGGTATGGGGGAAGACAACGTATTATGTTTTTTCTTCTTTTTTTATATTATGTAGTTGCAGTTTTCTTATTTTAATGTAAGTTGTCCCTCAGATCTGTGAAAAGTGGAGAAAGAGGGGGGAAGGAGTAAGGAAAGGAAATGAGAGAAACAAATTTTTGAACTTCAACGAAACGGAAGCCGTTAATGTGCACATTACTTAGGTAAAATGCGGAAAACTCTTGATTCCGCACGTTAACGGAGCAAATCAATCAATCTGCAGATTAGCTAGGTAATGTGCACATTAACGGCTTTCGAGCTTTAGCGGTAACATATATATGAAGCTGTTCTCGCACACGTTTTTATTACTGAGCAACCAGGTGAGAAGTCTGTTCGCAGAGGGACTCTGGTCGGTTGTTGTTGTTGTTTCATTTTTCAATTTTTTACTTCTGATGACGATGCATACAGCTTGCAGTGAAACGTTAAGTCCAACAGAATTGACACGGAGGAATATCCCGCAAAGTACGGAATATAGTGAAAATATATTTTGATGTAGTTTTTACATTCCTAATTTCTCACTTGAAGTGCCATACTGTATCACACGAAGAACTCTTTCACAGTATTCATTCTGCATTATCCTGAATTTATTCTTATGGTTTTCAGAAAACTTGTGGAAGTAAACATAATTACATATTGCATTCAGAGAACTTATAAAATATCAAGCTATAGTCTTAAAATGCATAGTGACGGATTTCTAAGTAGACAAACTTACCAAGGGTCGCATCATGGGCTTCCATATAGGGGGCAGAGGGGAACTCGAACCCACTAGCCCTTCAGAAGTTTGCTTTGCCCGATTCTGCTAGGCGTTCGCTTTCAAAAGTTTTACAAGCACATTTTAAAATAAGGTACTTTTTAGCTCATTACTAATTGTCAAGCAGTATCAATTATTTTTGTAGCATTTTAGTATCTTGTACATTCACTAAAATTTTTGACAGTCTTGAGAAGAAGGTAATAATATTTCTCAGTTCCCCCAGAAGTATATTCGATGATCGGCATGTGTTGGGAGGAGGAAGCTGAGAACCCCAAAATAAGTTAGTTATTATATTAATATATAATATATAATATAAAAATTATATTATATGGACAACTATGGGAAAAATTATCTTCATATATGTAAAAAATTGAGAGTACTCAGGGCTTAAATTGGGCGGGAGCCTAACGGAGCCCGGCTCCGGTACTTCTTCATTTTTGGCGATTATTTAAATATTAGCCGGAGCCCCTAAATAGACGCTGTCATGAAAAAGTAATGAATTTGTGATTAAGGTCAAGCATTTTGTTGTCCAGAAAAATGGACATAAACAATTGATATGATTTATCGATTCTTTTGCAGCCATTCGATTTTTTAATCGATTTATCATAATATTAGGGCTCCTTCACTTTTTTTGTTAGAAATTAAGCTCTGAGAGTATTATATGTTTACCTTTTTAAAAGTATTTATTTCTTTGTAAAGGAGGAGTGTATGTGTGTGTAGTAGGAGACATACAGTCTGTGCCTAGAGGCATCAATTTCTGAAATCCGTTACTGATGAAGTAGGAAAAGAATTGACAGTTAAAATTTTGAAGGTTTTTAAAGTAAGCACTAGTAAAAAAATTCTCGTGCCTGATTCTAGATGGCGCTACGTACGTTCTTATGCTTTTATAAACACGAGCTTCTATCGTTATTTAGAAGTCAGCAAACAGAAAATAACCAGGCATGCAGAAAAGGAAATTTTAAATAATTAAATATGAAAAGAGGTATTTCGGAATTGTGCAATTATTTTAGCTTATAAAAAATACTATTAAATCAAGTTGAAGCTGATTTCGTATAAGTTTCGTACCCCTATCATGTTTTTTATCACTAGATTAGTAACAGGGTGCGAATTAAACTTTTTTACGAGGGGGATCAAAAAATTTCTAACTATTTCCACTAAGCTAGTGGCGTAGTTGGTAAAGGCGTTAGCTTGGCAACTTACTGCTTATATTGGGCGGAATTTAAACCCTCATGTAAGCCATGGTTGTGTTTGTCTGCGTATTATGATTCGGCGGTCTCGTCTCAGATAGCTCAAGGTAAAACTTTAGGGCAGTGTTTCTCAAACTTTGGTCGCTTACGGACCATTTTAAGCAGCCTTTTTTTTTATCGCGGACCACCGGGCGGGGGATTTTCCTCCCCATTAAAAATATATTACCTGAAATTAAGGTTGCCAACTATGGTTAATAATATTAAGCCCTACTTAGCTACCGTTATATTGATTCCCCCTGCAGCTCCTCCCAAAGAAAAACATAACCGAAGTAGCCCTCGATTTATGTGACTTATTGGCAGGCTTATATACGTATATAGGAGCTCCTGCAGGAGAGACTTATTTATCCCTTAAAATATAATTTGTCGTTAATTTGAACTCTTTTGCCGTAAATCTTAGGATTTTTTTTTTTTTTACTTTAAAAAAGCATGAACTTTTGGCAGAAAATCTCTAAAATATCCGATCATGTTCTTAAAAAAATATGGGTTGGTTGCCAAACTCACCTGAAACAAAATAATTTTTAGAGTAACGCTATTTGATAAAGAGAGTGTCAGTTATGATCTTATTTTGTCAAATTTACAATGAAAATGACATCATTAACTTAAATAATAATAATAAGCAATGTAGACAGCACGGGTGTATTCAGAGGATTCAAATCTTTCACAAAATGCCGTAAAGTAACGTTTATAACAAGTAATATTTATGAGAAATTCTGTAAATCTCACCAGAATCAAAATTTTAACTACGCCGGAAATTTCTAATTCAATTTTTTTTCTGAAATTTGGGGATAATCCTGCGCACCACTTGAGAAACCGCCGCGAATCACACTTTGAGAAATACTGCTTTAGGGCGTAAGACTTCAAAACACACAAACAGGCCATGCGTATAGGAAAGATACGGGTTTACTAACTGCGCTATTAGGGAGAGTTGCTTGACGTTTTCCAGTTTAAATACATAAAATGATGGTCGCACACATTGTACCTTGTAAATTTTGCGCAAATATTATACAAAAGAAAAAATTAATTTAACACATTGGAATAATTTTCTATAATAATTAATAACATTGAATTAACAACTTAAAACATAAAAGAAATTGTTAACTCTCTATATAAGTAGATAATTTGGAAATATAATATGAATAATTATTTTTTTTACCTAATTTCTCTTCTAACGTGTAAATTTCATTTTATCATAGAGCAGGGGTCTTCAACTCTTTTCCGTCCAAGGGCCAATTTTGCTTATTCTTGTTGGTTCGCGGGCCGCACTACTGTACCGGCGATGTTAGGACTGAACAAAGACCGATCCGGGAAGGATGGGGTGCGATACCCCTGAATTCTCTCTTTTTGTCTTTTTTTTTTTAGATCTTGATATTGATTTGCCCCCACCCCACCGAAAATATTTTCTGGATCCGCTGCTGGAACTTTTAGTTATTAATCTATAAAGCGAAATCAAACCTTTTACTGAGAATTTTAGCACTGTTTATTTTTGACAAGCTTGTCAGTTATTTTTAACGTCTCATCAGCCCCAAGAGTGTTTTAAAGGTGGACGTCGGTTATTCTGGTCCTAATTTTAGATTTTATTAACTTCATTTTTGAAAAGAGCTTTTTGCAGACGTAAGTTCTCACGAATAGTGATACCGTTTTCAGAGCATGCAGTCCGATGGTTGGGAAGATGTTCTTATCGATATACACCCTATAACAAAAAAATCGACGCACCAAGGAGGAGTTGTCCGATTGCGATAAAAATTGGTGGATGTGAAGAACATACATAGAAAAAGAAACGATTAAAATTTCAGAACAATTGAATGATTTATTGCAGAGTTTGACCGTTACAAAGGGAGGAAGTCAATAAGGCGTTGGTCCACCTCTGGCCTGGATGCAAGCTGTCACCCGGCGTGGCATAGACTGATAAAGATCCCGGATGGTGTCCTGCGGAATTTCTTGCCAAATTGTCTCCAACTGTCGGGCTAAATCGTCAACATTCCGGGATGGTTGCAATCGCCTTCCCATAGCGTCCCAAATGTGCTCTATGGGAGAGAGATCAGGAGACCTAGCTTGCCAAGGAAGTGTTGGGCAAGCTTGAAGACAATTCATAGCAACACGTGCCGTGTGCGGCCGGGCATTGTCTTGTTGAAACGTAAGTCCAGGGTGTCGCAAAAGGAACGGTAACACAACCGGTCGTAGAATGTTGTCTACGTTTGTTTGTTTTTTGGTTTTACGGCTCAAAGACTACAGTGGTCATGCTGCGCCGGGACCTACTGTTTTCCGAGGAATCCGAACCTCTTAAGGCCTGGGGAACCAAACCCCGGACTACAGTGAGCAGTGCGATCTTTTATGAGATCTCTGAGTAAGCGTTCTTTTTGCACTGCTGGGAGTCGAACCCGGATTAGCCGCGCAATAGGAGAACGCGTTACCACACTGCGCCACCGCAGGGCCTTCGTCTACGTACCGCTGTGCTGTAAGTGTGCCAGAAATGACCACCAAAGGGGTCCGGCTATCAAAGGAGATGGCACCCCAGACCATAACGCCCTGTTGTGGGCATGTGTGGCGTGCGATAGTAAGGGCAGGATCCCCACGCTGCCCTGGACGTCTCCAGACACGTCTGCGGTTGTCGTCAGGACACAGTTGGAAACGGGACTCGTCACTAAAGACTATACGTCCCCAGTCAGCGCAGTTCCAAGTTGATCGAGCCCGGCACCACTGTAATCGGACTTGACGGTGTAAAGGCGTGAGAGGTAAGCGGCGTAACGGTCGGCGCGAGCGTAAATTCCGCTCTCTCAGTCGTCTGCAGAGGGTCATGTTGGACACATGTGTGCGGACCACACAGTGGATAGTTGATAACGACGAATCCGGTGCTGTGACAGCTGCTCTGACAATCGCTCTGTCTTCCCGTTCTGTTGTGGCCCTAGGTCGACCGCTGCCGTCCCGACGCTGACATCTGCCGTTGTTGACCCACTCTTGCCAGCACCGTCCAATCGCCGCATCGCTTCGACCCACATGTCCAGCGATTCTTCGATTCGTCCAACCAGCCTCTTTCAATCCGATAGCACGACCTCTTTCAAACTCTGACATATGCTCGTAATGAGCACGAATCTTTCGGCGAGGCATTGTTACAGTCGACGTAAGATATCCGCAGTCAAAATGCAACAGAAATTTTGACCACATATTGAGAATCGCTCCTTATATACACCTGCTGAATGCGCAGTTCCGATGCGCTGGAGTTCCCGCTATTCATTCATTGGACACCAAATTTTAATCATTTGCATGTTCGGTCAAAAAGTCGTTCTAAACGAAATTTCATTACAATCGGACAACTCTTTCTTGGTGCATCGATTTTTTTGTTATAGAGTTTATTTAGAATAAACTGATTATTAAGTTGAATTTTATTTTAAAATCACTGTTGCACTGCAAATCAATAAAACTACTTTTAATACCCATATACGCAAGAAAATTAAAGTCACTAACGCACCCTCGTAGGGGTCGAGGGGGCCGGCCCCCTTGGGGTAACGAAGTGAGAAATTATTACGCCAACGGATGCTGAAATTATTCTTTTAAAAGTAGTGAAATTAAATTAGTGATGTTCCCAAGATTTCCTTGAACTCTTGTGACATTGATGAGATTGCTGTTGAGTAAGGCAACAGCAGTGGCTAGGGGCTGTCTTCAAACGCTTTCCAGGAGGTAAAAGTAGACTAAAACAGTTAAATTGGAAATTCTGAGTGCAGATATTTCTAATTATGTCAAGAAATCTAACCTCACTGATGAAGATAGGATAACAGTGCTAAAAAGTCTTTGCGAACCATATGCAAATTTCAGTTTTCTCACGACAGTCACAATAGTGCTGTAGAAAGGCAAGGAAAATCTCACCACAGTTGGAAGTTTTGCTCATCTGAACGGAGTCGGCCTCACTCTCTAGATTACCCAAAGGTAGAAGATAGTGCATGCCCGGTTTATCGGGACAAGTATCGCAATAATAAGTTGTTTGATGTCGTTTGCCGGGCTCATTTCGTCGAGAGCAAACTTTGCAATCCTTCCTAACTCCTGCTAATCCTTTTGCCACGACTGTCAAGTTCGAATTGATCTCGGAAGGACAACCGTCGAGAGCCAATCCAGGGTCTCTTCAGACCCGACCACAATCTGATATCTCCAGCGCAACGCGCGTGTTTCCGCGTCAAACCAAGGGGTGAACGAGAGTCGTCTCTCGAGTTGCGGCATCGAATCATGTGGTGAATGAGAGTCACCTCTCGAGTGCAAAGGGTTAATGTTGATGAAACAGGTGTTACAACTGTCCAACATAAAAGTCTTAAAGTTGCAGCCGTGAAAGGTAAGAAAGAGATTCACAAGCTTTCATCAGCCGAAAGAGGGCGGCTTATAATTGTCGTAACTTGCATGTCCGCTTCCGGTATTTTTGTGCCTCCGATGCTAATTTTCCCAAGGCAGAGAATGAAACGAGAGTTGTTAGATGGCGCTCCACTGGGAAGCATAGCAGGTTGCCACATTTCGGCCTGGATATAAACTGATCTATTTACTCAGTGGATGGCTCATTTTATTAAGTGCGTTGGAGCAACCAAAGATGATCCCGTCGTTTTGATTTTGGACGGATACACAACATACACCAGAAACCCAGAGGTTATCGACCTGGAAACGTGAAAATGGAGTGTCTCTCGTGTGTTTGCCACCGCACTCTTCAGATCGCATGCAGCCCCTGGATAAAACGTTTATAAAACCTTTCAAGATATATTATGCTCAGGAAATTGAAAAGTGGTTGTTTGCACATCCCTATCGAGCTGTCACAATTTTTCAAGTGGGCCAACTTATTGTCAAAGCTTACGTAAGAGCAGCCAATATGAACGTAGCAATACAAGGGTTTAAAGCAACAGGCATTTTGCCCTACAACCCGCAGATATTTAATGATGCTGACTTTTTGCAACACCAACAACTTTCGATCGCAGAAGAAAGGGAAGTATTGCCTCAACAATCTTCGTCGTTGACGAGTCAGCAACCACCATCATCCACAATGACCAGTCATAAAGCATCATCATCGACAAGTCAATCTTCTCCAACGACAGATCAGCAATCATCGTTATCGACAAGCTTAGTAGCTTTGCCTACTCTAGTAATATCATCAAACCACATCATTCCAGTACCGAAACTTCTCCCTAAACCACCAAATAGAAGGTGTGGATCGGCCTCACTGGTTAGTAGATCTCCCTTCAGAGAGGCCCTTGTGCAGTCATTAAACAAAAACAAAGCAATGAATACCTTTTGTGTGGAAACATCAAGCAAACGAAAGCAAACAAAATCTAAAGAAATAGTATCAAAAAATACAGAAATGAATGAAAGATCAAGGAAGAGACAACTAGATCTTTCTTCACAGAGTTCAAAATCTGAAGATAAAAAGGAAGAGGCAACTTACGTCTCAACCGATGACAACGACAGTAGCTGTTCCGATAGTGACGACACCGAATGTCCAATCTGTAATGGCTTTTATTCTAATGATAAGCATGAAGAGCTGTGGATAAAATGTGTAAAGTATTTTAAGTGGTCACACGAAACTTGTGAAACCAGAAAGAATAAAACACTGAAAAATTGTTGCGTGTGCGTTTTTTGCAGCTAAGCTGGGTTTCTCTATTTGTCTTTTGGCCTGCAAAATCCCACTTTATTACTAAACATCATTCTGGTTTATAATAAATATATTTTACTGTGAGTTTGAGTTTCCATGTTTCCTTTTCTTGTAAAATTGAATTTTTCTTTTAGTTTAGAACAATTTATGTTTTTTAAAAATGTAAACCTTGTTTATTTTGCAACGTTTCTCTCACTTTTCGTATTTGTAATATGACAAGAAATATGAAACAATTTTTACAATATTTTTTGTTACTTTTTTTTTTTGACTAGGCGATATTTGGAACATCATATGATGTGGTGGGTGATATTTGGAACAATTTTTTCAAATTTAAAAAAAAAATCTTTTTTTTTTTCTTTTCATTTGTTAAACGGTTAGAACCCTCAATAATTAGGTAATTGCAATGCGATATATTACCTGATTGTGTAATGGAAAATTGGTGCTAATTGCAGGATAATGTAATGAGCATTAAGTATATTTATGTAAAAATTTCCTTAGATGGGCGATATTTGGACCCCCTACCTTAATTATTATTATAATAAATGCACAATTACTATTAGTTATTTGTTATTTTGTTATTTTTTTGGAAAACGGAAATTTATTGGCCACTTTTCCTGTTTCTTTTTTTTTTTTTGAGGGCGGGGCTTGCCGTTTCACCCACTTCTAAAATCTCTAGCCGCGATTGATGAGAACATTAAGATATAATTTTCACACCAGTTAATATTTAATATGCAGTTATCAATCCTATTTCAAATGATCCACTGTAATATCTTGAGACGTAAAATTATAAGCAATAAGTTATTTGGAAAAAAGAAAACACCGAAACCATCGCAGACAAATGAATAAAACAACTAAAGTTTTTCATGTTTAATAGCCATTTCAGTAATAGTGGAATATAATCATAAAACAGTGAACTATAATGATGAAACAACGGAGATTTTAATGATAAGACAATAGTCTATGATAAGACAATGGACTACATTAATAAGACAATTGATTATAACGATAAAATAATGGACTATAATCGTAACACAATGTGCTTAAGACTCAATATTTATATAATAATACGAAACAGTTCTAAAAATGAACTCACGAGGGAATTAAAAAGTACGGCACTGTTACAACGTATAGAAATACATTATACGAGTTGCAGTGCGCGTATTTACTTTTATTGTACAGAATTTAACGACTGTAACTGATATTATATAGTAAGACATAACATAAAATAACAGTATTTATAGTAATGATTTAACAAACAGATATTTATATGTATTTTTATACATTGTGGTGTTCCGTAAGTGTTTTTTAATTTTATTATTCAAATAGTATTAACAAAAGATCCCCCTTTTTAAACAGAGAGGCGTGGAGGGATTAAATCAGAATACAGTTGCAGTAAAAAATTGTATTCCTTTAATACAGTATCACAATGTACAATAAATATTTCAACAATAAAAACAAATAAGTCAAATTTAGCTAGAACATAACAAATTGACTTGCAAACGAAACAACAATATACATTTAAACCTTTAATTACGTTGCAAAATATTTTCTTAAAAATGTGTATTTAAGAAATATTCCCAGTATCGTAAAAGTAGGAATTTTGCAATTTAAAAATTGCAGAGCCGAGTTTTTCAGATGATAAACTCCAGCGAACGTGTTTTTGGTAATGAACTGACCAAAAGGACGTGTTTTTGGTCATGAAACCACTTGTTTCTGGTCATGAATTGGGCAAAGTCTTTTAGCAATCGTGTGGCACCCAAAATATTATAAACAGAAAGAAATATGCCATTATTTTTGTTCATTATCAGTGGCGTTTCATTGCTGGTGAAATCTGTTGAGGCACTCCACCCACATGATGTTTTAACAACAGTCACTCTAACAAATAAATTTTATTTTAAATAAGCTTTCATAAGAAGGTTTTATACCAAATGAGGTTCATGAACGAATTTTCAATAAATATTAGAACGTGATTTCTTGGGAAAATGAACTTAATATGAAGGGCTAGATCAGCGGTCTTCAACCCGCGGCTCACGAGCCACTTGCAACCCGCCGGCTTATGAAAAACTACAAATTATTCCACACACAAATAACTAATCGTTTACTCCCTTGAGTCTTAAATCTATGTATTTTATTCCGTTTACATTTTGTAATAAATATCTTAAAACGTTAAAGAACTAAAGTAATACGCGGTCTTCCCTCAGTCGTGTTTTACTTCAGTTTTCTAGTGTATATGGTCATTAGCGTAAGTTTTATTGATTTGCAGTGCAACAGTGATTTTAAAACAAAATTCAACTTACCACTCAATGAATTCTATTCTAAATAAATCGATAAGAACATCTTCCCAACCATCCGACTGCATGCTCTGAAGGTGTTACTATTCAGAAGGATGGACTTGGTAAAATCAAACGTTGGGAGAAGAATAACTGACGTCCATCTTGAAAAAACTCTTAGGGGTGGAACATCAAAAATAAGATGAAATACTGATAAGCTTGTTAAAAATAAGCAGTAGCAAAAATCTCGCTAAAAGGTTTGATTTCGCTTTACATATTAATAACTAAAAGTATTGTGAATGTTTTTTACTTCCATACATATTTTATATTGTAATATATATATTCAGTCCCAGAGGCGAATCTTGAAAATATTTTCGGGTGGGCGCGTGAAATCATTGTAGAGACCTTTAAAAAACGGCAACAAAGGCAGATCCGGGGTGCCCTTAGATTCGTCTTTCTTAGTCCTAATATTGCTGATACAGTAGTGCGGCCCGCGGGCCTACAAGAATAAGCAAAATTGGCCCTTGGACTGAAAAAGGTTGAAGACCCCTGGGCTAGACGATAAGAGAAAGTGTTGTATTGTTCAGAACAATATATTTCAATGCCAGACTGTTACATTCCTTAACCTTCCACATGTTTTTGTAATTGGGCATTATAAATTTTGAATTGTGTTAAGTATTTTTTGTGGAAAACAATCATCACGTGATAACACAAATTACTTAAAGACTAGCTCTTCTATACGATACGGTATAGCTTCGATTATCCGTCAGTCACGGGAACGAGGAAATGATGGATAACCGAAGAGACAGATAATAGAATATATGTGTTTTGAAAATTTTTTAGACCTATAAACATACAATATACCATGTCTTTTAATTTATTTACTGTATTGCATTAACTTAAATATGCAGCGTAATACATGACAAAGAAAAACCGTATGGGGGTGAGTTGTAAATAGAGACTGAGTGAAAAACGATGCCTTTATCGAAGGTTGAAGATACATGCTATATACGAATCATCGAAACATTGTTCTGTTGGATAAAAGGATGACGAATAATCAAAATTATAGTTAAAAATTAAGAAAATTGTATTAAAAACTGTATGGCAAAGTACAAACAGTGTCATAAATTTTGAAATAAGCAATTCAATCATCCTTTAGACCGTTCATTTGTATATGCATGAAATCTTTATTGTATGAAGCTTTTTAAAATATCAAATTAAAACTTTGGGAACATCCCACTACGCATAGTAATAAAAGGAAGTTTCCACAAATATTAAGATGAAAATGCATCCATTCCAAGTTATATTACGTTTTTAAAGCACTGGTATGCGGAAGTTTTCACGGTTAGTTATTTTTATTCCAATATTGGAAGCGAATAATTATGCCCGTGTCCAGAGGGGGGATCAGAGGGACCGCCTCTTTCCGAAACTAAAGTTGTAATAGGACAGAATATATACTTATATGTATTTACTTGTCGAGCTTGAAAAAAGGGGAGAGAAAAAAAAAAAGTCTCAAACCTTGAATAATTATAAAAACTTTGAGTACAATATCTCATTTCGTAGACCACTATTTTAAGTAAACTTTAAAGAAAAAGTATAGCAACCATTTTCCTTAAAAGAGAGACATTATAAAAAAGGACATTACAAGGGCTTAATATTCGTTAATGTTTTGATGTATTTTATTAATATATTCAATAACATAAATATCTAAGTAGGCTATTATATTTAACATCAATGAATAAATTTCTTAACTTAAATTTTGCATTAAAAACTTACAGAGGTAAACTAAAATTTATAATTTCCCTTATCCTTATTATAGAGTAGATGAACCTCTGTAAAAAACATGAGGTACACAAGATCTACTGTAGAAATCCATTTTGAATATATTTTCAACATCAACGAACAATTTCCATCGTCATATACAATTTTATAATCTTTTTTAAATAAAATTCTAAAATAATTTATTTTGAAAGAACTATTTTCCAGAAGAGCTGAACGCAGTTCCAGAAGGGAACTCAGACACCCTGGCTACGGCCTTGTTCCTCCTCCAAAAAAAACCCTGTCTACGGCTTTGCATGCTGTGATCATATCGATACATGCTGTGAAAATTTTTGAAGTCCCCGAAATTAAATCCTGGTTACGGCCTTGTGAATGATGCACACTTTATTTGGGATCGTCATCGACGGATTATTGTGTTTCTGTTCACCCTTTTTTATTCATTTATAAATTAATTCACAGGAGATAAAACTTTGTAAGAGAACGGGGAAAAAAGCAGATGAAGACTGCCTGACAAGCCCCATCATCCTATAGTTTTATAATCAACAATAATAGGAATTAAAGGTTAAGATAATTACAGGCAGTAAATTAAAATCTCAAAATTTGTCCGTGAACAAAATACAATAACATAGAAAATCAAGATACAACAAAGAATCGTTAATTACAAAAAAGTACTAAAACATCACAATATATATATATATCATCAATGACAAATCAACAGATAAAATTTAAATTACAAATCATATATAAATTAATATTTATATAAATATATAATCAAAATAATACAAAATTTACATTAGAATTTTTAATACACATATTGTAAACACAAAATAAGCAGTACCAATAAAACAATACATGTATAATAGAAATAAAATACAGGGTACCAGGGAGGAAATTTACATACAAAAGGTTAAACACTGGTAAAATAGCAATGAAAAAGATCACTCAAGCTTTCGGACGCATCAGCAGCAGTCTTGATGAAGGACTGCTGCTGACGCGTCCGAAAGCTTGAGTGATCTTTTTCATTGCTATTTTACCAGTGTTTAACCTTTTGTATGTAAATATATGTATAGTTAAACAGTGGAGTACGCAATATAAAGAAGCTAGCCCGGCACACTATAGTCCAAATGGATCCATCAAAACCGTCAAATAAAGATTAGCTGACAGCCCTTTTAAAGATGACAAAGTTCTGCAACAAGGTTAAGCGGGTGGGCAGCGGGTTCCACACCATAGGATCACTAGAGTTGATGTGGTTATATATATAACCATTCCTAGCAAAGACAGGAACATATATCACACCTAATCAAAGTTGGTAGTGACTAGATCTTGCATTAAGATCAATCATATCCAAGACCTGACCAAACTTCACTTTTCTATACATCGAACAGGCCATATTATAATAAGCTAATCTATCAGAAGGAAGAATGCGGAAATAAAGCCATAGGTTTTGCCCTTCGGTTCCCAAACGGTTAGCAAGTACCCTGAAGATACGTCTCTGATGTTGTATAAGTCTCCTCATGTTAGTCATGCAAACACAAGCCCTGACGATAGAATAGTATTGAAGATGAGGTAACGTAAGTGAGTTATATAAAAGGCGTAATGTTCGTATAGGAAGACAATTGTTTATTCTGCGCAACACCCCAATAATCCTGGAGAGCCTCCCAGTAACCAAATCAACGTGACTATCCCATGTTAATCTGGGTCGCAATACAATACCGAGGAAAGGAATGGCGTCAGAATATGATATAACTATGTTGTTTATCACAAGACGGTGGAGTGGGTCAACTAATCTTCTGTTTTGGAATACCATACAGCATGTTTTACTTTCATTCACTATCAATCGATCAGAACTAAACCAACTATATATAAATCCAAAGAATCTGGGCTAGCACATTAGTTAACAATATTTAGCAATCACTATGAGAATGCAAAAACGCCGTGTCATCAGCAAACAGGACGGGGTAGGCTCAATAAAAAGATAAAAAAAAAAAAAATCATTAATAAATATAAGAAAGAGCAATGGGTCTAGCACAGAGTCCTGAGGTACACCATGTTTAATGGTCATTAATCCAGAAGTTCAAACACCACTTTGGACATATTGTTTTCGATCAGTAAGGTGACTCTTTAAGAGATTCAAAACATGACCACGAATATCAACATTGTAAAGCTTATGAAATAGTATAGAATTATTAAGTTAATCAAACGTTTCTCTAATATCCAAAAAACACACATGAAATACTTTCCAGTATCCAATGATTATCTCAATTTACTTATCATTTTTACGATTGCCAATTCTCTACCACTTAGAAATCCAAACTGCTGCGGATGGAAAAAATCATTGACATTTAAAAACCGAATAAATCTTTCATGAATAAGCATTTCAAACGTTTTAGGGATCGCTAACAAAACAGAAATAGGACGAGAGTTTGCAGAATCGATACGAACACTCTTTTTAAAAAACAGGAACTACACGGGCCATCTTAAACAGGCACTACGACCTCCATAACAATAGCATTAAAAATTTCCGTCAGAATAGGAGTTAATAGGGCAGAAACACATTTCAAAACACGAAGATGAAGTTCGTCAGGTCCCGGAGCACTTTTAGACTTTAGTCTCTGGAAGCACTCATAAGTCTCATGATCATCAAATGGGCTACAATACAAAGATTGAACGGGGATCCATAAAATAAAAGTAATTTGCCAATTGTAAATCAAATCCAGAATTTATACCATCAGCTATGTTTATAAAAGCCTATTAAAGTGATCAGACAATTCATTGGGAACAGTAATATTTTGACCATTTATTTTCAACATAGAAATCTCGCGTGACTGATTGCCCCTACCCATTAAACATTTTGGATACTTTCACCTATTTATCGGTCCACTAGATCAAAACTCATAGTAAAATAATCGCGCTTGGTCCTGGCAATATCCATATTTAACTTATTTCGGTATGAGCGAAAGCTCCGAAGGTTATCCAAAACCTCGGGTACGAATAAATCTAGAAAATAATCTATTTTTAATATTAATCCTACGACGAATAGTGTTTGTTATCCACACCTTACGATATTTCGTATGGGAAGGGTTAAAATAGCTCTGAGGTTAACAATATAACAAAAAAGTTGATGTACACTTCCTATAAATTCAGAATAACTGACAATTCAGTTTGCGGGATAACCTAGGACAGTATCCGATCTAGGATAATATATTTGCACATATGAACTATGACACTAGAACTAACTATGAAGCTAGATATGTAACTAACACATATTTGACTAGCACAGTACCCTTTGGCAAGTTTCCTTACTTTTAAAAGGTGTGATTAAATGGAGAGGAAATCCTGCTGGTTTAAGTGATAGAAGTCATTTTCATTGCTACACGTTGTAGACTATGTCTCCAAAGTTTAGAAGAACGTATTTATTTAGCTAGATTAAAGTGATTTCTTGATTTTGTAAAGCAGAAAAGAAATGGAATTACGTGAATTTACTGAAAGGGGAAATATTCAAACCGTGTTTTTAATTTCCAAAAAGAAATTTATTTATCCATATATTTCATTTTTGTTCTCATATAAAAATGGAGATTTATAAAATCGTTTATAAATGTTATTCTTTCTCTTTTACTCGACGAGTCAATTTCGTCAATAAACTGAGATTTAGTAAACTGTAAAATTTCTTACGAAACATACAAAATAACGAGAAAAATATTTAGTCACCTATTTTTTCAGTTGCTAATCACTTGAATAGCAAGAGACATAACGGACAATACATATTCAGTGAAGATCATGAAATAGTGATGGAATTGCAAGCACAAAGGTCTAAGAGATCCTAATCGCAAATGAATGAGGCATCAATAAGTAATGACTATCTAAAATTGTTTTACCAATTGGTGAGTTTGTCTTTTGTCATACCTAGTATTGAAGTATTATGGTTCTATCTTTTTTAATTGATATTGATTAAATACTTTCACCGTAATTTGAATTCCACGATCGCACGCTAGTTTGCATGACAACGTCTATTCTCCATTTGCGGATACAAGGATAATAAAACTAAGATCAATAACACTTTACTAATAATAAATAAGAATAAAGTCGAAATTATTATGATGCAATTTGGCATTTTAATATGGCGTAAAGTAAGGCGTCTGTGTAAAACAAGATATAAAATATTAATGACGCATTCAATTAAAAAAAAAAAAAGACGTACAATAATTTAGGAACTAAAAACACAAATATTCGTTGATTACAGAGTTGTACTAGACTAAAGGCTACCTATTGTGCGTTCGCGCAGACCTGACGCCTGATACCGTTAGCAGACGGGTTAGTCCATTGCAGTTTAGGGAAGGGCGTCTTGCCGAAACTGGTTTTTCGCGCGGGAAAAACCAGTTCCTCCAAGACGGCCTTCCCTAAACTGCAATGGACTAACCCGTCTGCTAACGGTATCACACACCAACTGAGCGCGAACACACGGTACTACATATCCTCTGTGGTCCCTTAACGAAAGACAAAATGAAACAAACTTCACTAACCATTGAAGTATCAACCAGGATACTTAGCGAATGCTTCAGTCTAGGGTTTAAACATCTACATAATCGAATGGGAATATTCGGAGGAAACACGGATCTAACAAATCCCTTTAACGGACATAAAATTGAGCACGTTGCTTCTTGAATAAATATCGTTGTGTCTTCTTAAAAAGTCGTTGTGGGATATGGTTCGTATTTGTGCAACGTACGGAGATATGGATATCTTCGTAGAGAAAAAAAAATTCAATACCCTTACTTATTTTCGCAAAAAGGGGGCGTATCTTTAAGGATATCTTCAACGTTTAAATCTGTCTTATTGGTCACCATTTTGTATCCTACTCGTTCTAGAACTGAGCGACAATGTTTCTGAGTCCGTAATATATCCTTCAAGGTCATACTACGGCACCATTCTAGAGCAGCCTGTGTGGAATTTCGAACTGTTCTGTAGGGAGGTTGCAGAAAGGAATTGGAGTTTGCAGGTGGGCCGTGCTGTGTGTGCGTCTCAAGAAATTGGACTACTTCTTCTGGGACTCTACCAAGTCCAAGGAAGTTGAAAAGTTTTTCTGTAGTTTGCGGAGGATCCAAAGCCAAATCCTCATATCGCACAAGCATATACCTTTTCGGATGACGCTTTTGCAAAATGCACCCATTTTTTAAATCGTCTTCTACTAAGTCACAAAAAGTATTTGCAGATGAGCAAGCCTTATATTTATCACACCACACTGCAATGTCCTTTTGTTTCCTAGAATTCATAGTCCCTCTAGGATCACGAACTAAATGAATGATTTTCAAATTGAGATCTCTGTATTCCTCCATCAATTTGGAAGCTTCAAGTAAAGTCATTCGTATGGTCTTGGCTATTTGCACTGGTGACTGCCGACAAGCTGAAGATAAGAAGCATACGTTGTAGCATAACATTCGACTGTGATCTTTATGAGTACATGTTTCCCAGTAACGCTTATTTCGTCTTAAAGTTAAAAAATCACTGTGGAACCAGGCCCATTCTGGAAAGGAATTCCAATCGTGGTAGTTGCATGTTAGCAGATCGTGTATCAGTTTGCGAGCAGACGAAAGCTGACCCCTTGAGACGACGCTACCGAAATAGTGAAGAGGTTCAAAATGGTAAAAGGCACCGCTATAGCTTTGTAACAAATCTCCCAGAAAGGAAGAACCGCTTCTTGGATAAGACAATAGCAAAACGTGTATTTTCGGCTTTTTTGTGGAGCTCAACCAGTTTTTCAATTCCGGAGGACATGCTGTGGAAAAAATATGCATTATTAAATATCAGCAAGCAGCAAAACACAATGTAAATTATTTATTGAATAGGAGATTTTGGTAAAAGCAGATAAGATTATTTACGATTTGTGAAGAATAGGAGAAAAAATTTAAAATACTCATCTCAGTAGTGACACTTGTTGATGCATACTAATTTCATCAAATTTTAATTATGTAAATAACCCTGGAAGATTTAAGCGCTTCTGTTTAAAAAATGAAGTAACATTTTCTAAAAATATGCTTAACAACTTTTCCATCATTACAATCGATGAATACGAATTACGAACTACTGCATTGGTCCCTAAAAGCCATGCTCGTATCGTGGGGGTGGGGGGACTTGGGGACCGGTCCCCCCAAAACTAAATTTTTAATGGGACTTGGCTACGGCCTTGCATGCTGTGATTGTATCAACACATGCTGTAAAAATTTTTGAACACTCCCAAAATTAAATCCATTTAATTAAATTTGCCAAAAAGTATTCCATAGAACTAATGATGATTCCTATTTGCAAAATTTTGATTTTACGACTTATTTTTTGAGGTCCATGACATTTCGTAAAACTGAGAATGCACTGTATTTGGTGAACATGTTAAATTTAAATAATTAAAACACTTAATTGTGTAATTCTAGTATTTTTCTCCGGCAACAAATTGCTCGAAAGAGAGATTTTTCTTTCACAATTAGAATGAAAAGTATAATTCATCGAACCATGTCATTTAATAATAATAATAAAAAAAAAATCCAAATGTGTACCACTATGTAATTGCCCTAAGTGGAAAGTTTGTTTCAATTTTGTAATTAGTTTAACTTCGTTTGAAAAAGAATATACAGGGTGTTCAAAAAGTTTTTTTTTTACATTTTTAAAAAAATAATAAGAAAAGAACGGTATTATATACGAACTTCGTTGAACTTTATTGAACACTTTGTTGCATTAAGCAGTGAAAGGTTCAAAGATATTGTGTTTCCTTTGAACTTTTTCCGAAGTAACTTCCTGGTTTGATAATTATTCGAATATGCTCCAGAGTCCGCATCTTCGCGATAAGAAAACTTGAAACATATACTCACTTTTTAATACGATAGAATTCCTCCGTATTGGAGTTTAGAGGTTTGTTAAGTCATTGCTGAAAAATTCCTTGGACTCTGCACGGGCATGGGTGGTCCGAATAGCAACTTTGATCTCCTTATGTAACGTATCTGGATTTTACCTTGTTGGAATATATAAAGAACATTGCCTGCCAATTGCCAATTAGTAACACCGAAGAATTGAAGGCAAGAATAATGACTGCTATTACAGGTGCCAATAGTGCAATGCTTGAAAGCAGGACCAGGGCAAAGGGGGGGACAATGTTAAGAGATCCCAGAATTCTAAAGAGACTTGCGCAAATAGCCTTTTCTTTCTTCTTTTATTTAATATTTACGAGAATTATTAAAAAATCACGAGCATGACAATCTATTAATTTTTAAATTTTTAACTTTTAAAAAATGGTTGGGGACCAGCATATATTGAAATATGTTGATAATTGTTTAAAAAATAAAACAACATACCTTTATAACTTTTAATGCCGAATTTCACAAAGTGTAAGTTTATATCTATTCCTGTTCGTTTTTGTTTTATTTTTTAAAAGGGCAAAAAAATTTCCCGGGCATCCTGTGTAATTAATACCTTCCATGTAAGAAAATAACATAGTATTCTGTGCTTCGCTCTCACAAAGAGCAACTATGAATTTTTTGTTTTGTTATGCATATAAGTAAGATTAGATATTAATTTTCATGGTATAAAAGAGAAAACAAGGCAAAGAAACGTGAAAATAAAAAATAATATTGAATTATTTAAATAGTGATGGCTTTGAATATGCTTGGTATCTTATCATATTAACTTATCGCGAATGGGTACTTCTGACAAAAGATACACTTCTAACATTGTAAGATATTTCTTGTAAATACTATACTCATAAACAATGTATATTAGCCTTCATATACAATAGTAAAATGAATAACGTTGCAATTAGTTTAGACATTTTTAATTAATGAAACATTTAATTTGCCTAAAGGAAATTTAATTTATATGATAATCACTATGTTTAATACACGTTACTATCTATATTATATATGATTCTACCAGTTATTAAAAATTCTGAAACTTTTTTAAAAATAATTTTTAGTGTTTCTTAAAAATCAGTAACGATTTTTGAATGAAATCCGTGGCTTTCATTTCATTTCATCACCACATTTATGGATGTGATAGAATAAGGCTGGTTATCTATTTTATATTTACTTATTTGTTTTCTTTTCTTATAACACACACACACACACACACACACACACACACACACACACACACACACACACACACACACACACACACACATATAGATGTATCGTCAGATTGATATCGTAACAGATGTATCAACAACCATTGTATATCAGTTGAATAAAATTATTTCTATTCTATTCTATTCAAGCGCCTTTAAAGAAGTTTTTGTGATACAACTTATGAAAAAATGTGTTGATATCCAATGGGAGGGCTTGAGCTCCCAAGCCCCTCCCTTTCCCGCCACTGTACACACACTAGCCAATCGTCTTTTAACGACTACTGATATACTCATCCTTTGAGAAACCTTGAATGGTACATATATGTACAGTATTATTAGTTTGCATATGTTACAGAATTTTTGAATTACATATTTAAATTTAAATATCAGTGTCAGGTATATAAGAAGTGGAAGAAAGCAAATATCATAAGCTTGAAAGAATAATCTCTTGTAAGAGAAAAACAAGTAAAACGCAGTAAAACCTCTAATTAGCGGACACTCACTGAACAGAACAAATTTTCCGTAAAAAAAAGGGTGACCGTAAAAGACGGGGATATTATTGTGAAGGGGCTTTTGCAAGGGAAGTTTTATCTCACCTTAAAAATGGGGTATTCGTATCTGAGAGGGTATCCGTTAAGAGGGGTTTTACTGTAGAGTGGACGGTCGCGATATTATAGCCGAAATAAATTTTGCTTATGATTTATATTTTCTCAAATTTATTAATTTGAACTTTTGTTGTATAATAGGGATATTTGCGACGGTCTATCGGACCCATTTTAGAAACTGTGATGAATGGTAGAACGAAGATATGCAATGGGAGTTAAGATTTTTTTTTTATAATTCGCTAAAGGAAAATAAAGTTTTACTCGAATGAGTCATGTGATCATACGAGTTTTACAATCATTAATAATTTATGAAAATTCGACATTAACAAGAGGTTTTTAAAGTCATTCTTAAAGTAATCCAGTCTAATTTATTAAATTTTTAAAGAAAACAATGTTTTTTAAAATGTTTATTATAACATATTGTATATAGGTTCAATTATGTGTAAGTGTCTGATTATACGTGATTGCACTTACATGCAAGTAGTGTATATTAGATCTACTTATAAGCAGAAATTGCTTATTTATCTAGATCTTTCGCCAGTAATATAACAGATTTTTGTTGAATCTACTTGATAAATTAATAACTTAGTGAGTACTTAAGTAATAATTGAGCAAATATTATTTAATGTATTATTTTAGCCGTAGTGAATACAAGTAAAAATGTTGATGTTAGAAGTTGTTGAAAAGCTGATATATTGAAATAGATACATTAATAAAAATAAATTATATAAAAAATATTAAATGAATTTTACTAAATAAAGTATCACTGAATAAAAATTATTAATTTTGTAATGATATTTAGTTTCTTCTTTTTACAAAATATTAATGCAACTGTAAAATATTCCTTATATAACACGTCATATTTTCTCTGAATAGAGCTTAGTTTCTATAGCTCACATATAATTAAACTGTTATTAAATAACTCTTTTTAGCCGTCATTACCTGTTATTAAATCTTCGCTTCGTTGACGAGTATTTGGAGATAAACATAGAAAGTGAATGTAATTATTTGCGGATTTTATTATCCCATTGAATTTTATAATTACTACTGAAAATTTATTTTATATCAACTAGCTTTCTCTCTCATTTAGAATAACATAATCGTCTTGCGGTTATTTTTATTCTAATAACTTAAACCTTGTGGCGTGCGTATGAGTAGCATTGTCTTAAATCTCAATATGAAACGCTTTTCACATTTTTAGTTCACGTGATTTTGTTTTCCTCGTTTCTTAAGTGCCGCGTTTTATATATTTTATCTTACAGAAAACATACATTTCACGCCCGAAGAAATAAAGTTTAAAAATATAGTATTTTCAGAAACTTACTAATAGGCTGTGGAAACCTTTGCTCCCGACTGACGTTTGTAGAAACGTAACTTAGCGCAAACACCGTACAGAAACCAATGCTGGCAGCTAGAATCCGTGGTGCAATCTTCGACTGGCGGCCGACTTTATTTCTCAAGTTGTCATGCCGTCTGGAAATGGAAAAATATAACAAGTTTTAGACAAGTGAAGCGCTAGCTTATAAATAACGCAATAGTGCAAAAACAAATATAATAAACAACAATTGCCTAATTTTTTAAGTTTTTTATATATCAAAGATAAATTCAATAAGAGCATATGCTCAAAAACTGTACCAAATCCCATATATTGAACTGCCCATTATGAAGGTTAGAAAAGTGGAATGTTCTATAATGCGTATTTTTACCTTTACTATGTTTTTTTGGAAAGGTGATGTGACCGAATCTCGTTAATGTGAACCCCAGTCAACAACGAATGACTCTGTAATACGACTGTATCCTTTCAGGATAACGCGCATTACTTTTAACACGAATCATTTTTTTGGCACCATGATCGTTCACGTTAACGATTTTTATTGCATCATCCCTAGTTTAAAAGAAAGTGGAAAGGCGAGAGAGAGAGAGAGAAAGAAATCCAAGTATTGTGGCATTACTTAATAGAAGCCGTTAAAATGTAAGATATTCTTATGAAGGTGTGTAATAATAAAAAATTAAAAAAATTGCCAGTTTGCTTTTAAACATGGATAATGTGAGTCTGTGGACCTAAGAAATATTTTAATAGGCGCAATAGTTCTTTTGAATATAATTTATATGCAGAATTATAGGTTACCATATAATTTCCTTGACCTGCGAAATGCTGCTGGTATTTAGGAGGCGGTTTTGAAGGGGTCAGTCAGTGGGAACGCCTGAAATCAGTTAAGCCAATAACTTAATGTCTTATTCTTTCTCGAAAGTGGTACAGAACGGTAGCGTTTGGTTTGTAAAACGAAGTTAACGTTATTGTCACACACATGGACGGAAGGTGGAAATGGGGTGGGGGTGGGGATAAAACCACTTTCCAACCTCTATATCCATCGTAATGGCACATGGGCAGCACCTCCGAGATTTCATCCCTAATTTTGTTTTTCAGATAAAGATGCCAATGGAAGGATTTCTATTCTTACATATTTTATAAGGGTTTAGAAAACAGGTTCCTAATAAAGATATTTGTGTATAACTCCAATATATCATTATAAATAATTTATTTTAACACCTCATACCCGAGTATCTTATTTTAGTTCCTGCTTTGAGATTCATGATTGAGGATTACAGGTTCATTTAAGAGAATATACAGTAATGACATTCAAACCTTGGAAACAGAGACTTAAACCGAACTTCTGTATTACAAAATGGCATAAATGTAAAACAGTCTTAAAAATGAAAAAAATTAGAATTATAAAATTTTCTTTATAAATGAGCTTCGTTGAATATTAAGAGATACTACAAATTACAACTAAAACCACATTAACATAAACTAAACGTTCTTCTCTCCAGAATATTGCGCATCTAGGAAAAAAACAACCAACCACCAGCGTTTGCCTTGAAAAACACACGGAATATGGCCTATAAATAATACATGTGTGTGTGTGTGTGTACCCCAAGTTGCTTCAACCAGGGGCTGACTTTATAAAACGTTTCTCAGTATTTCCCTTTAGAGTTTGCGAACTAAAATGCGAGGACGCTGTCTCTGGCTGAAATCCAGAAAACCTTAATCATTTATTAAAGTTGCCCTAAGTTCGTTTCAAGAAGAGAAGAGTAATAATAATCGATAAATCACCAAGAAAAGCAGCCGCAAAATGACTTTTTCGATTGCTCGTTTATTTGTTTTTAATAATTCACATGTAAAAGCAAGGCTACGCCACCAACGGGGCGGAACAGTATTGTTAGCCAAAAAAACCCAATTTTGGAAAACATAATCGTCCGGTTCGAAGATGGGCGAAATAGAGCGTGTTCTCATTTTTTTTTTCATCTGCCGCAGTCTTTGGCAGAATGCATAAGGTGCATACCCAATGTTAGGAACAGTATAATAGCATTTTTTGATGTTCAGCACCTTTACTGGCCGCTTTCCAACAGGCGAGGTTTGTCCGTTGGAAAAGAGTAATGAAAAGAGGAACCACTATCTGCCCCTATTACATAACCTTGAGGCTAGCTATCCTAAAATCAATGCCGCTCGATAGCAGTTCCCTTTCCAACGGATGAAATATGCGAGGGAAAAAGTGTGAGGCAGTCCCCTTTCGGTGTGTATCAGGAAAGAGAAATTAAATTGAAATTTGTCTGTGTTCGAGAACGATGTATTCCTGGTTAGAAAATAAAAAGTCTTCTGTACTTGATTCAATTTTGAATACAAGGAGAGGAAAACTATTTAATTGCACTGTAAAAAGCAATGTTAAAACAAGAGTCGTGAGCACAAGTCTTGTAAAAATTCTCATAGCTGATGAGAACATTAAGATTCGTCATATAAAGCAAAAACAGTTTCACAACAACAACGAAAAAGCCACCGTGTCTAACGCCAGGAAGATCCCCACTCCCCCCCTCCCCCCATAAAAAGAAACTTTCCTAGGAAAATATGAGGATAAAGTGTGATAAATGTGTTTAGGGGGGGGAAAAACGTTAAAAAATTTAGTTTATCCTAGCACACTGAATATGAATTAGTTAATAATGTATCTCTCCTTTTCTTTTGAAGTGCATAAAGCTTTTAAAACGAGTTTGAACGGAAAACCTTTTAAGATAATCAAATCAAATCAAATAAATTTATTTCATATATAAGTACTTGCTTTCAAGTTTTAAGCTTTTTCGGTGTCTCTAAGAAAGAAAAAAAAAAGAACAAATTAAATTTGTTTTTAAGCATATTTCAAAAGCGTATACGAGTTTGTTTTGAAACAGGCTATTCAAACTGGTCTTGTGGAGTATATGATCCGGAAGGAGAAAACTCAGCAACAACTAAAATTAAAGTACATTCAGAGGGCAGTGCGTCGTTTCTTGTTTTTGAAAGTGGACACGCAAGTTGGGTATATAAGCCAGATGAATAGATTATGTCATCATGACTCACATGAATAACGTTTTCACGACATTGTTTTCTAGTAGTCCTTTTGAAGGACAACCAGTGGGAAGGATATACATTAAGGAACTTTTCCTTTCAACGCTCTATGTTTCTTTTTGAATGCTTTGGTGAATAGGAAAACGTAATATTTCCTTATCCAGAGCTTCTATAACTTTCAGTAATGACATGGACGGTTGCTTTGTGAAATTGTTGTCCAAGGGTGAATTATTATGTTAACTGATGAATATATAAAAATGAAATTCGCCTCGGATAGCACACGCTTCAATTCACCACACTTGAAAAAAAAAGATACATATATGTTAATATATTTTCCATTCGGTGTGACATGAAAGTTAATTGTAGAGACAAATATATCTAACATGTAAACGTTAGATTTCTCAATTTTATATATGTTACATTTAATATATAAATATATAAAGTTGGAAAAGACAATTGAAAGGCAATGGAAAGTGTCCTTTAACGCTAAAAATGTATTGAAAACAGATTTTCATGGCAGATCTTGTGCATGCCTTATTTTCCTTTTCACAAAGAGTTAAGTTTTAATCATCACCCTACAGTAAGGAGAAGGGAAATTAGAAATTTCAGTATACAGTACTTCTACAAGTTTTCAATGCAAAATTTATGTTAAGAAATTTATTTATTGATGTTAAGTGAATTAGTTTAAATAATGGGTTAGAAAACTCCATAAAATTAATAATATACCATAAGAAAACTCTCCCAAAATTTTCAACTAATTTAGTATACGCTCTATTTTTCTTTTAATGATCGTGGTAATTTTTTGATCATGCCCACAAAAGGTAAAGTTCACTCGTATGTATTTCCAAAAACTCCTCTATACATTTCTGACTGAGGGCGACCCTTTTTTCTAGTGATTGTACACAAACATGATTGGAAAAAAGAGCTTGTCGACGAAATGGAACCGAAGTTCTTAATACTAACAGACCAAGAAAACCAAGATGATAGCAAGAAAAAAGTCATGAAATTAATAAATAATTAGTTGATAATTTTCAGAAATACAGATTTTTGTTCTACAGGCCGGTGAAAAGTCTAGTGTTTTTTCCATTAAAAATGTAAGAACGAATTCAAAAAAAGCGTTCAGTTTCTCAGACTTTAAATCAGGAAAAATAAATAAAACGAGATTCGCTTTCATCGTAGAAAAATAAGTAAAAGAAAAAGTGTAAAAATCAGGAATTCTCATTAAATTGCTAGTTAATGATTTCTAAGCTTAGTTAAGTTTAGAGAATTAAATTACGTTTGTGTTTCAGTCGAATTGGAATTTTACTTTAATGAGATATAAACAGCCGAGTACGGAGAAAAGAAATTTCTAAACTCAGTAGGAATAATTCCACTTAATTCATCTAACAATTGGATTCCCGCATTTTAATTTGCTCTCATTGGAATACGAAGATATAGGAAACCAATGACATTTCGTCATACTTTAGATTAATAAAAATAAAATTGTTCCTATAAGAATAATAGCAAAAATCACAATTTTCGTCTTCTGATTTTTTTTCTTCCAGCATTAGGTATCAGCACATTATGATGGGCCATTTGGGACTGGAATCGAGAGCTTAACTTTGTCTTCTATTCAAACCATATTTAGATACGATCAAGCTTAACAAACCCAACCCAATGAAGTTATTGAATCACCCGGTGGGTTGAACGCAGTCTTATGTTTAACAAAAACATGGCTGATCATTTATTTTTCTATATTTAAGACCCGGTTATTAGAGAATCGAATTATACATACGTGAATGCAGCAAAAATTTAATTTACAGCATAAAATAAAGCTACTTTGGAATCGGCCTTTTCTTTCGTAAATATAATTCTCGAGGAATTTTTTAATAGATTGTACGACGAGGATACATCGCCACATAACGAAGATGTTTAACAGGTTCTAAAACTCTAAAAAAATCTACCGTAATGGAAGTTTAGCAAATTTACATGAAGAGATTTGTACTTTAAATAATTCATTTGTGTAGCCCTAAGTGTGTTGGTATTTCACTCCTTTCATTTGGCGGAGCTCCTCTTTATCTTCCCCCCTAGATGTTAATGGTACGTTTAAGAACCATTGCGCGCTTCATTCTAAATCGAAAATGTTGATGGATAAACATTAACACGCTCAAATTCTCAAATACAGGAATGGATGCATGTGTGGAGTTTCAGAGGATTCTCTCCAGGGGTCGCTTTAGTATCCCGTTTAGATTTGCACCTTCCAGAAAAGAAATGCTTGGAGTCTATCGATCGCCTTCTCTGGTTTGGTGGTTCCAATGTCGTCCTGAATTCTTGTTCTCAGAGAGAGAGAGATAGAGAGAAAGAGAGAGAGAGAGAGAGAGAGAGAGAGAGAAGGAAAAAAAAGCTTCAGAACAGAAATTACTTTCTTTAAAGAAGACTTCCACAAGAGAGGACATATAGCTGGAATGGCCGTTTTAGGATTGTCGCCAAAAGAATAAGAATTTCTCGAAAATATGCCTTTCAAATCGTTTCGCGCAAGTAGAGAGAGATAGTGAAATTGCAACAGAAACTTCCGACACGGTAATATTAATCTGGTTTACAAATTATTTACGGGTCTTGAAGTAATTTCGTAGAGAAATCTTTATGAAAACCTTTCATTCAATGACAAAATAAGACTGAGGGTACACCAGTTTATAAAGTTGTTTCATAGTTTTGATTTATGATTTCATTCACAGTATTGTCATCACCCGGCATTTTACGATGTGGATAACTATATATACATGAGGTATTATGCTTTGTTGAAAATTAGTATTAATAGTAAAAGCATCAACGTCAAACACGTGTTATAAAACTGAAAGCAGACTTCATCCAAGATTGAAATCCTCCGAGCTAATAAAAAATCTATTTTTCAGAATCTTTCATTCATTCGATGTTACATTGTTACGATATGTTATAACTACTGAACGGTCAACATCCAGAGATGGCTTCCGGAATTTTTGCTGTTGGATCAATGACAAGGATTACTGGCGGATGGGGTTGGAGGATCGAAGCACAAGTTTCTGTAAATAACGTACACATTTTCCTTCTTTTCCTGTAGGGATATTTTTTCCCCTAAAGCAGATCTTCATCATTTCAGTGTAAGAATTAGTATTGCTAACATTAGTCAATAGTGCGTATTTTCTCCACCACTACAGAAAATCACTTTACTTTACAAGGAAAGATTATTCCAATAATTTTATTATAAGTATTAGAAAATAATTCTATAGTAAATATTTACTGATTATTAATTGGTTTGAATAAAGGACAGAACTCTTCACACATTATTTTATATATCTTATATTTATATATATTTTATATTCATGAGCACCCATAGAAGCATTTTTAGTGGGGGTTGAGAAAATTAACGAGTACTTTTAGGGGGGGAGTGTGCTGAGAAAAATTATTACCTCTTTCTCAAAGCTGTCGAGAATTTTAGTGAATGTACAAGAGACCAAAACTCTACAAAAATAATTGATACTGCTTGACAATTAGTAATGAGCTAAAAAGTTTCATATTTTAAAATGTGACTGCAATCCTTTTGAATGTGTAACATAGCAGGTTTGGACAAATCAAATTTTTAAATGGCTAGGAGGGTGGGCTCGAGCCCCCCTCTGCCCCCACATAGGGGCCCATGTGTATATGCATTAGAAATTGAACTGATGGAATACCTATAATTTGTCTTTCTAGTGTAATTTTAATGATTTTTTATATTTGATATCAGTTTCCAGTTATATGATAAAGGTTGCAAAATATACTCTGAGCTTTAAAAATTTTTTTAGCCTGTCCAGTCTTTGAAAAATATCCATGTTATAGTCGAAGTTAGGTAGGAGTGGTTCGAATTCAGACAGTAAGTATTTTTGCAATCATCGTGAGCTATTTTGAAAATAAGTGAAATAAACTTTAAAAGAAAAGTTTAGAAAAGGTGAAATTTGTGTAAATTTTACGTACGAAAAAACCCAAACATATATATTAATACTTTGATTTTACGTTTTAAAAGCAAGAATCGGTTGTGTGTACTTTACCTTTAATTAAGCAAGCATTTTTTATATAAATATAATTGCTTGTAATTTTTAAGCATTTATTAAAAAATTAATTCACTGAAATTATCTAAACTAAATAGCAGTGGGAGAGAGAGATAACAATGTTTTTTTATTAATCCAACGATTACTTTAGATTTTTCTAGTAATTTCAATTAATGTACCTGCGGTATTTCTATAGCTTAATTTTCCTGAAATTTGCTATTAGAAATTAAAACCAAAACTATTCATAATTATGGTAGAAAAATACGCTCTTTAAAAATTAAAAATTACAGAGTTTAAAGCTGGAATTTATCTAACGAATGAGAGATACAAGAAGACTATATGGCGACATTGGAGGCCAAATAATAACTCATGGAATTAATATTGATAATGAAAAAGGAAGGATATTTTAAAGAATTGTCCGAAAACATTCAATGCTCTCTCCACTTCTTCTTTTGAAACTATTGGATACATTCCTTACAAAACATCGTTAACGGCAAGTACTATGTTGTTGTTCGAAGCAAAAATAAAATCAAAAGTTGGAGCTAGGATATAGCAAACGAATTTTAAAGCGCAGACGATGTATTTAAAATTTAATTGATAAGTTTGCAACTTTTATTTTTGGATATTCGCAGCAACGTCTTCCTCATACGATTGTTTTTGATCTGGATATTGATTCTGAATTACTGTTTTAAGATACAACACACATGATAAAAAACTTTAAGTTCATCTTGTAGTAAGCGTCGTTTCTCCAAAAAAGCTACCATCTCTTTTCTGATATTTAATTATAGTAAATATAATTACTGTCTTAGACAGCTTTCTCCTCAAGCCTACTTATATCACGGGATTATTTGCGACGGCCTGCTACCCAAATCAGGCTAGGGCTGCAAGCGATTGCATGTACGTCTGAATCCTGTCTCGAGGCCTGTTGATGAGAGACATTGAGTTTAACCATATATAAGATGACAAAAATCACCTCAATATTTCTCACTCAGAGATCGATACTATAATAGAGGCCATGAAACTTGCATTCATCGTACAACTTCGTGGTAGCGGTTATAAAGTAATAATTAGTAGGTAGCATTAGGCTTTTTCCAAGATTTGTGTTTTACACTATTAACGAATAGTTGGCTTTTGAAAGGTTAACCTGTTGCCTTAATTCTTGCATCCCGAGACGGCTCAATAGATCATAAAAGATGAAGCAGATCGTTTGATATGACTTCAGATGATATTGGAAGTGAGCCTCGTTCTAGCTTCGTTGATCTCCGATTATACGTTATTTTACGTATATTATCAAAATGTTACGTATACTATCGAAAATTTCCAACCTCTTGTACAAATTGCAGCATTATATTCATGTTTTCTATTTTATTGTGGTAATAATCACTTATTACTTGTCCTTTTGCACGTTAGAAGTGAATAAAATTATTATTATTTACCAAATCCCTAGTTCATATGGTATAATAGCTAGCCTTTTCCCTTAATTATCAAGCTCTCTTCTAAGGCTTCGTATACGATAGGCATCTTTAAAGGTGTGGGCTATCTTTAAATTTCTAGTTGGGCTGCTTTTTGTATTTGACGATTGGACTTTTGTCTATATTCAATAGCTAGCTAACAACAACAACAAAAGAACAGCCATGTGGAATAATAACAATATGTGGAATAATAATAATATTGAATGGCAACCAATATGAAATAATAATAATAATAATAATGGAATAATAACAATAATAATGGAATAAATAGCCAATGGCAATGGAATAATAATAATAATAATGTAATAATAATAATAATAATAATAATAATAATAATAATAATAATAATATTGTAATAATAATAATAATAATAATAATAATAATAATGAAAGGGAACCTACAACGGGTAATGAGAACCATACAAACAAAATACAGACAACTACATCCGTCAACAACCCAAAGAAAAACTATTCCCTCTAGAGGATGATGGACGAGGACAAATCGACCTGAAAGATCTCCATGAGAAGCAAATCCATAACATGAGTCAGTCTCCTCTCATCCAAGCAGTAGTAGACGCAGATACCTCCCACACACCACTAAGTCTCAGAACCGATAAAGAAATACCACCCGTACACATTGAAAAGAAACTGAAGGAACAGGCAGGCAAAGCACTTCATGGCAGACACTATAATGATCTTCAACAGCACCACATCTACAAAAAAATCTCGAACACATGGCTAACCCAAGGAACCTTATAACAGGAAACGGAAGGATTCATGATGGCAATCCAGGACCAGGTCATAAAAACAAGAAACTACCAGCGATACATCCTGAAGAAGCATATAGAAAATGAACAATGTAGACAATGTGACTTAACATCTGAAACAATACAACATGTAACATCAGGTTGAAAGATAATTGCTCAGACAGACTACAAATACTGTCACGACCAAGTGGCAAAAATAATTCACTAAAAACTTGCTGTCAGAATCAAGCTGATAACCAACATGAATCCTTACTACAAATACGAACCAGAAACAATACTAGAGAACAAAACACGCAAATTGTACTGGGATAGGGCTATTATGAGGGACAAAACGACACCACACAACAGACCAGATATAATCCTAATTGACAAAATCAGCAAAACCACACACATCACAGACATAGCAATACCCAACACAAATAACATTCAGAACACATACACCACAAAAATGACTAAATACCAAGACTTAAGGTAGGAAATTAAAGACATGTGGTACATGGATAAGGTAAACGTTATCCCTCTTGTCTTATCAGCAACAGGTATAATACCAACCACACTCCAAAAGAACTTGGAGACACTTGAAATTGAACCAAACACATATATTCAGATGCAAAAAGCAACAATACTAAACACCTGCCGAACAGTCAGAAAATTTTTAAACTTGGCACCAGAATGAAACATACAAAATTATTTTCACACTGAAGGTAGACTTGAGAACTTGGCACCGCCCGTCTTAAGCTTAATCCGCCAAGTGCGAGAACACACACAAAAAATAATAGTAAAGATTACAGTATAACTTGGATAACTCGAACTTTCCCACTGTCCCGTGAATTTAAAATTAATTATCTGAAATTTTCTCATATTAAAATTCTTAGAAGATTGAAACGAAATTAGTTTGGGATTGACCAAGCTCGGCTCTATTTTGTACAAAGTATACATTTTGTTTGTATATTAAATAATTACTCGCTTTTTCTCCTGCCGAATCCATTAACGAGCGGATTTAATGCTATTATAATCTTGTGAAGAATCAATTCTTTAATGGACTTAGAGTAAAATACAATTACTTAACTTCTTTTCAATTGCAAAAAAATAGAAAACGAAAATTCTAAGTGGATTTTAGGAGCTGAAGAGAAGCATTTTCAACGTTTCTACATTCGTTAAAATGTAATAGTTTGTTTGCATATATACAGTATATATATTGCCAGTTGATTTAAAGACACAGAGAGCCAATGGGGCCTCCAGACACGCTTCGACCGGCCCCCACGACACCTTCTCTGCGCTTGGCCCACACAGAAAAGTTCCTTGCCATCGCGGGCCCTTACTCTTCATCCGGGGTCCGGACTTCTGCCCCTGTTCCCCCCCCCTCACGCCCGCTCTGCTTAAAGAACAAATATTTCAAAACTTTTTGGTAGACAACGTCCAAACAATATGGAAAACATACGGTTGCCATCCGATTATCAAAGTTAAAGCAGCATCGGGGTAAGTCAGTTGAGGATGGTTACTGTGTAAAGGTATCATTTGTTATTGGTTTTGACATGATTTCGGTCTCCCATCGCTTCTCCTCATGTTGTTGATAAACTCCTGAAGCTTCTGGGAGTCTTTTTTGTATATAAGTAACTTCGTTGTCGTTTTTTCCAACGATTGCAACGGAATATAGGGTCGGAGGACAGGAAATGTGGAAATCTGAAAACGGAAATGAAAAGCGTAACTTCGAACGTTTGCAACATTTTTCCCGGAGAGTTATGGGAACAAGTGTAAATAATATCGACAGTAGTTATATTTGAATTTTCACACAAAACAAAGTACGTCATATATTATCTGTAAATAAACTATGTCATATATCATATGTGAACACAATGAAGTAATATATCTTAAAATTATGATAAAAATTATAAAAAAGTATAAATTTATTATAATATATAAAAAATTATGTGACGGTAGAATCTGTCTACCTGTCTGTATCTCAAAACTTACGTAGTTATCTTCATTTTTATGTGCACGGTGCACATTATATATAGAAACCTGTCTATTTCTCTTTCTTCTCATTCCACTTTCCTGAATTTAAATTTATATATTAAATATTTGTATAGAAGTATCATATACTACTAAAACATAAATATGTAATATATAATATTACATTCAAATATAAGATACTGTGTGTTCGCGCTCAGTTGGTGTGTGATATCGTTAGCAGACGGGTTAGTCCATTGCAGTTTAGGGAAGGCCGTCTTGGAGGAACTGGTTTTTCCCGCGCGAAAAACCAGTTTCGGCAAGACGCCCTTCCCTAAACTGCAATGGACTAACCCGTCTGCTAACGGTATCACACGCCAACTGAGCGCGAATGCACAATACTTAGCATTCTAGAATGGCTTAATAAATGGACATTCATCTTTAAATGAAAACAAAATATGTGACAATTACTAAGAGGTATCTATATTATTCTTATATTTTCTTAAATGTGAAGCACTCATTAATGATTTTTGTGGAATAAATAAATTAATGACTTGCTAATAATATTCAAATATTTTGTTTTCGAAGGCGTAAATTACGAGCTAAACAAATTATGTCGTCCTGGCGTTAGCCTGGGAAGAGATGAAGACACATGTGAGTGCTTCTTAGCACGAAATGGTCCGGAAAACAGTCCGGATGTGGGCGGATAAAATTGCAATAACTCTCTTCTGCAATGTCCAGATGGACATTGCAGAATATTTATGGGAAACATGTATGGAACGGGGAGAAGGGTCACATCGGCCAATCAGGTGTGACCACGGTCTTAAGACTGACCAATTATATCATAGTGGAGAAAGAGTTGGTTGCGTACAGTGGGTAAGAGAGGGCAGATCGAATGAGGCAGAGGAGTAGGACGGACACACATGTGTGCGATTTCCGTGCCTCATCAATACGTTGGAACTTAGGGGGTGTGCCTATAGTTGCCTTGTCTGTGATGTCAAGGTATATACTAATCACCTTCAATAAATAGTCTTAGATTGTTTCTTCATTCTTGATCTACCTCACTCTTCATCATCGACCTTCTAGTTTTCTACCTAGCACGTGGAATACAGAACCCGCCTCACGAAGAGACGTAGATTGCTCAGTTACGAGCCGAGCTGGTAGCAGCACAACGACTACCTGCACACACGCTAAGTGTGATCGCACATATATACCTGACCATGACAACAAGTATGATTTATTGAAAAAGCATCAAGCTTCAAATGAAGTAATGATGCAAAATTAACAGAAACAGAAGCTTGGGGGGTGTTCCAAAGCGAATCGATAGTATTATTGTATTATGAAAACGTGCAATCTCATCTGTGG